>CM053559.1:99283408-99305441 GCA_028646485.1 Cryptoprocta ferox | reverse complement strand
GCGTGCGGGCAGGTGCCTGTGCGGCCGCTCCCGGCGCCCCGCGGGCGCTCCGCCACACGCCTTCCGTTGTGCGGGGACCCCGGCGACCGAGGGAGGCCCCTGCGGGCCCGAGCCTGAGTCCAGTGGGCTCCGCGGGCAGCTTGTGGTGGCGGCGCCCTATTTTGGGACCAGGAAGCGGGCTTGGCCTCAGAGGGTGCCGCGGTGTGTCTCCCGTGGCGCCGCGCATCCGAGGTGCCCGAGTTTCCCAGCGGCCCCCCCTCGGGCTTTGGGAGCCGGTTCACACGCCGCTTCGCCCGCCTTCGGTCCCGGCTCTGGCTGGGGGCGGAGGATTGTGGTTTAGAACGGCCCGGTTCGTGGCCTTGCTGCTCGTGAACGTCGAGAATCGCTTGGCCAAGTCGTAACTCGGAGTCAGGAGCGTCCGTTCCTAGCGCTGCAGTTGTGTGACTGCAGTGCAACTGCTTTTATTTTATTTCATTTTTTATTTTATTTTATCTTGTTCTTTAAGTTATTTACTCACCTTGGAGAGAGAGCAGGGGAGGGGCAGAGTCCCAGGCAGGCGCCGCGCCGTCAGCGCAGAGCCCGGCGCGGGGCGCGAACTCGCCGCCCTGCGGGCACGCTGAGCCGGAACCGGGAGTCAGGCGCCCCGGTCTTACTTTTCACGGGCGCTTCAGTAGTTTCCCGGCTTGGGCTGCACGCCCGCGGGTTGAGGTTTCCGGCGAGCGCGCGCTTGCGCGAGGGGGGCGCCTGGGGGACCGCGGCGCGCTCCGTCCTCTTGCAGCCGAGGCCGGTGGAGTCCGTGTTGTAGTCGGTGCAGGTTGCATTCGCGCTTGCATTTCCCTAACGATTTCGGGAATCTCAGGGCCTTTTCATGTGTTTATGGTTATTTGGAACTCCTGTGAAGTCTTTTCCTCATTTTTAAAAATCTTCATTTATTTTGCGGGGGGGGTGGGAGGGGCAGAGGGAGGGAGACACAGAATCCGAAGCAGCTCCAGGCCCCGAGCCGTCAGCACAGAGCCCGACGCGGGGCTCGACCCCACGAACCGTGAGATGGTGACCTGAGCCCCCCCCCAGGCGCCCTGTGTTTTGCTCATTAAAAAAAAAAAAAAGTTTATTCGTTTATTTTGAGAGGGTGCGCGCACGCGCGGGGCGGGGCAGAGAGGGGCGGGACTCCAAAACAGGCTGCGCGCCGTGGGCACAGAACCTGAGGCGAAACCCGTGGGCCGTGAGACCGTGACCTGAGCCCAGGTCCGCCGCTTGGGCAGTCGAGCCCCCCAGGCGCCCGCACCCAACGCACATATGCCCGTTCTTGGGGGGAGGGGCAGACAGGGAGACGCAGCGTCCGCAGCAGGCCCGGGCTCCCAGCCGTCAGCGCAGTCCGTCGCCGGGCTCGACCCCACGAACCCTGAGATCGTGACCTGCGCCGCACTTGGACACTTAACGGACTGAGCCTCCCAGGTTCCCCTTTTCCCCATTTTTGAATGAGTGTTTTAAGTTTTTTTACGTTTTCTGCCCAGATACATATTGGTCATATATATATATATATTTATAGCATTTTTTCCCCTTTTGTGGATGCTCTGACACTCAGTGATCTCTTCCGGTGAGCAGAAATTCTTAATGTTAATACCAGCTGTTTTTCTTTTGTAGTCAGTACTTTTTATGTCCTGTTTAAGAACTCTCTGCCTACTCCAGGGTTAGGAAAACACAGGGTTCTCTTGGGTTTTCTCTAAATGCTTTATTGATTTACTCTTCCCGTTTAGATCCACAGTTTATCTGGAACTTATTTTTTGTGTGTGTTTTTTTCTGCTCCCACATGGATGTCTAGTCACTTTATCATTTATGACCTTTGTCATGAATTAGGTAACTGTAGTTGTGGGGTTTAATTTTGCCCTCTGTGCTCTTCCATTGTTCTGGTTTTGTTTTTGGCTTTACTTTTTAATTAAACATTCTGTCACTTGGATTGATAAAGGGACCCGTGCGATAGTAGCCAGGAGCTGTATTAGCTTTGTCTGCCACTCTGCAAACAACTCCGTTCCCCAGCCGAGGTTCGGGTTCCCTAGTTGTGCCCCTGCTCAGCCCCGCTCCCTGTGGGGCGGCCCTGGCTGGCGCGTGCCCTCCACCCTCTGCCCAGGCAGCGCCGCCGGTGGGCGAGCGCCCGGGCTCTCCAGTCTTCAGCGTTCCTGGTGGATGTAAGTAGTGGAGTTTTCTCTAGGACTTGTTGCCAGTTCTTTTAATTATTTAACTCGTTTTGGTTTTGCCATGTAGTGCTGTAATTTTTACCTTTTTTTGTGATAAAATATACATAGGATACGATTTACCTTTTCCAGGTGTGCGGTTTGGCGTCACTAAGTGCGTTCACGTTGTTGTGCAGCCATCACCACTGTCCATCTGTACAGCTGTCCATCATTCCAGACTGACCCTGTGCCCCTGAATCATGAACCCCCATTCCTTTCTCCTCCCAGCTCCTGGTGCTCACCCTTCTCCTTTCCGTCTCTGTGAGTTTGATTCTTCCAGGGGCGTCCTGGAAGTGGAGGCATGCGGATCTGCCCTTTCAGGTGTGGCTGATTTCACTTAGCATGATGTTTTCAAGTGTCACGCATCTCGTGCATGCACGTGTCAGATTGTTTTTCCTTTTTAACATTGGAGAATATTCCTTTGTGTGAGCATATGACATTTCGTTTATCTGTTCATTAATCCGTGGACATTTGGGTTGTTTCCTGGCTTTTATGAATAGTGCTGCTCTGAACATGGGTGTACAGATGTCTCTTTGAGAGCTTGCTTTCAGACCTTTTAGCTGTGTGCACACCCGGAAGTGGAATTGTGGGGTCATGCGGTTAATTATTTGAGGAACTGCCTTACTGTTTTCCACAGTGGCTGCACCGTTGCGCATTCCCATCAGCAGTGCTCCAGGATTGCGTTTTTAAAAGTTTACTTATTTATTTTGATAGAAAGGGAATGAGAATGAGTGGGTGAGGGGCAGAGACAGGGAGAGAGAATCCTAAGCAGGCTCCATGCTCTCAGTGCAGAGCCCACCGTGAGGCTCAAACTCATGAGCCGTGAGATCATCCATGACCGGAGCCGAAGTCAAGACTTGGATGCTTAACTGACCGAGCCACCCAGGTGCCCCTCCAGGGTTTCCTTTTCTCTGTGTTCTCACTATTACATGTTGTTTTCTGTTTTTTTTTTTAAAACAATAGTTACCCTAATGGATGTGCAGTGGTATATCATCATGGGTTTTATTTGCATTTTCCTGATGGTTAGTGATGTTGAGCATTATTTCATGTGCTTCCTGGCCATTTGTATATCTTCTTTGGAGAAATATCTGTTTGAGTCCTTTGCTCATTTTTGAATTGGGTTGTTTTGTTGTTGAGTTTTAGGAGTTTTTTGTTTTGTTTTGAGAGAGAAAGAGCAAGTGGTGAGAGGGACAAAGGGAGTAGGGGAGAGAACCTTAACTAGGCCCCATGTTCAGTGCGGAGCCTGAGCTGGGACTTGATCCCACAACCCTGGGATCATGACCTGACCCGAAATCGAGAGTCCATCATTCAGTCTACTGGGGCACCCAGGCGCCCTGAGTTTTAGCACTTCTTTATATATCTAGATAGTAATCCCTTATTAAAAATGAGATTTGCAAATGTTTTCTCCCATTCTGTGGGCTACCTTTTTACTCTATTGATAGTGTTCTTTGCACAAAAGCTAATTTTGATCAAGTTCAGTTTATCCATTTTTTTCTTTTTTTGCCTGTGCTTTTGGGGTTCTATTGGAGAAATCATCACCAAATCCAGTGTCTTGAAGATTTCCACCTATGTTTTCTCGAACTCAGAGTTTTATAGTCGAACTCTTACATTTGGGATCTTTGATTTTTGAGTGAGTTTTTACATGTTGTGTAGTGTTTAACTTTTAAATGCTTATGTACAAATCCTGTTTTGTCTTCAGTATTCTGAATATCTGAGAGTTCTTTTGTCAATTACTTCACTGAGTACATTGGATTTTAGCTATTAATCAGGTGGTAACGATCTATTTTCTTTCTTCCTTTTGCTTTGTTGTTTGTTTCCCCTTTTTCTTTGAACTTCACGTGGCAGAATTGGGTTAATTATAATCCTTGGTTCATATGCAGATTTTTTATTGGTTCATATGTGACCTGACTTTGATTAACTTATTTTTAAATAATCTGCATCCCTGAACCATTACCCAGGATACTAAAACTTGGGCTCTAGCTATTACATACCTAGCAGGCGACTGAAATATAGACAGTAGTTTATATGTATCTCTTGATGCGTGTCATAGTTGCACAGCGTCATTTGTCCTTCGGTGCATCTGCTGTTTGGATGCGTTTCCTTAGATAATGTCTTCAAAATGGTTTTCTTACATCGGTGCCACTTGTACCGGTACAGCTGTTACTTTAAGATGGTCACCGTTTAATACCTAACTGTACCAAAAAGTCCCCATAATCCCTTCCCTAATTTAATAATAAATAGCATTTATTGAGCGCTGGTCAGGTATCTTATTTGAGTCTCATAACAAGCACGTGAAGTAGGTATTCCACAGCCTGTGGCCAGAGTGGCGTAGTCAGTGTGCAGTAGAACCAGAGCTTGAATCCAGACAGGCTGACGTCACGGCCTGTGCTATATTTCCAGTCCCATAAAGTTTAAACCTCCACCATAACAGAGTTGTGTGGGATCCAACTAGATTGGTTACGTAAAATGTTTATTTTAAGGCTAATGAAAGGACCATGGAGAGACTATGAAACTAGCTGGCAAGGAGTTTTGGGGAATGGCTGTGCAATTTAAATTCTTCCTTATTCTGGCTATGGCTTAAACTCCCTCGCTTGGCTGTAGTATTTTTGGGAACAGTTCTGGGTTGACTAGGACTTTTACAACAGTAGAGATTTTAGGACTCTCTAATTTATTTGGCTTTCTTTTGGCCAAATGGAGTGGGAATATAATTGAGACACCAGGAATCATTCTTTCTCTACTGTTTCCCTAGGTGCGTTTACCTACCTTTTTCTCCCAGGGTTTTGCCTTCATTTCCGTGGCTTACTCCTTGTGCTGCAGATAAAAACTTTAGCTCTTCCCTCTTGAGAATAGGGGTTGGGCAGAAGATGGGAGCCAGTCATTAATCTTGTATATAAATTTGGAATGCAGTTGTCTGGGGGTCTGTAGTCTTTTCTGAGCTTTTTCCCTGCCCTCCAGCCAAAGACCACCAGGAATATACCTGTAGTTGGATAAGTTGGGTTGATGGCATGTTGCAATGAGGGGAAATGCAAACCGCTGGGAACTGTGGGGGTGTTTCAGTAAGAGATTATTAGAAAAGAACTTTTAAAAATAGGATTTGTGCTTGTGTTGGGTGATTTGGAAAGAGTTTAAGAAAGTGGGGCTTTGATCAGTATTGGATGCTGTTAGGAAGCAGAGATAGTTTTATGATTGAGTATTTTAATCTTGTCTAGAAGTCATTCATATGAGCCATGATGGGGAGATATTTGGTCATTTTTATGGTTTGGATGGTGTTCATGTTTCTTGTCTTTGTTCAGTCATGATTACAGAGTGGTATTGTTTATTCTTTGTCCCTTATGGTCATAGAATGCCCTTCTGTGATGTTGATGTTCTCTGAAGTTGTTCATTTTCAAGAGAAGGATCATCGAGGCCTCGCTGTGAGTGCCTTGCTCCAAGTTGCTGGCCAGTTTGTAGCAACAAGGCCTCACTGGTGGTAGCAGGCCAGCTTCCAGACGTCTGGGGCTGCCTTTTCTTTCTCAGTGTGGTCCATGGAGTCTCAGAATGGACTGGAGTAGCAGGTGCAAAACCAGTCCTATAGCAGTTTTATAACCTAGGTGAGCAAAAGGGAATGGGATAGAGAGGATTCTCTGTATCTGACTTTGCGAAACTGGGTTAAATGAACTTCCCCTGGTCGGTGGCACAACAGCCCGTGAAGATGTTCACGTTTCACTCTCTGGAAGCTGTGTGTTACCAGACGCGGCAGGAGCGACTTAGCAGATGCGGTTAGGTTAAGGGAGAGATTGGCCTAGATTATCTGGGTGAGTGCAGTGCAGTCACAAGGTTCATTGTAAGAGGGAGGCGGGAGAGTCGGAGTCCGAGAAGGACATGTGACAACAAGCAGGGGACAGAGCGAAGGACTTTGGAGATGGAGGATGGGCCATGAGTCAAGGAAAGAGAATGCCTGCAGAAGCTGGACAAGTCGTGGAAATGGATTCTCCGTGGAGTCCCCAGAAGGATTTAGCCTTGCTGACGTCTTGATTTTGGCCTAGTGATACCCATGTTGGATTTGTGACTTTAGAACGATGAGGTTAAGTCACGAGGTTTGTGGTAATTGGTTAGCGCAGCCACTCCGACTCCTCCATCAGGAGGCTTTGACCTTCACTGCTCTCCTCGTGAGCATACCTCACTTCTCCCTAGTTCCGTACTTAGGGTTGACGGAGACCGAGGCATTTCTAATTACACGTGAGATACTTTTTCCTTTCTTTTTATTCTTTCCATCTTAAGTGATCATTGGAAGTATGATTTCTGAGAGGTGTAGGTATCCAAAGAATGTTATATCATTTCAGCATGATTTCTAGTGTTAGTTTTCCTTTTGGTTCCAAGCTAACATTATACAGTAGGAAAGAATGTAAAATCTCCGGAGCTGTATGCTTTTGTTTTATTCTGCATGCTACTTGTAGAAGATAACTGTAGATATTCACTCACGATGATTAGGCTTTGGGGATTATATCCAAATATAGTGGTATAGGTTAATTTCCTGAAAACCTTGGGTTTTAGAATAATTCATAAACTTTTTTTTAATGTATATTTATTTTTGAGAGAGAGAGAGACAGAGTGCGAGCAGGGGAGGGGCAGAGAGACAGGGAGACACATAATTTAAATAGAGTCCAGGCTCTGGGCTGTCAGTGCAGAGTCTGACGTGGGGCTCAGACTCATGAACTGGGAGATCATGGCCTGAGCCGAAATCCAGTGCTTAACCCACTGAGCCACCCAGGTACCCCAGTAATAGGATAATTCAAAGAACTTAAGGCATTATAAGAAAAAACAGACATGAGATGATAAAGTTCAGAATTTATCTTCGAAAGCCCTTGTAAATATTTTAACACGTAAGATGAAACAATTCAGAAATGGCACACGATAAAAATAATAAATTCTGATTTTACACTGTTATTGTGTATTATCCTTTGTGTGTTAGAATCTTCAGAATCTTCTTCCCTAGAATTTCAGTGGGATCCTTGTTAACACATTTTGGATTGTTTTGAGTAATATGCATTCTGAGAAGTATTTCCTTCTGTCTGTTCCTCCATCCAGATATCTTTCTGATTTTTGACTCCTGGGATCCAGCTCCTCACTATCTTTCCAGTGGCACAGGAGGACTTGTGTGCTGGAGGTGGGCGAGGCTTTGGGTGACCTTTCCCAGTTCCTGGGCGTAGAACCGTAGCTCTGCCCTTGTTGACTCCATGTCAGAGCACTTATCTTTTATGTGCCTGTTTTCCTACTGCCCCCACAGACGCTAGTGGGGTGCCAGATTCCGCAGCTCAGATTTGCCTTCCCGAGGTGACATTGTAAAAACCATTTCGCTGTCATCCCACTTTACCTGTCTTTCCATTGCTGATGCATCTCCACCAGGAGTGACCTGAAATTTGGGGATGCCAGAAAGTTTTGGTTTTTAAAAAGCTTGCATGAGCAGGGGAGGAGCAGAGAGAGAGGGAGACAGGATCCAAAGCAGGCTCTGCACTGAGAGCAGAGAGCCCGATGCAGGGCTTGAACTCGCAAACTGTGAGATCATGACCTGAGCCGAAGTCTGACGCTCAACCGACTGAGCCACCCAGGCGCCCCATCATCTAGCATTGTTTTAATTTTCCTCAAACGCATGTCTGTATCTTTCAGAGAGCACCATAACGAAATGCGGAATTTGATGAAAAGCTGGGCATCTAGGGCTGCCAGCAGGCTTTCCGCAGCGCGCTAAATCATGAGATGGGGATTCCGTGGGATTGATCAAGGAGTTCGAGTATCAGGTGTATTATTGAGGCCTATACTGTTGTTATTTATAGTCTAATACTTTCTTTCAAAACCTGGAAAGGTAACTCTTATGCTTTCTTGAGAGCCTGAGCTTCACTTTCCTGCACAGCCGTCCTGAAAGCTAAACGAGGAGGCAGATTTGTTGGGTTTGGATCGGGCCGTGTAGGTTCCAGCCACATTTGTGCCATTCACTAGCTGGGGGATATCGGGCGCATTGCTTAATCTCTTGGAACCTTAATTTTCCTGTCTGTGAAAATAGGAGTTATAATACCTACCTTAAAAATGTGCGAATTAGGTCAGACAATACTAGGAAAGTGCTTGCACATTATTTGAAACACGATCATTCCTTAGTACATTGGGATTCATTATTTCCTGTTGACTTTGATGTATTGAATTAAGCTTGTTTAAGAATAGAGGAATTTTGGGGTTGCCTGGGTGGCTCAGTCGGTTAAGTGTCTGACTTTGGCGCAGGTCATGATCTAGCTAGCAGTCTTGAGTTCAAGCCCCGCGTCAGGCTCTGTGCTGACAACTCGTAGCCTGGATCCTGCCTTGGATTCTGTGTCTACCTCTCTCTCTGCCCTTCCCCTGCTTGTACACACTCATTCTCTCTCTTTCTCTCTCTCTCAAAAATAAATAAAAATTAAAAAAAAAAAGCAAAAAAAAAAAAAAAGGAACTTTGAATGGGTTTCAGAATTCCTAGTTACCAAGAACACTTAATGTAACCTTGTTGACTTGAGGGACATCTAGATAATAAAAGAGCAAGGTGATGGGAAATCTTTTCTTCGTGTTTTCATATTCTGATTTGGCTTCTGTACTTACTCTCTAAAAAATTCCATGCAGTAGCTTTGAAATATGTTCCAGGGCTGGCTATATAATTTTTTGGACCCAGTGGAAAATGAAAATATGGATTCTTTGTTCAAAAAGCAAGAAAAAAAATGCTGTTTAATGGTACTAAAATATAAAGCTTTTTCTTTTACTATGTGGTTTTTCTCCTAAATTGCCATAGTGCTTTTTATTTGACATTCAGTGTCCTAAATTTAAAAACTTTATTCTAATTCCGATGTACTTAACATACTGTGTGATGTTAGTTTGGGGTGTACAACATGGTGGCTCAGGAATTCCATATATTGCTCAGTGCTCTTAATCCCCATCACCTATTGCGCCTGTCCTTCCTACCTGCCTTCCCCCTGGTACCCACCTGTTTGTTCTCTACAGTGAAGAGTCTGTTTTTGGTTTGTCCCCCCCCCCCCCCGCCCCGCCCACTTTGTTCATTTGTTTTGTTTCTTAAATTACACATATGAGTGAACTCATACGGTATTTGTTTTCTCTGACTTATTTTGCTTTGCATTACGCTCCCTAGATGCATCCGTGGTGTTGCACATGGCATGATTTCATTCTTTTTGATGGCGAATATTCCACTGTATATATACACCACATCTTTCTCCATTCATCTGTTGGTGGACACTTGGCCTGCTTCCATAATTTGGCTGCTATAAACAATGCTGCAATAAACATATTGGTGCATACATTCTTTCCAATTAGTGTTTTTGTGATCTTTGGGTAGATACCCAGTAATATGAATACTGGATCATAGGGGAGTTCTATTTTTAATTTTTTGAGGAACCTCTATACTGTTTTCCAGAGCGGCTGCACCAGTTTGCATTCCCACCAACAGTGCCCAAGGGTTCCCTTTTCTCCACACCCTCACCGACACTTATTTCTTGTGTTTTTGATATTAGCCATTGTGACAAGTGTGAGGTGGTATCTCACTGTAGGTTTGATTTACATTTCCTGATGATGAGTGATGTTGAACATCTTTTCCTGTGTCTGTTGGCCATCTGGATGTCTTCTTTGGAGAAATGCCCGTTCATGTCTTCTGCCCATTTTTTAATTGGATTGTTTGTGTTTTGGGCATTGAGTTGTATAAGTTCTTTATATATTTTGGATACTTACCCTTTATTGGACATATCATTTGCAGATATCTTCCCCATTCATAGGTTGTCTTTCAGTTTTGTTGATTGTTTCCTTTGCTGTGCAGCAACTTTTTATTTTGATGTAGTCCCAGTAGTTTATTTTTGCTTTTGTTTCCCTTGCTTCAGGAGACATATCTAGAAAAATGTTATGTTGTTGTCTGTACTCTTTTCTAGGTGTTTTATGGTTTCAGATCTCACATTTAGGTCTTTCCATCCATTTTGAGTTTATTTTGTGTATGGTGTAAGAAAGTGGTCCAGATTAATTCTTTTACATGTGGCTGTCCAGTTTTCCCAACACCATTTGTTATAGAGACTTTTTCCCATAGAATATTCTGTCTGCTTTGCCAGAGATTAATTGGTCATATAATTGTGGGTTTATTTTGAGTTTTCTATTGAGTGTTCTTGATCTACATGTCTGTTTTTGTGTGAGTACCATACAGTTTTGGTTACTGCAACTCTCTAATATAACTTGAAATCTGGAATTGTGATACTGCCATCTTTGTTTTTCTTTTTCATGATTACTTTGTCTATTCAAGGTCTTTTGTGGTTTTCTACACATTTTAGGATTATTCATTCTAGTTCTGTGAAAAATGCTATTGGTCTTTTGATAGGGATTGCATTATATCTGTAGATTGCTTTGGTAGTGTAGACATTTTAGCATTTTTTCTTCTAATAATCCATGAGCATGGAATATTTGTGTCATTTTCAGTTTCTTTCAAGAATGTTTTATAGTTTGCAGAGTACAGGTCTTTTACCTCCTTGATTAAGCTTATTCCTGGTATTTTATTATTTTTTGTGCAATTGTAAATTGGATTGTTTCCTTAATTTCTTTCTGCTGCTTCATTATTAGTGTATAGAAATAATGCAGTACTAGTTTTACATGCAAACATAAAAGCATTGAACCCATGTGGGATCACTGAAATTATACAATTTATATTTAGCATTTTATACATGTGTATGTATTTTGTTCTCACCAGAACAGTGGAAATTCTGCACAAAACAAACTCAGCTGTTTTTTAGTAGTTTTTTTGAGATATCATTCTCATACTATATAATTTACCCAATTCGTTGGTCTTCAGTAAAGAGTTGTGCAGCCATCACCACAATCTAATCCTAAAATATTTTTAATGTCTCCAGCAGAAACCCTATACCCATTAGCAGGCATTTCCTACTTCGCCCGAATCCTCCAGTCCTGGGCAACCACCCATCTACTTTCTGTCTGTATGGATTTGCCCATTCTGGATATTTCATATAAATTGAATCATACAGTATGTGTTTTTTTGTGTGTACACACACACAAAAAGCTTTTTTCCCATTAGCATGATGTTTTCAGGATTCATTCACATTTTAGCATGTATCAATACTTAATTCCTTTTTATGGCCAAATAATATTTCATTATGTGGATATGCCACATTTTGTTTATTCATTCTTTAGTTGATGGACCCTCGGGTTTTTTCCACTTTTTGGCTTTTATGAAACATGTTGCTGTGAACATTCTTGTACAAGTGTTTGTGTGGATGTATGTTTTCATTTTTCTTGGCTGGAATTGCCGGATCGTATGATAACTGTATGTGTAACATTTTGAGGAACTGTCAAATTATTTTCCAAAGTTGTAGTACCATTTCACATTTCTACCACTAATGTTTGAGAATTTCTATTTTTCTACATCCTTTTGAACATTTGCTATTAACTGTCATTTTGATTTTTAATTATAGTCATCCTAGTGAGTATGAAGTGTTACCCCATTGTGGTTTTGATTTGCATTTCCCTGATGACTAAGAATGTTGAACATTTTCCAGCGTGCTTGCTGGCCATTTGTGTATCATCTTTGGAGGAGTGTCTGTTCAGATCCTTTGTCTTTGTCTTTTTTTTTAAATGTTTTATTTTTTGAGAGAGCACAAGCAAGGGAGGGGGAGAGAGAGGGGGACAGAGGATCTGAAGTGGGCTCTGCACTGACAGCAGTGAGCCCGACGTGGGGCTTGAACTCAGGAACCACAAGATCATCACCTGAGCCGGAGATAGATGCTCAACTGACTGAGCCACCCAGGTGCCCCATATGCTTTGTTCTTTTTTAAATTGGTTCTTTTTTTTTTCTTATTATTGAGTTGCAAGTAATCTTTATATATTCTGGACATAATGCACTTAATCAAACATAAGACTTGCAGATATTTTCTTCTATTCTGTGGGTCGCCTTTTCACTTTCTTGATTGCACCCCCAAAGTTTTTAATCTTGTTGAAATACAATTAATGCATACAATTTTTTTTGGTCATTTTTGTATTGATGTCATATTCTAGAAGTCCTTGCCAACCAAACGTCATAAAGACTCCTGTACTTTTTTCCAAGAATTTTGTAATTTTAGCTGTCACATTTATATCTGTGATCCACTTTTGAGTTATTAATTCTCGTGTATGGTATCTTTTTTGGTGAGCTGTCTCTTCAGATCTCTTGTTCATTTTTTTTCTTGTTCATTTTTTAATGAGGTGGTTTGTTTTTTGGGTTTTAAAATTTCTGTATTTTGGATTCAACTTTTTTGTTGGCTGTGTGTTTTGTACAGATTGTCTACCAGCCTGTGGCTTGTCTTCTTTTACCAGTGTTGTTCACAGAGCAGAAGTTTTTAATAATCAAGTCCAATTTATCATTGTTTTCCTTTCAGGATCATGCTTTTCATGTCGTATCTAAAAGTCATTGCTAAAATCAAGATCACCTGAATTTTTTGTAGTTTTGTGTTTTAAGACTGTGATCTGTTTTGAGTTTACTTTTGTAAAAGATACAAAAATGTGTCTAGATTAATTTCCTTTAACAAAGGAAAAGTCTAAAAACTTGAATTAGTTATATACCATAGAAGAGATTGCAGATGTATGTCAAACTCTGTCATGTGAAATATTAGGATCTGATGGGCTCCTAGCTGAATTCTGTATCACCCTTCAAGAGCAGATAATTCTAATGTTATTTAATGTAACGCACACAAAAAGAAGAAAAACTCTTAATTTCATTTTGTGAAATTAAGTTCCCATAACCTCAAAATCTGAATAAAAAAAATTATAAGATAATTTTATTTATAAATAACTGATAAAAAATTTAAGATGTAGTACAATATAATAATGTATGACAGAATTAATACACAATAAACAAGATGGATTTATTCCAGGGATGGGTCAGCATCAGGATGGCTTAATACCACGAAACATATTAACATAATTTGTCATCTCAACAATTTAAAAGGAAAATTGATTTTTCCAATAAATGTTGATAAAATTAAGCAACCATTCCTGACAAAAATGCTAATAAGTAAGATAGAAATTAATGACAATTACTTAAATATTAAAAAAACCAACAAGAAACATTATACTATATGTGGAAACCAAAAGCCATTCCATTATTATGAAGAAAAAGGCAGGTATGTCTGCTATCATTATTGGACATTATTTTCAAGATTCTGGGGGATTCAGAAAGCTAAGAAAATTAATTTGATTATAATTATTATAAAAGAAGATGATCTTTTTAAATTTGTGACATGATTGTATAACTAGAAAAACCATGAGATTCTGAAATTATGAGTGAGTTTGATAAACTTACTAGAAATGGTGTAACTATACCTAAGTCCAGAGCTTTTCTCTATACTTGTAATTGCCAGCCACAAAGTCAACATAAGAAAAATATTTTATTCACATTAGCAACAAAAGGTATAATAAACCAGAACTAAACAAGAAAGGAATAAAGATGGTATGCAGAAAACCATAAAAATGTTATGAAGAGTATGAAATATTATCTAACAAATTTTCTACATTTCTGGAGGGAAAGACAATATCATGCAAACGAACTCTTTTAAAATCAATTTATATATATTTAACGCAATTGTAGTTAGAGTCAGTGTTTTATTTGAAATTGAATAAAAATGATCTAAAAGTTCATATGGAAGATTGTTTAAATTTTGCCTCCGCCCTCCCCCCCCAAAAAAAGCCCGAGTCTAGCCTAGGAAATTATGAAAAATGAAACTCACAGAGATTTGTCCAGCGAGCAAATGCAGTATATAATTATTACTATTGAAAGTGCATGTTGTTGTTATAGAAATTGGCAAAGGGAACAAAGAAACATAATGGAGAGTCAGAAATATGCCCTAGTATACTTGGGAATTTGATACACAGCAACAGCAGTTATTTTCAGTGGAAGATGGTTTACTTAATAAATTGTGTTGGCCTAATTACTTACCATTCAGAAACAAATTGTGAAATTGAATTCCCATATCATATATATGAAAATAAGTTCCAGATGGATTAGACACTTAGGTGTAAAAATAATGTTTCAGAAGACCTAGCCTTCTCGTCTGGTGGCACATGTGGGGTGTCTTGGAGCCAGGAGGGCTGGGAAGCTGTTCCCCACACCTTTCTTGCGCTGGCTGCCTGAAGAGATGGTAAAGTGTGTGGGGGGGGGAGAGTGTGTGGAAAAAGTATGACTAGAAGCCAAAAAATAATGAGAGAAAACCTGAAGCTGTTTCCACACTAAAAACAGTAAACATGAAATCTGACTAAAATTATTTATGTTGTGTAGATATGCATAGAAGGCGGTACGGAAGAAGGGTACTTATTTCAGAGTAGTGGAGTTTCATATTTTTACCCTTTTACCTTCTTCCTTATACTCCTCTGAATATGTTACATTTTTGAAAAAGATTTTATTTTTAAGTAATTTGTATACCCAATGTGAGATCATGAGTCATGTGCACCACTGACTGAGCCAGCCAGGTGCCCTTGAATACCTTCAATGTTTAGCAGAAAGGATTTTTATTTATATAATTGGGAAAAAAATAACACTATTTTCAATAAGAGAGAAATAAAATGTATTCTAATAACCGTGCTGGAAAGCAGTATGATGGTATATTCAGATGCTCTGATTGAATAGTCTTACTCCTGGGAATTCATAGTGCGGTTATTTCAAAAAGGCAGCATTAAGATTTTCATTGTCTCATTATCTTAAGTCATGAAAAACTAAAGAGAACCATTTCTCTATTATGGGTAGTTAGGTTTACTTTACTGATGATGATCATAATAATAAGTAATAGCAGCTGCTAGAGAATTTAAGAACAGGAAACACCTGTCAGCTACACCTCTGGGAATAAATTGATAACTTTATTTTATCAATAAAATAATAAACTTAGGGATTACCCAAGAGACTAACAGAGTAATAATAAACACCAGAGGAGGAAGTGGAAGACAGGTAGTAGTGGTAATAGTCACTGTACTGGTAGAAATCCTCAATGTCAGAAAAATAGTAGTAGCTAAATTCAGAGCTCCTGTATTGAGTAGTGAATATATTTTGTTAATGTTGGTAAACCAACATTTCCTAGTATTATGGAAGTGACTTAGAAAAGCAACAGATTACCTATGGAGGAGAGTTGGATGAGAGTCTTTTCTTATGGTCTTTTATACATCACATGTCATGTATATCTCTGACACAACAATTTTTAAATCCTTAGAGATTTAGCTACCATTCCTGCTCTTGAAAATTTACATTATTTGAAAAAATTAACACTGAATAATAAAATTTTTACCTTATTTACTGTTTCCACATTTAACATTCATTTCTTTTTTTTTTTTAAACATTTATTTTTGAGAGGAAGAGAGAGAGAGCATGAGTGGAGGAGGAATAGAGAGAGAGGGAGACACAGAATCCGAAGCAGGCTTCAGGCTCTGAGCTGTCAGCACAGAGCCCGATGCGGGGCTCAAAACTCATGAACTATGAGATCATGTCCTGAGCTGAAGTCGGACACTTAATATATATATGAACGGAGCCACCCAGGCGCCCCTTAACATTCATTTCTTAGACTTGTGGTTCTCAGTGGGGTCCCCCCAGGAAACCTGCAGCAGTCCACAGCTGGGGGCGGGGGGGGTATTACATGTTGCCATCTAGTGGGTAGAGGACTGAGATGCTGCTAAAGTCTTACACTGCAAAGGATCTCCACAGGAACAAGGAATTACTTGGCCTCAAATGTTAACAGTCCCACGGTTGAGGAACTCTCTTTTATTTTATTTTTTAATTAAAAATTTAAAAAAAATGTTTATTTTTGATTGAGAGAGAGAGCATGTGCAGGGGAGGGGCAGAGAGAGAGGGAGACACGGAATCTGAAGGAGGCTCCAGGCTCTGAGCTGTCAGCAGAGAACCCAACGATGGGGGGCTTGAACTCTCAAACCGTGAGATCATGACCTGAGCCGCAGTCGGACGCTCAACAGACTGAGCCACCCAGGCTCCCCGGGGACTCTCTTTTAGATTAATTGCCAAAAAAAAAAAAAAAAAGATAAGCACAGAAGTAATTACATATTCAACGCAATTTGAAAAGCCTCTTACAAGTAATACTTATTTTCTATTGTAAGTTGCCATAGTAGAGAATGTTTATATTAGATTGGTATTTTATAATAACTGAATTTCTTTCTCTTAAAAAAAATTAGGCATTAAGAGATTAAAAGACAGATCATTCCATACTACTTAGTATTAAAAAGTGGGGGAAAAACCACTTTCCATTTTGATCTCACATTAGTATGTGTGTGGTTTTTTTTGAAGATTAAAATAATTTTTACTGTGTCATCCAAAAACATAAAAGTAAAACAAAGTTACAAAGAAGCCCTGGGATAACTCATCTGGATTAAATCTATGCAGAGACTTCATATCAGAGGAAGTTTCCCAAGCAACTGCCAAATGATGAACCCAAGTGAGTTCCCCACAGAGAATAAAGTATTAAAAATTTTTTTTTTAATGTTTATTTTTGAGAGAGAGTATGAGCAGGGCAGGGCAGAGAGAGAGGGAGACACAGAATCTGAAGCAGGCTCCAGGCTGTCAGCACAGAGCCTGACGTGGGGCTTGAACCCATGAACCGTGAGATCATGACCTGAGCCAAAGTTGGATGCTTAACTGACTGAGCCACCCAGGCGCCCTGAGAATAGAGTATTTTTAAAAAAGTATTTTACAGGTGTGCCTGGGTGGCTCTGTTGGTTGAGCGTCCGACTCTTGATTTGAGCTTAGGTTGTGATCCCAGGGTCGTGGGATTGAGCCCTGCATTGGGCTCTGCACTGACAGCACAGAGCCTGCTTGGGGTTTTCTCTCTTCCTCTCTCTTTGTCTGTCTCCCCCACTTGCTCTCACTCTGTCTCTAAAAAAAGTAATTAAAAAAAGTATTTTATATCATATACACTGTACACAAAAATAATTCTCAGGTAAATCAAAGACCTGAAGATAAAAGATAAGACCATAAAACATATAAGAGACTTCTGGTTTCCAGTCCAACTTGAAAAGAGCTTGGAAGTCATCATTTCCATCCTCCAACAGTGAGAAAAGTTGAAGAATTTGAAATCAACAACTCTTCTTAAATTCATCAGAGAATTGAGATCATAGGGCACATTGCTGCCTTGAAAACTGGAAGGAGAGGTGGAGGCCGAGAATCACAGCTTACCCAGAACAAAAAGCCTTTCTAGCAGAATCCCGCTAAGTAGCTAATACTGGTAGGAACACTTAAACTGTAGTCAGTTAATTGACGGAGGCTTAGTAGAGTTTGAAACTCCAGAGGTTCAGGTGTAGCAGTGCCTCCACAGTAATGAGCTTTATTTCTGGGAGTTCTACTAGGCTCTCAGGTTAAAAAAAACATTCCGTTGTGCTTCTAGCAGGGGGAAGGGGAAAGCAACCATTTTGAAAAATGCCTAGAAGGTTTTTGACAAAGGCCTACTCTCAGGCAAATTGTTTCTTCCTTCTTTCCTTCCTTCCTATTTATTTATTTTGAGAGGGAAAGGGAGAGAGCGAGAGTGCACGAGCAGGGGAGGGCAGAGAGAAAGGGAGAGAGAATCCCAAGCAGGTTCTGTGGCTGTGTTAATTTCAGACAAGGCAGTCTTCAGAGCAAGGAAAGTTATAAGAAATAAAGGGGACAATACCAAATGAAAAAGGGTCAACTTTCCAAGGAGACATATCAATTCTTAATGTGTATGCATCTAACAACAGAGGGTCAAAATAAAAATATGTGAGGCAAAAACTGGTAGAACTCAAAAGAGAAATGGGTGATTTTACTGTGACAGCTGGCGACTGCCACACCCCTCTATCACTAATTGGTAGATCTAGCAGGCTGGAAATCAGTTAGGGTATGTAGTTGAACTGAACAGCAACATTAGTCAGCTGGATCTAATGGACAGTTGGTTACTACTTCAGCACGGTGTACATTTTTCCCAAGCTCACATGAAGACTTCACCAAGATAGACCACATTATAGTGCATAAAACACACCTTAACAAACTCAAAGGAATAGAAATCATGTAATGTTTGCTCTCAGACCACAAAGAGTGAAACTACAAATTGAAAACAGAAATATAGCGGAAAGCTCCAAAATACTTGGAGATTAAACAGCCCCTAGGTAACACATGGGTCACTGTGGTCTCTAGAAAACTTTTTAAATGTTTTGACTTAATGAAAAGAAAATATATCAAAATTAGTGGGATGCGGCCAAAGGAGTGTGTAGGGGGA
Source organism: Cryptoprocta ferox (assembly GCA_028646485.1). Classification (NCBI taxonomy): domain Eukaryota; kingdom Metazoa; phylum Chordata; class Mammalia; order Carnivora; family Eupleridae; genus Cryptoprocta; species Cryptoprocta ferox. The sequence continues at coordinate 99,286,966 of CM053559.1, read as the reverse complement.
AATTCATAGTATTGAATGGCTATATTAGAAAAGAAGAAAGACCTAAAAATTAACAATCTAAGCTTCTACCTTAGAAAACTAAAAAAAAGGGGCACCTGGGTGGCTCAGTTGGTTAAGTATCTCACTTTAGTTCAGGTCATGATCTCATGGTTTGTGGGTTTGAGCCCGCCTTGGGCTCTGTGCGGACAGCTTGGAGCCTGGAGCCTGCTTTGGATTCTATGTCTCCCTGTCTCTTGGCCCTCTCCCGTTCACCATTGTGTGTCTCTTTCTTTCAAGAATAAATAAACATTAAAAAATTGAAAAAACAAACAAACAAAAAAAAAAGCAAAGTAATTCCAAAGTAAGCAAAAGAAAAAAAAATGGAGCAGAAATTAGTGAAACTGAAAATAAGGAATCAGTTTTAAAAATTCACAAAATCAAAAGCTGGTCGTTAGACATATCAATAAAATTGATAAGCCTAGCTAGGCTAACCAAGAAAAGAGAGAAAACAAATTACTAATATCAGAAGTGAAAGACCATTTCTACTGATTCAATGGGCATTAAAAAGATACTAAAGGAATATTATGAATAATTTTATGCCCACAAGTTTGAAAACTTAAATGGACAAATTTCTTCAATGACATAGTCTACCAAGACTCACACATTGAGAAACGTAATCTGAGTTGGCCTGTATCTTTTAAAGAAATTGAATCACTAGTTGACCTTCCAAAACACCAGTCGTAGATGGTTTCACCGGTCCATTCTAGTAAATGTTTAAGGAAGAAGTGATACCAAGTCTCTGCAATCTCATATAGAAAATAGAAGCAGATGGAATACTTCTAGCTCATTTCTTGGAGGCCAGCGTTACTCTAATATTAAAATCAGACAAAAAACTTTTCAATAAAAGAAAACTGCAGACCAGTATCTCTTATGAGGATAAGTGCACAGTTCTGCAAAAAAATATTAGCAAACTAAATTCAACAGTATATCAAAAGAATTATTATACACCATGATCAAGTGGATTTATTCCAAGTAGGCAGGCCTGGTTCAATATTCAAAAACCACTGAGTGTAACCCAGCACATCGATAGAGAAGAAACAGCATATGATCCTATCAATATATGCAGAAAAAGCGTTTGGCAAAATCCAACATCCATTTATGGTAAATGCTCTCAATAAACCAAGAATAGTGGAGAACTTCCTCAGCTTGAGGAAGAACATCAACAAAGTATCTACAGCTAACATCACACTTAATGATGAGAAACCAAAGTTTTCCCACTAAGATCAGGAACAAGTCAAGGATGCCCCTCTTCTCACTGCTTTGCTACATTGCACTGGAAGTCCTAGCTAATGCAGTAAGAAAACGAACTAATAGGTGTAGAAATTGGGAAGAGAAAAAGAAAACTGTCTTCCTTCTCAGATGGCACTATAGTCTATATAGAAAATCCCGGAGTCAATAACAACAACAGAAAATTCCTGAGTTATAGCAAGATACTAAGATACAATATTAATACACAAAAGCCCATTGCTGTCCTGTGTACTAGGATGAAAAATTGGAATTTGAAATTAAAAATGTAACGCCAATAACGTTAGCACCAAGAAAAAATACTTAGATATAAACAAAAGTTTGATTTTAAAAAAATCAAAGAAGATTTAAATTAATGGAGAGACTTTCCTAGAAGGAAGATATTAAGATGTCAGTACTTAACTGTTTATTTCATGGGTAAACTTGGAAGGAAACAGTTGTAAAGCAGTTTACTTTTCTCCCACTGTAAGGATTATTGTTGGATCTCTGTTCCCTCCTTTGGTGACAACTTTGGCGTATCTCTTAGTTTTATGGTCACTCTTGCATATTGAAAACTCAAGTGCAGTCTAATTTAAACGTCTACCTTTCATCCTATTCAAAGTCTTCCGTTTGTCCTGATTGGGCCTGATGGAGGCTAAGGATCCAGCAGTAGGAAGGGAGTGTAATTTATGTAGCTTATTTTAAAATTAAATTTATCTAGGCACTCAGGAAGGTTCAAGAGATGTATAAGATAGGTCCCATTTGTATTAGTACCTTTAATGTGCCTAAACTATATGTAATAAAAGGTTTAGGAGGCAAATTTTTTGTACATGAAATTCAGCGGTTGTGCTGAAATCTGGGTACTTAGGAGTATTGTGGGGATTCAGAAAGGGGAGGGCTTTTCGGTAGAATAGTTGTGCTTCGGATGTAGGAACCCGACGGGCAGGAGTGACAGCTGGCTCTGGTGCCAACTTCTTTCAGAGAAAGCTGTCTTTCCTTTGTGTTTTGCTGGAGTCTGGGTCTCAGAAGGGATTTAAAGAAGTTTTTGCTGGTGACTTACCCTATAAGAATATATAGAACCTGAAAAACCTCAAGAACGAGTAATAAAGTGTAGTATTGTGGATGACATTAATGAATTTGAGACTCATTGATTGTGATAATTTTGAAAATTAGAATATTTACCCCTTGTTAAGGGTGTCAAGGGTTACTTGTTTGTGGGGAAATACCGTTTTACCGCTATGGAAGCACAAGTTGACAGACGGGGCAGAGGAAGATGGTGGTGCTGTTAACACTTAGAAAAGTAGATACCTGCTTGTGTTGCACAGTCATGTTATTTGTTCTGGAGATAGAGTATTGCTGATTGTGTTTTCTTACTTCTTTGAAAGGGGGTTTGTCGCATTTACAAATAATGGACATAAGCAAATATATCTGAAAGGAAACTTTGAGCTGCCAACAACAAAATACTCAGTGTGTTTTTAATCAAATAGGGTTTTATATTTTTGGTGAGAGGTCTGGAAGAGTGATGTATTGGGGCACCCTGCAGTGTGGATGAACCTTGAAAATATTATGCTGCAGGCAAGAAGCTGGAAACGAAAAGTCACACATTATGTTTTCCTTGATAAGAAATATCTGGATTGGGCAAATCCATAGAAACAGAAAGCAGATTAGTAGTGGTAGGGGGCTGGGACATTGGGGTGGCAGGACATGTATTTATAGGGGTATAGAGCATTGAGGATGATAAACGTATTTACTAGAGCAATCTTAATACCTTTAAAAATTCATGTTTATTATTATTATGTATGTTTGGTTTTATAGTGAATTAAAGTCTCCCAACTAAAGTAGTGGTTTACATTTTCCTTTGCATATTCAGTTTATAAAATAATGTATTTTTATGCTGTGTTTTTGGTGCATGAAGATTCTTTTTTCACTGTGGATTATACTGTTGTTCATAGAGTGCCCTATTTTGTCTTACTTCACACCTTATGCCTTTTTAAAAAAACTTTACTGAATGTTTTATTTTTTTATTTATTTTATTTTTATTATTTATTTATTTTTTAAAATTTATATCCAAGTAAGTTAGCATATAGTGCAACAATGATTTCAGGAGGAGATTCCTTAATGCCCCTTCCCCATTTAGCTCATCTCCCCTCCCACAGCCCCTCCAGCAACCCTCTGCTTGTTCTCCATATTTAAGACTCTCTTATGTTTTGTCCCCCTCCCTGTTTTTATATTATTTTTGGTTCCCTTCCCTTATGTTGCACTGTTCTGTGTCTTAAAGTCCTCATACGAGTGAAG
>CM053559.1:99187836-99282908 GCA_028646485.1 Cryptoprocta ferox | reverse complement strand
TTTCCCTTGCCTCTGGAGATGTGTTGAGTAAGAAGCTGCTGTGGCCAAGGTCAAAGAGTTCTTGCCTGCCTTCTCCTCGAGGATTTTGATAGCTTCCTGTCTTACATTTAGGTCTTTCATCCATTTTGACTTGATTTTTGTGTATGGTGTAAGAAAGTGATCCAGGTTCATTTTTCTGCATGTCACTGTCCAGTTTTCCCAGCACCACTTGCTGAAGAGACTGTCTTTATTCCATTGGATATTCTTTCCTGCTTTGTCAAAGATGAGTTGGCCATATGTTTGTGGGTCCATTTCTGGGTTCTCTATTCTCTTCCATTGATCTGAGTGTCTGTTTTTGTGCCACACACCTTATGCGTTAAATTCATCCTTGTCTGAGGGAGGGAAAAAATGATAGTCAATTTCTTTTCTTTTCTTTTCTTTTCTTTTCTTTTCTTTGCTTTTCTTTGCTTTTCCTTTCCTTTTTTTTTTTTTTTTTTTTGAGAGAGAGAGGGAGGGAGGGTGGGCATGCATGCGCACATGCACATGAGTTGGGGAGGGGTAGAGGAAGAGAGAATGAGAAAGAGGGAGAGAGAATCTGATGTGGGGCTCAATTCCATGACGCTGGGATCATGACCTGAGCTGAAATCAAGAGTCAGACGCTCAACCGAGTGAGCCACCCAGGAGTCCCAACAGTCAGCTTCTTTGTTGGCATCTGGCTGGCTTGTCTCTGTTTATCCTTTTGTTTTCAGTCTTTTTAGGTTACTTTATTTTTAATATGTCTCCATCTGTGAGAGTTTTCTTTTAATAATTTGCTTCATTTACAATTACGATTTTAATGTTTCATCTTTATTATCTTATTGCTTTCATAATATTGGTGTTATGCTGTCTTTTGCTGCATAGTCTGATTTTTCTTTGTTGTATTGTTATTTTTCTGGCTCTTAGGATTACTTGCAGAATTATAATTTTAATTTCAGAGGTGCTTGGGTGGCTCAGTCAGTTAAGCGTCTGACTTTGGTTCAGGTCATGATCTTGCGGCCCATGACTTTGGGCCCTGCGTTGAGCTCTGTGCTGACAGCTTGCCTGGAGCTTGCCTCATATTCTGTGTCTCCCTCTCTCTCTGCACCTCCCCTGCTCGTGCTCTCTGTGTCTCTCAAAAATAAATAAAACATTGAAAAAGCTTATAATTTTAATTTTAGTTATTTTAGTGGTTAGCTTGTAATATTAAAGAATACTTAATGTCTCTATTTTTTGATTTAGTGGCCTTAAAATAAAGCAGTAGCTGTTGGCTCTCAGCTGTGGTATGCAGTTATTGGCTCAGTGATAGTTTCTTCATTTCTCTCCCAAGATTTTGTCAGAAATGTGTTTGTGGTAGCAGTCCTTGAGCCTCTTTGCCCCCATGACTCTTCTGTGATACTCCTTCCTTCTTGTTGCTCTAAATCAGTTGAGCCCATGGCCTTGAATGAGAAGCTAGGTAGTACAGTTTGATTATAATGCATTAGTTTGAATTTAGGTTCAGACCTTATACATGGAACTTAAGAATTTTAGCTTTTAACGTTGCATTTTGAAAGTATTATTAGGTTGGGGCACCGGGGTGGCTCGGTCAGTTAAGCATCCGGCTTCAGCTCAGGTCATAATCTCGCGGTTTGTGGGTTCCAGCCCCGCGTCGGGCTCTGTGCTGACAGCTCAGAGCCTGAAGCCCGCTTCAGATTCTGTGTCTCCCTCTCTCTCTCTGCTTCTCCCCTAGTCTTGCTCTATCTCTCTCTCTCAAAACTAAATAAATATTAAAAAATTTAAAAAAATGTTTATTTATTTTGAAAGAGAAGAGAGCAAGAGGGAGAGAGAGAGCCAGGGAGGGGCAGAGAGAGGGAGAGATCCCAAGCAGGCTCTGCACTGTCAGTGCTCCATCCCATGAACCAAGAGATCATGACCTGAGCTGAAATCAAGAATTGGATGCTCAACCTTGTGAGCCTCTTAGGTGCCACAAGTTGCCTTTTGTTTTGTTGATGGTTCTCTTTGGTGTGCAAAAGCTTTTTGTTTTGGTTTAGTCTCAATAGTTTATTTTTGCTTTTGTTCCCCGTGCCTCAGGAGACATACCCATAAATATGTTGCTAAGGTTGATAGAGGTTACTGGCTCTGTTTTCTTTTGGGAGTTGTATGATTTCAGGTCTCATATTTAGGTTTTTTGATCCATTTGGAGTTTATTTTTGTGCATGGTGTTAAGAAAATGGTCCAGTTTCATTCTTTTGTATGTAGCTGTCCAGTTTTCCCAGCACCATTTATTAAAAAGACTGTCTTTTCCCCATTGTATATTCTTGCCTCTTTTGTCATAGATGAATTAACCGTATAGGTGAAGGTTTATTTCTGGTCTCTCTGTTCTGTTCCATTGACCTCTGTGTCTGTTTTTGTGCCAGTACCATAGTGTTTTGATTACTTTAGCTTTGTAGTATATTTTGAAATCTGGGATTGTGATACCTTGAGCTTTGTTCTTCTTTCTCAAGATTACTTTAGTTATTCAAGGTCTTCTGTGGTTCCCTACAGAGTTTAGGATTATTTGTTCTAATTATGGGAAAATGCTATTGGTATTTTGATAGGGATTGCAATGCATCTGTAGACAGGCTTAGTATGGACATTTAGTAATATTTTTCTAATCCATGAGCATGGTGTACCTTTCCATTTGTTTGTGTCATCTTTAAATAATTTCATGAATGTCTTACAGTTTTTGGAATATAGGTCTTTGACATCTTTGGCTGAATTTATTCCTAGTATTTTATTATTTTTGGTGCAATTGTAAATGGGATTGTTACTTTCATTTCTCTTTCTGTTACTTTGTTATCAGTGTATAGAAATGCAACAGTTTTCTGAATATTAATTTTGTATCCTGCAATGTTACTGAATTATCATTTCTAATAGTTTTTTGGTAGAATCTTTAGGATTTTATATTTTTGTATCATGTTATCTGCAAAAAGTAAGTTTTACTTTTTCCTAAGCAGTTTGGATGCCGTTTATTTCTTTTTCTTGCCTGATTGCTGCAGCTCGGTCTTACAGTACCATGTTGAGGTGAGAGTGCACATCCTTGAGCTTTCAGTTTTATACCATTGAATATGATGCTAGCTGTAGATTTTTCATATGTGACCTTTATTATGTTAAGGTACGTTCCCTCTAAACTCACTTTGTGGGGTGTTTTTATCATGAATGGAGGTTGTATTTTGTCGGTTTCTTTTTCTGCATCTATTGACATGATCATATGTTTTTTTATCCTGCCTCTTGTTAGTGTGATGTATCACATTGATTGGTTTGTGAATGTTGAACTACCTTTGAATCTCTGGAATAAATCCCACTTAATGATGGTGAATGACTTTTTTTTTTTTTTAATGTATTGTTGGTTTGGGTTTGCTAGTATTTTGTTGAGGATTTTTGCCTCTATGTTTAGCAGAGATACTGGCTTGTATTTTTTTTTTTTTTTTTTTTTGGTAGTGTTTTTGTCAGGTTTTGGTATCAGGGTAATTCTGGTCTCAGAATGAATTTGGAAGCTTCTCTTCATCTTCTATTTTTTTGGAATAGTTTGAGAAGAATGGGTATCAACCCTCTTTAAATGTTTGGTAGAATTCACCTATGAAGCCATCAGATCGCGGACTTCTGTTTGTTGGTAGTTTTTCATTACCCATTCAATTTTATTACTAGACATCAGTCTGGTAACGTTTTCTATTTCTTCCTGATCCAATTTTGGAAGATGTTTGTTTCTAGGATAGCCATTCTTGATCAGCACCCGGACGAAAGTCGTGTGGCCCCTGACAGAGCCAGATTTTCTGCTGTCTGGTTTGGCTGGCACAGAGGGGATGCTGTCTGTACTGTTTCTGCTTGTGAGCTTCCTCCCTGACCAGGAGATTAAAGCTCAGACACATTTTTTTAAATTTTTAAAAATTTACTATTTTTTTATTAGAGAGAGAGAGAGAGAGAGAGAGGCAGAAGGAATGAGAGAGGACTGGAAGCAGGCTCCACACTCAGCATGGAGTCCAACACGGGACTCAATCCCTCTGCCCTGTGATCACGACCCCAGCTAAAGTCAAGAGTCCGACACTCAAACGACTGAGCCACCTAGGCGCCCCAAAGCTCAGTCTTTTTAGAGAACCATGAGAGCCTGCTCCTGTCCCTTTTTATCAGCTGTGCCTTACTCACGGTGAGTGGTGAGGGGCTGTAAGGACTCTCTCCTTTTCTGGGTAGGAATTTCCTCTTGTTCTCACTGGTTATAGGACGACAAGAGGTGTGATTACAGGGTGTTTGCATTTCAGTCATCCCTGTGGGTTGCTCTCTTTATTGAAGATGCACTCATTTGGGGGAAGAGCACTTGCTCCTAGTCCCAACTTTGAAACTAGAAAAGTCGTCTAACCCATTTTGTGAGTTTTGTTCTAATCTGTTATAGTTGTATTTTTATTTTCATTATGGGCAACTTTTATTTCTAAACTAGTAATACTTACATTTGGGAGAGCCTGGGTGGCTCAGTCAGGGGTGTCCAGCTCTTGATTTTGGGTCAGGTGGTGATCCCAGGGTTGTGGAATTGAAACCCATATAGGGCTCTGTGTGTGGCATGGAGCCTGTTTGAGATCCTCTCCACCACCCCCCCACCCCGGCTCCTTTCACCGGCTCATCTGCTCTCTCTCTCTCTAAGAATGAAAAATGCTGGGGCACCTGGGTGGCTCAGTCTGTTGAGCGTCCACCTTTGGCTCAGGTCATGATCTCACGGCTCGTGAGTTTGAGCCCCGCATCGGGCTCTGTGCCGACAGCTCAGGGCCTGGAGCCTGCTTCAGCCTGTGTCTCCTCTCTCTGCCCCTCCCCTGTTCACACTCTGTGTCTTTCTCTCTCTTGAAAGTAAACAAACATTAAAAATTTTTTTTAAAAAATGAAAAATGTTAAAAATTAATAAATTAGTCATGCTTATATTTTTATAATTGTTAGCTTTACTTCCATTCTTAAATGAATTGCTTTCCATTAGTCTTCCCATTTTATACCATGCGTTTTGGTTCCTTGATTTCCTTTTGTTCATTACCTTTCATGCCTTCTCATCCACTGTTTGTGCATGAACTTCCTGGAATTCCTGACACTTTTCTTCTCTAACTTTAAATACTAAGTTTAAAAATCTGCAAACCTTTAATCATAAGTTTCTCTTTCAGCTTCTTTGGTCTTTTATTGCTGCTCTACTGGGAACCTCAGTTGATTGACATCTCCACTCTTTTTTTTTTAAGTTTATTTATTTATTTTGAGAGAGAGAGAGGGAGAGAGAGAGAGAGAGCGTGCGCACAAGTAGGGGAGGGGTAGAGGCAGAGGGGGCAGAGGATCCAAAGTGGGCTGTGTGCTGATAGCAGAAAGCCCGACGTAGGGCTTGAACTCACAAGCCATGAGATCTTGACCCGAGCTAAAATCAGATGCTTGACCGGCTGAACCACCCACGTGCCCCGACCTCTCCACTCTTACCCATCACCCTGTACTTGGTTCCCCCCCCCCCCCCCCCCGCAATCTGCTCAGGATTTATGGCCAGTCGTTTCACTCAGCACCCGTCGCCCTGCGCCTGGTTACTTGCTTTCGTTTTCTCCCCCCAGTCTGTTGAGGAGACACGGCCAATCATTTCACTTTTGCTAATACCCCAGATCGGTGGTTTTCAGACTGTGGTGCAGGGATTTCCGAGGGTCTGGGGGGGCAGACTGGGTTCCCTGTGGAGAGCCTGCGGATTGAGAACAGGTTTCTGGCTCAGCCCTGAAATCCTAGAGAATATTTTTTGTTTTTGTTTGTTTGTTTTAGACGAATACTGTTGAAAGGCTGGCAGGAAGGGCAAGCTGGTGATGGAGACCCGGGCAAGCAATCAGAGAAGGGGGCCCACTGCTGAGGTAGCAGGCACGGCTCGGAGAGCGGCCGGAGCCCTGAGACGGGAGTTGGGCTGCTTGGTCGTGACTGACCGGGGCCGGGGCACCTGGCGTGGCGCCGTGGACGTGAGGTCACCTCCGTGGTGGGAGGAGCGAGTGAGTGGTGCCCAGCGCGACTCTGCAGGAGTCGGCCGCCGGGCGAGGAGATCATCGGGGGTTGTTAGAGCCCTCGAGCCCTGCCCGTTCCTCCCGCGGCCTCCGCAGCGGCCAAGAAGCGGCTTGTGGGCTCGGCTGGGCTGGGCTGGGGCCTCGAAGGCCGCCTCGCCTTGCCTGCTCTCACTTCCCTAACGTTCTCTACTCCACTTCCCGCCTCGGTCCCCCGTGGGACTTCTGTCCCCACCGTCCACGTGCCACTCGCGGTAGAAGGATGTGCTTCTGTCTCACTGAGAGAACGGAAGCCCTCAGCCGGGACTGTGTTCCCGCTCCTGCCCGCGCCCGCCTGCAGCGGGCCTCCCCTGCGCCGTGCTCCCTCCCGCTCCTCCTCCTCGGGACCTCCCCGGCTCCTCAGCTGAGCGCGTGCCCTTAGCTCTTCTCTCTTTTCTCTCGTGCTTCGGTGATTTCTCTCTGCGGGAATCTGGTGACAACTGTGGGTTTTCCGCTCTTAAAAACCCCTCCTCACGGTCCTCATCCCATTTCTTTTGCTTCCCTTTACAGCAGAATTCCTGGGAAGAACTAAGTACATTCTGTTTCCAGTTCTTCTCTCTTAATCTGCTTCAGGCGGGGTTTTAACTTCACTCTGGGAAACCAGCTCTTGTCAAGGTCACCGACGACGACCTCCATGTTGCTAATCCAGGTGTCAGTTCTCAGTGCTCGTCTTACTCGGCCTGTCAGCAGCATTTGACACGGCTGGTGACCCCTCTTTCTACGTGGACCTTCTCTGTGTGGCTTCCAGGACGTCACAGCCTCTTGTTTGCCTCCTCCCTGCTGACTCCTGCTGTCAGGTTGGCTTCTGAGTATTTGAGAGCTCCGGGCTTGGTTCTCACACCCTAGGATGGAAATCCCATCTGGCGTCAGGGCTTTAAATATCTATCTGCCTGTGGCCTCCCTCGTGGCCCCCCCCCCCCAAGAGATCCTAGCGGGACTCCTTTCTCTGGACTGCTCAGATTTTATAACCAGCAGCTCGCCTGGCCTCTCCACCTGAGTGGATAATAAGTATTTCACACGCAACAGCATTAAGTGTACTTTTCACTTCCAACCCAAAATGACTTCATCATAATCTTTCCTGACTCAGGAAATGGCCACGCTCCCTTGCTGGTTTCTTAGGCCACGCCCTCTCAAGTTGGTTTTCAAAACACACCCCGAACTTGGTCATCTTTGGTAAGTCCGTGACACGGCTCCGAGGGACCTCTGCTCTGGGTGATTGCTGTGCTCCCCCTTCTGGTCTGACCCTGCCTCTTCTAAGTTACTTTCCACACTACCTCGAGGGAGCCTTTTGCGCTCGGTCGTGGATTCTGTCTCCCTCTGCTCAGAGTCTCCCCACGGATTCCCATCTGACTCAGGGTGAAAACCAACCCTTTACTGTTTGGGAGAACCGGCACTTACTACACACTTCTGTACAGCAGGTGCACCTTTTGGACCTAAGAACACAGCAGTAAACAAAACAAAGTTCACCTTCATTGAGCTTACATTCCAGAAAGAAGACAGCTGGCCAGTCAGTAAACAGAGGAACAGATGATGACTTGTGCTGGGGCAGGGGACTGGGGAGCGCCGGCAGGGGCGAGGGGGGCACGCCTCAGAGGTGACATCTGAGGAAAGACTGTGGGAGAAGAGAAAGCAAGGCATGCAGCCCTCTGGAGGGAGGGTATTCAGGGCCGACCGTCTGAGCCAGGAAGAGCTCTGGTGTGCTCAGAAGGCCAGAGGGAAGAAGTAAGAGGGGAGATCCCTTCTTCCTGCTCTTAGTTCCAAAAAGTGTGCCTGGCACAGGGAGCTCGCAACAAGGAACTGTCCCATGCATTGAATTTCAGTTCGTTTCTGTCCTAAATATTACTTCCCTTGTTCATTTGATCCCTCTGGCTCTAACCTTGTCAACCAGTCTCTGCCCAGTCCCCCTTCTTTCCTTCCAGCGTTCTTCCGCCCTGCCCAGACTTCGTTCCATTGTAACAGTCCCCCCTCACCCTAACATCTTCTTGAAGAACCTCTCAGTGTATATTCCTTTACGAATAACCGGTTTCTTTTTTGACCCATTTCCTGCACTCCAAAGGATTCTGGGATGATGTGGTGATGGTGTTAACATTCTCTTAACCACCCAGAGTTCTTAGTGGTTCCCAGCAGCAGGCCGATTTGATGCTTTTTACTCTTGGCTCCTTTTTGTAACTGTCAGTATTGACTCCTGTCATTCTCCTGCTTATCCCAGTTGTGACATGAGGCTCACGGTCTTCCTCCATTCCCAGTTTGTCATTTCCCAGATGACATGGTACAGTGGATGTTCACATCTAGATCTAAGGTCATTTTTGGTCATGTGGCCAACATCCCCTGTTCAGAAATCCACGCGTAGTGGTGCTCCCTAGACTGTCATCATCTGGAATCGTTTTGTCTGAGAGTCTTCAAACTGTTGTTACTCTGATCTTAGCTCTAGTAAGACTTCATTTCTAGCACACTTGGTCTTTGACTGTAATGAGATCTCCTGTTTCATGACTCATCCTCTCTTAGCTATCATCCCCATAAAATTAAATGGAATTTAATTTGAATTTAATATTAAAAAGGTTTTTTGTTCAACTGCTGTTTATTTTGATATATGGTATATTTATGGAATGATTATCCCCCCCCCACATTGATTTGTGACGCCTCTTGTATGTAGAACCAAATTATATACATTTTTATAGACTAGAATCTGTGGCATTGATCTGTCAAGTTTTGGCGCCAGCACTCTCTTTAAATGTTATTGAGGCTTTATAGTATGTTTTGATATTTGGAAGGGATAGCAGTGTCTCGCTGACTTTAGTGCTCAGGACTGTTGGTGACGGGCTGACTCTTCACACTTCCATGTGGTTTTGAAAACAATTTGGTTGTTATAAAAAGAAAAATCTTCACTGGGCTCCCCCCCCCCCCGCAATGATATTAAAAACCGGGCTATTTGACTTAGTTCTTATGAATTAATATTTTATCAAAACTTTATATCTAAATATCTAAACATTTTACTTTTTAATAGATTGAATCCTTTTTGCCTATAAAAACCAAAAATGTATCTTTTATAATCTTAAGATATGTGACAAATGTAAGTGGTCTGTTAATTTTTTTTCAGATATGTTTTCTTCTTTTTGCCATTCTCTACGTTGTTTCCTACTTCATCATTACAAGATACAAGAGAAAATCAGGTAAGTAGAAACATTGTGATTAACACTTAGATTATCATGCCAACTGACGTATGGTATTTGGGCTGTGGTGGTGTGGTGGTGTCTGTATCCAGTACGGCCGTGATTGCGGCGCCCAGATGCCTGGTACTGAGGACACTGACAGCACTGCCAGGGCGTCTGCCCGCTTGCAGGCCATCCCTCTCTTAGGCCTGAGCCCTTGTTTACCATGGTTCTTGTGCCCCACTAAGAATAGTGTGCGGCTCTGCTGCATCTGGAAATTCTAGAGTTTATGAGGATATATGGGTCCTTGTGACTGGCTCTGACTTTGAACATGCAGTTCCCCACCCGTGCTTTCTCTGACTACTGGGCTGTCTTTACTTCCTGTAATTAATTCACAGGTTTTGTGTCAGGGCTTTCTAAGGACCAAAGCAGTTGCCTAGCTGCCTTCTGGTACATCTCAGCTGCTTTCTGTAGGTCACAGACTTTTCCACCTGTGACGCTGGTGGAACTAATATTAAAGTTATTAGACTTCTGAAAGCAATTAGGAAATAGTGCTTGCTCTAGTGCTTTAGTTTGACTCTATGATTACACTAAAATACTTGTTGGAATCTGTAATCTCTCAAAAATTTGAAGACCTGCAGATTCAACACAGTATCTTAACTATTTAAAAAAATTTTTTAATGTTTATTTATTTTCGAGAGGCAGAGAGAGCCAGAGCACGAGCAGGGGAGGGGCAGAGAGAGAGGGAGACCCAGAATCCAAAGCAGCTCCAGGCTCTGAGCTGTCAGCACAGAGCCCGACGCGGGGCTCGAACCCACGAACCGTGAGATCATGACCTGAGCCGAAGTCGGACGCTTAATTGATTGAGCCACTCAGGCGCTCCAATATCTTAACTATTTTTTAGATGTTTTGACATCAGGTTTTAATGATTATGGACACAGAGCGGGAGAGAGAATTAATGAGTATAAATGCACTATTTTAGGGGAAATTAGGGGATGATGAACAGGAAAGTTGGAGATTTATTAGATGATTTTTAGAGTAATGACAGGGGGGGTGATGGGTGTCCTGGCCACCGTTGATTGTGGGAGAAGAAACGAAATGTACATGAAGCTATTAAAACATTCTTCAGTAGTTGATGGTTGGTTGAGTGTGGGCACACCGGTTAACAGTTAATTGTGACTATATTATTTTATGGTCCTTTTGGTTGTGAAGCTATTTCGGGTGGCCTGTAATTAAGAATGGAGATGGGACTAAGACAGTGGCTCAAATGCACCATTGACACTAGAGCAGCTGGACACTCATGATTGCAGAGACCTACGCAGAGAGCCTGAGGACAGCCCCAGTTAGGTATCGGGGAGAAGGAGGGGCAGCAGTGCTAGCAATATTCCTGTAATTGGATCATACTGTCCTTAGCTGCTAAGTTTACGTGGGACGACAGAGAGGACTGACAGCCATGAGCGAGAAGGAGAGGGAGGTGAGCGAGCTCTGGAGCAGAGAGCGCCTGCTACTCAGAGAAGACGCAGAACTTGATACTTTTCTGTCTATAACTTGAAGGATAATTAGGAAGCACTGAGGCAGTGGTGTCTAAGTAAGTTAGAATGGTCCAAAAGAACCTTCATTATTACCACTAGTGATGACAAACTCAAATGAGAGAAAAGTACATGTTCTCAAATTCTGAGTTCTAATTTTATAATAAAAATTTTTGTTGGATATTATCAACTAAAACATTTCATTCATTAGCAATTACAATTTCACTTACATTATATGACAATACGTTTGACAGTGGTCCTAATGTTCTACTAAGTTTTATTCTCTTGAGCACTGAATATTTGGAAAATTTTAATTTACATATAGTATTTTTGTTAATCAGGATTTTGGTTAATCAAAACACTCTAACTAAATTCTATCCTATGTGATTTAATGAGATTTGAATTTGGATCTGTGCTGAAATAAACAGTGCTTTTTGAAAATCATTTCTGTTCAATAATCACTTCTTTTAAGTTTCTATTTTTGTTTATGTTTTCTAATAAATTAATGAAACATTTTATTGAAGATAAAAAATTAATACCTTGCACGTTTTTACAGATGAGCAAGAAGATGAAGATGCCGTAGTCAACAGGATTTCGTATGTATTTTAAAATTCACTTGTTTTCTTTCTAGTTCTGAAGTCATAAGTTTTTCAAATGTAATTCACACCTTTGGGCATAAATGTGGAAAAAATTCACCTAAAGTATTACAGCTTTTTATCAATATTAATGCTGTCCTAGGAGGCGCTATAAACACATACACATTTGGCTCTTGAAAACTGGGGATTAAGGGGTGCTAGCCCTGTGCAGTTGGAAATCCGTGTATAGTTTCTGACTCCCCCAAAACTTAACTATGAGTAGCCTGCTGTTGACTGGAAGTCTTACTGATAACTAAACAGATGTTTAACACGCGTTTTGTGTGTTGAGTTATATACTCGATTCTAACAAGCAAGCTAGAGAAAAGAAAATGTTCCTAAGAAAATCATAAGAAAAGACATTTACAGTACTGCACTGTACTTACAAAAATCTCTTGTAAGTGGACCCGTGCATTTCTAATCCATGTTGTTCAAGAATAAGCTGTACATGGGTAATTGAGGATTGTCTCCTGTTAAAATTTGCTTGCTTGAGGAACCGACGTTTTCCTTTCAGTTTTTTTTTTTAATATTTTTATAAATGTTTGTTTATTTTTGGGAGAGAGGCAGACAGAGTGTGAGCAGGGGAGGGGCAGAGAGAGAGGGAGACCCAGAATCTGAAGGAGCTCCAGGCCCTGAGCTGTCAGCATAGAGCCTGACATGGAGCTCAAACCCATGGACTGCGAGATCAGGACCTGAGCCGAAGTCAGATGCTTCGGCCACCCAGGCACCCCTTACCTTCCGAAGTTTTAACTAGGAAATGGGCTTATGGTTGGGAAAATTGCTGGGTCATAAGAAAGAAAACTCTTGGCTGCTGGGTCTGCTGAGAAGACTGGGACAGTCTTGGAGTAGGGAGCAGGTACCTGTTCGGTTAATTGAACGTGTCCCTGCCGCGAGCAGGGGGATGGCCTCGGATGGTCTTGCGACTCCTTCCAGCTCTCTTCCTGCATATGCTGCTCGCGTGTGGCTGATGTACCCTTTCATTTTTTGAGGTGTCAGACTGGATGGAAAGCAGTGAGTTTCTTTCTATCAGATTTTACTTGATTAAAATTTGAAATCACACAGCTCCAGCTACATAGGAGAGTATCTTATTCTAATTCTTTTTTTATTGATACTTGAAAAATTTTTGGCATAGTTTTGAATTTATAGTAAAGTTAGAAATATGATTAAAAAAAAAAAAAGCGTCCCCTTCCCTGTTTGAGAAGTTGCTGACCCGGCTCATCTCCCCGGGACACTTTTTGCGTTCTCCTCTGTATCTATCATACAAGCATCAAAATAATGACATCAATACAGTACCACTCAGGCCCCACTCAGATTTCCTGGTTGTCCGGTAACGTGCTTTGTTGCCGAAGGACCCTGTTTAGAATCCACCCTGCATGTAGTTGTCATGTCCCCACTTCTTCAGTATTTCCTTGACTTCCCTGACCTTGATACTTTAGAAGATCACAGGCCAGTTACTTGGATTTGTTTTTTCATGATTCATATCAGATGATTCATCTTTTGCTGGAGCGGGGAGGAGATGAGTAGGAGGGAGGAGGAGAGAGAGGCCACATGTACATACATACACAAATGCTCTCATGTATGCTGGAATAGTACTCAGCCATAAAAAGGAATAAAGTACTGACACATACTGCAACATGTAAGAATCTCGAAAACATCTGCTAAGTGAGGGAAGCCACACAGTAGACCATATAATGTAGGAATCCGTGGATGGGAAGTAGCCAGGAGAGGAAGGTCCATCGGTGCCATGTTTATGGTTATGGAGCGGGGAGGGGGGCAGAATGGAGAGAAATTGCTCAATGAATACAGAGCTTTTTTAGGGGTGATGAAAATGTTGTGGGGCTGGAAAGAGGTGGTGGCTGCACACCACTGTGAATACACCAAATCCTTCTAAATTATAACTTTCAAATGGTTAATTTTATGTTATGTGAATTTCGCTTCAATAAAAAATACTTCCAACGAATACGTGACTTGACTAGGGTTGATTTGATTCATAGCTGAGCAATGACGATAAATGGACCCCGCGTTACTAGACTTGGTAGTTTCATGATTTTGAATGCCCTAGGGAAAACGTCTGTAGCTTTATCCTGGGGATTCTTGCTTGTGGGTTTAAAACCTAGGCCCATAACTTGATTTAAATTTACAGGATCAGGGGTCTTAGTTTTATTCCTAACACCATGACATTTGTGAAGATTCTTAAGCGATTCATTATTTTTCTCTGTCTAAATTACGGCTCCTGTAAGAGCAGAGTAATTCACTTCCCTTCCCTCGGAAAAGCTACAGCGAATCGCAGACGGAGTGAAGGCGTGACTTCTTCCCCAGGTGAAGGAGCTGTGAGATGCAAACCTTGCGCTCCTCTCCGTGTCGTCTGTGCTCCAGCTCTGGTGGCAAATCTGCGTCCACGCATTTGTGGTCACTAATTCCTCAGTGGACGAGGGCACACGCTTCCGCCTTCCCCTTGGCTGTGCCTCGTCTCCCCTGAGGAGGCTCCACGGCCTTGAGCTCTGAACTCTCTCCCTGCTCTCACCAGCTCTGCTGCGTCCCTGGGCTCTCCCAGCACGCTCCGTGCCCTGTGACCGGAGCAGACGTGCCCTTCCCGCACACAGCTGGGTGTGCACCTGCAGTAAAGACTGGAGAGACAGTCGGGGCTAGTCTGGTCCCCGGCCCCCTTCTCCCCGTGACCTCCTTGGCTTCCACTGCCTTTTGTTCTCTCCCTTCCATGATGGAATGAGTGACAACGGATGGGGAAGGCAGATCGGGGTTCAAATTCTGAACTCAAGCTTGAGTCCAGAAGAGATTGAGAAACAAAGGTGTGTTTCCTCTGTGTGGGAAGGGGAGTTGCCGTTGAACTTTGTCATGCCGTTGTGTGCATGCACACATCTGCGACACTCTCGAGTGGTGCTCGGGGCGCAGTCCGTGGGAACTCAGGTTGCCTCCCTTCTCTCCACCATCTCGCTTTGCCTTGCGTCCGCCACCGAAGAGGAGGAGACGGAAGGCGAGGCCTGCTTGCCGAGAAGACAGAGTCCTCAGCTGCTGAAAGAGGAACCCTGAAAGAGCTCCGACGCGTTCTGAAGTGTGGCCGGTTGAAGCAGGGTCTCCACTGCGGCCTCAGCTCTCCTGTCACCACGGAAAGCCTGTTCCCTGGGCTTTCTCACCTCCCTTTACACCCACCCTTGCTT
This sequence comes from Cryptoprocta ferox, assembly GCA_028646485.1. Taxonomy (NCBI): domain Eukaryota; kingdom Metazoa; phylum Chordata; class Mammalia; order Carnivora; family Eupleridae; genus Cryptoprocta; species Cryptoprocta ferox. The sequence continues at coordinate 99,268,384 of CM053559.1, read as the reverse complement.
TCTCCTTTGCTCCTTTGTTCTGTTCTCTGTTTGTATCTACTCATGCCCCCAGAGTAACTTTGCAGCCAAAAGTTACTTTTTCTGAGAGCTACTGTCAGCTAGGTATTTGATTTGATTTGGATTAAAGTAATTGATATAAAAATAGAATGCCTAACGGGTGACACTTCCGGAGCCCGTGCAGGTGGGAGAAGGGCCTCCGTGCAGGAGGTAGGCCTAGCACGAGGCACCAGAGCCTGGGCTGGGGGGTGGCCTGGCGTGGGCTCCCAGGGAGTTCTCCCTGTGGAGGGAGATCCTGGCCTGGGGTGTCATCGTGAGGGGTGATGAGGAGCACCCACGTGTGTGCAGGGGGCCGAGCCCTCGCAGGGTGGAGAGGGCACCCGTGCAGCATGGCAGAGGCCAGGTGGGCCGAGGAGGGCGTCCCTGAGGGAGGCAGGACCGTCCAGAATGGGGAGTCCCCTGAGCATGGGGGCGCCTCTGCATGGGCTGGGGGTGTCCGATCGCATCCAGGGGTTGGTCCATTAAGGGTAACGGAAACCATTTGCAGTTAGGGGAAAGGGAATGAAAATGAACAGAGTGGTTGCGTTGCGGTTGCAAGTACCAGTGTGGATTCGTGGGTCTCGGTGTAGAGTTACGGAGCCAGATCCAGATGTAACGGTGGCTGCGCGTGGGCATGTGCATGCACGGACACGCGTGCTGCCTCTGCCCGTCCACTGGGAGCCCCCCACCGCACCCGCACCGTCACTTCCGAATGCGACTTTCCGCTGACCGGAGCCGGGCTCCCTGGGGGAGAAGCTGACTGCAGGGCCGGGGGAGGGGACGCTCAGGCTCACTTTGTACACGTGGCACTGCCAGAGTGAGGAAGTGCCCCGAGAGCCCTGTCGAAAAGACCTAGAAGCCTCCGAGGCTTTCACACCAGTCAGGGACAATCAGAGCATCAAGATAATGGCTGTAATGGATCTTGTGCCGGATAAAATAGAACAATCTTGGATTCCTCCTGATAGGAATCAGCAAGTGAACAAATTGTTTGACAAGGATCAGGATATTTTCCCTAGTTTCAAACTTAGCTTCCCGCAGAACACTTACTAATGACAAGGGAGGAGGGTGACGTTAGGGCGGAGGGCCCGGCGGACAGCGTCCTGCGTCAGGCAGAAGGTGGCCACAGCTTGATTTGGATTAAAGTAATTGATACAGAAGTAGAATGCCTACCTGGTGACGCTTTCGGAGCCCGGGCAGGTGAGAGAAGGGCCTAGGTGAGAACAGCGCTAGGCCGCGGACGAGCGCGGAGCGTGGCTGCCGGGTCGCCCCGGGCTCGTGGACGTGAAGATGAGGGCGTCCGTGGCCGAGCTGCCTGTCCCGCCCCCCACCCCCCTGCCCCAGCTCCAGCTCCACCCTTCCCGTCCGCAGACCCCCAGAGGCAGCCTCGAGCCCCCCGCTCCCGGCCCTCTCCCCCCAGGAAGTCCCGGCCGTTCCGTGCTCAGAATCCGCTCCGGTTCAGAAGGCGGCGGGTCCAAAGCTGCACTTGAATCTGAGGGCGCTTCTGCAGGCCTGTGAGCTGGGACCACTGCTGCTCTTTTTTGACTCGATGGGGACCCCTTCCCGGGTTGGCGTGCGCCGCACAGCCTCTTCTGGGCGCGTCAGCTCTCGTCCGGCGGCAGCGGCTCGTCCGGCCGGCCAGAGCCCAGCCCCGGGGCCGAAATGCCGGAGACTGGGGCAGCGTCTGTTGAGAGCCGCATTATTGTTACGGGGACCACACAGCTTTTTCCGGATCACGCGTGACTTCAGATGCTGTGCCTGTTTGCATTCATGAGCTCACTGTTTTGTCCGATTACAGATCCCGGTTTTTGATTCGGAACTAGGGTTGTCTTCTTGCTGGGCACGCGGTGGGCGTCGTGTGAGCTGAGAGCAGTGAGCAGGGTGGTGCTGAGGGTGCCTCAGAGGGCACGTGACAGAAAGGGGGCCCCAGGGGCGGAGCCGACTGCGCCCAGGGGTGCGGAGCCGTGAAATACACTGTCGCCGGAGGGTGCGAGAGGCCAGGTTCCTCCCGCTGTGTGAGGGACTGTGTCGTGGAACACACTGGAATCGCTGTGCGGGCCTGGCGTGGGGAGGCCGAGGGTGTGACCTGATTGGTAGCATTGGAAGGAAGAAACGCCGGTGGTCAGGACAGCGTCCTCCCTTGACTTCCCAGGACAGAACCAAAGTCGCACGCTTCCGGTCACTAGCTGGCCGCTGCCAGAGTTGGCAGTGGACCGGAGGGAGATTTTGCCAGTGCTTTTCCCAGGAAACATGCGCACTCAGCCAAACAGCTGTAAGAGCCCTTCTGTGTCTGGTTTGTCGGAGCTGTAGTTTTGGCGTGTGTCCTGTGGTCTGCATTTGAACACTTAGCGGTTGTTGACTGGACGCAGGTTTCGCCGTCCTTTTGCCTGTGAGGTAGGAAAACACTTCCGTCGGCGGCCACAAGGGGGCACTGGCCCCAGCGTTCCTCCAGTAGGTGTGTGTTTTGAACGTTTCGCGTGATTTTTTTTATCTTTGTATGTTTATTTTCACATTTTCCTAAATTGACTTTAAAGGGATGGATATTAAATTAAGTTTCCATCTCTCACGTTGGTGAAGTTTTCTTTTGCCTTTTTGGTCTTAAAAAATCTTTAAAAAATTAGATAAAAAATTTTAAACATTTCAGGCATATGTAACTGAGAAAGTGAAAGCCCCTTAGAATCCCACTCTCCTATGGGATTGTCATACATTATGCTAGGATTTTTTTTTGTACCTCTGTTTTCCTGTGTGTGTATATGTGTTTTTTGAGGGGTGTGGGGGAGGAGGGAAGTGTGTTTTTTATTTATTGTCCATGCTTTTTCAGTTTTTTTAAAATTTATTTTAGACATCCTTCTGTATTGGAACATATTAGCAATAATCTTATTTTTAAAAATGACAAAATAGTGTTTTAAATATCTTTGGTAGTAGAATATTGTTTAATAGTTCCCTACTATTTACTAGTATCATTTATTTTGCCTTTACTCATTGTAAGAGGTAGCTGACCAATGGCTTTGTACATTTTTTTCTCTTGAAATAACCATTTTGAACTGATTTGTTTTTCTTTTCTAATTTTTTTTAATGTTTATTTTTGAGAGAGAGAGAAGCAGAGTGCAAGCGGGGGAGGGGCAGAGAGAGAGAGAGACAGAATCTGAAGCAGGCTCCAGGCTCTGAGCTGTCAGCACAGAGCCGGATGCAGGGCTCGAACTCACAAACCGTGAGATCATGACCTGAACTGAAGTCGGACGCTCAACCAGCTGAGCCACCCAGGCGCCCCTAACTGATTTGTTTTTCATACTGTCTTCACAAGTCGTTTTTTCACCTGAGTCGGTGTTTGCGTTGCTCTTATGGTCTATTTGCCAAAGTTGTAAGTGAAACGCCTTTGCGAAATAAATATTTAAATTTAAAAGAGGAAAGAGACTAAGGCATAATCTTTGTAAAATGTGTGAAGTGCTCTCCGTCTTCAGTGTGTGAATCTTTTAGGGCCTGCTCGTTGGAGTTCACGAGCTGCTCACGGAGCGAGGCACTGTGGCGTGTGTCTAACTGAACTTCTGTCACGGGTGTCACTGGTCCCCCAGCTACATGCACGTCGTGAGATTCTTACGTGACTTTTGTGGATTCAAAGATGCACGAGTTTTTATCCTTTCTGAGTCTGTACCGTGTCCCTTGCCCTTTCCCCTCGCTGCTGACAGTGGTCTCTTCTCTTCCAGGCTGTGTTTGAGCACGTTCACGCTGGCGGTCTCGGCCGGGGCTGTGCTGCTTTTGCCCTTCTCCATAATCAGCAACGAGGTCCTGCTCTCCTTTCCTCACAACTACTACATTCAGTGGCTCAACGGCTCCCTGATCCACGGTCAGTGTGTGTGGCTTAGTGTAATCACAGTGAGCGGGTTCGTTCTTCACTGCCCTGTAGTTTTAGGTTTGCCTTTTCTGAATTTGCTTCATAATCTGCATCTTCCTCCAGTAAACCCCGAGTCCCTCATAACAACAGGAAACCAGACGTTACTCACTATTCCTATTCTTAGTTGTGAAAGGCTTTTCTGTTTTTCTTAATCAGGAAGCAGTGTTTATACTTACAATGATTTTGATAAATACTCATTTAAATATTTATTTAAAACTTGTAAAATTTAAATTTTTTCATTTTATTTGTTTTAGAGAGAGAGAGAGTGAGTTGGGGAGAGGGGCGGGGGGGGGGGCGGGGAGAGAGAGAGAAAGAAAATCCAAAGCAGCCTCCATGCTCAGCACACAGAGCCCATCGTGGGGCGTGATCCATGATCCTGGGATCATGACCTGAGCCAGAATCAAGAGTTGGATGCTTCACTGACTGAGCCGCCCAGGTGCCCCATTTAAATATTTAACCAGAGAATTCTGGTTTATCTGCATGTGTGAAAAGAACTCAGCCTCCATTTGAGACCTAAAAATACTAACCATAGTTTTCTACTTTGTTTAATTTCCTGTTAGTAACTTTTGTCATTTAAAAATAGATAGCAGAAGGGGAAAAAACTTTTTTGTCAGTATAGACTTTAAAATTAATGGTTAAAAAATGACTTACTGGGCACCTGGGTGGCTCAGTCAGTTAAATGTCCAACTTTGGCTCAGGTCATAATTTTAGGGCTTGTGAATTCGAGCCGTGTCGGGCTCTGTGCTGACAGCTCAGAGCCTGGAACCTGCTTCAGGTTCTGTGTCTCCCTCTCTCTCTGCCCCTCCTTTGCGTGCGCCATCTCAAAATAAACTTTAAAAAATAAAAGGGGACTATTTACTATGGGCAATATAGTATATTGCTTGGAGGCCAAATATACCTGCATTCCAATCTTGACTCTTACATTTTCTAGAAATTTTTAGTGAGATAAGACATTTTAATTTTAATTTATAAAATATATTAAAAGATCTAATACATAGATCTTTTTTATATGTTCATTGCCCTTCCCCCCTTTTTTCGTATTGTGATTTCTTTATGTGAAACACATCGGCTTTTTAAATGTTTTATTTATTTATTTATTTATTTGGGGGCGGGGGAGTGTGTGTGCACAAGTTGGGGAGGGGCAGAGAGAGCGAGAGAGAATCCCAAACTGTGTCTGTGCTTGTTAGTGCAGAGCCTGACGGGGGGCTCAATCCCGTGAACTGCGAGATCATGACCTGAGTTGAAATCAAGGGCCAGATGCTCAACCGACTCAGTCACCCGGGTGCCCCAAAACACATCAGCTTTTTATTAGATTTTTGTAAAGATGTTGTAGTTATTTTTCTTTCTAACTTTATTTGCTTTTTAGATTGATGGAATTATTAACATTTTTCTATTGTCCAGTTTTTGTTGTCCTTTGGTTTCTCTAATTGTTTTGTGTTTAGAAGATCCTTTCCCTCCCTGGGATGTGACAAATACTGCCTCCCCGCTCCTGTTTTCTAAAAATGATTCTGTTTATGCTTAACTGTTTAATTCATTTGGAGTTTATACAGACAACTACCTTTTCTCTTACCCTTTGTGTTGAAAAAAATGGCTACATTTGCCGTAGAATATTTGGAAAACAAAATTGAAGAAAATTGTTACTCCCAACCCTACAAGCATATCACTGTTGTGCCTTCTGTGGCCTGTGGCCTTGAGTGTGGACTGCTCCTGGGAGCACATAACCAAGTGGAAAACGCTCGCGGGCTCACGGCTAATTTGTATTTCCCCCCCATCCACATCTAAGGGGGAGGTTTCCTTGCCACTAACTACTTTTCTGTGCAGTTGCCAGTATTGCCTGGAGCTGTCTTAATCATGGATTGTTTCCCGTTTTTTAATTAAAACTATAGTGTACATCTTTACAAATAAATATTTGTCCGTAGGAGAAATTTCTGCAGTTCGCTTTCCAGGTAAACACACTTGAAAAAGTTTCGAGGGTATATTTCCCCTTTCGGAAAGCTGTTTGACCAAGTCCACTGGTGGCTTCACTTTCAGGGGTGGGAGGGGCCGGGAATGCATCTTCACCAGCTGTGGGCGGTCCTCAAAACCTGCCAATCGGTACGTGGAGCCTTTCTCCTCTTAACTGTACATTTCTTTCATTACTAGTGAGGGGACATTTACAAAACATACTCCGAGGTCATTCATATTTAGTTTTTACTAAATTGCCCACCTGTGTTTCCTTTGCCCATTTCTACATAGTGTTGTTTTCCCTCTTCCTTTTTTAAAAAAGTTTTTATTTAAATTCCAGTTAGTTTACAGCATAAATATTAGTTTCAGGTGTACAACATAGTGATTCCACATTCCATACGTCACCTGTGCTCATCTCAGCAGGTGCCCTCCTTAGTGCCCATCACCTGTTTCACCCACTGCCCCACCCACCTCCCCTGTGGTGACCCTCAGTCTGTTCTCTGTAGTCAAGAGTCTGTTTTCTGGTTTGTCTCTCTCGTTCCTTTGCTCATTTGTTTTGTTTCGTAAATTCCACATGTGAGTGAAATCATATGGTATTTGTCTTTCTCTAACTTATTCCATTTAGCATTATACCCCCTAGATCCATCTATGTTGTTGCAAATGGCAAGATTTCATTCCTTTTTATGCTTGCGGTGTTTTTTTAATGTTTATTAAATTTTTTTTTTAATTTAAAAATTTTTTAAATTCATTTTTGAGAGAGAGCAAGAGAGAGCGCAAGCAATGGAGGGGTTAGAGAGAGACGGAGACACTGAATCTGAAGCAGGCTCCAGGCTCTGAGCTATTAGCACAGAGCCCGATGGAGGGCTCAAACTCGTGACCCATGAGATCATGACCTGAAGTTGGACACTTAACTGACTGAGCCACCCAGGCACCCCTTAATTTATTTATTTTGAGAGAAAAAGAATGAGCACCAACTGGGGAGGGGCAGAGAGAGAGACAGAGAGGGAGAATCCCAAGCAGGTTCCTTGCTCTTAGCGCACAGCCTGACGCGGGGCTTGAACCCCACAAACCATGAGATCATGATCTGATCCAAAGTCATGAGTCAGACACTTAACTGACTGAGCCATCCAGGCACCCTTGCTTGCAGTGTGTGTGTGTGTGTGTGTGTGTGTGTGTGTGTGTGTGTGTGTGTGTGTGTTTAAAGTAATTGGTTGCCTATGAGAGGTTAATTGCAAACATTTTCCTCCCATTTATCCTTTAATACTACTTAAGCTGTTTTTTGACATGAAGAATTTTAGTTTAATCATGTATTTGAATCTGGCCTCTGTGGTCTCTGTCTTGCATGAAAGTAGAAACAAATGGAGTCATGATGCTCCAAGGACCAAATGAATTCAGTAAAATTAAGAGTAATTGTTAATTGAATAAAAAGAAGTTCCTCTGTTTTTGTTGCTTAGCAAGTGAAAAAACTCAGACAAGCAAACTGAAATTGATACAGAAAATAGTAAGTCATCTACTTGTTACTATAAAGGCAGGAGTCAGCCTGGAAAGCAATGGCTATGAATTTTTGGTGAGTGTATTAGATGACATGTTATTTGTTATTAGTAAATAGGTGGATAAAATACAATTTAGAAAATGGCTTTCGCATGCATTGTCTCGAAATGGGTGAGGAAGACTATTTGGCATGTTTGCCCCTGGCCCTAGCTTCCTGTAGGCTACATACGTCTTGCAGGGCTGGGCTCCCGGGGTTTTTACCAGAAGTACCGGCAGTTTCAAGAGTGGCTCCCTGGTACAGCAGGTGAAGTGGCCCTTGTTTCCAGTTTTACTAAATAGAAATTGCATGTTATACTTAGTGACCTTCATATACTCTAAATCAGGGTCCTTTCTTTTATTCTGTTTATGGACTGGAAGTAGGGCCTGCTGACACATGACTTGCTATGTATTTGGAGGCCTTAACCCTGGAAGTAAATATACTTGTATTGGTTGTCTTTCTCATTGTAATGGAAGGCGTGCAAGCTCAGATATTTTATTTTGTTTATAAATTGGGGCTTAGAACAAGGATTCCCACAGAGTGGTTGTCTAATCACCGTATGTTGAATGATTAGATAAACTATATAATAAACAATAATTTTGAACTCCAGTGAAACCACATCAGCTGAAAGTTGGGGAACTGAGGAAGAACCTTCTAAATGATGTCCCTGCTTCTGAATGTCCTCTTAGGAATGGGTCTCAGGCGCCCTGGGATGTCTGCCCTGGAAATCTTCCTTGAGGGTTTTGTGATCTCTGGCTTTGTTTCTGCTAATTCTTTGGTAGGTCTGTATCCTTTGCGGCATGTAGTGAACTTCACAAATCTTTAAATGCATCTTTCTCTTCTAAATTCACAGCTTTCTTTAACCTTGTTGATGACACACATGAGGGTGCTTATTATGAGTCCCTTAGATCGTCTTGGGGTTGCAGATTTGTCAGCCTTACACACACTTGCTTTTTGGCCTCTAAAAAGTCATTAATGGGGCCACATTATGGTAATCCCGAGATGCCCTAAGGCACTTACTGTGTTCTGGACACACTCCTCCTCGCCTCCATTGTGGAGTGTCCAGCTCCCCTTGGTGGTCAGGACCGGTTATCCCAGCCAGCACAGGGACACCCTTCCTTGCCGGCTGACGCGGAGGCATGAGGACCCAAGTGCTGGGCTGCAGGCTGAACTCCAGTTCAGTGGAACTGGTGTGGTGTCTCCTGGAGGAAACATTCCTCCCTTTGGAGCTCGGACCCCTGGGCTGGCAGCACCAGTTCCTAAGGTTATAGGAACAGGAGGCAAAAGTTCTGCTAGTGGGCACTAGGGATAATAGTGAGTACCCCATTCCCATTTCTCCCCGTCGATTCCTGGGCCTGGGAGCCAACCACCATATTGGATATGGATTCAGGGCACAGGCAGCCTCCTCGAGTACCTTTCCTTCGTCCCGCGAGGCATTGCCACCTCACTGGCACTGTCACTGGGTCTTCAGTTGTCAAACCAGCTGCCTTAGGGGGTTAGGGAACACATGAGACCAGTGAATTCCAAGGGGATGGGCCCACCATAGCTCTTGTTTTGCTGGGAAGCTCTGCTGTGATGATGGTGGACAAGGCAGTCTAGAAGTTCACAGACTGTAGTTTCGGCAGAAGCTTTGTGTTCAAGGCAGATCTGTATCTATAGTAAGTGTCTGTTCCAATAAGGACGAAATGCTGCCCTTTCCATGATGGGAGTGGCCCAGTTCAATAAATCTGCCACAAGGTAGCTGGCTGATCTCCCCTGGGAGTGGCGCCATCTTGAGCTCTCAGCGCTGGTTTTTGCTGCTGACCGATGAGGCCAGTTTGCTGGTGGTCACATTGCTGGGCCCAGGCTTAGCTCCCTCCCCTGCTGTCCTGGCCACTTCGTTCATGAGCCCATTGGATCATGACGGGTAGCTGGTATCTACCAGGTATCTACCATGGCAGGAGGCTGACTGGTATCCACGGGACAGGTAATACTATCGACTTGATTATTAAGCTCCTCCTCTGACAAGATCCTCTTTTGATAAGCAATCACATGGGACACAAATATCTTCACGTTCCCCACCCCCATTCAGAAAGTACCGTCTGCCCCAGACTTCCTAGTTACCAGTTTTCTAATCATGTTTCTTCCAAGTCCCTGACCATCCAACCAAATTATTGGATATGACCCGTGGATAGTGATAATATAATGAATAATAATGAATAATAGTAATAATCATGTGCCTGGCGATTTCTCCTCCCAAGCAAAGTGCATTACGTGAACACGTCCACTCTGGGTGAACTGGCCTGAGTCTTTTCTTCCTTTGTCAGCTGAGTGTAGGGGTCTCCCCAGGGGTCCGTAGGTGCAGGCCTGGGGAGAGAAGTAGTGTGGCACAGGGGGGCCCATGGGCATTTGGGCCACTTGTTCCTGTAACTGATTTGTGCCCAAGATTGGGCCTGCTTGGGCCTGATCATGTACATGCCCCTTCCTTTTGCTGCTGCAGTGCTGCTGCTGCTGCGTGTCCCATGCTGCAGCTCGCTGGCCAGGTAACACCTTGTTCACGACGGACAGTCAGGTCACGTGGCTAGCTTGGAGGCCCACGATCAAGCATTTAGTCTCTGCTGAGGCCCAGTAACAGGCCAAGGTCTGTCACTTAAGGCAGAGTGTGATCCGTGCGGCTGGCAGGGCTGGACTCCGGAGGCCTGCGGGCCTGTGCTGTGAACCGTCTGTGGCACCTGTCAGAGGCCCCGGACACGTCAGGCACCAATGCATTTACAGATTAGGTGGCCTACGTAGTGGGGCGGCTGGCACGGCGGCCCGTGCTTGTTGCAGAACCTTCTTTGATTCTGGACCCCACTGTCAGCCGGCATCTCTGGGCTGGAGTAACACACTGAAATGAGGGATGTGTTACCTTCAGAGTCCAAGGAAGCCCGTGAGCACTGGGCCTCTTCTGGTTGTAGGAGGAGCCAGGGTCAGCAATGAACTCTTCACCTGAGGACAGATTCCTCCAAATGCCCCGTGACACTGGACCCCTAGAAATTTCGCTGACATAGAGGGGCCCTGAATTATTCTTCGATTTATTTTCCACCCTCTGACATGAAAATGTCTCACCAGTAAGTCTAGAGTCGTTGCTACTCCCTGCTCACTAGATCCAGTCAGCAAAATGTCATCATTAAAATAGACCAGCGGGACATTGTGTGGAAGGGAACGGTGATCTAGATCCCTGCGGATTAAGTTGTGACCTAGGGCTGAGGAGTTGGTGCGCCCCTGAGGTAAGACAGTGAAGGCTCTGCGGCCTTGCCGCTGAAGGTAAGCTGCTTGCGGTGGGCCGTGGGGATGCAGATGGAGACAAAGGTGTTTGTCACATCAGGAGTCACGTCCTACTACACATCAGGTACTAGGGGATGCATTGATTCACTCAAGCAGCGAAACCACATGTGGTCCAGCGGCTGCAGTTGGAGTGTCACCTGGTTAAGCCTATGGTGATCCACCGTCACTGTCCTGAGGCCCATATGCCTTGGGGACGTGGGAGTCCACGCTTCTGCATCTTTCAGATCCTTAAAGGTGGGAGTAATCTCCGCAGTCCCTTCAGGGATTTTCCTAGTTAGAGGCAGTTCTGTGGCCTTCCGCTTGGCCTTCCCCACCGTAGCAGCCCCTACCCCACGGGTCAGGGCGCCAGCGGAGGGGTTCTGTTAGCTGTCAGGGTGTCGGTCCCGATGCATTCCAGAACCGGGCATGTGACTGTAGGCCGGGTGTGGAGGCCCCTGTGAGGCACGTGAGACCACAGCTAACCCCCCGGTGGCCAGCTGACTCCAGAAGCCCTCCTCTGACCGTGCGCCCTGGAGCAGTCTGATGATCTCCTCGACCCCGGGGCAGTTCTTCCGTCTGTAGTTGTCTGTGAGTCACTTACCATCGTGCAGCACTTAGGAGATGTGCTTGTTATTGCTCTTCTGGTTCGTTAAGCCTTTTGTGAATGAAATTGGATCACCTGCTTCAGTACTTTCATACTGAAAATGTTCCATAGTCATTGCAGAGTGAAAAAAAGTTATTTATTGTTTCGTTGGGAATACCTTGGTAAAAAAAAGAACTCAATTTGAAAAGAAATTTAGTGGCTTATCCAACAAAAGTGTCAGTATGGATGGTTTTGATTGCTTTTGCCTTTAATGTGTAAATCACATGGATTAGAGGCTGATACATGTATTGATAATGCTTTAGTATTGTAACTATATTTAGTTTGAATTAAATACACTGCATTGTGGACACATGGATTTGAGATGTTACATGTTAACTGTATTATCTTGGAATGCCTCTTGGCCCAAATTTAGTAACATAAATAAATAAAATATTAACCTTAGTTCTAAATCTCTGTCATGTAGCAAGATATATCACTGTCTACAATGAGAAAATGATTAAAATAGCTTGAAAAATATGATCTGCAAAAATGATACTGGAGCTGGAAATAGGCAGGATGGTAACCCTCTGGTCATTGACAGTTTTGGCTCATGGTCTTTGTCACCTGTCACCCGGATGCTGTGAGGTGTGTCCCGTCCTTCACTTAGTGTGGCCATGACATGCTGGCAGCTGTAGTTATTGTGCAGTGGCACAAGGGGGCAGAGATGACAGAACGGGAGGTAAAATTCGTACTGCCATTTTTATTGTTAAAATTGGAAAAGGGTAAAAAATGGGCAGAAGAAAGTATCTGTTTGTATGCACTTTCTTTGTATCTTGTTGAAACCTTAGCAGAAAAATGTGAAACCCTTCAGTTCCATAAATTGGACAACAGTGATACAAATGGCTAGTGGGTTTTCCTTTTGGGGTGGTGGCCATGTTCTGGAATGAGGTGGGGGTAGTAGTCGCACAATGTAGTGAACATATAAATGCATTGAATTATTCACTTTAAAGTGGTAATTTTATGTAATGTGAGTTTAAAATTAAAAACTAAACAGGAATCAGTCTTTGGAAGGTAGGAGAATGGTGGAATTAAGTTGTAGCCTTAAATGAAGTCAGGAAATGAGTCTTGGGTTTTGAGGTGCCCCCCCCCACTGGGTGGGGGCCGGTTTTTGCTAAGCTGCCCATACTCACCATACTGACCAGACAGAAACACATGTTTATAACAGGATTGCCCAGTTGACATTCAGTCAGTTAAAAGATAACCACGGTGAAATTGACTAGTCTTTGCAAGGTATGTGTGTTTTATTTTGATTTTTCAACAGGAATAGACAATATGCTGTTGTGGACATCATGAAGGAACAATACAAAATCCATCTTTATTTTATCTATTTTCAAGTTCCATAGAAGATTTTTAAAAAATTTTTTATGTTTTTTTATTATTGAGACAGAGAGAGACAGAGCATGAGTGGAGGAGGGGCAGAGGGAGAAGGAGACACAGAATCGGAAGTAGGTTCCAGGCTCTGAGCTGTCAGCACAGAGCCCGACGTGGGGCTCGAACCCATGAACCACGAGATCATGACCTGAGCCTAAGTGGGATACTCAACTGACTGAGCCACCCAGGCACCCCAGGTTCCATAAAAGATTTTAAAAGTCAGACTTTTAGATTATAAGCAATCAAACTTTAAAAAAGATAAATTACATCTACTTATGTATAGATATTAACTCAAAAAGTCAGTCGTTAATAAAGTATAATATACCATTATTGGTTAAATGTTACTAATAGCTTGTAGTTAATTAGTCTTCATGGTCATTTATCATAATATGCATCAGTTTAGTTACTGGATATTAATGGAGATAGTGTTTATAATACTAAAAAACAGAGGTGCCTGGGTGGCTCAGTCGGTTAAGCATGTGACTCGATTTCGGCTCAGATCATGATCTCACGGTTCATGAGATTGAGCCCCATGTGGCTCTGCGATCCATCAGCACGGAGCCTGCTTGGGATTCTGTCCCTCCCTCCCCTGCTTGCATGAGCACGTAGGCTTGCTTTCTCAAAATAGTAAATAAAAGCAAACAATAAAAAAGGAATCTAAGTGTTCAAAGTAAGAAATTTGCTTAATTAAATTTTGGTAATCTGAACAGTAGAGTGCTTTTTTTTGCTATTTATGGATGGTGATGTAGAAGAGTGTTTGTGGTTAGAGACAGACGTTGGAAAAAATGTTTTTCTCTGGGTGGTAGGATTCATTATGGGCTTTGAAAATTTTCCTGGTCCTTGCGTTGTGTAGTATTTCTGTAATGGACATGTATTGCTTTTTTGTTACAACAGAAACTCATATTAAGGTAAAAAATTTCACAACTTGTCGCTAAAATTGTTTGTTTTTTGTTTTTCTTCTAATAGAAGCTGTTCTAATTCTGAACTTCACACAGTACTATTCAAAAGCAAACTTGTAGTCTTTCTCTAAGGCTTTTGCTTTCTTGGTAGAATTTTTTTGTTATGTAACTTTTTGACAGTTGGATTAGACCCTCAGTTCCACTGAAATACTGACTTTAACTTAGATTTGTCATTTTGGAAATTATTTAATATGACAGAACTCTGATTAATTTTCTGTTTTAAATTCATGAAGTTTTTGGTTTATGTGATGAAAAGCGATGGATCATTTGCTGCATAGTATTATGTTGGATTTTGGAATATTTTGTGACTCCAGCAGATGGAGCTAGAAGTTAATGCATCCTGTGGCGATCTGGTAATTCAGTTTGGTTTGCTTTGGTTTTTATTCTAAAAAACAAAACAAAAAACCCAAACCCCCGAAATCCAAAAAACTATCCTAGGATTATTAAATAACCTTTGTTTAAGTTCAGATACCTCTTTGGGGAATAGGCACAGGACATCTTTCAAAAACACTGTTACTGATACTGATTTAGATAAACTACAAGGTTTTTGAAATTTTAGGATTGTACTACTATATTAAAGCATGTAATTTTAGCTTTTTGAAGCAGAGAATTTTGACTCATATTTCTTTTTATTTATAAATGAATATGTAATAATATATAATAAATTATATGATATATATGAACCCTAATTTAAGATTAGGCAAGTTTTATCAAAATTATAGTAATATTCTTAAGGGATATTAATGTATGTATGTCTGATATATGTTTGTAAAGTGCTGGAAACTTACTAGGTCTTACAAAGTTGCCAAGCATATAATTACTACTTAGGAATGTATATTAGATATATTATTTTTCTACATATTAGATGTTTTTCTCGTAGTAACTAACTTTTATGTTACAGATTTCATAATTAAATTAGTATAAGCTAAGTCTGAAACTTTCACATTTATTTACTCTGGTTAATAAACTTAATTTTTTGAATTTAATTCTTTAGACTTTTAATAAAAGATGGTTATTTATGTAGATGATTATTCTGTTAAGATAAGACCATCAACTTTCAAATTCTTTGTGTTAAGTGAATATTTCTTGCAAAAATAAGTAACAGTGGTTGTTCTGTATCACATTATATCCCTTTCTACAATTGTGGTTGTCAAAACCATTAGTAGTAATGTTGAGGCTCCTGGAAAAAGAGCGGTGGGGGGAAATTTAGATTATATACACCCATGTATATTACATGTACACACATGTATAACATGTAGCATGTATATTACATGATGTATGGAACACACATACACACATACACACACATCTCACATATATATAAAGTTCAGTACCGAAAGTAGGCATCTAATTTCATATCCAACGAATGAGTTGGTATTCAGAACCTCTGTGATCATACTCCTTACTTTCCTCTCTTGCGCTGCAGACATTGCTACTTGTTGATATCTGTTGATATAGATTTTTTTATTTAGCTTTTTGTAACTATCTTGATACATTTTAAGATTTTTTTAATGTTTATTTATTTTTGAGAGAGAGACAGAGGGAGAACAGAATCCGAAGAACTAGAGATCATGATCTGAGCCGAAGTTGGCCACCCAGCTGACTGAGCCACCCAGGTGGCCCTAAACTTTTGGTTCTTTTGAACAAATTTTAATTTCAGAATCTTAAAAATGTGTCTATCCTGCTTAAGTATTTTGTTAAAATAAAGAGATCTTTATTTAGACAGTTACAAACAGGAAGAGATATCCTTTTTATTTAAGGCAATTGAGAAGATATAAAACAGTTTTTTTTCCTACGTGATGGTTTTTTTTTTCCCCGAATGTAAGTTGAAAGTAGAAGGTATTGAATAGCATAATAGGAGCTTTACAAAGTGAGCCTTTGCAATGATGTCATTCTTATGTTTAATATGTTTTTAGGACACCATCATTTGATTAGAGTACACTTTCTAAATGTATCAAAGAATATAATGGAGAGGGTATAGAAAAAGGAGAAAAAAAAAATAAGCCTGATGGTTCTGTGAAGGATCCTAGAGGCTCACTGTAGAATGTATATGGGAGCAGTTAGAGTTTTAGGAATTTAGGGCAAGAGAGTAAAGAGAATGGATATTTCATAGTAGGGAACACTTCCATTTTGTAAGAGAAAACCAAGACAAGGGAATGGAGATTTAGGTTTTACTCTGTTGTTGAGTTGTGTGTTGAAACAATTTTAAAAAGGCACAAGGACAGCAGTTAGAATCAGGGAAATCAACTGGAAACAGTGGGTAACTACAGGTTAAAAGCAATTTTTTAAAGATTGACAAATTCATGAAGACAGTAAAGAACGAGTGCTCTGCTGTGATGTTTTATGCCCAGAACTTTCCCTGCATTTTATCAAAAACTAAGCCTCCGGTATGAAGTAAGAAAAATGAAGAAAATCGGTATTGAAGCATTGGTAGAGAAACACTTCAACAGGATTATGGTTTGGCCAAGATGGAGCCAGAGACCGTGCCGTCCCTCCTGCGATGGCAGGGGACCCCGAGAACACAGACGGCGAAGAGCAGTGCTCCGGGTAGATGAGCCCTGCGGCTGCTCGCGGGAGCTGCGATGGGTGGGGGTGCGGGCTGCTGGGCGGAGGACTAGAAAGGAGAGGGTCGCACAGAGAAACACCTTCTTTTACAGATGGACAGAGTTAATGGGCCATCATATTCTCAGTTTCAACATTTGTCTTCGTAGGATCTTATTACACTGTTGTTCTTGTTTTGGGGGGAGGGAAGCTGAAATGAAGGTTTTCACAAGTTTGCATTCCTTTTTGGGGGTTCTAAGGGAGAATTTGCTTCCAGGCTCATCAAGGTTATGGGCTGAATTTGGTTCTTTGTAAGACTGAAGCCCTCCACCTCCTTGCCAGGTGTAGTCTTTGCCCTGGAGTCTGCCCACTGTTAGGGTTTTTGATGTGACCCACCTCCAGCAAAGGTGGGTTGAGTTCCTCCCTGATTTACCCTTCTGCTGCTTCTCTCTGACTTCAGCTCAAGAAAGTTTCCTGCTTTTAAAGGATCCAGTTGGGTAGGTTGCTCCCACCTGGGCAATCTAAGATTCTCTCTTTATCTCCCTATATCAAAGTCCATAACCTTAATAGTTATACCTGCAGTCTTTTTGGTATGTATGCTGGATTAAATAGTGGCCTCTCCTGTGCCCAGCCCTCTTCTTCCATTCATGTCCACTTAGAATCTCAGAATGTGGCCTTATTTGGAAATGAAGTCTTTGTAGATGTAATTAGTGAAGATAAGGTCATACTGGATTAGGATAAGCCCGAATCGAATTACCAGTATCCTTATAAGAAGATAAAACAGACACACAGAAGACACAGAAGAAGAAGGCCGTGTGAAGCCAAAGGGAGAGATTGGAGTGATGCATCTGTATATAAGCCCAGGAATGCAGCTAGCAGAAGACAGAGGGAAGGATTCTTCCTGAGAGCCTTCAGAAGAGATACAGTCATACTGATACCTTGATTTTGGACTTATAGCCTCCAGAACTGTGAGATAATAAATTTCTGTTGTCAGAAGCCATTCAGTTTGCAGTACTTTGTTAGAGCAGCTTAGAAAACTAACAAACAATGGAATATAACATAGTCACAGATTTCAAGGATTAAGACGTGGACATCTTTGGGGGTGTGCTCTGCCTACTTTGAGTCTGCAGCTGAGTACAACCCCACAATGATGAGAAAAATCAATCAGAACTGATTCACAATTGATAGAGATTCACAGTTGGTAGATAAGAACGTTAATGCATTTCTTATAACCCTATCTCATATGTTCCAGAAACCAGAGGAAAGCTTGAACATATTGAGACAGGGAAGATATAAAAATAATCAAATCAAACATTTGGAAATGAAACCTGTAATGTGTGACATGAAAATATATTGGATGGGATAAAAACATTTAACATTGCAAAAGAAAGGTTAGTGAACATGAAGACATAGCAAGAGAAAATTGCTCAAAAAAGAAAGACACAGAAAAAATGACTGAAAAACTGGCCAGGGTATCAGTGATATAACGTTCTTTTTTTTTTCTTTTATAGTTTATTGTCAAGTTGGTTTCCATATAATACCCAGTGCTCATCTGCACAAGTGCCCTCCTCCATGCCTATCACCCCCCTTTCATAATCAATGTTCTTAAATGAGGGAGGATTAAGAAAGAATATTTGAAAAATTAATGACTGAAAAATTTCAAGATTAGTTGAAAACTGTAAACCCACTGATCTAAGAAGCTCAACTAGCCCTGTCCACAAGAAAGATGAAGGAAACTATACCAAGAGGCTTCAAATTGGTCAAAACGTATGATAAAGAGAAAATCTTACAAGCTTTCAGAGAAGAAGACATATAAAGTCCAGAGAAGCAATGATGAGAATCATCTTATCTCTTGTAGGAAATAATTCAAGTCAGATGACAGTGGAGCAACATCTTCACTGGAAAAAACCTGCTAACTTAGTTCTAAATCTAGTGAAAATATTTTCCCAAAACAAAGGCAAAGTAAAGACAGTGTCAGATACACAAAAGGTAAAAATTCATCAGCAGACCTATACTACAAAAAATAAGGGAAATCCTATGGGCAAAAGCAAATTGGTAGGAGATAGATATCTCGATCTACAAAGCAGAATGAAGAGTACTTTAGAAGTGGCAGTTTTATGGTAAAATATACAAGTTTTTCTTTATTATATAAGTCTTTTTTTAAATTTTTTATTTTTTGAGAGAGAGTGTAAGTGGGTGAGGGACACAGAGAGAGGGGGACGGAGAATCTGAAGCAGGCTCTGTGATGACAGGCTGACAGCAGTGAGCCTGATGCGGAGCTTGAAC
Source organism: Cryptoprocta ferox (assembly GCA_028646485.1). Classification (NCBI taxonomy): domain Eukaryota; kingdom Metazoa; phylum Chordata; class Mammalia; order Carnivora; family Eupleridae; genus Cryptoprocta; species Cryptoprocta ferox. Next base: position 99,249,902 of record CM053559.1, on the reverse strand, counting down.
TCATGAGCCATGAGATCATGACCTGAGGTAAAGTTGGATGCGCAACTGACTGAGCCACTCAGGTGCCCCTTTTTTATTATGTAAGTTTTTTAAAAAGATAATTGGCTCTTTAAAAAATAGTAACATATTATGATTTTATAACCGTGCAGGTAAAATGCATGACAACAGCAGCATAAAGGCAGAAGGAAAGAAATGAAATACACTGTTTTTAAGGTTATTATGCTGTATATGAAGTAGTATATCACTTGAAAGCAGATTGTGATGAGTTAAGGTGTATGTGATAAACTTGCAGATAACCCTAAAATAGCTCATCAAAAAGACGTAGTCAGTAAGCGACTGTAAGAAAAAATGGAATAATAAAAAAATAATTATTCCAAGGGAGTGCAGGAAAAGAAGAGAAAGGGAAGATAAATGGGACAAATAGGAAACCAAGAGCAAACTGATAGACTTAAACCTGACCATACCAGCAAATATTAATGGCCTAAATATTCCAGTTAAAGGGCAAAGACTGGGGGTGCCTGGTTGGCTCAGTTGGAAGGACATGCGACTCTTGATTTTGGGGTTGTATGTTTGAGCCCCATGTTGGGTGTAGAGATTACTTAAAAATAAATAAATCTGAAAAAAAGGCAGAGATTGTCAGACTGAATAAAAAGGAGACTCAAGTATATTCTGCCTACAGAAAACCCATTTTAAATATAAAGACATGAATAGGTTTAGAGCAATAGGAGAAAAGAGGTATACCATCCTAATTCTAATAAAGAGAAAGGTGGAATAGTTATATTATTATTAGAAAAAGGCATAGATTTTGCCAGGCATAAATAAGATCATTTCATAATGATGGAGTTCATTTATCAAAACATAATAAACATTTATTTACCTAATAAATAACAATTAAATGCATGAAGGAAAAACAGAAATGAAAGAATTAATAGTCAAAATCATAGTTTTATTCAGATTTACCAATGCCCTCTTTTTAATAATTGATAGAACAAATTAGGAAAAAATTAACAAGATGGGAAGTTTGAATAACACTCTTAACTAATTTGGCTTAATTTGCATTTATAGGCCTCTCTGCTCAACAATAGTAGAATATACATTATTTTAAAGTACTCTAGGCATATATATCAGGAGAGATCATATTCCGTGCCATAAAATAAATCTCAGTACTTTTATAAGTCATACAAAATATGTTCTCTAATGACTCTGAAATTAAACGGGAAACCAGTAACAGAAATATAGTTAGACAATCCCTCAATTATATGATAACTAAATAACTAGTAGGTCAAAGAAGAAATCAAAAGGGAAATTTGAAAGCACTTTGAACTAAATATTTTATTTTGAAATATATAAAACATTTGAAAATTTATAGTACTAAAATGCCTGAAAGAGAAAAAAAAAGGTCTCAAATCAGTGCCCACAATTTACTTAAGAAACCAGAAGAGAAGAGGAAATGAATCCCAAATTAAGAAGATTGGAAATAAAGATAAGAGTAGAAATCACTGAAATAGAAAACAGAAAATATTGAGAAAGTGAGAAGATCAATAAAATTGATACAACTGCAGCCAGGTTGATCAGTAAAAAAAAAAAAAAAAACCAAAAAAAAAAAAGACACTAATTATCAGTGTCAGGAGTGAGAGAGATGACGTCACTGTGGTTTCTGCAGGTTTTAGAAGGATAATTAGTGCGTTGTGAACACCTTACGCCAGTACAACCCCTTAGAGAGATGGGGAAATTTGAAAGGCAGAAATTACTACTAAAGTCTCCTAGACGTTGTAGAAATGTTACAGACACTCTCGCAAATAAAATTCTAGGCCAAGAAGACTTAACTGTCAGTTCTTTCAAATATTTGAGTTAGGAGCAATGACAGTTCTACACAGACTCTTTCAGAAAATTGAAATCGAGGGAATACTTACTAATTCATTGTGCCCAGCATTACCCTGATTCCAAAACCAGACAGACATTGCATGAAAGGAAAACTACAGACCAGTATCCCTCATGAACATACATGCAAAAATTCTAAACAAAATTTAGTAAATCAAATATGACAATGTATGAAAAGGATAATACATCATGACTTGAAAAATCAATAATTTACCATATTCAAACACTAAAAAAGAAAAGTCACCACAATACGTGCAAAAAAGCAAAATTCAGAATCCATTTTTGATAAAGTCTCAGCAAACTAGGCATGAAAGGGAATTTCTTTTTCCTATAAAGAGCATCTGTAAAAACCCTATAGATAACATCATGCTTAATGGTAGACTGAATGCTTTTCCCTGAGAATAGAAACAAGGCAAGGATATTCCATCTCACCACTTCTATTCATATTGTTCTGGTGACTTTTAGAAAATAAAGGACATTGATGTTGGAAAGAAAAAGTGAAACTGTATGTATTAGCAGATGAGATGGTTGTCTATATAGAAATTGTGATGAAATCTATTATTAAAAAGCTGTTACAACCCAATAAATGAATTTGCAACGTTGCAGGATACATGATAAATATATAAAATGCAATTGCATTTCTATATACATACTAGTATATACATATTAGCCATGAATAATTGGAAATTGATTAAGAAAAACCAGTGCCACTGTGTATAGTAGCATCAGAAATATATTTAAGGATGTGTGAGACCTATTACTATACACTATAAAACACTGCTGACAAAAATTAAAGAATACCACAATAAATGGAGAGATATGTCATGTTCATTGATTAGAAGACAACGTTAAGATGTCATTTCTCCCAAGATTGGTCTGTAGATTCAATGCAATCTCATACAAAATCCTAGCAGCCCTGCCCCCCTGCTTTTTTTGGGTAGAAATTGAAAAGCTGATCTGAAATTCAGATGGGAATTCAAAGGACTTAGAATAGCCAAAACAACTTTGAAAGAGAACAAAATTGGAATACTACCCAACTCCGAGACTATTTTAAGGCCATATTAATCAAGACGGTGTGGTATTGCCATAAAGATAAATAGATTGACTTGATGAAATAGAGGATCCAGGAATATATCTACACGTATATTGTCAATTGACTTTCAACGAAGGTGCAAAGGTGATTTGGTAGAAAAAGGGTAATCTTTTTTACAAGTAGCGTTGGAGCAATTGGATAATCATAGGCAAAAAATGACCTTCATTCCATACTTGGCACCATATACAAAAAGTGATTCAAAGGGATCATAGGTCTAAATGTAAATCTTAAAACTGTAACCCTTGTGGAAGGAAGCATAGGAGAAAGTCTTTGTGATACTGGGCTAGACCATAATTTCTTGGGGGAAATGTCTAAAGCGTGATCTATAAAAGAAAAAGTTGATAATTTGGACTTTGTCAAAATTAAGAAATTTTGTTCTTTGAAAGATACTTGTTAAAAGGGTGAAAAGACAATCTACAGATGGGGTTAAAATACTGGCACATTATATGCCTGATAGAGGACTTGTATTCAGAGTATATAAAGAGCTTGCCAAACTCAATAAGTAAACAAACCATCTTAGTGAAACAGTAGGCAGCAGACTTGAAGAGATACTTTTACCAGAGAAGATATAAATGGATGATAGATAAGTTCATAAGGATGTTCATATCCTTCGTTATTGATTAGGGGAATGCAAATTAAGTATTTTTTTTTTTAAAAAGTTTATTTTGTGTGAGAGAGAAGGGGAGAGGGAGAGCACATGAGCTGGGGAAGGGCAGAGGGAGGATCTGTCAGTGCAGAGCCTGACCTGGGGCTTGAACTCACAAACCATGAGATCATGACATGAGCTGAAATCAAGAGTTGGATGCTTAGCCAGCTGAGCCACCCAGGTGCCCTGGGAAATGCAAATCAAAGCAGTAAGGAGACATTGGTGTGCACCTGTTAGAATGGCTGAACCCGAAAAGACTGCCTACACCATACGTATATGTTTCATGTTAATCTAAATGGAGAGAGAGAGAGAGAGAGAGCGTGTGTGGGAGCCCAAGCAGGAGAGGAGCAGAGAGAGAAGAGAGAGAGAACCCCAAGCAGGCTCCGCGATGCCCGCACGGAGCCTGACGTGGGGCTTGGTCTCACGAACCTGAGATCGTGACCTGAGCCGAAATCAAGAGGCATTGCTTCACCGACCGGACCCACCCAGTCGCCCCTGCCCACACCGTATTTTGGTGGAAACAAAGGGTTTGTGTTTTGTTCATTACTGCGTCGCCAGTGCTTGGGACGGTGCCTTCTAAGTGCGGGCCCTGAAAGAGCATCAGTTGCCCAGTTTCAAAAGCACTGAATTATAATTTCAAGTAAGAGATCGAGTTTATACTTAGCATAATGTTATCTTAACCATTGATTTTATAAACACTGCGGGCATTATTTTGAAAATCAGTTTTATTCAAAAAAAATTTTTAAGCTTATTTATTTAAGCAGTCTCTACACCAAACATGGGGCTCGAACTCATGACCTCGAGATCAAGAGCCACATGCTGCACTAACAGAGCTATAGCCAGGTGCTCCTGAAAATCACTTTCACGTTTGAGTGTTTTACCTATAAGAGGGGTAAGCAGTGCAAGATATTTGGCCAAATATTATCCCAAAGGCAGACTTAAAGGCTTCTTTTTCTAAACCTGTTTTCACTATCATCTCAGTAGCTTTTAATTGTGACTGTGGAGGAGTAGAGGGTGTGGGCGCCCGGCGGCTCTGTTGAGCGTCTGACTCTGGACTTTGGCTCAGGTCATGATCTCAGGGTTATGAGATCGAGCCCCGCATTGAGATCCTCTCTCTCCCTCTCTCTGCCCTTCCCCTACTCTCTCTCTCTCTCTCTCTCTCTCTCTCTCTCAAAATAGATAAATAAATAAACTTAACAACAACAACAAAGAGTACAGAATGTGCCAGAACAGAAAACAGCGATAGGAACGAACTTGCCTGCTTCTCTTACATTTTCTTTCCCACTTGGAATTGCTAACTAAAACTTCTGTGGTGTCGTGGTTTTTACAAATCTCAGGAATTAGCTCTGCCAGGGGCAGACTCTGCAACCCTGGCAAGGTAACTAGCCAGCCTCTGCCTGTCTTGTTGGGGGGCCGCTGTGAGGGGTACGTGAGTTATCAGTAAGTCACTTAGCATAGAGCTTGGCACAGAAGGGCTCGACAAATGCCGATTATTACGTTAGGGTTTTTATTAGACTTAGACGATATTATGCATGTAAAACGTCTGTTAGACTACCTGGCATTTACTAAGTGCTCAATATAGACGAGCGCCTTTACTTTAAATATTCAGGTGCCAGTATATCTAAAGAGGCTGTATCTTTGGATCTCTGCATCTGTCCTGTCTTTAGTGAATTTGTTTAGGACACAAGGAAAAATATTTCTAGTTTCTATTTTAGCTTTTCCTAATACATACAAGTTACAAAGTTCCACAAATTTTAAATATGAATTTATTGGGGCGCCTGAGTGGCTCACTCAGTTAAGCATCTGACTTAGGCTCAGGTCATGATCTTATGGTTCATGGGTTCGAGCCCCGCGTCGGGCTCTGTGCTGACAGCTCGGAGCCTGGAGTCTGCTTCAGATTCTGTCTCCCTCTCTCTCTGCCCCTCCCCCTCTTGTGTTCTCTCTTTCTCTCTCAAAAAAGTAAATACTAAAATTTTTTTAAAATATGAAATTGTTGTCTCATTTCTAAGTTTAGGTGATTTGTTAGGCCTTCAAGTTTATGTTTATTTTTATGAAAAAGTATGCATCGTTGACTAATCTCATAATTTGGCATAGTAATTTTTTTTAAAGGCCTGTCTCTAATCTTTCTTCTTCTTTTTGTTCCCTCTTTATAGGTCTATGGAATCTCGCTTCCCTCTTTTCCAACCTCTGTTTATTTGTGCTGATGCCCTTTGCCTTTTTCTTCCTGGAATCAGAGGGTTTTGCTGGACTGAAAAAGGTAAAGTGAATCATGTTTTGGAATTAAATCGGTCAAGTTAAGAAGTATGTGTCATTCATGTTAAACTCGTAAAAGTGGGCTTGAACAACCATTTCACTGAAGTACGAAAAGTTTAATTAGTAATAATAGCAATGTCTTACTAATATTAATAGTGCTAACAATAGAATTAATAATATTGCATATTGAATGATCTTGTGTGTCCACAGGGAGAAAGTTGTCTTTTGATTTCGGAACGCTTTTATAGTATGCAAACGTGGTAGAGTCTTTGTAGGGAACGAAGCTCGTTAAATAGCTGTTCTCCCTTTCTTAGGCTGTCTCGTTTAGTGTAAAGAATGACATGAAATCCTAAAAATCTTAAAACATATCTTGATGTAAAAGTTATTTTATATCCAGTATTTTCAGGAGAGTAGCATGTTAGAAAATCCAACATGCTCCTTTAGGTAGTCAAATTCTCAAGATACTGTGAGCTACTGACCTTAGTGAATGTGAGAGATTAGGAATGAGCAAAACAAGAGACTTTGCATCTTTTTTTTTTTTTTTAAGTTTATTCATTTATTTTGAGAAAGAGAGAGAGCGAGCAGGGGAGGGGCAGAGAGGGGAGAGAGAGAATCCCGATGCGGGGCTCGAACTCATGAACCGTGAGATCCTGACCTGAGCTGAAGTCAGGTTGAGCCTCCCAGGCGCCCCAAGAGCCTGCGTCTTAGCCCATCAGTCCAGACTGTATCTGTGGTAATAACTTCATCTGTCTTTGGAAATAACATTTTAAAATGGAAGGAATGATATTTCTGTTTATAGCTTGTGGAGTTCTTGGCTGTAGAAATTTAGAATATGACACAAAGATTTAAATAGTTAATACTTTTCGGCAAAAGTGAGTTTTTGTGTTACAGTTTACTTATGGACGCATTACACCTTTTTTAATGGTTCTGTTTGTGTTGTGATACATGAAGTGAAAGTATGCCTACGTATCTTACTGTTGAACAATACTGTAACACCAATTAAATAAATTTGGCAAGGAAAGCTGTAAACTGTGAATTTTTATTCCTTTTTATTTCATATAGCTTTTTGTAGGTTCTTAGGAATGAAATTGTTTAGTCTAATGTTTTGACGAGTCTGATTTTAAACCGTAAGGGCGACACTTTGTAGATGTGCGTGTGGAAGGGGTGCCAGGGAAGAGTCCGTGAGAGGTGGCGAGGTGCGGAAAGAGCACCTTTCCGCTCTCTGGTCATTCCATACTCTAAGAGTTTGAGGCTGAAAACTCACAGCCGATCTCGTGTTTAGTAACGGTACCGAGATCAGAATGGAATATAAAATGCTATGTGAAAGAGGACTGGCAAGATTGAACATCAAGAAGATCATTGGAGACACTTGAGAAAGCAATTTCCGTAGTGTCAGAGCCAAAGGTTTTGATGGCTGCTCACTCATTCAGCAGTTTACTCAGCACCTACTAGGCAGTGCTCACTATGCTAGTGCAGGACCTTGCGGGGGGCAGAACTGAGAAGACGGGGCTCCTGCCTTCGAGGGGGAGACAGAGGGAGAAGGAAAAGGTGCAAACAGATGGATGCCAGAGGAGGCGCCCCAGGGGTTGCGGGTCTTGATTCGCCTGGGGGGGGGGCAGGGGAGAGCTTCGTGGGAGGGGTCCGCCTGCCCTCGAGCCAAGTACTGAGGGGTGGGCCGGCGTTTGCTGGGGTGTGGTGTTGCAGGCTTGGGCAGAGGCACCAGTGCGACTGAACTGAGGGAACGCGGACACTTAGCTGTAGAGCGGAGAGTGGGGGGCGGGCCAGGGTGCGTGGCAGCTTGCAGGGGTCAAATTCTGGAAGGACTTGCTTCCTCTGCCGTTTAGTTTGGATTTTGTGCTACAGATGACGGGGAGTTGGCAAAGGAGTTTTGAAGGAGATTTTCGCATCTACTGTTTGAAGTACAGAGATAAATACACACGTCAGAGTTTAAACGTGTGTCGCTGAGGGAAGGAGTACACGCACCACACGATGCGGAGCGCCGTGTTTTGTAGACACACCACCACTCTGAATCAGTCACACACCTAGTGCCCTTAACGCCGTTTCAGCAGATGCCACTAACGTTGCCCTGTTGATGTTTGCTTCGCGTGTGCAGATGTCGTTCTTGCCGTCCCGGCTCGTGTGTGCTCTTAACCAAGTACAAAAACAACCGGTGAAGCTCAGTGTTGCCTGCACTTTCACACCGGGTATTATTGATGTCTTTCCCTCATTTATGCTTTCTGTAAAGTTCTGGCCATCCACTACACAGGTTATTCTAGAGAAGAGTGTGTAATGTGGACGAACCCCTTGTCTCCAGATTATTTTCCTCCCTTGTTGTGAACTAACCAACTCAAAGAGGGACTTGGCTAAAGTCCCTGGAGCAGAATTATCAACTGTCTCTAGAATGAAAGAAAACGGACACAAACCCCAGTGACACGTCACTGTTCCCTGTTCGCTCTCGCAAACCAAGGTCAGGGGAGGAGCAGCCTGAGGAAGGATGTAAGAAGGTAACTGAGATGCCTCACACCTCCCATTGTACAGCACTCTTTCCTCTAGGTTCTTACTCGCCTCCTGTACACACTTAAAAGAAAATTCTTCTCTAAGCGCATCTTTGACTCTGTTAGTCTCCTCAGAATCCCTCAAGATCACCAGCTCCAGTTTGTGACCTCAGAGGGGACCGATGTGCTGGGTGTGTGTCGGGTCCAGTCGACGCGGCCAGCACACTCAGCAGAGGCCTGAAAGGAGGCCGAGGAGGCAGATGCTTGGGTGCCATCTGTCCGACTTGGGAGTTGTAGGAACCAAATTAAGAAGTGGTCCTTAAAGCTGTTAGAGAAGGGAGGGAGGGAGATAGGGCGCAGCCTGGAGGAGGAAGAGGCAGGATAATTCTGCTCTTTGTGCTGAAGAGAAGGGGCCTGTGGAAGAGAGACTGCAGGTGAGGGTGCTCAGGTGAGCAGATTTGCCATTAGAGTCTCATTGTCTCAGCTAGGTTTTTCATCTGGGCCTCAGCGTTTCTTTCTGTAAAATGGGTATAGCAATGATCGTTACCTGACTGTATTATTTAAGGGATTAAATGAGAGGAGATCATTCATGTAAAGCACATAACCCAGGATATGTTAGCTATTACTGCCATTATTCTAGAGCTTCCTGCATTTCACTAGTAAATGCTCTGTGGGCTCGTCGGAATGCAACAGAATACAGCACAGTCAACTCTTAATTATTTACATATTATCCTGGGCAGTTTTAAGGCTACAAATTATTTTTCCCATTTTGAAATGGCATGGACTAAAGCAAAATCAAACCTGCTTGAAGATAAGGTACATTCTAGACTCTCTCAGAATTGTTTAGAAGGCTTTAAAATTAAGGTAATCGTATTATTTCAAATATTCATATTTTTCAGTTTAAAAGCAATTACATGTGGGGCACCTGGGCGGCTCAGTCAGTTGGGTGTCTAGCTCTTGATTCTGACTCAGGTCACGATGTCACGGTTCATGAGATCGAGCCTCGGGCCGGACTCCGAGCCGACCGTGCAGAGTGTGCTTCGTGTGTTTCTCTCCCTCTCTCTGCCGCCCCCCCCCCAAAATAAATAAATAAACTTAAAAAAAAAATCAGTTGCGTGAACGTTGCAAGGGTTGTTAGCATTGCATGGTTCTGTCTTAAATGCGTGAAGTGTGTGTTTAAACCCTCCGTTGTTCAGCCTTTCTGTGATAGGAGATCATAGGAGTTTACTGGTGCCCGGTCTACAGCACGTTTGTGGAGATCTGTCGTTCTTTACACAGTGTTGTGGACTGTGTCCCAGACTGACTGCTGCCTCACTGAGGCGGACGCATCCCAGACCGTCCTCGGCGTGTTGACACGGCTGGCTAGCTAGTGTACGCCTGTGCGCGTGTCCCCGAAAGCTCTGTGCTCATTGGTCACCCTGGACGCATCTAGTTCTGAAGGGATATCGGAGAGGGCCTAGAAACCACTCCTAATTGGTAGGTTCAGCCCAGAGGTTTGAGTAATGACGAACTTGAAATATGGTTAAGTTAAATTTCTTTTTTATTCCTTTGGCCACCCTCCTGGTGCTGTTTTACTATGTCTAAGTCTGGTGGAGTCCCTAAGCGGCATGTGGCCCCACCATACTCCCATGGATTCCCCTGGGCAATCGATTTTAAAACCGCCCCTCGCATACTGTGCCGAGACGCGGAAATTGGCCACTAGCCACGGGCGGATGCAGAGCTTGAATTGAAAATCAAATTAAGCAGAATTCTCTACTTAGTTTTTAATTAAACCACTATGTTAATTCAAACAGGACATTTTAGGCCTGGGGGTTGACCACGTCCTTTTAAGGGCCTTAAATAAGCCTTTCTTCTCTCTCCTGACCCTGGTGCATGTTTCTATTTTATTAGGACCATCTCCTCACGATTCCCATTCTTTATATTCTCAAGGGGTAGGAGAATGTAAGTGCTTTTAATAAAGCGGTTTCTTTTCTTTCTCTCTTTCTCTTTCCTTCTTTCTTCTTCCTTCCTTCCTTCCTTCCTTCTTCCTTCCTTCCTTCCTTGCTTCCTTCCTTCCTTCCTTTCTTTCTTTCTTTCTTGGGAAGAAGGTAACTTTTATCTTGGAACTCTAACTTAAGAGCACCTAATGTTGATCAGATTGTACTGTTTCGCAGTCACCTGTCTGTGTTGTGCGGAGCATTTTGTGTGTTCGGGCGTGTTGACTTCCCAGGCTGGCACCTGACGTTTGTTGCAGCTCTGACAGGGTGGCTTGTGCTGGCTGCCGTGGCTTGTGGCATCTTTCTCGGCGGCGTTTGTCTTGGTCCCGCGGTCGGATAGCGGAGTGCGAGGCGTCGGGGCGCCAGCGCGGCCGTCCCTCTCCCACGTCGGATCAGCTGCGCGCTTTTCTCTTGCCACGCTGCCCCCGAGAGACCCCTAGATGATCTGGAATGGCGTCAGAAGACGTTTGCCGATTGCAAAGTGAACGCTGGACGCTGGGGCAGCCGTGGACGGGTGCAGCCTCCGGCCAGGCCAGCGTTTAAATACGAGTTCGGAATATATTTGTTTCATGTTGCGTTTTAACGTCTTACTTTCAGTTCAGGTGCTGTGAGGAGAAAACTCAACAAGTTCATGACAGTGAAGAAATATAATCAGTGACCGATTAATTCACAAACCCTAGATGTTTCCGGGAGTAACTTTATATTGTGCCTCACCTTAATGCCCATCCTGGATTGGAAGTCTTGGCATAAAATCTAACAGAAGCGACTGCAACATCCTGACCAATTACCCGGCTGTCCAGACACCCCCACATGTCCAGGGCATAGCACGCGGTCTGTAGGATTAAGAGGTTAACTCCTATAACTTCAAACGGAGTGCCTGATAATAAAAGCAAAAAGTACAAAATTTGAGGTAACTTCCTTTCTTAGCTAATTAGACTGACCAGGTGGCAGCGGAGGGCCGGTGCCGGTGCTGGGAAGGCCTATAAAGCCGAACGCTGTGACAGCACCGTGCGGGAGGGGCCCAGGCCGCTCTCATATGTTTCTATCCTGTGTCACAGTGTGAAATTGTCCTGGTTTATGTCCCTTTTGGCAAACTTACATAAAAGTGACCTTGTACTGTATTTTATGACCAGATGACTTTTTCCCCCCAGTGGCTAATTTGTCTCAGGCCTCCATCTTAAAGAGACACAGAAATGAGTAGGAAGTCCAGCGTGCTCTCAGAGAGCTTTCATTGCGTTCTTTCATTATTTTTGCTCGTTTTTGCCACTGATCATCCATAAATTGTTGGACATGAGTGAATAAGGAAGTGCTGCTTAGTGTTAGCGGCACATGCGCGTATTTGGCCTGGTTTTTGTGGGTGAGAGGAAATCACATACAAAAAGGAAAACTCCTGCTGGGAAACCTTGCAAGGAAATTTACCTTGGGTGCGTTTTGATCTTGGTGTTTATTACAGAAAATGGAGTCATATCTCACTAACTATTGTTATGTGTTAATTTGATGTTCGCAACACCTTCAAGAAAAAAAATCATTCAGTAATTTATTAATAGAATTCCTCTACCCTCCCCCAATTTGGGAGCGCTAATCTTTTTCCATAGAACAACATGGATAGGAATGATTATTTTTAAAACATTCGATTCTGGTAGTGTTGTTATCCTTGGGATTTGTTTTGGAATTGTTAATCTACTGTAAAAGGGGTGGGTTATGCGATGCCAGAGAAAGATGCGTAAAGGTATTATTTCATTTAAAAGTTATTTGAGTTTCTAAAGATTGTGAATTAAAAATCATTTAGTTCATGAAATGGTATTAATTTTGTCACTGTTCTTAGTACAATTGCATAGTGGAGGGACCGACATAACAATTTCAGTAACAATATCTGGTATTGTTTGATAGCAGCTGTGTTTTAAGGGCATCACTCAGCTCCCACATGCTTTGTCATGGTCTGATGGTGGACGTTACGCAGCATCTGTCCCTCCATTTATCCAAACATGAGAGATTTTACTTCAGGGCTACATTCTCTACCTGCATAATAGTATAGTGGACAGATTGTGAGCTTTGGCATTTGGAAGGTCTGACTTAAACCTGGACTCTTCTCCTTACTGACCTGGGACTTTGGGCATGTGTCTTGGTGTCTGCATCTGTAAAACGGGCTGGCAGTACTCCCCTCGTTGTGGGCTTGCCGAGGGGCTTGTCGGCCTCACCTGGGACGTTTGAGATGCACTCAGGATACAGGAGGAGCAGACATCTTCACCAGGGGCTTAAATGTACCAGCTACGTGCAAGCTGATGTGAAACTTCAGGAAGATTTGTGTAGGATCATGTTTTATATATGATAGCAAAGTTACATGTAAGAAATTACGGTGGTGCTGACATGGCTTTATTTATTTACTTTTTGAAATAGAAATTGCTTTATCTTATAACAGTATAAGTTGTAAAAAAAAAAAAGGCATAATGTTTACTAGGTAACTAATCCTCAAACTTTATGTGATGATTAAATATTAACTAGTGCCTCACAATGTCTTATATGATGATTAAATTATTAGCTAATTCCTTCTATATTAAATGAAACGTTTTGGTATGGAGAAAAAAATAATCAGGTTCAGATTTTAAAGTAATTATACTTTTTTTGGATTTTTTTATTTTAGAGAGTGAGAGAGCAAGTGCGTGCAAGTGGGGGAGGGGCAAAGGAGGGGAAGAGAGAGAGAGAGGGAGAGAGGGAGGGAGGGAGGGAGGGAGGGAGTGGGAGAGAATCTTAGGCAGGCTCCACACTCCACGCAGAGCACGATGCAGGGCTTGATCCGACGACCCTGGGATCATGACCTGAGCCAAAGTCAAGAGTTGGATACTCAACCAGGCTTCCCAAAGTAATCATACTTTTAATTAAACGAGCCCTACTACTTCAGTATTCATGAAACAATGTTATGGAAATAATCATTGTCAATTAGAGTCTCTTTTCCAAAACTTTTTATGGGGGGACTTGAGAACGGTCTTCCTTTGGTTGGAATAAACTTTATTTGAAAGGAAAATGAATGTCTGATTTCCTGCTGACCAGACAGCCGCTACATGGCTACCACACGAGGGCACACGCCCTCAGGTCCCTAGGATGACTGGAGTTTGGACTATTAAAATCTTCTATTTGGCATTTCAACATATTTATTTGTCTATAAAATCATTTATTCAGCATGGCCCAATGTTAATCTTCAAATCTCTATGAAATGTTTGCCAATATATAGCTGAAACTTGGCATATTACTTTACCAATCCATTTATTTCGCCCATTTGTACAAGAAATAAAAGTTATGTGTTCAGATAAATCAGAGGCAGTAGGATTCTGTGATCGCTTTGACATTAGGGACTATTTTAGGTTCTGATGTATCTACTTTTCTTTAAAGCTGAAGTCATTAACAGTTACATTAGTTAAAAAAATTATTGGTTTGTACATTTTCTGGCAAGCAAATAAGTTCTCAGCTAGAAAGACAAGTTTTTATTGTTCTAGAATGATTGAAGTTTAAAGTGCTGAATTGTTAGAAGTATATATAAATGTATGTCCCTTTAGTGATCAAAAGTAAGCTTAGTGGGCAAAAACTGAAAAAATAAGGCTATATCAACACGAGAAAAATTTAGAATTAAGTGTACTGAAATGACCAGTTTTATAGAAAACATTTCCTGTTATCCTTTTTAGAACACAAAGAAGAAATCTGAAATGGCTTAGGATGCTAGATTTAGACATTTGTACACTTTGATATTTTAGTTGGGATTACTTGATACTTAATGTTTCTCTTTCCATATTGACTAATGACTAAGGAGCATTAATTTTTATTATAAGCAGTTGATTTTTAAAGCAGAATTGTGAAGGGCTTAAAAATTTTTAAGCTTTTTTGAGTTATCTGAAAAATTTATCTGTTGTCTTGATGATCTCATTTCCTTCGAAAATGCCCAGAATTAAATTATACTTCTGATTTATTTTTTTAGAAGAGATGTAATGAAGTAACTTACTGTTCTGAGTAACTTCTGAGGAAGCATTCTGAGTGCTCCTCTTCTCTTTTTGCCATTACCGTAGTTCAAGCTTCATCATTTCTTACTTGGATTTTTTAAACCACTGTCCTATTGTTTCTTCTGCTTCCGGTTTTGTTCCTATACAAAGTAGCCTGCATATACGGCCTTTCAGCCATTGTTTTCTTAATAATATTGTGCAGCTCACCTCCCAGGTGCTTTCTTTTTTTTTTTTTTTTTAATTAAAAAGGGATTTTTTTAAATCTTTATTTATTCTTGAGAGAGAGAGAGACAGAGACAGACAGAGACAGGGATAGGTGGAGCATGAGCAGAGGAGAGGCGCAGAGAAGGAGACACAGAATCCGAAGCAGGCTCCAGGCTCCGAACTGTCAGCACAAGGCCCCGATGCAGGGCTGGAACTCACAGCCATGAGATCATGACCTGAGCCAAGGTCAGACGCTTAACCTTCTGAGCCCCCAGGCGCCCCCCACCCCAGGTGCTTTCATGGCCTCCTGTCTCTGGTGTTCTGCCAGGAAGCCCTTGTCTCACTTCCGGGTGGCATCTGTCTTTAAGTGCTTCCTCCCGGTGGTCCTTGAGTCTTTTCGGCGGGCCTCCTTTGGGGTGACTTGCTTACTTCTCCTGTAGTAGGGGTTATAATCATATTGTGATTGTCTGTAGATGTGTCTTTTTCTCTTATTTACCATGGCAGTCCCAGATATGTATACTTAGCCCACTGCAGACAGAGCTTTTGTACGGGGAAAATGAAGCATAAAGGCCAAGTAGGTTCCGTTGATCTGTTGGAGGAAGGGCCTAACAATGCATCAGTGCTCCCCTTTCGGGAGGGGGGTCGGTTCCAGGTTCCTGCATGGTTATCTTCCAGGGTTCATTGTTTTTAGAACCGTTTTAGGACCTCAACTCAACACAAAGGAAGACGTGAGAGTTTGCTTTATTTTGGTGCAGGCTTTTAGTCCAGAACCTCCGGGCTCAGTGATTATGAGGCTCTTCACAAATGAAGTGAGTGTGTACAGAATCCTTACCATCCCCCGCTTCGTGTACACAGCCACGCCTCCTGCCCCGCCAGCCTGGTCCTCCAGCGGGCCGTCGGCGATGAGCCCCACAGCCGCCGCCCTGCGTGCCTGCTGGGGAGATGGTGGTGCCAGGCCCCTGGCTGCGGCCGGCCTGGCGGGACGCGGACCACCTGCCGAGGTGTGAGGCGTGAGCGGCTTCCTTCCCCGGCCTCGCCCTTCAAGGGCCACGTGTTCCCCGTGGGGCTTTCTCCTGCCCGCGGTGCTCCTCTCCCTGCGCTCCTCCCCCAGCTCCGTCTTCTTCCCTGGCCTGTCAGGGCAGGGCTGGCACACCTCCCGGTTCGGTTCGGGTGCCTCTCGGGCAGGACGGCTGCTAGTGTGTGGTCGCGACGGGAATGGGTGACGAGTCAAAGGAGATTTGGAGAACACTGTTAATGTTGGTGACCTAGCGTATGCCCACGCTGATCCTTACGGAGAATGGGCCCCGCCTCTTCCCTGCGGCCAGTCCTCATCGAAGGTTCCTGTCCGTTTAGTGTTTTATTGTTTTTAAACTGCTTTCATATATTTTATTTGATATGAAATCAAATATCAAATATGATATGATATCTGTTAAAAATCTGAGAAGTAACCAAGGCAAATCTCATTGTGCATATCTTATAATGTCTCGAAGCCCAAGTTTTCTTGGGAAACTTCCAGGACACAGTGGCAGGGCTGGAACTAGACTCCAAAGAGTGTTTTCCCCGTGTTAGGACAGACTAATCAAGTAGTTCTCAAACCTTCTGGAGATGAGAGGATCCTTGCGGTGCAGTTCTGTAAAGATGCCTCAGGCTATTTCTATTAAAAGAATCCATAAATGTATATTTTTTCCTTTAAAAGCGAACATCTTGAGAGCTTGTGAACGTGTGTTTGGTGAGTTTGCCAGCTGTTAGCAAAGATCAGGGGAGCGTGCTTGTGGTTCTAGGGCTTGATTGCCCGCTCAGGTGGATCCCACGGGCCACAGCAGTGGTTTTGAGCATTGTGTGTTTTCTGTTTTACAAAGTCTTCGTCGGGTGTTGCTTGGTGCCAGAATAAATGATTATTTAAGCACCACGAACATAAGGGCACTGAGGTTTCAAAGCAGTGTGGTGAAGAGTGCGCAGCTAGCAGTGACGCAGGAGATGACCCTGCAGACCCGCCCGCCCAGCGAGTTCTCACCGGGCCTCGGCGAAGGGGTTTGGCCCAGTAACAGTTCCATTCTGTGCGTCCAGATGGCCCTGGAACTTCAAATTAATACTAACTGAGAACGGTGAGTAACAACTATTAACTAATTTGGCTTTTTACATATCAAAAATACGTAGCTGAGGCCTGGAATGTTGTTTATTGAGGAACATTTGCAAATAACTGCCTGAAATCTTCTCTTACTTCAATACGTAGAAATAAAATATGAGGGTTATAAAAAATACATCAGTTTTTCAAAAGTTTGAGATGTTAGAGTTTAAAAAAATACTGTAAGTTGTAACGCATAGAGAAATTTTAGTCTGTATATGTTATACATAGGCTTTGTTTGGGTCTGATTATATGATGTTTGATGTCAACTCATGAATTTTCTTACCCAGTTAGTTTAAAGGCAGCTAAATAGCTTATCTCATTGTTAAATAAAACCAAGTCAAAAATTTAACTATGTAACCAAATCCCTATGTTATTAAATGCATAGACAAGTTCCCGGAAAGTAGGAAAACCTCCAGAGACCAACACTGAACAGGCAGCACAGAACTCGAAGAGCGAGCGAGTGAGTGATCCCTGGCCGCGTAGGTCGGGGCAGCGAGGTGCTTACAAGGTGACATAGGATCGTAGGCGCATGGAGGCTAGGAGTTGGAACTGAGGCCCCGCTGAAATCCTTCAGCAAAAGGGCCTTCTTGTTTAAAACACATGTGCTCATATGTATACATGCATGCACGTACTCACACGTGCCAGTTGTGCACACACACATGTGCACACATACCCCTTGCCCACTGATAGGGGAACTCAGAGTTCATCCACAGGCCTTTATGTCCTAAGAATTGGGGTTCAGTATTGAATACCTGTTGGGGAACCAACCCCAGGCCAAGAAATTAGCATAGGAGACATTTCAAAGCATTTTGTATCAGTCATTTTAACCTAATGTTAAATAGGTACTTTTAAGTAAATTTTAGTTAAAAATGGTGGAGTGCCTCGGTGGCTTAGTTGGTTAACCATCCAGCTCTTGGTTTCATCTCAGATCGTGATCTCAGGATCATGAGATTCAGCCCTGCGTCGGGCTCTGTGCTGACAGTGTGGAGTCTCCTTGGGATTCTCTCTCTACCTCTCTCTCTGCCCCTCCCCTGCAAGTGTGTGCATGCATTCTCTCTCTCAAAATAAATAAATAAGCAAAAAATGTTAGTTAAAAATGGTTTAAATATATACTTATAGTTGGTTTTAGAAAGTTGGTTTAATATAATCTAAGATTCATAAGACATACACATTTGTTACTGGGTCCTATTTAACTATGACAGGTGCTGTTTAATTGCCTTTAAATTAATTGTGTGAGAAAACTCAGGACTTAACAATAAATATTTTATAAACAGGCCTAAACAAAACCTAATTTCATTTCATCATTATCAAAACCGGATTTACATTTTAAACTTACACACTCTTAGTAATTTGATACTGGTTTAGTTCTTTAAGTGTTGTCATCCCTAAAAGCCAAGAATGAATGGTATAGTCTTTTTTTAATTGTAGCTGTCTTTTCTGTGAGTTTTTACAAAGATCTAGTATTTTAATCTATGTAATTAATTTTGTGAGATGCTTGAAAACAATTAACCTAAATTAATTTTACTCTATATTATTATTCAGTTATTCAAAGCAGTTCTTAAAAGAATATTACCCTTGTCTATTATTTTTAAATACTTTATTATATTCTTACCTTTTCTATATCTATGAGATTTGGACTTTCTGACTAAAAGCTTGTAGCTGTTGGAGTCACTGCTCTTATTTTCCCTTTTTTTTTTCAGTCTATAATTTCTCTGGGACATTTCTCCATAGATTTGATCCCATCTACTTTCTGTCATTCAGGGATATCTTAACATTATTAGTCTACAATGACACTCTTCAAGTGTAACTCATTCAGTTATTTCCTATTGGCCACTTACTGTATGCCTGGTACTGTTGCACCTGCTAGGGACAGTGTAGATTAATTGATTGATTGATTATTTATTATATATTTTTCCTGTCTTCTGTGATTAAAAAAAGCGTGTGTTTAATCCATCATCTTGAACTCATGTTTCTGATTCCTTTTCTCTCTTTACTTGTTAGCGTTACTGGCCCTTTGTCTGGAATTCGGTATTAATTCCCTAATTGTTAATTTGGGGACATTCTTTGGCTTCTTTCCAGACTGGGATGTTCTGTGGTCCCTGCTTGAATTGGCTCTGATTTTGTCAACAAATATGGGGGTTCAGTCTTTCGGCCTCTCCTCTTTAGCTTTGTAAGCTGTTGTGGCCCCTCGTGGCTTTACTGTTCAAAGATCTTCCCCAATCTAATGTTCAGAAATCCTCGAGATTCCAAGATGATATCCACAGATGCACCAATCCTTCCTGAAGGCATCAGTATTGCAGGAGCCTTAATGCTTAGTTTTCCTCCGCCCCATCAGGCTTGCATAAATAGCATACTTCTGAGGCTGATGGTTTTGATTCATTCTCCTGTGTATCTTGACTTCTACTGTTTTTCATCAATATTTTAAACAATTTCATAGGAATTGTTTAATAGAAAGCCAATTAACTTCACATTGTATTTTATGTCATTCCAAAGTACCTGTCAGTATTTGTACTTGGATTATTCTGTAATTATAATTCCTGTGTACATAGATTTTATGTCCTTTTTCCTTTAATAATTTATTTTGTGTACATGAATTTTCTGGTGCCAGGAAAGGTTGTCCAGAACTCGGAGATGGGCAGAGGGGGTCCTGGTGTTCTGTCAGTGGAGTCCTGGCCATTGCGTGGTGGCCCCGGAGCTTATCTGATGTTGCAGGGCTGCACACCTTTGGCCGATTTCCTCTTGACTTGGCTATTTTACATCTCTTTAGGGTTAGAGTTAACTTGTAGGAAAGTAAGAGCAATGAAAATGATTTTGTCTGGTATAATTGACTTCTTCTCCATACAAAAGACAGCCCAAACATTTTATTTTGTTGTCCCATAGGATAGTATCCAGTTTTGCATCTAAGTTAGCTAGTTGATGTTAGCATTTCCAATTGTCTACGTATATCTGTGTTTTTCAGATTCTTCTTTGACGTGGTCCTAACAAAAATTAAAACCATGTGGCTCTGCTGGTAAAGGGTGTGGGGAACAGAGAGCACAGAGTACCCAGAGGGGAGCTGCAGTTGGCAAGCAGCAGGAACACCCCCTGTGGGCCGGCGTACAAGATGGGGGCTCTTGTGGCACAGAGTCCAGGAGGCATCTACAAGTGTCCCCTGGGGTACAAGCCACTGAGACGCCCCCTCAGAACTGGATCCCGCCTGTCCACCTACCAGTTCTGTTGTCACCAGGGGCTGGAAGCGATACAGACAAGAGGACAGGCAGGACAAAACTCTTAAATACAAAGATGAATAAGGGACTCAGAAAATGACCTGAAATTTGGTAAAAGCCCACACTGTGAGAGGTACCAAACTTGTGTATTTTCAGAGTTCATAGACCAAGAGAAGACTTCAGGGAGATTTAACAATATTCGATCTAGTGTTTTAGGCATTTTTTTGGCAAAGGGAATTAAGGATATCTTATTCTCGATATTGCCATATATGAAAGTTCTACAGAGTCATTCTGATTAAAAAAGTCAAGTCCAGACAGTTTGCAGGATATTTTTACTAGGTAACATCAGTTTCATACAAATTTGTTGAGAGATTTGAAGATGGAGCGCTCAAAGTTTTGTTTATGGAACTAGTATAATCTTGATACTGAAAGTAGGCAAGGATAGTATGAGAAAGGAACATTAGAGGCCATTTTTCTTTGTGAATACTTATGAATCAGAAAATATTAAGCTGAATCCAGCCATGTAGGCAAAAGATCATCATTGAAGAAAACTTTATTTCAGGTATGCAAGATTGGTTTCACCTTAGAAAATCTATGGCTATAATTCATATCAAGAAAGTAAGTGAGAAAAAAATCAAATGAGCATCTTAAAAGAGACACAAAACACATTTAGTAAAATCAGTAACCACTCATGATTCAAAAGCAAACTAAGAACTTGAGAGAACTTTCTTAACCTGATGATGGATATCTACTCTAAGTCTGCAACTGACATTGTACTTAATGGTTGAAATGTTGAAAAAGTACTTTAAAATTGGGATGCCATCTTAACTACTTTCATTTCTAATAATAACACTGTAATGGAGTTACTAGTAGTACAGTCAGACAAGAAAAGGAAAAATTGAAAGGAACAAACAAAATAGTCATTATTAACAAATGATGTCTACTGAAAAATCCTGTAGAATCTAAAGATAAGTTATTATTTCAAATAAGAAAATTTAGAAAGGCACCTGGATGTAGGATTAATATAGAAAAAATTAATACAGATTAAAATAGAAAAAGATAGAAAAATCAGTAATAGCAATAAACAGAATATCTAATTTAAAATATTTTTATAATAGGACAGCCTAAGGTATGTTGAAATAAAATGGACAAATGATATGTGAAATTTTTATGGAAATAATATATGGAAATAAAAAATCTTATTGAAAGATGTTAAGGAAGACTTAAATAAATGGATAGGTATTCTGTGTTTATGACTTTATATGGTAAAAATAACAGTTCTCAAAATTTTTTTAGAGTCAGTGCAGTTCTAATAAAAATTCTACCAGGTTATCTTATAGAATGTGATAAGCAGATAGGAAAATTCTTATGGAGCAACCGAGAGCCAAGAACGACCAGAGCAATTTTGAAGAACATGGTGATGGGACTTGGTTCTATCAAATAAAAGAGGAGCAGAGGACTGGAGACATGTCTGGATGAGGCCCATCAGCACATGAAAAGCCCTCAGCATCCCTGGTCTTTGGGGAGATGCAAATCTTCACACCCACTAGGACAGCTGCTAACAACACCTGCCAACCCCCTCCCCCCACCAAAAAACTCCTACGAGAATAACCAGCATCAGTGAGAATGTAGAGAAATTGGAAGTCTCGTATGTTGTGGTGCGTATGTAAGTGGTGCAGATGCTGTGGAAAACAGTATGTTGCTTGCTCAAAAAATTAAAAATAGAATTACTATATATGATCCAGCAATTCCATTTCTGGGTATATACACAAAAGAATTGAAAACAAGAACTCCAGAGACCGATCTGTCTACCTACCTTCCTTCCCTGTTTCCTTCCTTCCAAGTTTTTATGCAAATTCTAGTTAGTTAACACACAGTGTAGTGTTAGTTTCAGGAGTACAATATAGTGATTCAACAAGTGCTCATCACAAGTGCCCTCCTTAATCCCCATCCCCTGCTCACCCATTGCCCGCTCCCCCACTCCCTTCTGGTAACCAGATGAGCCTGGGGCCCTCCCACTCCACCGCCCTCTTTCCCTCTCTCCTTCATAGATAGGCTACACTGGTTTTCCTGGCAGCACAATCTGTAATGGCCCAAAGGTGGAAGCCACCCCAGTATCCACCAATGGAGTAATAGGTAAACAGTGTGGTATACACTGTACTACAATGGAGTATTATTTAGCCTTAAAAAGTGAGGAACCTGTGACAGATGCTATAACATGGATGAACCCTGAGAGCATTCTGCGCAATGAAGTAAGCCCGGCAGGACAAGGTAAATACTGTGTGATGCTGCTTACATGAGGTCCCTAGAATGGTCAGATTCTTAGAGACAGAAAATAGGATGCTGGGTGCTAGGGGCTGGGGGCAGGAGGAGGAAGGAATGGGACTTACTCTTTAACGGGCGCAGATGTTCAGCTGGAGAATGTGAAGAAGTTCTGGGGATGGGTGGTGATGGTGATCGCAGAAGGATCAGAATGAACACGCTTAATGCCATAGAACTGTACTCTTTAAAATGCTCAAAATGGTAAACTTTATGTTACATGTGTGTTATCACAATCAAAAATAGAGTAAATAAATGACAAACATGGCAGTTCAAATCAGTGGTGACATTTGGCCAGGTTGGTGTGGAAGTTTGGTGCAGTTGGGAGGGCCATGTGGTTGTGATGATGTTCCTTGAACAAGTATTTAATATTAAAAAGTAAAGTAAAAAAAAGTAAAAAGTAAAAAAGTACTTAATATTAAAAAGTATTTAATAGACACACAACACTAAACAACATACTTCCATCATTTAAAAATAGAAAGGGACAAAAGCCTGTTTATTTCTTGGTGATGGGCTCATATTACCCAAATCGAAGCTGATGTGTAAAACCCAAGTGCCGGTTTATCAGGGCGCGGAGGCCAGGGGAGAGGGGGCTCAGTCGGCTAAGTGTCTGGACTCTTGGTTTTGGCTCCGGTCACGGCCGTACTGTCTCAAAGACAGAGCCCTGAGCTGGGCTCTGCCCTGACAGTGCAGGGCCCGCTCGGGATTCTTTCTCTCTCTGCCTCTCTCAGAAGAAATAAACTTAAAAATGCCAATTTATTGATTTTCAGTGGAAAATTATAAAACACATTTGTGCATGCCTACCCACCCGAAGGAGTTGTCATTGAGAGCCGGGGGCAGTGTAGAAATCAGGGAGAGATGCGCCCAGCTCCGCTAGTGGAGGCTCTGATTGGAGTGAGGGCAGACAGCCCTGAGCTTTTCATGTCCGTGGGTCCTGTTTCGTTCACTGTCACGGGGAGAGCTCGCCTGTGGTATTCTGGAACCTAGTGCTTTCTGTGTGCATGTACTCTCTGCCACATAAGCGATGTGACACGATCATCCAAATCGTGACAGTGCTTTATATTAAATTCTACACTTTAACATGTTGTGCATTTTGCTGTAGTAGTGTCATAAATAAGAACTCTAATGTTCTTTGTTTTGTTGTCTTTATTGAGGGCTTTATGAAACGAATAGTGGCATTGGCTTCTATTGTATTAAGTTTCTTAGAGGACAGAGTATTTGACCTCGGCATGAGTTTGTTATTTTGGAATTGAAAATTAATATTATTGTAAAAGAAGCTTTTATTTGTTTTACTTCCTTTCCTAAGTTAGAGGTTTGTCTTCAGTAGGTTTTAAGCATTCTCCCCTACTTCCCTATTTGCATGTCAGTTTTCCTTTGGTGTCTTTTTCAAAAAATTTTTTAAATGTTTTTATTTATTTTTTAGAGAGAGAGAGAGACAGCATGAGCAGGAGAGGGTCAGAGAGAGAGGGAGACACAGAATCTGAAGACAGGCTCCAGGCTAGCTGTCAGCACAGAGCCTGACTCAGGGCTCGAACCCACAAACCGTGAGATCATGACCTGAGCCGAAGTTGGACACTTAACCGACTGAGCCATCCAGGCGCCCCTCTGGTGTCTTGATTCTGTTGTGTGAGGAGGTTGAAATCACGTGCTCTGAAAACTGACAGACCTAAGTTTAAAGTGCAGCTGACAAGCCTTGAACAAGGTGACCAAGGGCAGATTATTAAACTTTTTGGGACGTGAGCTTCCTCATTTATAATACAATTTACCTTCTAATTTATCACGAAGGTTCAGTGAGCACATACAAAGCAACTGAGAGGAGCTCGGCAAATGTTGGTTCCCGTCTCTTCTTTCCCATGAAATTTATAACTAAAGATTTATTGGGAAAAAAATAGAAGGGAAGCTCTTTACTGGCTGGCCTTTAAGTTATTTTGATATGATGTAGTATACTGAGAAATATTTTTTCCAAGTTTAGCATTATGTTTTAAAATTTTAATACAAAGTCCCTGCAATCTTTTTATGGTTCAGTTCTTTGATTTACTTGTTTCATTTACTTCCTGTGTTAATTTATTTACTTGCAATCTGGAGGACTTTTGTCTAATATCATGAGAAATTTCTGCTCATAAATTTGAATACAATGAACATCTTAGTTAAATGAACTGGTAATGATAGTGTTTTTATTTTAACTTATCCTAAATACATTCGTCTCGTCAAATTATCAATACTTGAATATCTTTTAGTTTTAATTTTTCCATCTTATATAAGCTACATTAAATGAAGAAAATATTAATATTAGAAAATTGTTCACTATAGCTTAACAGAGCTTTCTATAAAGCTGTTTTCTTTGACCTGGTCTAAAACTTTTAGGTCTTAGACTAAGATCCTTAGTAATCTTAAGGATTACTCGGGAGCAAAGGGGGAAAATGTTTGACACTCTATAGAGATGCTGGTTTGTAGCTTTTTCATGGTTTAAAATAATTAATACCTGCCTGTATTTTCTGTTCCTTATTAGTGCTTCTGTCCACTGCATGTATGTTTGGTGCAGTCTTGATGGCATGCTGAGCAAACCTTACTGCAATGTTACTAAGAGACTCTTTTTGTTAAATGAAAGCAGTGGCTTGACATTTATTTTAAATGTTCTGTAAATGTAGACATTTTTCCCAGGCTTTCCTGATGGGTGGAGCCACAGTATATGAAGTGGTGTTTACATACCTTCCAAGAGGTCAGGATGTCCAGGCAAAACCTTGTTTAAATGTTCATCACCATAGAAACATGTCAGCTTATTGTTAGAGCTTTTGTAAATACATTGTAATTTTCACTTCATTGATCTTCAGTACAAAGTAATGAAATGTGTAATTGACTAACAGAAAATTTTCAAAAAGCAACTATAACTATTTTAATGTTTTAGACTTTGCATTCTGTGTTTATTTGAATCTAGAAAGAAATCTGTGTCCGCGTGTATTAAGTCTTTACTAGCCTATTTAAACTGTTTTAATGTTGTGATAGTTGTAATTTCCCAAATAATATGGATAGAAACTAGTCTAATTATATAGCTTACTTTTCTTAAAAACAATATAGTGTTTTGTTAGCAGGAAGAAAGTGCTTCGTTTTGGTGGTGTTTTAAGTAATAACGGGTGTTTATTGAACTATGATTTTAGTGAAAGGGGCGGAGTTTCATTATAGTAACTTAGATTAGTGGTTTTGGGGAGGGATTGAGACGAATATTCATACTAGGGATGACATGATTACAAGGTCCTTGGAAGCTCTGTAACGCACGACGCGGTATAAGCTTTCAGCATTACTTGAAAGGGGCACCGCCGCTGACAGAAAGAACAAGCTCTCCTGGTTTTGTGACCTTGTATTCAGGAGACGGTCCTTCTTAAGATGAGCCATGGAAACCTTTTCCTCTCTGCCAGCATTCTCCCACTTCTTGTGTGCCAGGTGTCTCGGTACGTTATTCTCACATCTGGCCCATCTTCTGGCTCGGCGAGTGCAGGAGGAGGGCTGACGGGAACCTTCCCTGGGGGGCTTCCTAGCTCCCGATTCTGACTTTTAATGGAAAAATGAGCAGTGGGCATATTTCTCGCTTATATGCTGTCCTGCTGGTGATTAATAGTAGCGATAAGAGCCCGCAGTGCTCTCAGTACTTTGCAGACAGAGCCACATACAGGAGTTGAAAAGTCTCACGTCTTACATGCCGCGCTGTCGTGTACTGTTTAGGCTTTGTAATACCTTTAGGGTCTCAAGAAAGGCGGTGATCACAGCTCATGTATTTTTGGCACTTGAATGAGTCAGTCAATTTTGAATTTACACATGAAACCTCTGGTTATTTATGGCCCCATTACCTCTCTTCTCTCTGTCCGAAACTGGTTGAAGACAAAAAAAGCTGCCACATTGCATTTAATGAACAAATTTATGTTTTTCTATTGGTTTTGCTAAAGCTCATAAATGTGACACTTCACTGATTTCAAGTTGGGCTGATTTTATCTTGTTTTATCAGAAAAACAGAATACAACTGAAAGGAAAACATTACTGTCCCAGCCTCCTAGTGGATTGAGTCAGAATAACAGCTGTTTCTTACTTTCTCGGTTATCTTCAATATTTCATAAGCAGGCAAAGTCATAGTCAACAATTTTGATGACTTGCTCTGTATGTGTAATATTGCCAATTCACTCTTTTTTACTTAGTTTGATAACTGAAAGTGAGCAGATTTCTTTTGGTGAGTTATTTACTACTTTTCAAAAGAAATATCGATAATAAATGGTGAACGGTTTATGTGATTTGACTCTAGAGCTCTTTTTTTCTTAAATGATTCTTATTTGACTGCTTAAGCTTGTGGGTATACATTTCTTCTTGGTATTATTCATGTATCTGTAATAGACAAAACATTTTCTTGGAATTAGATAGCTTGTTTCTTTTTAGAAAAACTGTTCACATACACTCTTTTTGATGCGAAGATTTAGTTAAGGACTTAGTTTGTAAGTGTATGGGTATCAGCTTGTAGGTCTCAAACCTAATATCACTCTCGGACCGATTATATGTACGTAGGCTGCATTTTAAAAACTATTTTTCTAAATGAGAGAATAATTTTTCTTACTGTAAACAGAGGAGTTAGTTTTTCCAATGTAGTGGCACATTTCCTCTTTTTGACATAAATGCTACTGAAAACATTCAGTTAGAGCAATTGCATGTTAAATGAGGTTACTTTAACCAAGCTGTTTTTCAAATAATTTTTTTTGCCAAAGTTACATTTAGAGAAGTGAGCTGAAAGTACTTGAGAGTACAGAGGTTATATCAGATTTTGTTAGAAGCAGACTGTTAATACTCCGCTCTGACCACTATGGTAGCCACTAGCCGTGTGTGCCTATATAAGTTTAAAAGAACTAAAATGACATAAAATTAAAAATCAGGAGTGTCTGGGTGGTTCATTCGGTTAGGCAGCTGACTCTTGATCTCAGCTCAGGTCTTGATCTCAGGGTTGTGAGTTTGAGCCCCGCGTTGGGCCGCCCTGGATGTGAACCCTACTTAAAGTAAGTACATTAAAAAAATTAAAAAACAAATCAGTTCTTTTGTCACAGTAACGACATTCTAAGGCCTCGATAAACACATATGGCTAGTTGCTATCTTATTGGGTGACACAGAACAGAACATGTCCATCACCACGAAAGGGGCTGTTGGACAGCACTTGTGTATGCTATTAAATCACAAATAATTTGTTTCATCTAGAATTATTTTGTTCACTGTCTAAACAGCAACGGAAGTAAGGCCCACCGTTAGGGATGCACGTGTATAATAGCACCTCAGTCGGCCAGAAGTGGCGCTGGTGAGATCTGACGCTTCTTCGTTGCTGTTAGTGCACCTGTTCCCTGTCGCTGGCCCGCACGCCTGTTAGGTCCTGACTGAGACACGAGCGGGGTGTGGTTTGTGGTGATCGTACTGCCGCTGCAGTGTCGGCAGCAGGTCAGGCAGAGACGGACCAGAGTTGGCTGTTGGAGCACCGGGTGGGAAGGTGGCAGTCGTCCAGGTGAGGCGAATGTGGTGGCAGAAGGAGAAGTGGACGATTTAGGTGTGATGACACAGTGGAATCCGAGGCACTTGGTGTTTGAATAGATGAGGGTCCACGGAGTGTGTGTGTCAGAGGGCGCAGCAGGGAGGGAGGTGACAAGGGTGTTTCCAGCGTCTGGAAACAACAACACAGAGGGCGTTGGTGCCATTTATTGCCGCACGTGACCCCGAAGGAGCAGGTTTAGGGGACAGAATGACGAGCCTGACTTTAGAATTAGGTTTAAGACTAGTGAGGTACCTGAGGGGAGGTGGCAGCTAGCATGTGTGGCTCTTGGTCTGAGGGGACAGATTTGGATTAAGGTAGAAACCTCAGGGTTGCTGACTCCATGAGGAGGCCAGGTCACCGCGGGGAGGATCGGAGCAGCCTGCCTGGTGTCTTCATCAGAATTGACCGACGTGCCTTCGGGCTGCTGGTCAGGGATTGGCAAGCCCCCTGTGACTGTGACATATGCCAAAGTTCGAGGAGCGCTGATCCAGCGTGGGAAGGGAGGGGCATGGAAGCCTGAGCCATTTTCCTTCGTAGAATGAAAGACGTAAGAACGGAGACAGAGAAACCAGGGGCAGGTGCAGCTGGGGCTTGCTAAAGAGGAGAAGGGGGCAGCCGCGGTGTGCGGGAGCGTAGGGGCGGGGTCAGGGTCAAGGAGAATGGAAAACATTTAACAAAATCATTGAGGGAATTGTTAGCCAGAGACCAGCATAAGTGTCGCCAGGTAACAGCAGAGGCCCACTCTGGAATGTGGTGGCACACGCTTCTTGTGATTCTGTAAATTCCCTTCGCAGGACCGAGAATCCCAGGAACGAGCTGCCAGTGGTTATCAGCTGGCCTGGTGGAAATCAAAGGGCCCCGGCTGTTAGGGTGTTGTTGGTACCGAATCATCTTTAACGTAGGCGAGTGAAAACAACACCAACTGGAGGACTCAGCTGGGTTGAGGGGTGCAGGTCATCACGATGAGGACGCAGTGCTGGCTTAGAGGACCGGGCGTGCCAGAGAGAAGCGTGGCGCAGCCTCACAGTCTGAGAGCTCAGAGGTGCGTCTGAGACATGAGGGAGTCAGGCCAGTGCACGGAGGGGGCTCAGTTCGTTGGGAGCTTGTGTGTCTCTCACGATGGTGGGGCACGAGATAGGAAGTGCTCGTGAACCTGTTGCTCACATCATCGCGAAAGGCCGGAGTGTTTCTTGTAGGTCTGTGGATGGTAGGTGACAGAGACGGGCAGAGGGTTGTAGGCTGGCATCAGAAGGTGCCATAAATTTAATTCAGAAACACGAATGATAGGTGAACTCCAGAGCCTTGGAAACTTTAAAGACAAAGGCGATAATTTGAGTCATTACAGTTGACTCTTATATTGTGCTTACTAAGAATCCGACCTAACGTTGAGCATGTTACTTATGTTAACTCATTTGATCCTTTTAATGACCCCATACGGTAGGGGTGTTAGTAATAAACTCATTTTACAAAGGAATAAACTGAGGCACAGAGAGTTTAGAAATGTGCCCCGTGTCACACAGTTGGTCAGTGATGGGACCAGGCTTTGAACATAAGCAGCCTGCTGCTAGACTTGGGGTCCTGAACTAGCTCACTATAATGTCTCATAAACGGAACTTGGATATTTTAAAAGTTATTTTGCCAATCTCTTGGAAGTTAATTCTTTTAAGAAAAAAATTAACATTAGTTTGTTCTCATATTACTTAAAGTCATGTGCATTCACTCTAGGAAATTGGGAGAATACAGAAAAGCACAAAGTATACAAGAAAAACAGTTCCTTGCAACCATAGTCTGTTTAGCTGGCCTTGTACACAAACATTAGCCACCCCCCCTTCCCCCCGGGAGAGGGGCTGTATGACCAAGCTCCCTGTGCAGCTCAGCCTCTGACGAGCATCAGCACGTTGGGTCCTTGGGGACCCTTACTTCTCCCATCTGCCTCCTCCTTGGGTAAGAGCTTTCAGTGCTAGATCCTGGGAGTCTTCCCACTGCCCTTTAACCCAGCCTTGTGGGCCTTTCTTTGTTCTTCTTCAGAAAGCCATGTTAGCTGCCCACCCTTGCCACCCAAGTCTGCTAGAATTGTGGAGGGTCTGAGACTTCGCTGTACTTAGGAGCTGACGGGTCAGTCTGCTGGACTCCTGCATGGCTGTGGACAGGAGACCCCTGGACCAGAGACAGAGGACTGCATTACTCAGAACAAGGCAGCCCGTCAGCTCCGTTCCCAGGGCAGCTCCACCCTCCCACTAGCCTCACGAGGGCAGTGCGGCTCCGGCAGACGCTGCTCCTACAGTGGGCTCAGGTCACAGCGAGGACCCTTGAACTTGAAGGAACCCACAAATGGCATGCAGGCAAACCTGCCTGCCCTTTGCTCTGCAGGGGAGCATTATCTTCCTCATACTAGACAGGAAACAGATGTACTTCTGCTTCAGAGAGACACCGTCTCTATTTTTCAAGGCGGTTTGCTATCCAGAAATCCTTCAAAAATTCAGTCCAGAACAAGGCTGTCTATCCTGGCCTGTGTTTGTGAGATGCACAGAAATGGGGGAGACCCAAGGAGCGTTGGCTTCCCATGCAGAGTAACATGCTTGAAGAATAACACGTTTAGCTGCCAAGAAACGCTTCTTTTTTTAAATTGTTTATTTATTTTGAGACAGAGTGAGAGAGGCAGAGAGAGAGGGAGAGAGTCCCAAGTAGCGCAGAGCCCGACGTGGGGCTTGAACCCACAGCCCGTGAGGTCATGACCTGAGCCGAAAGCAAGAGTCAGATGCTTAACCGACTAAACCACCCAGGCTCCCCTATTTCTTACCAAAATGTCAGAGGAAGTGTGTAAATCTTCTGGTCGATTTATTCCCCCACGTTTATTATCATCGTAACAGTTATATATTATAGTTATTATTACAGTATTACAATTGTTTAATAATTACACACATATTATTAAAACACTTTTGTTTGGACAGTGGGTCTCATATGGTTCCAAGGACCACTACTGTTTAGTTCATACATTATAACACTGTTACAGTGTTTTGCTAATATGTCATAACACTTAGGACACGTGTCCCGTGTTTTGGGGGCCCTGTGACTCTGAAGGGCTGGTCGGAGGCAGGCAGGATTTGGGCTCCAGTCAGAGTCAGGAAGAGATAAGCATTAGAGCATTCTTTTCTGTTTTATTTATAAGCTTCCCGCCTAATATTGGATGCGTAATAAAAAGATTCTTGCTTAGAAAAAAACACTGTGGCTTAGAAAGAGAGAAGAGGAGAAAAAGAAATCACTGTTAAAAGGTGGTGGTCACATTTTGGAATCCTAAGTGGTTTGAAAGTTCCTGAAGTTCAGGAAAGTAGGGGTGTGCCTTTCGGAGTGTGTTTGGGGACTGTTCGTGTTTCATCTCCCTCGAGTAATAGCTACTGTTCATCCGATGTGTTAAATAAAATACAGGCATCATTCATTCTGGTTCACCGGCCTCCCTTGCCGTGAACACGTGAGATGTGCCGCCTCCACGTTCGAGGACATTGCTTAGCCTGCCTGGGGCGGCCCTGTTGTAGGAGGGACTAGTAATGACAGGCCCCTTGGACTGCGAGTCACCGCGGAGGGCTGGGTGCTTCGGGGTCCGGGCTCCCTGTCCTCGCTTTGCCTCCGAGCACCCGGCGCCGTGACGGAAGTGCGGCCTATCCCTTTAATTCAGAAGTCAGCAAATAGTGCCAGGGTGAAATTGAAGTCAGTGTGTGTTTTAGATCTTTGTAACACATCTTTGAAGTGTTTTTTTTTCTTTAAACTATTTTTAACGTGGAAGGAAAGATTACAAGATTTATTGAGAGACATGGATTTACTTACAGTTTTGTTTGTTGTGTTAGACGTACATTAGTGCATTACAGTATAAAACATCAATATGCATCTTTGAATTTAGGTACAGATTCAATCATTTGGTGACTTTTCCAGAATATAAGAAAGTTGTGGTTTTGTTCATTTGTTTTCCTATTCCAGTAGATTTCAAGTTTAGAAGTCTGGCCTCTGGTTTGGCCCTGAGGACAGAATTTGTTTTATATTTAAAACAAAATTGTGCATAAATTGTGCTTTACTGTAAAAACAAAATTGTGCATAAAGATGCCATATTAAATACGAGCTGTGTGAAGTGATGACATTTTATCTAACGTGAAGAAGGAAATGATCCGCGTTGAGGTCAGTGTACTCCCCACGGGGAGTGCTCGGGCCGCACACCAGGGGGCGCCTGGGGGCCGTGGGAGCCTCGGAGCTGGCCGCACTCCCGACCTGGGTGCTCTGTGCTCACTGACCGGCCTGCCGGCCACCTCGACAGCAGACAGCCCAGACGCCCTTGATTAGCATCACAGATAAGAGTTCATTAACCTGCGTCTTAAAAAATGGTTCCGCAAAATGGTTTTAGGAAGAACATTTTTGGTTCTTTCTTCAAAGCTTAATGGTATGTCACATAATTTTGTAAGGAAGAGTCGGTCTAAACATTTCAAACTCTAAAGTTAGCGGGTTTGGCCTTGCTAATAAATATAAATTTCTACCACTTCCAAAGAATTTTTGTGCTTTCATGTTGCTAGAAACCCAGTTATTCATGAGATGAAATAAAATGCTACAATTTTACCTCCATTGTATTTTTCAGGGAATCCGAGCCCGAATTTTAGAGACTCTGGTCATGCTCATCCTCTTGGCGTTGCTGATTCTGGGGATCGTGTGGGTGGCCTCCGCCCTGATAGACAAGGACGCGGCCAGCATGGAGTCTCTGTACGGTGAGCCGGCTCCCCTCTTGCGGACTGGGATATACGTACACATCCGCTTTCTAAACTTTGTAACAACTCTCTGTAGACGTATCCCCTGTTGTTCCAGAAGGAAGTCTTCAGATACGTAAGAAAAGAGGATTCATGTGTTTGCTGTATTCAGAACAAGCAAGCAGCTTTTTTGTGTGTTAATTGGTTTCTGTTCTTAAAATTCTTGGGAGGCTTTTTTTTTTTCTCCTTCCAAACAGGTTTTGCAAGACTTACTTCCTTTTCTTCTATTTTAGATCTTTTTTATTGTACAATTTAGAAATTATATGGGTTAGCAGACTCAAATAGGCAATTACGATGTTTACCATACATTAGTTTATAGTCAACCTATACCTTAATGTACAATATTTTGGATTTACTAAAATATATTTGCTTTTCTTTTTAGATCTCTGGGAGTTCTACCTACCCTATTTATATTCCTGTATATCTTTGATGGGATGTTTGTTACTTCTCTGTAAGTATTTTTCTGACCTAATGGTTGATGAGAAAGTGGCATCCTGTGCTTTGGAAAATAGTAAGGTTTCCTGATGAGATTGAAAATTTCCAAGCTGTTAAGTACAAATTTGGCCCTTAACTTTTTTTATGTTAAGATAAATTTTGATAAACTGAAATCTTGAAAGAAAATGCTTGTGTTGTTCTCTAAGGAGAGCATCTCTTGCAGAGAGACACACACGTTCACGCAGGCACACCCGTTGCAGCATTAGATTCTACTTAAAAAAAAATTTTTTTTTAATACTTAATTTTGAGAGAGAGAATACATGTGCACACACGCATGGGGAAGGGAGGGAAAGAGAGAGAGAGGGAGACACAGAATCGGAAGCAGGCTCCAGGCTCTGAGCTGTCAGCACAGAGCCCGACATGGGGCTCGAACCCACAAACATGAGATCATGAGCTGAACTGAAGTCAGACGCTCAACTGACTGAGCCCCCTAGACACCCTTAGATTCTGCTTTTGACAGGTGAGGTGAAATGCTGTGTGATGAATTTTTGGTTTTTATTGCAAATTTGTTCAGTTTTGCTTGAGGGATTACAGTCTATCTCAGGGACCTTAGAAGTAGATAAATGTAATTAAAAGGAGTGGAGATAATAGTTGTCACTTTTAGATGTTCTTGCCTTGTTCTCAATTTCATTAGCTCTTGAAATTTAATCTGCTCGTTAGTTGATTTTCTTTAATTTCTTTTAGGTGAAAATATTTATTATTCTTTGACTGCCAGAGTCTTGCACATCCTAAGCCTCCTTTAGTCTTTATGTATCTTTCTTCCTCCACATCCCTGCACCCCCAGCTTCCTTATTGATGATTGAAGAGTCCCTCTGACAAAATCTGAGACTAGAGTTTTCTGAAAACAACGATCTTTGAGTTTGTTCTGTACTTTTAGACTAGCGGCTCACCTGCCTCCTCTCTGTCCGTGGTCTCTCCCTCAGTGTGCACCCCCGTCGGCCTCTCCCGCATGTTCACGGTGATGGGGCAGCTGCTGGTGAAGCCAACGGTAAGTTGTCGTCGTGAATCCTCCTGGTACTTAAATAAATGTCTTTACATCGAACGTCTTTTAGGCTGTGAATTAGCAATCAGAAACATATGAGTGTTGTGGGTTCATGACGTGGTTGTTATGGTGGCTTTTATTTCAATCTTTTTCATCTCTGGAAACCAAATTTGTTCTTGCTTTTAAAATACTAACTATAGACATTTAGGTAAAAAATTCCTCTGGCAAATGATAAGACAAAATTTATAAATATTTACTCGTATTTTAGGTATCTGTCATCTTGTATCAGTAGTAACTCTGTTCTATTTCAAAAGTTACCACATATACTCCTTGATTTACAAAGCATTTATGTTTCAGAGAAGCTGTCTGCAGATTCTATTTTGATCATACTTTTTACTTTCATGTCAGAATTACCGTATATTCACTTTTATTAAAAATTTTTTTTAAATTGTTTATTTATTTTTGAGAGAGAGAGTGTGAGCAGGGGAGGGGCAGAGAGAGAGGGAGACACAGAATCTGAAGCAGGCTCCAGGCTCTAAGCTGTCAGCCCAGAGCCTGACGCGGGCCTCGAACCCACAAACATGAGATCATGACTGAGCCCAAGTTAGACGCTCAACCGACGGAGCCACCCAGGCGCCCCACTACATACTCATTTTTAAATGATTTTCAATCGGTAGTAATTCTATTGATTTGTCCCTAAGTTCTTTGACCTCTAGCTATTTTGTCATACATTTACTAACGTGAAAATAATTCCTAGCTGCATTTAGGGAACTTGCCATTTAGATTATTTTCGTGGGTCTTCGTTGCCCTCAAATCAGGTGTGAATGACTCATGACCTGTCCTATAGTCCATGGACTCTACGCCCCGCGCCTGCCCCTGTGACTCCTTCCACACTTACCAGCTGGTGGGCTGTGCTCACAACAGGCTGTGTGCTTTCACTCCCCAGACGGGCGTGGGGCTTTCTCCCACCAAGGCCTCCTGCCCGCTCCCACCTCCCGACAGCCCCCTCGAGGCCCGGCTCTGTCGGCTGCTCTCACTGCCTGTCCCCGAGCCTCGCCTCACCGCTTCTTCAAATTCAGATAAGCACGCTGCTTTCTCTGCATTTCTCATACTCGCCTTTGTTTGTATTTCACTGGTAGTACCTGTTACTTTGTTATGGTTATATGTTTGTCTTTCCTACCAGGGCTGTTGATCAGAGAAAACATCGAGGAACTATTGTAGTAGATATTCTCTTAGTAATGCTTGCTGAATTTTGAAAGATTTTTAAAAATAAATGACAAAAAAAATCTCTTCGTAGCTTTTGTAAAAATAAAATTGTATTATTTAACTTGCATATAAATGTATATGCACTCGAAACATACTATTGAATCTTGATATTTACTTCCCCCTTGAAGAGGTTTTATGACACTGCATTTTTAATTTCTTCCTAATTCTCTGGGGGAGTTTTGTTTGTTTGATCTCCTTCTCTGTTTCTATTTCCTGGCCCCCTAAATATAGGCAAATGTTCACAGTTCTGTCCTTGGCCTACAGATGCTCTGCTCTCCTGACCACTTTCACATCACTTCTAAATGTGTAATTCCGTTGAGAAAAAGGCAAGGAAAACAAACACAGTACATTGTAGATGCTATAACTGAATACCCCACAGAGCTCAAAGCTCATCTTCTGTAAAACCAAACTACTTATTTATCTCCCTTCCCAAAGCTGGTTTTTCTCCTACACTTGTCTATTATGAACATTATTCTCAAAACTAATTATCTACACCTCTTTTCTGGTTCCTAACATCCAATAATAATGGTTATTTAATGAGTATAGGGTATATGTTTGTGATAAGTACTATATTTTACACACATTTCATTTAATCCTGTTAACAAATCCATTAAGTTAGGTGGTGGGCTTATTTTATGGCTGAAGTCCTTGTAGTTCAGGGAGATTAAGTTGCTTGTACAAGATGGCAGGTCAGTGAGGGTGGGGCAGGGTCTGAGCCCAGACCCTGGGCCACTGTTCTGTTTGGCCATGGGCTCCGGAGGACTCGAGCTACTTTATTGTGAGTGTACTTTCTACCTCTTCACTTCTGTGTTTTGCTTATAGTTTCCTCTCATTCAAATGTCTTTCCCCTGTGCAGTAAATTAAGCTATCAGCTAAGAGACCACTATCGTCAAAAACACATGCCAAAACTTGTTTTCTTCCCACCCAGAAGTTGGGAATCTTTCTTCCTCTGAACTTTTGTAATGTTGTTTATTTTAGCTTCAGTTATGACTGTTCTTTTAACTCTATAATTATTTTTTGGGTTCCTTATGTCTCTCCAGGACACTAGAATGTAAGCCATTTGAGGCCAAGGACTGTGTTTGACTCATACTTAGGTCCCCAGGAGCTCAGAGTGCTTAAGAGCATAAGCTTCAAAGGCACATAACTCTTCATTGCCAGACCCTTGTCTTTTGGCCTAAGATGGGGATGATAACGTTCTGTTTTTCATGGATTGTTGTAGAATCAAGGGCATGATGCACACAAGCACTTAACACAAATGCCTGTGTGCCACTCACTGTGTCACTCACTCACACCGAGACAGACCCGTGGTGGTAAGTCACTGATGGACACTTCGCACCATAGGAGGAAGTCCTGTTGTGTGGGCCAGACCTTAAGAATGGTGACAACTGTGGGTTATGATCCCAACAGTAGAAAGTGGTGAGAACGTCGATAGGTAAGAAACTTGGTGCCGTGGCCCAGCACGGTGTGGCCCCGCCTGCTCCAGGCACAGAGCCGGCCTTGCCTTGCTCAGCCTAGTCCGCTGGCTGTGCTTGTGTCCCACTCAGGACCAGGGGCCGTCTCCTGCGGGGACCCTCGCTCGTGGCCTGCCAGAGCGGGTCTCCCTACCCCTCTAGGATGGTCAGCTTTTGTAATTGTATATTTGTGTATCATTATTTATTGTTCTTTTACTATTTTATGTTGCCATCAGTGCTAGGCCTGTTGATAATAAGGGATTTTGTGGAAATACTGGGAATTACTGGATTGCTCTAAATAAATTTTATAGAAATTCTGCAGATTCGCTACCTGATAGGAATTGCATGCCGTGTTAACAAAACTAGAGTTAAACATATTTTAGGTTTTGTCAGTTGTGAAGATAGTACAGATAATACCCTATATAACTGGCGATTGATCGGTGGTTTGTTCTTGTTTTTACTAGTGTTGTACGGTGTCGTGGTGAGTGGCGTATATATAAGCATCATATTTCCTAGAGTTCTGTCTACAGAGTGATTTTAATTATACCAGTATTCAGTATCTGCAGAACGTTTTTAGTATATAAAGATGATGTAAGTGGAAAGTATTGCATGGTAGTGATTGAGTTTATAGATTTCTTGTTTTAAATATTATGTAGGTAAATGTAAATGAGAAGCCGATGTTGCACGGAGTGATCTATTCCTTCTTGCTCTAAAATAATTGGTTTGGGTGTAAGAGACAGTGCTGTATTTAGCCTTTCGGATGGTTGGAATTCATATATTTATTTGTCATTGAGAGAGGTACACTGTTCTTTAATCCTTTAAATTTAAATATATGTAGATTTTATAATAGTCAACTTTTGATGTGTTTAGTTACATACTAAAATATTTTCCCTTAATTTGTATATAGAATAGTTTGAGCATTTTTATTTTAAATTCCTAATATTTTTGAATGGTTATCTAAATCATAGGCTAAATAGCATAAATAGTCTCATAAACACTAGTTTTGTAATAACGCACTGGTCACTGGTTTGATCTTTGAATTTAGATTCTTGAAGACCTGGATGAACAAATTTATATTATTACCCTAGAGGAGGAGGCACTCCAGAGACGACTAAATGGTATGTGTGCATTACATCTTTAGAGCTGAATAAAAATATTATTTAATTCAAGAAAGGCACTAATTGAGGGGGAAAAATATAAGCCTCTTAGTACATCGTGCTGTTGCGGCAGGTCAAGACCTAAGGGTAACATGTGAACGTCCCAGGTGCGGAGAGTTTTGCCGAGGACCAGCGGCTCTGTGGTAAAGTTCCCATCTTCCCCAGCTGAGGTGCACCGTCCTCTAGCAAGGCCACTTCAGGTCCGAGACACTGGCCACTAAGATACACGCTGCTACCAAGACCCTAATATATTTTAAGCGTTGCGGCTTACAGTTACTGAGGTTTTGCAGATTTGTAGGTTTTCTTAATGACTTTATTATTAATTTTCTTAATACTGATTTATTTTGAGAGAGAGTGTGTGAGTGGGGGAGGGACAGAGAGAGAGGGAGAGGGAGAGAAAGAATCCCAAGCGGGCTCCACGCTGTCAGTGTGGAACCCGACTTGGGGCTTGATCTCACAAACCACGAGATCATGACCTGAGCCGAAATCAAGAGTCGGACGCTCAACCAGCTGCGCCCCCCAGGCACCGCTTCTTAGTGACTTTAACACCCTTACTTCATTTCTTTCCTGTTGAAATCTTTACGGTGAAAAGTAGTATGTCTTTCTGCTACTAGGTGTCAAATTCGACCGTCTCCATGATGCTTAGGAGTTCTGTTGTTATTTGGGAGTGCTGTTCCTTATCAGCTGTGGTAACCAATAAGCGTGTCATAGATCTTAAAGTCTGATTTTTAGTTACTCATCCTTTTTGGCTTCAAATGAAGACCCAGTGAAGAAAAGAGTAATGAGACAGTTTAACAGAGAAATGGCATCGTGTGGATAAATTTTCTTTTAATTTTACTTAAATGATTTTCACTCTGCACTCTCTTCTCCTACAAAGTTGTTGGTTTTTTCTTTAATGTTGAAAACCAACTCCAACGTCAGATCATTAATAGCTAACTGTATTTCAGGATCGTAATTGAAGAGGTGGTATAAGATGGAAGGTTACTTTTAAGTATGAAATGGGAAAAAATAGACTTACTTTCTTCAGTTACAAATAGTGAATTTAAATCATCAATTAAAAAGTGTTGGTAACATTTAGAGCTTTATTCTTAGGTGAAAGAATTTCAGATTTTATCTATTTTAGAGAATCCTGTCAATAATCTTGTATCCTTTGGTCCCAATAGCTTTTAGACTGGCACTACGTGTATCTTTTATTCTTCTGACTTTAATAAAGTTATGTTAACATTTGAACCTATTTAATTTCAGAATTGCAACCTTACCCAATACTGTCACCTTTATAAAATTTCACTGAAGTAGTAACTGTTAGAATAAATTTGTCTTGCTTGGGTCACGGTGCTGTTACACAGTGAACGTGCTGAATTGGGGAGCCGCTGCCTGCCGTGTGCCATGTGCCTGCGGTGCACGGGCTTCCGTCTTAAGAGACCAGGAGGCTCAGACCCACAGAGGGTCCACGATAGTGTGCCACGAGTTTAAGAATTTGGGTTGAGTCAAAACAAACCCACATCAAAAATACAGCCTTTCCCCACTTTTCATTTCCACAGAGGGAAGAGAAAGTCCCTCCATAATCTTTCTAGATCCTTTGACTCCTCAAATTCAGAAGCGGTTCATCATATCTAAGGAGACTGAAAAAGAAGTCGTTGCCAGAAGGCTAGATGTGTTAGAAAATGAAGCCAAGCCCGAACAAACAAAATGCCCTGACTAGCACAGAAATCTCCTTTGGAGAGGTCAAGCGTGATAGGAGTATAATTTTACCTTCTACCATTGGGAGGCCACGTACCATTTCTGACTGCTCTGTTGTAGGCTCGTAAAGTCTTTCCATTGACACTCTTCAATGATACTTTGGGGTAGTCACTGTCATTCTATCATTCGCTGCTCGTTAGCATTGTGGACTGTCGGGTGGAAAACAACAGGCTTGTAACATAAATGGTTCCGTAGCAAAATGGGCATATTGACTAATAGAGATTAAAATTGTGAGCTTCAGTAGAGTATATTTCTCAATATGTGCGGAGGGGGGAAAATAAGATTAAAAAAGTGTTTTATGATTTGCTGTTTTTAAAGAAAGTATAGATCATAGAAGGTTAGTAGTGAAAATCATCTCCGTGGGTTTTCTTTAATCTAGTATTCTGTCAAATGTATTTTGTTGTAACAAAAGTTTGTATTTTAAATTATTTTTAAAAGGTGAATTAAAAAAGTTTTATTTAAGAGAGTGTGAGAGCAAGCCTGGGCGAACAGGGTCAAGGGGCAGAGAGAGAGAGAGAGAGAGAGAGAGAGAGAGAGAGAGAACCTTGAGCAGACTCCATGCTCTGCACAGAGCCTGATGCTGGGCTCAATCTCATGACCTTGGGATCATGACCTGAAATCAAGACGTTTGATGACTGAGCTACCCAGGCTCCTAAAATATTTTTTATTCTTGGATCTTGAAAAGAATTGCAGAATAATAAAAGGAAAAGATTTTTAAAAAATGTATAGCAGTGATTTACCCCAGAATTCACGGTTGTGTTTTGCTAGTGGCCATCGAGTGTGCTTTCTCGGTGTGCTTGGGAACGTGTGATGCGCATCACAGGAATCTTTGGGATCTCTTCATGGTTTCCTCTGAGCAAATCTGGGGTTGGTTGTGTGTGCTCCCGGGGCAGGAGGGCGTAGGGTTGTGTGTTGTGTATGTTCCCGGGGCAGGAGGGCGTAGGGTTGTGTGTTGTGTGTGCTCCCGGAGGAGGAGGGCGCCCCAGATCCTGAGCCGTCTGGTTCTTACAGCCCCGGAAGCCACCACTACTGCCCCGGCAGGGCTCCTGCTCCTGGCGTCCCGGCACACAGCCTTACCTCGCTGCTGCCTGAGGCCATGAGGGACAGTGCCTGCATCCTGCCCTTCCCCTTTCTGGTAGCCAGCGTCAGGAGCACAGCCTCTCGAGGACCCTTGCTTCAAGACTGTCCCCCACATCTCCTCCGTCCCACTCTGCCTGATTTCCCACTGTCCCCTAGCTCCTGAAAGTCTGCGCATACCGTGTGGAACCGCGTGGAAACGTGTGCTCTCCCAGCACAGACTGCTTCTCAGTCCTGGTCAGGTGGCAGCTCTGTCCTTTCCCACGTCCCTCACCTCAGTCCTCTTGTTCTCTTCTGCTGCTTTTGGATACTTTGAACCTCATGTCATTAGATTGTGACCCCGTTACTTCTCCCTTTTCCCTTCACTCTTGTCCTTCCAGACAGTTCCTCTGCCATCCTTGATGGCGTTAGCTCCTCATTGGTGATCATTCTCTCTGCCATGACACTTGTCACAACTGGTGACCTCGGTGTCCCTGTGGATGACCCTTCCAGCCTGCCTGGCCAGCCATAGGCCTGTCTCTGAGCGGTCTTCCTCAGCTACTCGCTGCCTGGGACCCCAGCACAGCCCAGTCACTAGCGGTGGCCGCCTCCTCTGCAGTCTTACAGTCGGTCACCTGTCATGAGCCGTTCCCTGCGGTTCTTCATGCCGTCTGTCCATCTGCATAACTTCTCACCACCTTTTCTCCCTCACTCCCGTCACACCCTTGCTGCCTCACACGGTTTGAATTCCTGGCCATCGTTTGACTCCGTGCCCTGCTTGCCCTGGCCCTCTCTCTGCCTGGCCAGACGGCAGCCTCGGTTGTCGCCCGCTCTTCCCGCTGTCAGCGCTCGCGCCCATTGAGCTGACCGGCGGTAACTGCCTTTCTTTAAATGCACGGGCAGTATCTTTAATGTACTTTACGTTCTCCTGCGTGACCGTTTATGTCTTCTCTTCCCTCAAGACTTGGCCACCGCGCTCAGCTGATGGCCTTGCTTCCTCTCTTCTTGGGAAAATGAAGCAAGTGGCCGAAACGTTCACAGGCTTTTTCCTTCGCACGGACCCCCCTGCCTGCAAGTCCCCCAACATGCTGCCTTTCTCCTCATGCTGTGGCTGCACCGTCCGTGCTCCTGGCGAAGCCTGGCCCCCGGGCCGCACTGGATTCGGTGCCTTCTCCCTGATTCAGGGACACACCTGCGGCCATTGGACTCTCTGATGTGACCAGTCTTCCCCCAGCTGGATCGTTTCCTTCAGCTAGAGACGTGCCGTAGTCTTCTCACTAGAACGAGTGAGTGAGCGGGAGGAAGGAGGGAGGACGCGAACCGGTGTGTCTGCGCTGCCCGTCCCTCTGGCTCACCGCCTCGTCGCTTGGCCTGTCTTTACGCAGCGCTCGTGGGCCGTACGCTCCCCAGTTTGTCTCCGCGCTCCAGTCTGCTTAGCGACGCACTTTTGCCTCCAGTGCCCCGCTGACATGCCACTGTCATGGTGCCTGGTCACTTCGGGGCCCTCGTCCACACTCCTCCGTCCACTTGGCTCACCACTGTCCTGTTCTTTTACTTCGTCAGCTTCTGCTCCCCAAACCCTGCTGGGTTTTGCCTGTGTCCGTAGCTTCTTCACACTGTCCTTAACCTGCCCCCATGCTTGTTTACCTGCACTCCTTTGGTGCTCTTACCTGGTCCTTACCTGGTCTTACCGCCTGCCTGCAGCTGGCCTGTCCTCTCACCTCGTCGTCCGTCTGGTAGGCACCTCTGCTCGGATGCCGGAGAGTCATCTTAAACATGGCTTGTCCGAAGTCAGCTCACCATCTTATTCCCCACTTCTGCTTCAGTCCCAGCCAACCTGCCTCTGTAGGTGGTGGATCCGTTCTTCTAGGTGCTCACGCAGATTCCTGGAGTCTCTTTCCCTCCATTCCCACATGGATTCTGTTAGCGAAGCTGTTGGCTCTGGCTTCAGAGTATCCACTTGCGTGTCACCACCTTGGTTTAAGCAACAGTCACCTCTTGGTTCGACTTTTGCAGTAGATTCCTAATTAGCCTCCCTGTGTTTATCTTTGACCTTATAAGTCAGAAAGAGCGCTGGAACTGCAAGTCACACCTCCTTGCCTGTCTGCTTGGAGCCCTCCGGTGGTATCCTTCCTCAGTCTGAGTAACGGCCAGTCTTGGCTTTGGTCCTCTTTCTGCACCCCGTGTACCCTCTGACTCCTCCCCTGCAGTCTCCTTGCTGCCCTTCCCGTCTCAGGGCGTTATCACGTGTGTCCCTTCTGCCTCCTGGCTGCTAGGTCTTTACCAAAAGACCCCCTCCGTTCCCGGCGGGCTTCCCCACACTGTGGCTGGTGGATGTGATTAATATTGCCACCACCTCTCCACTGACCTTCGTTCCCCTCACCTGCCTTATGTCCTCCTGTAGCACTTTCCACCTGCTGCCGTACTGTTTCACTTTTTATATGTTGCCCTCTCTCCGTAGACATGAACTCCCCAGGGGCGGGCAGTTTTCTTCCGTCCTGTACTCCTGATCCTGTGACATCCCCAGTCACGTCGTGGGTTGGGGGTGAATGCTCGTAGCATGAGTATGTAAATAGATGAAAAACATGCATGATGGAAAGTTGTCATTTTACCATAAAGAGGTGAAGAAGGAGGAAGAAATAAAATTCGGTGATAGCAGAATTACATGGGGCCGGTATTGAGGAAGGCCCACAGCAGAGGGCTCTGAAGACAAGCCGGGCTTGAGGGCTGGAGGACCTTTTGCCCCGGGGTGTTCGTGAAGAAGCAGAAATAAGGTGATTTTCCCCCCATTGTTAGGCCATGAAATATGAGCAATCAAGACCCATTTCTACTCCGGGACCCCAGAAGAGGAGCCCAACAGAAAGTCCCATTACATTAATTGTGGTAGAAGCGCTTTTGTAATGCCTACCCAGGATTAAGAGGATGCATATATCATTAGCATGTTTAAATGTTTAAGTAATGCAACAGCATTAATTGAAATAATTAGCTCTCGTGTGTATATAGCCTGTGGGTGTACTGGGTAACTTTAGAAGTACCATAATGAATAGGAATTATTTTTTATTGTTTAAGTTCAAAACCCTCACAGTTCTTTTAATGTAATTTATTTAAAAATATTGTAGACTTTGAACTTAATGATTCAATTCAATTTTGTGAGGTGCTATTTTCATCTTCATGATAAAAAGTTAGTATATCACTTTGAGTAGCAGTTACTTTTCTGCTTGATTTTGATCTTTTAAAGAAGGCTTTTTCATTGAAGCTTTGTATTAATTCC
The DNA here is from genome assembly GCA_028646485.1 of Cryptoprocta ferox. Taxonomy (NCBI): domain Eukaryota; kingdom Metazoa; phylum Chordata; class Mammalia; order Carnivora; family Eupleridae; genus Cryptoprocta; species Cryptoprocta ferox. The sequence goes on along the minus strand of CM053559.1, from coordinate 99,205,962 downwards.
TTACTCTAAGGAGCACAGCAGATGTCCCCGCTCTACTTGCGTGCCGTGTCCAGGGGCAGTAGCTTTGTGTTCTGAACAATCAAAGATGGAAAAAACCACATTCGATCTTTCCCTGGACTCTAGTGACCTGTGGGAAGCATTTGGTCACCATCAGTCTTGGAATCTTGCTCATTGATCGTGGGTGTGAGTCGGCCAGGCAGTCGCAGCAGCCTCCCGCCAGAGGCACCTTCTGTCACCACCGCAGGCAGTCTGCTAAGGCTTATCTGAGTCTTCCAGCCCTTCGTGCTGGGAGGAAGCTCATACCACCTTTTGTCTTAGGTCCTCTCCGTACGTCCATCTGGACTTTCTCTAGGTATTCTTCTGCAGTCCAGCAGTGGTTTTCTAGGAACGCTGCTTACTGTTGGTTACGTCACTGAAGTTGAGGATGTCTCAGATTTATCAGGCCCTGGGCCAGTTTGAGAAACGACGAGGCTTAGACTCATCCACTGATCAGCTCCCATCCACAGCAGACATACATAGCAAAAATTGTTACACCGAATGGCAGTGCTGTGACAGAAGCACGACTGTGACAGAGGCGGTGCCGTGACAGAAGAAAGTGTTCAGTAATCTCTTGACTTACTGAGCTAACAGCAAAGAATATTAATTCTACTGGTGAAACTAATTAAATGGTTTCTTTCTAATAAGATGATCAACATTTGGGTCCAAACGTCTGAAACAGTGAGAGATGCCTTGTTACAGTTTATTCAGCTTCTTGGACTGCGTACTCACTTTCTTGACTGTAAAGTGTAGCCCAAACAAGTGATTTGTGGCAGGATGAAATGATGAGACGTAAGATAATCAGTAATATCAGGAGATGAAGACTAGTTCAGGGTGACAAACTGTAGAACAACTAAAGAGTAAAGTATCCTATTCTCTGAAATTGAGATTACTGAATATAAATGATCTGAATTTGTTAGAAGATAAATTTAATACTCACGAGTCACTTGTTCAACCACAGCCTATTCGGATGATGGTATTCCTTCTGATACCATATCTTGCGCAGCTTAAGATCTACCAATAACTTATATCTATGGTAAAAAAGAGAAGCCAAACAATTACTTTAATTGTATATAGCTTTTTATAAATGTTCTGAAAGCTGATTTTTAAATATTTTCTATCTTGCTTATGGTCACTTATAATGAATGTGTATTTGAATTTTCAAATCGCCTTTGATATAGAAAGTCTTATATTACTTGATTCTGTATTTAGCCATACTTTTGTCGATATGCCCTGAGTAAATAGAAGCCAGTATGTTACCAAATAACAGCTTTGCAAGTGGAATAGAAATAGAGTGTTGGAGCATGTGGATTGTCCGCGTCTTCTCTGGACAGTAGCAGCTTTGGTTGGTGCTGAAATGGATGCCGTAGAGATGCATATGCAGCTTGCAGTTCGCGAAAGCTTTCCAGGTCCGCCTGGTCAGCAGCGGCCCAGGGCTGAGCCGCGATTGGTGTTTGCTTCGAGGAGGGAGACTGTTCACTGTGAATTTCTAGGAGTCTTGGGCTTTAAACAACAAAATTATTTGCCTGAGTGATGAGAAATAATTGACAGTACTTGAGAGATCTCACATTCTGGTGACTAGAGATCATATTGGTCAGTTTAACATATTAAGTATAATCAAAATTTTGAAGAGTTACTTAGGTAGCAGATTTTCTTTTTATTTTTTAATGTTTTATTTATTTTTGAGAGAGAGAGAGAGAGAGAGAGAGAGACAGCGTGAGCAGTGGAGAGGCAGAGAGAGAGGGAGACACAGAATCCGAAGCAGGCTCCAGGCGCTGAGCTGTCAGCACAGAGCCTGACGTGGGGCTTGAACCCACGAACCTTGAGATCATGACCGGAGCCAAAGCCGGACGCTCAACTGACGGAGCCACCCAGGTGTCCCAGTAGCAGATTTTCTAATCGGCTTTTTTTTGGTTCTATGCTAAATTAAAAAATTAAATGAAAAACGCATCTGTTCATTCTCAAGGTGTCTGCTTCTAAGTAGTATTCGTTCCGAGACTCAGTTCAGGACAGAGTTACGTAGGGAGATTGTTCTCTTGCTTCATGTTATTTGAGTTGTTTATATACCAAGTTAGAGATTTACATTTATTTTTAAAAATGCATGATATATTTTAAATTAAATAATCGTATCTCCCCTTTAACATATGAATGTCAGTTAAAGCTGTCTGTATATTAAGGCTTAGTTACTGAAGAAATGCTGGGCTTTGGGAAATTTTGTTATCTTGGAAGCAAAATATTTTCAATACCACACCAGTTTTTCAGCTTAAGAATAAAGCTGGGAAAAGTTGCCTTCAGCTATTAGTTTTCCTGAATCCAAAGAGACGGGTGGGGCAGGATCAAAAATACTTATTTGATCAAAGTTATTGGCTCTGAAGGTATTCTTACCTGTGTAAGAAAGATGAAAGGTGTTGTTTTTATTGCATGCTAGTAACAGTGTAATTTTGAACTAATTGGTGTTGAACTGCCAATCACCTAGGGGATTGCAAATAGATACTCTTATAATTTCCTTTGAGGTAGTGAAATCTTATGTCGTGGCTGGAAGAAAAACAGAATAATACCGTTAAATTGACCTTAAATGAGCTGCTTTGTGGTTTTCTTGGAGAATCCCTTTTTATTTTTCATGACTAGTCCAAACAGGTTTTGTCTACCAATTTGACTTATTGACTAGACAATGCTGACATGGAACATGTGAGATTCATTTTGAAATAAAGTAAGGCTAATACAGTTGTTCAGGATATTTTGACTTTTTTTTTCAGTGCAGTTTAAATTCACGTAACATTCCAGTGCATGTTTGTGGTATGTCTTGATTCCTTACAATAGGCTTCATTCCTTTTGGTCATTTTTAATGGGACATTCCGGCTACACAAGCTTACTCTTCCCATTAGGTGATGATACACACACAGTAGAGGATGGTAGTGTCTTTGAAAATTGTGTTCTTCCAGATGAATCTAGTCATTTAATGAAAGCATGCTCTGTTTGAAGATTATATATGCAAGTCAGCCAGTATTTATTTAAAATTTTCTTTATTTATTTTGAGAGAGGGAGAGAGGGGGAGGGGCAGAGAGAGAGAGGGAGAAAGAGAATCCCAGGCAGGCTCCGCACTGTCAGTGAGGAGCCCGATTCAGGGCTTGAATGCACGAACCATGAGATCATGGTTCTCATGATCCAACCCAACCCCTGAGTTGAAATCAAGGGTCTGATGCTTAACCGACCGAGCCATGCAGGTGCCCCAGTCAGTACTTATTAACTGTCTCTTGTGTGCCTGGCACTGTGTCCCCTGAAAATAAAAATACGGTACTTCGGAAGTACCACTTAGGTTTGTGTTCCTTTGGAAAATACACTGATTGGTCTAGATGTTTGTAAGGCTCCGTAGACATCACACCACAAAGTAGGCATTTCTATCTTTTCACTTTAAAATCCGCAGCTGGAATACTGTTTATCCTGATACCTGTTCCCTTTCAAACTTCTGAATCCTCACCAGATTATTTTTTCTAGCACTGAACTGGTTACTGGCGTAATACTTCTTTACAAATACAGGCAGGGAATGCAATGCAGTTTGGAATTGTATTTGTAATTAATCAGATATAGAATTTAACAGATACACACCATATAATTTATGAAGAAATGCGATAAAAAGTAAGAGGTATCTGTAAGACTAGTGTGTAGTTTAAGCTTTGATTTAGAGATACTTGAAAATCTGAAAATGCGATGTCATCTTGCTGCAGATCTCCTTTTTGTAGGGAAATATTCATTAATTCTGTAACTTGTTTCCCTTTGTGCTTTGGCTACTAGAAACTCTAAACTACATTTATAGTCAAAATTTTGTAGCTTTGGGCCACACTTCCTGAAAATCTGTCTTCACCCCTATTCTCCTATAATCCTATAAATGTCCATTACCTGTTGACAAGTAAAATGATTAAACTCAGGAGCCCTGGAAATACTGTAACTTTTTAGTGCGTTCAGGACCTCAGCTTCTCCGAAAGAGAAGGTGCTGACGCTCTCTCCCCAGTGCATGGACGGAAGCGGAGAAGGAGATGTAGGGGGACAGCACTTACCTTTCCTAGAAACCCAGGGAACACCGGACTTCTGTGAGTGGCCGAGGGGGCTTACAGAAGGAGCCTGCGTTCCCCTACTGCATTAGCCCGCCAGCTGCCTTGCGCCTTGCGTCCTTGGCCAAATCCTGCTTTCTTTGTCCCTTTGAGAAAGGAGCACTGATGCTGCAGAGACCCTGAAACCCCGAGGCTGCTGCTTCCTGAATCAGTGTTTCCGGCCCCAGGCCCCAAAACAGAAATTGCTGGGCCCTCAAAATGGTTTGTCATTGTTTGACAGACCAACCATCTGGCCTGATGAGGTGGCCTGGTGAGGTGTGAAGGGAACAGTAGCGGGGGCATAAAGAAAAGTACTCGGCTGAGTGATGACGGTGGCTGGAGGATCTAGAACAACTGAGTCCCATTGAGGTTAGCAGCCAATGGAGAGACAAACAGGAGTTTGTAGTTAGCTCTTAAAAGTAATAGGGACTTCTACGGAGATGTAATTAGAGAAAAAAAAAGGCCACCTAGAATGTGAAAAAAAAATTAAAAATTCAGTAGACACAAGACGAAATAGTCCTTGTGGTAGGCGGAATAGTGACTCTGCAAAAGGATCCGAGTCCTACCCACGCTGATCCTATAAACATGGCCCCTCCGTGGTTAAAGGGACTTTGCGAGGTAATTAGTTGAAGGGTCTCAGGATTATCCTGGATGATGTGCTGGGCCTGGTGTCCTCACAGCATTGTCACAGGTGGTCACAGAAGGGGAGGTGGCAGTAGAAGCAGAGTAGAGTGACCCGAAGAAGGTCCATGAGCCAAAGAATGTGGGCAGCTTCTAGGTAAGCTGGAAAAGATGAGAAAACAGCTTGTCCCCAGAGCCTCCAGAAGGAGCACGGTCCTGCTGACACCTTGCTTTCAGACTCCTGAGCTCTAGAAGTGAGAGCTAATAAATGCGTATGGGTTAGGCCACCGAGTTTATGGTACTGTGTGACACCAGCAACGAGGAACGAGTGAAGTCTTTCTGAAAACTGGATTAAATACTGGCAGAATCCAGTGGAAGAACTATGTCATGTTGCAGAGCGCAAGTACAAAGACCAGGAAACACAATGAGATGGTGGAATGGACTGTAGAGCTGAGTTACCTAATCTAAACAACAGGCGTCTAGAAGGAGGAAGGAGAACAGGCAGAAAACCATTAAGTCAGGAGATGGTAGAAGAAAATGTCAGCGTGCCGACTTCAGTGCAGAGTTAAAGCCCACAAAGTCCGGACAAGATTATTAAATAAGACATTTAAAAGATCTAGACTTACTGGGTAAGATTGTTGAATTCCGAGAATGATGATAATAATGATAATAAAACAACTCACATGCTTTCACGAAGAAAAATAACTTACAAAGGAGAGAGAGAGCAACATCAAACTTCCTGTTTGTGACCTGTTGAGGATTATTGGATAATATCGTTAGTTTTAAGGGTTAGAGGGGGAAGATTGTAGTTAATAACTCATGTACTTATAAAGATGTTGTATGTGTATTAGGGTAAAAAAAGATACTCATTTCATACCTGTGTATCGAGTATCTAATTTTGTGCTAGGTGCCATCCTAGGTATTGAGGAAATCACAACTTACACACTGAAAGAAAAATTTACTAATAATCCTATATTAAATGTTTTTAAAGCAGTCTCGGTAAAATCCAGGATTTAGGAGGAGTGGGTGGGAAGCAGTGAAAAGAACAGAAGTATGGTGAAGGCGTCACCTTGGTGCAGGAAGGTTACGCGGTAAAGCATCGTACGGGGTTGTGACTGTGTGGTACTGACAAAAGTCCAGCTCTACTCGTGTTAAGAGTGAGAAGGCAGCTGCCGAAGTGCCACACTGACCTGGGGAGACAAAACAAACAGATTCCACTCGCTGGAAAAGAGGAAATAAGGAGCAAAATACAGAGAAATTATGAAATGACACGAAAGGGGAAAGAGCCACCAGTCTTTATAATAAGCCAACTTGTGGATGGCAGGATTCAGTCCCTGGATGTCACTGTTGAGCTGTGGGAAAACCCACTTTGAAGCCCGTTCCGTGTCTAAACTTCTAATTCATGAAATTATTTTCTTTTTTAAGCTACTTTGAGTTGAGATTTTTGATTCAGTGGATCAATTTCACACCCCATTTCACAGATAAGAACACTGAGGTTTAGAGAATGGGAACTTGAAAAAAACCACAATAAAAATTTGGAATTTGGCAGACGTGAGAACATTTTAGAGGCAGCAGGTTTAGCAGATCCAACGAGGCTAAATCCTAAGCTATCTGTGCTTGATTCATATCCTCAAATCCCCCCAAGTCTCAAGAAGTGGCACCACCTGATACGGAAGTGGAGATGAAGCAGAGGGTTGGTTGAAAATCCTGACTGTGAAGCGATTTGATCCCCACATCTTTTCCCTCCATCCAAGGTCCCAGGCACCCGTGGGCCTACCCCACGAAGAGGGAGGATCGTTCTCCAGAGAGTGAAAAGGGGCTGGGGGAGGGGGCTGGGAACAGTGTAGAGCAGGGCGGGGGCGGGGGAATGCTTAGTGCTTACAGGCTCCCATACCCCTTCACACGGACAGCCAAGGAGGAGATTGAAGAGCATCTGGGGACTCTGGCCCCAGAGGAAAGCCCCACAGATCCTAGCAGCAGGGTGTCCCCCTGCCCCCCCAGAGACCTGGTTGATTACCCAGCAAGAAGTCTCACAGTCGTCAGCCGCCACTCACTCTTGAGTTTCAAATCAGCATGTTTAGTGCTTCATTCTTTCTGTTTTTAATTAATTTAAAAAACTTGGGGGTGCCTGGGTGGCTCAGTTGGTTAAGCATTCGACTTTGGCTCAGGTCATGATCTCATGGTTTGTGAGTTTGAGCCCCGTGTCGGGTCCTGTGCTGACAGCTCGGAACCTGGAGCCTGCTTCAGATTCTGTGTCCCCTTCTCTCTCTGTCTCTCCCCTGTTTGTGCTCTGTCTCTCAAAAATGAATAAACATTATTAAAAATTTAAAAAAAAAACACCTTTTTTAAAAAGTGGGCTCCACCCTGCACCCAGTACAGGTCTTGAACTCATGACCCTGAGATCAAGACCTGAGCTGAGATGAAGAGTTGGACATTTAACCGACTGAGCCACCCAGGTGCCTGTAAGCGCTTCACTCTCAGATACGAGCGGACAACTAAGGCTCCCCAGACTTCTGAGCGGCTTCAAAGGAGAGGCCAAACAATGAAGAACACTGGGAGAGACAGAACAGGCACTAGAGAAGAATATCTGAAAATGAATCTGTTGTTAACACAAGATTGCAGTCATGAGGGAGGCCAGGACTCCATAAAAATGGAGTATCTAGTGAACAGAAAGGGACTCTTGATATTTAGAAATAATGACCTATCCAAAAAGACTAGAAGATAAAGAACTTTTTTGAAGATAGGTCAAAATGACAAAAATAGAAAAGATTTAAGAATATTGGAGAACCAGTTTAGGATATCTAGCAGGCAAATATTAGGAATTCCAAATTGGAGAGAGGAGAGAAAAAGGGGAAATGACAAAAACCCAAAACAAGGTCTCAGATCCAAAGGATGAGAATTTGGAGATTGAAAGGGCTCCTCTAGTGCCCCTGGAGAGCGGCCAGGCTAGACCAGGGCAGGTCGAAAGACTCCGGGAGCAGTTTCTTCCAGGCAGTGAAGTGACTGGCATCACAGGACTCTAAACACCAAGAAAAAAAAACACTTGGGAGTTAACTTCGGCATTGAGATATGCTAAGTACGTAGAAGACTAACCAAATGAGAAAAATGACTAATTCTAGGCGTGAGAAGAAGAATATTATGGAAGCAAAGAAAGCTAACCATAGTCCATTACGTGGGTAAGCAGCAGATGGCGTTTCTGCTGTAGTAATGCAGATATCGAATATTGATGTATCCACAGTTTCCAATAATCCACATTGGGAGAGGAGGAATGTAAGCTGTGTGTCTTACAGAGACTTAAATCCTTATCTTCCATGGTAGGAAGGCCCTGGTTACTACGAAGAGCTGGAAAATCAGGACCTAGCAAGGGAAGCTGTTTATTCAGTGAGAGGAAGACAAACGCTCAAAGAATCAGCTCAGTAATTTGAAGCGGTGGTCTTTCGGGAGGTAGAGTCAGGAGGAAGGTCAGCGTGTACGCATGTACCTTGTGGATGTATTTGGCACTCACAACTATGTGCACGTTTCATTTTAATAAAGATAAAATTTTTTAAAAAAATCCTTGAGGGGCACCTGGGTCGCTCAGTTGATTCATTAGACATCTGACTCTTGATTTTGGCTCAGGTCATGATCTCCCAGTTGTGAGAACGAGCCCCGAGTTGGGATTGCTTGGGATTCTCTCTCCCTCTCTCTCTGCCTCTCTCTCTCTCTCTCTCTCAAAATAAATATTAAAAAAAATTAAAAAGAATTTAAAAAACAACTTAAAAATGAAGAGAAGTAATATGGAAGGTATAAAGTGAAGTTCATCACCTGTTATACAGAATTCTTCCGAATGCAAATACCATATTTTACTCCATGTAAATGGGCTGAATTCCACTGTTAAGGAACAGAGCCTATCAGATCGGGTTATTCACATGTCTATTGTAGGAAAGCATCTGACGTGGCTCTGTTGTTTCTCGCATTTGATCACATCTGTGGAACTGCCGTCGGAGTTCTCTGCCTCCCCTACCGAAGGAATGACGTGTGACTCTTGAGCTAGGGCCTCAGGACACTGGAAGTTTATTCTTGGTCCTAGCACCATAAAGACTGAAAATTTTATTCTTGATCCTGGGAACATAAAGACGGAGAGTTGTTGGAACTGAGCCATCCCAGCTGCACTATCAGAGGAGACAGTCCATTTGTCCCTGCCGCTGGGAGACCCCAGCCGCCTGGGTGCCTCTCCTCTCCGGGAAAACTGGAAGTGTGCCTCCTGGTCCTCGCTGTCTCGTGAATTCCTTTTCTGTTGTAACTAGTCCACCCATTTCAGTTGCTTATAACCAAGGAATTCTAACTGATAAGGTTAAACCTCAAATAAGATTCAGCTGATATAGACACACAGACATATTTGTCTTTAATTTAAGTCCTTTTTTGTCTGCCACATGTAAATCAGTAATAAATCAGTAAATAAGTAAGGCAGGTAAAAACGGAAAGAAAGTAGAACTTAAGGTCCACTAAATAGAATTGAAGTTGAAAAACATTAAAAACAAAGTGGGACATTAATGATAAAAGGTGTGGTTTATAAGGAGGGTGTAATAGTCTTCTAGGAACCTGAAAACTTAGCAGACAAATACAAATACATAATGGAAAAAACGCTTAAGAACTGAGAAAACCTATCAACAAAAGTGCATTTTTAGTGGAGGATTTTAATTTATCCATTTTAGAATTGAACACATAAAATAGAAAATGGAGATATGCAAGTCATTATAGAAATAAGTAGAAAATATGAATAGGGAAAATCCACGTGGTAAATAAACATATGAAAAGATGCTCAACAACATTTAGGGAAATGTACGTTAAAGTAACAATAAGAAAACGTTTTTTATCCATCATATTGGCCAAAGTTCAAGAACTACAGCATCTAGTGCGAGGCAAGATATTAGAAAATAGATACTTTCAAAAGCTATAACTGGAAATGGAAATTATTACAATAATTTAAACCATTACAATAAATTATAATATTTGGAAGGGAATAACCTTTAAATATCTCTTAACTGTAAATGCTTACACCCTGTGACTCAGAATCTTGGGAATCTGTCCTGCAAAAACAATTGCATTAGAGGATACTGGATGTGCATACAAAATTTTTGTTGCAACGTTGTGGTCACAAAAAAACAGAGAAAAACCTGACCTTAAGTCACAAGTGGAGTAGTTCTGAATAAACTTGAAGTGTATCCATACTGTGGAATTATTCAGTTGTTAACGGAGTTGGCACTCTGTAAACATGGATGTATCGTTGGCTAGGAAAGCAAGCGGTAAAATAACGTGTCCAATTTAACCCATTCTTACACAACATGTAACAGAAACCATGTGTGTGGTATAGATGGATATGTGAATATTTACATGAGTATAAAGAAAGGTGTGGAAGCATCCACCAAGCTGTTACTGAGTGTCGCTTTTGGGAGGCGGGATAGAGAATGAGCTCTTGAATTTCTTTCACTTTCTATAATAAGCATTCGATATTTCTGGCATTAATGAAAACTTAACGAGATCAATTAAACATTTAATCAGAGTAAGGTATTCTCTGGGAAACGTGTAGTGTTGAATCAGCAAGAACTTGGATGTTTTAAGTGGTAAAGAAATGGATATACTTTTCTGTGACTCACAAATCAGCATTTGTTTTTATTCTCAATGATCAGGATTTGTAAAGTGTTATCTTGTATTTTAATTAAATGTGAGGGCTACCCATTCTGTACTGTTGGGGTTCTGTTGTTATACTCCTAAAATATTTTTGCTCTTGATAGGACTGTCTTCGTCAGTGGAATACAATATAATGGAGTTGGAACAAGAACTTGAAAATGTGAAGACCCTTAAGACAAAATTAGGTACCGTACATTTTTGTTCTTCACTCGTGTGTGGGTCTTGGATTCTTTCCAGAGACTTTGCCACAGTCTGAAAGATTAAAAAAATGATGAAATGTTTAGTGTAGGTTACAGGCTTCCAGTCTATCTGGAGCTATTGATAAAGACTGTCTTTTAGTTTGGGGAGAGGATAAGCGTGTATCTATTCACATTTTTGTTTGTTTTGTAAAATGACTTTTCAGAAGCTGATGTTCAGAGATGTCACTCCACTGTGTCGTCACCTGCATTATTTCTGACAAGTAATCTGCCATCCTCATCTTTTAAATTGTCTTTTTTCTCTCTCTGCTTTTAGAATGTCCTCTTTATCATTGACTTTGAATAGTATAAGATGTGCTTTAGAGTAGTTTTCTTTATGCTTCTTGTTCTTTGGGTTCATTGACTCTCCTGGATCGGGGAACTTACAGTTTTCATCTAATTTAAAACATTTTTGGCCATTATTTCTCCAAATGTTTTTTTCTTTTCCTCTCTGCACCCTACTTTCAGTGACTCCAAGTGCATGTACACTGACTGGCGCACTGGAAGTTGCCCCCAAACTCAAGAATTTTCCTTTATTTTTCAGGTTTTTTTTCTCTGTGTGTTTCATTTTGGATAGTTTCTATTACTGTATCTTCATGTTCACTAATCTTTTCTTCTGAGTGTGTAATCTGCATTTAATCCCATCTACTGTATTCTTCTCAGACCCTGCAGGTTTTATATTTAGAAGTGCTGTTTAGACTTCTTTTTTTTTTTTTTAATTTTTTTAACATTTAATCATTTTTGAGAGACAGAGAGAGACAGAGCACAAGTTGGGGTGGAGCAAAGAGAGAGGGAGTCATAGAATCCAAAGCTGCTCCAGGCTCCGAGCTCTGAGCTCTTAGCACAGAGCCCAATGTGGGGCTCGAACTCATGAACCGTGAGATCATGACCTGAGCTGAAGTCGGATGCCTAACTGACTGAGCCCCCCCACGTGCCCCTAGACTTGTTTTATACTTTCTATGACTCTAACATGTTTAGTCTGCGTCCTCTACTTTTTAAATAATAGGGAATATGGTTGTAATAACACTTTTAATGTTTTTATCCGCTAATTCTAACTTCTGTGTGAGTTCTAGATGAGTTTCAGTCGATTGACTTTGCTCCTCCTCATTGGTTGTACTTTTTGCTTTTCCGCTTGCCTGGCAATTTTTTGATTGGATAGTGGACACTGTGGATCTTATCGCCGGGCGCTATGTGTTTGTACCCTTTGCTCTGAAGGCCTGTCAGGCGGGGCCAGAGCAGCACCTCCTGTTGGGCCAGTTGTTCTCACGTTAAGGCAACAATGCTCGTGATTTCTGAGGCCTCCTTACTGCCTTGTGGGAGCAGGTCCCGTTCCTGGCCCTTTGCAATGGTTGGGTGCTGCTCCGTCTGACGTTTCTGATGGTTCTTTCTTCAGCTGTGTGTTGCTTGCTCGTGTACCCGAGCTGGTCTCCCCCCACTGAAGACCAAGGATGACCCTCTCAGGATCCTTGGAGTTCTTTCTCTGAGGAGTTTTTCCTGGGGTACTTTGCTCTGTACAGTCCAGCTGACTCGGTCTCTCCACACGCCCATTTTATGTCCTCATCTCCAGGAGCGAGCCGGGCGCTGCTTGGGTTCCCGCGCCCTGTGCTGTGGCCAGCACAGCGTCTCGTGACAGCGAGCAGGGGCGGACACAGGGCACCTCTCCGTGGCCCCACGTCCAGTGGCTCGAAACTGTTTCCTATGCGTGTGTTTTTTGGTTTCTTAGCTGTTTCAGCCCGGGTGGTAAATTGGCCCCTGAAATGGAAGTCCAATGTTTTGTCGTTGAAAATTTGTTCATTTTTATTTCTCGTTTTTATTGAAGTATAATCACCATACAGTGTTCCATCAGTTTTAGGTGTGTGATGCAGTGCTTCAGCAGTTCTGTACCTTACTCGGTGCGCATCGTGACACGTGTATTCTGAATCCCCTCCGCCTGTTTCACCCGACTTCCTACCCACCTCCCCTCTGCCAATCACCAGTTAATTCGCTGTATTTAAGAGTCTGGGTTTTTGTTTGTTTGCCTTTTTTTACCCTGTTTTGTTTCTTAAATTCCACATGTGAGTGAAATCTTACGCTATTTGTCTTTGACTGACTTATTTCACTTAGCAGTATACTCGCTAGATCCATCCATGTTGTTGCAGATGGCAAGATTTCATTCTTTTCCATGGCTAATGTTCCTGTGTGTGTGTGTGTGTGTGTGTGTGTGTGTGTGTGTAAATGTGTATACATCACATCTTGTTTCTATATCTTAGGTATTGTAAACAATGCTGCAACAAACATTGGGGTGCATGTCTGTTTTTGAATTAGAGTTTTTGTTTTCCTTGAGTAAATACCCAGCATTGGAATTACTGGATCAGTTGGTAATTCTATTCTCAGTTTTTTGAGGGACCTCCATTCTGTTTTCCATGGTGACTGCACCAGTTTGCATTCCCACCAGCAGTGCATGAGGGTTCCTTTTACTCTCTATCTTTGCCTACACTTGCTATTACTTGTGTTTTTGATTTTAGTTACTCTGGCAGATGTGAGGTGATATCTTGTTGTGGTTTTGATTTGTATTTCCCTGATGGTAAGTGATGTTGAGCACCTTTTCGTGTGTCTTTTGGCCATCTGGATGTCTTTCTAGAAAAATGTCTAAGTCCTCTGTTCACTTTTAAATTTGGTGTTGGGTTGTGCAAGTTCTTTATAGATTTTGGGTATTAACCCTTTAGTGGATATATCATTTGCAAATATCTCCTCCCATTCAATAGATTGCTGTCATTTTCATCTTTGTAAATAACATCATGTTGTCTGTTCCTTTATTCATTCTGCTGTTGATGTATATTTGATGTATTTCTTATCTTTTGCTATTATGAATAATATTGGTGTAAACATTCTTCTGCATATGCCCTGGTTCTTCTGGTGTTTACATACCTGGAAGTGGAATTATAGGATCATTGAGTATGTGGTTCACAACTTATTAAAATAATGCTGAATCATTTTCCCAGTAAGACTTCCCGGTGCTCCACTTCATTGTCAACAAGTGGCAGTGCAGGACTTTAAATTTTTACCAGTTTAGTGGATGTGAAGTGTTTCTCACTGGTGTCTCAGTTTCTGTGTCCCTGATTTGTGTTTCCCGTGTTCATTTGGCTTCTGATTGAAAAACATCTGCTATTTCATTTAGTGCTGGTCTGTTGGCAATGAATTCTGTCAGTTTTTGTTTATCTGAAAACTGTTTTCCTTGCCTTCTTATTGGTAGGGTATTTTCACAGAATTTAGAATTCTTACTTGGTAGTTTTCAGCATTGAAAAGATGTCTTTCTAGTGTCTTCTGGTTTCCAGTTGAAAGTTGTTTTCTTGCCCTTTTGAAAGGTTGTAAGATTTTCTTTTTGTCCTTGGTTAGCAGTTTTACCCTGATGTGCTCAGGTTTGGTTTTCCTTATATTAATTCTTCTTGAAATCTGTGGCATTTCATCAGCATATGGCTTAGTGTGTTTTATCAACTTCGGAAATGGTTGGCTCTTACCTCGTCAGATACCGCTTCTGCTCATTCTCTTGTGTCCTTAGACTCCGGCAGCACATGTGCTGGACCTTTTCACTCCCTATATATTTTTTTTCTGAATTTCCCCTCCTTTTTTACATTCTCTGATCTGTGCTATTTTCCATCGATGTGTCTTCCATTTCACTGTCTTTCCAGCTGTGTCCTGTTGCTAAACTTTTTCTTAAACTCTTCATTTGAGTTAACGATATTTTTCAGTTCTAGAATTTCCATTCAGTTATTTTCTGGATTCAAATTATGGCATTTGCCATCTTGTCGCTTATCTTGTTGAATGTATTAATCAGTTATTTTGAGGCCTCTTTCTGGTAAGTTCAATATCTGGATAAACTGAAAATCTGTTTCTATTCTTTCTTTCTCTGTCCTATCTCCAGGCAACACTTGATTGTCAGACATTTCTTACACAAAACTGTAGAAACTCTGGATAATGTTTTCTTCTCTTGAGAGGATTTGCTTTTTCTTCTGGTAGCAGTTAGAGGAGGGATGACTCCTTCCTGTCCGGGCTGATCATTCCATGGTGGGTGGGGGCCTTCATGAGGGCCCGTCTCTGTCCACTTTGGCCTGGCTCCTAGTCTGTAGCTTTCGAGGTGAAAGCCTGGGTGTTTCCTTGTTGGCTCCGATACCATCTTCTTCTTCTTTTTTTTTAACGTTTATTTATTTTTGAGAGACAGTGTGAGCAGGGGAGGGGCAGAGAAAGAGGGAGACACAGAATCCGAAGCAGGCTCCAGGCTCTGTGCTGTCAACAGAGAGCCCGATGCGGGGCTTGAACTCATGGACTGTGATGTGAGATCATGACCTGAGCCGAAGTCGGACGCTTAACCAACTGAACCACCCAGGTGCCCCCGATACCGTCTTCTTAATGAACTCTGAACTTTAGTTTCTATCTCAAGAAACATGAGCCTGACAGAAGCTTTGCTCTTCCTGTTTACTGTACCTTCCTGCCTTCCTCCCAGCCTCCCCTGTCACCCTCTCAGCCACTGGTGTCTTGAAGGGTAAGAGGCTGAACGTTAGGCTCACGTCTTCTTCCGTCCTCTCTGGGCACAGCCTCTCAGACTCTGGCTGCCTTGGTAGCCCCGAACTCCACGTTGTGTTTTCCTGACCTTGTTGAGTTTGCAGAAAGAATTGTTTTAGCATCATTTTCTTTTACCTGCCAATGTCTGCTTGATTTCTCAGCCTTGGGGGCGAGCCCGTTATAAGCTGGAAAAGTCCTCAGGAAAAGGCAGTGCGGACGTGAGGGTTCACGTCAATCCGTTTCACAGAATATTCACCTCACAGTTTTGTTGTGGTAGCTCTGTGATTCCTTCATGCACATTGTTTTCCTCAGTTACGTTCGATTTGTTTTTAACAGTCGTTCATGGCATGAGGATTGGTGTGATACGCTGTAGATCATTGTAGCCAGAAATTTGCTTCCAGCCATTAGAAAACTGGAGGAATTTATCTTTGGATTAGAGGAGATTTTTACTCCTGTTCCTTTATTCACTCAAATCTATATCATTATGTAAATCTGTATCAAATACAAGTATTTCTATATTTTCATGGTAAGCTGTGTATTAACAGTATGTTTCAATAACAACTGAAATGTCTTTGCAGAGCTAAAACGTAAGCACATAGGATTGAGCTACTTAATGTAGCAAAGAGAGTTTTAAAACTCCGATTTTTATAGTTTGTAGAGGAAAATAAAAAATTTATGTTTTTGAAAAAGAAATTATATAAAAATAATACATACTGGGTATAGCAATAAGGAATGAAAATATGAGTCTTTTGAAATGAGGGAACTTTTGGAAATCTTTTGTTGTATTTTGTTTTTTTTCTAATAGAGAGGCGAAAAAAGGCTTCAGCATGGGAGAGAAATTTGGTGTACCCCGCTGTTATGGTTCTCCTCCTCACTGAGACAGTAAGGATTTATTGGCCTAGTTAAATAAAGCAAATTATTTGTTGTTTACTTTGGTATTTGAGTGTGGCAACTCCCTCAGCTAAATGGTTTCTAGTAAACGGGTTTTCTATCAACAGGATTAAAATCCATCTACACCTTTATTTGGAAAAACTCAAAAGAGTAAAAATGGAAATTAATGGCAGTTTTTAAAAAGTCCTCAAGATTAACTGTTTCCTCATGAAAGCAGGAAATTCGTTCTTTTGTGTCATTTAGAATGAAGAGACGAGGTGTTGCGGACGACCCCCTGCTTCAACTCTGATAGGATCTGAACACTCCGTTAGTAAAGTAGTTCTGCTAATGTCGTAATGATTTTTTAAATCTGCGGAGTGGTGGGTTTCCAACTGGTGAAATCAGGTGGTAACTGGATCTATGTTATTAGCTTTCGTCACGAGCGTTGAAATTGTAATAATTCTCAGAGGCTTTTACTAGAGTTTGTTCTGGAGCTTTTGCAGTGGGTTTGATCCCTTGCAGTTCGTCGATACGTGGAACTGTGGTCTTGACTTTCCCGCTGCTCTGAAGCACGTATTTGCTCAGCAGCTTAGGCTTTCGCGCACGTTCATTCACAAAGTACCTTGGAAGTTGAACTGACGCTCAGTGTTTCTGTTGCAGTTCATCTCGGTCCTCCTGGTGGCTTGTAATATTCTTTGCCTGCTGGTTGACGAAACAGCCATGCCAAAGGGAACAAGGGTAAAGTGCTCTCAGTGTCTTTTCTTTAGCACCAGTGCTCTGTGTCTGTACCCTGAGTCTTTTAAAATAAGTAACTTACAACGCTCACCGTTCTACAGGTGCGTGTCAGGTTGTATGAAGTTCTTTACGCAAACAGCCTTCACAAGCAGCGTTTATAAACGATGACTTTTGTTTCTGGTGTCCTACTCGGGGTTGCCAGCCCTTTTATCAAATAGCAGAGTTTCCTTTTAGGCTTTGTATCACAGTATATTATTTTTTTAACTGAAGTTCTTATTTTTAATTCTTTAAGAAATCATGTACTCTGTGCAATAGTGGCATCAAAGGAGTTTATCAGATTGATTCATTGTGTTTGCAAAAGATCCAAATGCAGGGTTGGTAGGACTTATATTTCAGAAGAATCACAACTTTCATGAAACTGAGTCGAACGTTTCGTTACTGGAGGAGAGTGAGATGTACACCTTTCTGTGAATTAACTTTGTTTTCTCTCTTGTTTAAAAGTTGATGATTCTATTACATTCCGCCCTTTAGCCTATTTGGATATATTCTCTGTACAGAAGGTGGTTATCACTGTCGATTCGTATCGGCGTACTTCTAGGTGTCTCTGTACACTTTTGATTCCTTAAGATAGTGTTTATGTTGTAACATTTTTGAATGTTTTTCCAAGTCAGTAGCTTCCCCATTCCCCGTAGAAAGGACTTCCAGACTCTTTCAGACTTGGGTGCCCCTTTCCCTCTGAACCAGGTGATATACCTTTCTTTTCGTAGAAAAAAGCCAACATCAACCTAAATTTCTTCCCTTGAGTCTAAGACTGAGACACCCTGCTCTTTCAAAGCTAATGTTTTCAGCCATATTCTCCATTTAGGTCCTGCCCTCCTCTAACTTCTGCTGGACCTTGTGCCCTCCGTCACTGCCCGGTGTCTAGCCTGCCCACGTGCTCCGGGCACCTCACTGCGCAAGCAGACGACAGCACTGAACAATCCTCCTTCATCTGCTCTTTAGCTTTTGATTAGACCCACGTCCATTGATAGAGCAGGAAGTCACCTACTGTGTTGGCTTCTGACCCTCCTTTATATATCGCACACTGCATTAAGTCCCTAGCCCCCATGGTACACTTTTGTACCATCCCTGAGGGTGTCATCGAGAGGGACTTCCCCTCCCTGGGAGAGTCCATGTGTGATTGTATAAGTGAATTACATCATCTTAATCCTGCCCGTAGGCCTCCTTTTCAGACAGGGAATATTTCCAAAATGTTTTTCAACCCAGCCAATAAGCTATTATTAGCATTATTCATTTCTTTTTCAAAAGATTGAGGAAAAATTTGATAAGTT
>CM053559.1:99141779-99187736 GCA_028646485.1 Cryptoprocta ferox | reverse complement strand
GTCCTTTAAAAATGTAGATGTTATTCCAGAGTGTTAAACATTCCTAATTCCTATATTTATGAGACGGTTTTTAGGGAAACCAAATGTATAGCGTCCTCGAATTATGTATACTTCTTTATGCCAAAATTAGAATGTATATATGATATGTATGATATTATTTATTCATTTATTTTTTAATTTTTTAATGTTTATTTATTTTGATTTTATTTTATTAAAAAAATTTTTTTAATTAATTTTGAGAGAGAGAGAGAGAGACAGAGCATGGGCAGGGGAGGGGCAGAGAGAGAGAGAGAGAGAGAGAGAAAGAGAGAGAGAAAGAGAGAGAGGGAGAGAGAGAGAGGGAAACGCAGAATCCGAAGCAGGCTTCAGGCTCTGAGCTGTCAGCACGGAGCCCGGCGTGGGGCTTGAACTCATGAACCACGAGATAATGACCTGAGCTGAAGTCAGACGCTTAACTGACTGAGCCACCCAGACGCCACTCTACTGGTTTATTTTTTATTAGCCTGACTGTACATTCTTAATTTTCCTGGTATTTCTGTTTGATATAATTAAAGCTGATAGTAAAATAGTAGTTCGTGTTTGAATAGTTCCTTTAATTGGTAAGCTTTGAAAATGTGGTTCCTACATTAGTAAGAAATTACTATTTTTTGCCTGTCTGGTCTCATTAATAAATATTAGTCTTTCTGTTTGTTTTTCAAGTTCTGGATAAAGATAGGTTTTGAGAATAGGTATAATGTTTAGGAAAAATGCATAGCATTACATTTTAAGACATCTGTGTTAGTTAGGTTATAATTTTTAAAAACATCTGAATTCCTAAGGAAGATTTGGGGAAAGAAAACTTTCAAGTGTGGAAATAGGATATACACATTCACTTCCTCTCTGTTCTTAGCTTACTTTGACATGTTTTAATTGTATAATTTTTATATGTTGTCTTAGCGTTCATTTAAATAATTACATATTTATTCCTATGGTACTGTTTAAAAAGTTTCTTTCAGTAATATTCAGGACTTAACAATAAGTGTAATATCATTTTGATAAGTAAACTACATTTGAGATAATTGGGAGATGTTTTGAGTTTGTTAAAATCGTTAACGTGTGCTTGAATTAGTTGATGACCTCACTGTAATGTCATATTTTATTGTCCTTTAAAAATGTAGATGTTATTCCAGAGTGTTAAACATTCCTAATTCCTATATTTATGAGACGGTTTTTAGGGAAACCAAATGTATAGTGTCCTCGAATTCTGAAAAGTGATTTTTTCCCCCCCACAGGGCCCTGGGATAGGAAATGCTTCTCTCTCTGCTTTCGGTTTTGTGGGAGCTGCACTTGAAATCATTTTGATTTTGTATCCTTTTTTTAACTCAACATTCTGTCAACACGTTTTCTGTCCAGTTTTCTGGGACAGTGGTAATTTACTAAGACACTTGCCTAGAAGGAAAAACAAGTCAGTCTTCCTCAAGCACGCCAAGTGGCTTTTTGTTGTTTTTCCTTTGAGCCTTAAGACTTTTCGAAGACTACTCAGAACTTAAGGAAACTTGCATTCTTTGGAGAGTTTTTTCCTTGATTCTCACAGCTATCTTATGGTGTCCTCTGTCGTCGGTTTCTATAGCCTCCGGTTTTTTGGAAACTTTATTCCCAAGAAGGATGACACAACTATGACAAAGGTAAAGCCTTAGGCGGCTGTGCCTCCCTTGTGCCCTCCCAGGGTAATGACCTGTTTTATTTCATAATCACCCTGAATGGTTCATTTGCCGTGATAGGTATTTGTTTGTAAATTGCATAAACACAAACCGAAAGATTTTCGGAATGCTGAATGAGTGGGAAAAGGCTGTGCTGCTCTGTTTAATTTGGACGCAGCTTCCATTCACTTGTAAATGCGCAGACCTGCAGGCCTTGCTAACTGGCTGCGGAAGGCTCCTGAAAGGACTCTTTCTCCTCTAAAGAAAACGTACTGCTAATGAGTAACTTTGATTGTGCAAACTGTACTTCAGGGAGCTCGTTTGAAATCTGAAGAACTTAGTTGCTACAAGTAGTAGAGCCCAAGTATTTCAAATTTGAATAATTAAAGCAAGACGGAAGAGTTCTATTCAGAAGCATTTTGTAGTCTGAGGCTAATTTGACTTCCTACAATGTGTCATTGGTTTTGGAATAACAAAGACTGTTACCCTATATAGTGACCGCGTCGTTTTAAAATATTCCCACAGGCTGACACTGGAGAATAACTATAGTTAGTAAGAGCTGCTGGTCCCTTTTCTTTTATTACATATCACACGGTTTCCAGCCTATCTCCGAAGGGAAGATACTTTGTGTGCTTTATTTACCTATCTATAGAATGCTAGGACTTCTTGAGATGCTTTGCATGTAGTTGAAGTGATCATCAGTATTAACCAGTATTTGCAGCTCCTTTTACTTAATATGAAAGAATAAGCATAGGGCGCATTGGAAATGAATCACTAGAATTTAGGGCTTTTAGATTTCTAGCTTTTTGGTATTAAATCTTACAATAGTTGAACAAATTATATATCTTGAGCAGTAGTCTGGCTTTAAAAGTATAGTCAGAAGTATTAAATGTATTCATTCTTTCTTAGTTGACAGGCAAACCTTTTCAAAATTGGCAACCTCAATCAACAATGTAAAATGCGCTGAGGTATAAAGTAATTGAAGTGTTCTATAACTTTCTACTCGTGCCAGATGCTGTAAATATCTTCTAGAACTAACATACAACTTTAAGTGTTTGTAGAAAACATTTCTTCTTCTCTTTAAATTCTGTATTGACTAATATCGTTAAGGAGTTAACCAAACACAGTAAAATAGTAAAGGTGAGTAGAGTGTGCAGGGAGTTCCCGAATGTGAATGGACTGACTGCATTTATCATCCTGCAGTCTAACTGCTCCATATTCTTTCTGACCCCCACACAGATCATTGGGAATTGTGTGTCCATCTTGGTCTTGAGCTCCGCTCTGCCTGTGATGTCAAGGACACTGGGTAAGTTTACGTGAGGAGTGTCTGCTTAAAGTCCATACCTTTTAAACTATCTTTTCTAAACTTCTGCCTTGACTTTTGGTTTCTGAACTTTTTCAAAAAAACCATCCTTTGAAATATAATATTTCCCTCGATACTATTTTAGAACTCCTGTACTTTGTTTACATAGAGAACTATACCAAAACAATAACTTTACTTTTTTCAAATGAAGACCATTTATTTTTTTAAATATTTAAAAAATATTCCTTCTCCAAACAATGGACAGTTTTTCCCACTGCCTGGTTAAACTTTTGAGCTCTCTCGTGAGTGTTGAGGTTTTGGGGTGATGAGGGGGTCCGGAGCCGATGGCCAAGAAAGAATTCTTGAGGACGTCTATGGTGATCATTAAAGCACGGGGACAGGACCTGTGGGCAGAAAATGCTGCACAGGGGTGTGGAGAGTGACTGGTTATTTACTGTGGAGTTGGGGAGGTAAAGGCAGACGGGAGGTTTCCAAAGAGACTTCCATGTGTAAAGAAGACCCACGGGATACTGGAGGCCTAGCTGCAGTCAGGCTAAGGTTGTTTGCCCTCTAGTAACGTAGTTACTTCGAGATGGTAGGGGGTTCCTGGAGAAACGTTATACTCTGTATTTGCCGCAAGTATTTGTGAGTGGGCTGCAGGTTTTAAGGAAATGTAATTTTACCTGCCATTTCCTTTTCGCTTTTGTTCCCACATCACTGTGGAGGGGAGGCTGATGCTGGGGCTCCAGGAAACTGAGTCCACAGGTTTCTGGAGATTAGGTTATTGATAAGATTGGCTTTTTCTTGTAATTTACTAAGATATTTGTAAACCGATAGAGATTCATGTCCTGTAGGACTGTGGTCTCTATCAGTCAACCATTTTTTTCTTTCCTTTCCTTTGTCCTTGGGCAGCCCGGAGTGCCTGAGGAATATCACACACCTCCCACTGGGGGCAGGGGGTGAATATGTACTTTGCCCTCAGCTCGCCTTATGGTCCCTCATCAGAGAGGAAACTGTGATATTAAAAAAAAAAAATGTTGAATGTCTAGAAATAGTGAACTAATTTTTCTTATATGAATTTTTTTTTAAAAAACTCACAATTAGTATCTGGTTTAAAAATCGAAAGTGTATAAAACTTATTTGAAACTGTCTTGTGTCCATGAGATAGACTTGAAAACAGTGAGGTCTGAGAGCACACGCTGATTTCAAGGACATCCGTTAGTTTTTTAGTTTTTTACTTGCTTGTCATTTATATAGTTTTCTTAATTTTTCAATTTATGGGAGTTTTGATCACCATTTAGAAGTAATATATTTCTACTTAGTCATTGAAACGTGGACCAGATCTTCATTTGGCCTTCTTACCTTTTATAAAGCCCTGTCGCAGGCTGTGATCTCACTTCTTGGCTAAATATTATTTCAGATAAAAATTTCCGCTAGGCAGTTCTGTTTGGTTTTCTGGACTTAGGTTTCAGCTTAAGAGTGTTCACAACTGATTAGAAGAATCCCGTCATTCAACCTCAGCAACACGCTGCTAACAAAAATTGCTAGTAGCTTTGAGTTGCTTTTGTTTACTTCTTATATTGCCTCTATTATTTATTCAAGACTCACTGCCAATCAGGGAGGCGGGCTGTGCGAAGAAAATACAGCCTTTATAGTCACCTGCGTAACTCTTACAGAGAATTTCATGTTTTAATGAAAAATGAAATCGAAGTATAAATGTAAAGGGACCACTGTCACAGACACAAATACAAAGCGTATTTCCTCAGTGGCCTTACTTCCTTTGTGTTTGCTTTATAGGACTAGTTATTGTTTTGGCATCTGCTTATGGTGTGCTAATCTCGAAAATGCCAGAAGGGTGCACGTTAGTAACTCCGTTTGTAACTGAGTGGTATCGTTTGTGTTGTGACGGCCCAACAGATCATTTCTGTGATATTTCAGCCACCCTACCATTTAGTCCGTTTCGAAACTCACTTAGCGCGGTCTGTTCTTTAAGATTGTTAATAGTGATATACGCTGATTTTATGGAAGCGCGTTACATGCTGAGTATACTTTTAATACAAAGAAAACAAATTAATGGCAAAATTTGCTTTTTGAAGATCAACAAATTAAATTCCTGAGTAGTTTGCCATAGAGATAAATAACAAGAAGAAAAAGAAAGATGGGACAATTAAAATGCAGCTAACAAATGCCTGGGCCCAGCTGTCCAAACAGGATTAATGGAGTGCATTAGGTACAGTGGGCCACGCGGGGCTTTGCAACATCTCAGCACGCTCTGCGCTACAGGTCACGGCCGGTGGCACTGAATAGATGAAAAGAAGTAAATACGTTAAACAGATTCATGGAGGCTTTTCACAGTATTAAAAAAGCAAATTTCGAGACTAAAAGAAGCAGCTTTATTTTAGTATTATGGGAAATGCAAACTAGAGAGTTACTTTGTAATTTCTCTATTAACCCCTTAGGACGGAGTCTTTGATTTTAAGAAGATGAAATGTGGAGAATTGTCATGAATATTATCCTAGCGTGGAACAGGGTTTTGATTTACCAGCTGAAAAGCTCATAAGCCCAGAAGAGAGGGTGTATTTAACAACCAGATTCCAAGCTGTGCAATTTTTCGCTCTTTCTCACTGCCTCTCGCAAGGAAACCCTGACCCTTAGGACGCTCTCATCCGCTCCTGTGAATTCCGCCCGCCGCACCTCGTCACTTCCAGTGACACGAGAAGTGAAGTAGGCGGCAAACCTGGCGTCACCTGTAGACGAGCCGCTCCTCCCTTACCTCAGCAGGTTTCCAGTGACGGGTTCCATTTTCATTGTAAATTGAAAATAACATTGGCTCCTGTATCAGCGGCTTGATTTGGTGATAGTTTTGCCTCAGAAATGTTCTGCTGGTTGTTTGTTTGCTCAGTTTGCTGACTGGGACTGTTGGCGCGCCACAGGCGTCGTTAAACTCGAGCCTCAGGCTCCAGTGCCTGGGGTGATAGGACACGTTTATTAATAGAAAATGTTGTACTAATTTGAAAAATTACAACAGAGTAGATTGTATAAGCGTATCACTTGACAACAAAGGATTAAGCTTTGTTAAAAAGAAAGATTTTGACCGTGTATTTTTAGTCAGATACAATTCATATAAATGATAGTTGTGTTGTCCGCAGGAAACACAAAGATTCTGAGCTTAACATTTCTGTCTCGAACTCTTTAAAGCCCTATAAGAGTAATGCCGTGTCAGTGCACATGATTTCCAAAACACGGTGTTACTGCCTATTTAGATGCAGTTTAGGAGAATCCAGCATTTGGGGGGACTTGTCCACGTGCCTAGTAAACCGTTTACTGTCTGGTTCCGTAGACACGGAAGGTGGCTGGCGAGCGAGCTGAGAGTGGGGCAGGCCCAGGCCTAGTGGACTCTGTGGACGCCCAAACTCTTTGCAATACTTTATTTATTTTAGTGTTTGTTTATTTTCTTTATTAATGTTTATTTCATTTTAATGTTTATTCATTACTGAGGGAGAGAGAGAGACAGAGCGGGAGTGGGGGAGGGGCAGAGAGGGAGGGAGACACAGAAAGACACAGAATCTGAAGCAGGCTCCAAGGCCCCGAGCTGTCAGCACAGAGTCCGATGCAGGGTTCGAACTCGTGAACCACAAGATCATGCCCTGAGCCAAAGCTTAACTGACTGAGCCACCCAGGTGCCCCTGCTATAAAATACTTTAGAGGCAGCAATGAATTCTGTAAGAACAGACTGTGTACAATTGCTGACATACTCTTTATTTTGCTTAATCAAGAAATACCGATTGACTTTTTTTTTGCATTGTTATTCGCAGTCTCCTGTAACAGGAGAATTTCTTCTCAAATGCAACCAGCAGACTTTGCAGTACTGTTCCAATGTTCCATTTTAAGATTATTTTTATAGTTATTTTATTATCCTGAAGCTTTTTGTAACTTGTAAGTTATGTAAGGCCCAACTACAGAGTTTTAAAAGAAAATGTACTTACGATATTAAAACAAAAACATTTACACCTTTGAATCACCTTGAATTTCTTTTTAGTATTTCCGTGTGTTTCTCATCTGGGCCTCATCTGGGCCCCATCTGGGCCCTCATTTTGCAGGAGATAAAGTGTATTACTCTTTTGTTCCTTGATGAAGGGAACCTGTTTAAAAACTGGCCCAGTTTGAAGAGGTCTTTATTTGGTGTTTCGTAAATATACTATTAATCTTTACCCTGGGCCAGCTCTCTCCAGTTCTCAGTGTAAAACAAAAGTAAACAATGCTTAGAAATGACAAGTGCACGGGCACCTGGGTGGCTCAGTCGGTTAAGTGTCTGACAGTTCGTGAGCGCGAGCCCCACACTGGGCTCTGTGTTGTGTGTGCAGAGCCCGCCTCAAACCCTCTGTCTCCCTTTCTCTCTGCTCCTCCCCGACTCATGCTCTCTTTCTTTCAAAAATAAATAAACATTAAAAAAAAAAAGGAATGACAAGTGCAAAATAGAAGTATAAATTATAATAAGTATTCTTAACTATGACTTTGATGTAAAAATAATTTTAAACTCCCTACTGAAAATTTCTCAGCAAAAAATTTGTATGTGACTTACTGATACTGTTATATTGCAGAGAGTGGTACTTATTGCCTGTTGGTTGATTACTATTGTTCTTCTAACCGAACAATACATTTGTGTATCTAGTAATGATTTTTAATAGTAAAGAGAAGTATTCTGGGTCAGATGTCCAAAAGAGTTAAGAGACTAACTAATGCTCAACCCCTACATGCTTATATTCCCAGGATCTTTGTTATGTTCTTCTGACGCTGCTCCTATCTCAGGGCACATTGTCCTGTCTGAGAAAATGTCACGTTGCCCACACGTTAACTAAATAATTTAGCCATCTGTTGACAGACATTCAAATAGTTATAAAAATATTTTTTAATATGAAAATAATTCTAGTTAGGATAACTTAGCTAGAAGGAGGCTTAAGATGTCATCTTTTAAAATGTTAGTAATTAAAATGTTACAATTAAAACTGGGTAGTCAACTACAGTAAGGGTCTCATTTGTACTAAGAATAAAGATCAGTGACCTGGCCAGGAATACCTAATAGTACACCTGCACGTAGTCAGTTCTGAGACCAGTGAACAGATTTTCTCCTTATTTGTAGGAAGTTTTATTTTAAAATTAATTTTAATTATCTAAGCATGGACACGAACAAATTCTCATTATAAAGAACATTAAAATTAGGGGTCAGGCTACAGTTCATCATGACCCCCCTGTTCTAACCCCAGAGCCCTCTTCAGAGGCTCCAGGTCTTCAGGCCTCGCGTGCGTATGTAGACATAGCTGGCGCCTCCTCGGAGCTGTGAAATCCTCAGCCGGGGTTCCCCGGATGCTCACTCTTTGGTCAGTGTTCTGGTTTCTTCTGTTGACTGCTGACTCCGGTGTGCTGTCCAGTAGGAGTTGAAAGAGGAAAAGGTTTCGAGATCATTTCTTCTACTGGAACTCAGTCATCTGTAAATGAACTTCAAACTCAAAGCACTTAATTATCTCTTTCTGGTCACCAGTGACCTCTTAATTGTCCAAGCTTGTGGATTCCCTTTTTACCTTCGTGGCTCCACGGCATTTGTTGTTTGTAATCCCACTTCCCCTCTCTCGTCTTTATTTCCGGTACCCATTCCCCTGGTTTTCCTCCCGCTTTGGCCGTTCTTTAGCTGTCTCTTTTACTTCTCCTCGACGACACCCACACACTTGTCCCCAAACCCAAACCTCCAACCCGGCACCTGCCCCTGGGCAAAGAGCAGGGCATCCCAACTGTGTGTTCCATTTCTACTGCAGGATCTGTACTTGTGGGGGGGTCCCTGTATTTCCCTTCAGTCCTTGGCCACTTTATGTCTAATGAGCCAAAGCAGAAACGCGGCAGTTGTGTTAGATGCCTCTACCTCCTCCTGCTGACCCGCAGTGGCGATACTGTTTCATCTCGTTAACATTTCGCACATGTGCTGCTTCCTTCCCATTTCCCTTACAAAAAAAGTGAAAAGAAGCAGACTTGCGTAAACACCTAAGCAGAAAGAGCTGAGTGTATGGTTTTGTTTTAATAGTTTATTGTTAGCGAGTGCCCACGAAGTAGATTCTGGACAGGTGTTCATTTCTTTGAGGCGAATAGAGTAAGGAGTGAAAGCCAAGCTAAAGAACTAAAGGATTTACTTTTCCGAGGGAGGAAGTGTTACTGAGAGACAGTGTCACTTGGACAGTGATTCTCATTCTCGTTCACTGGATGCTGCTCTATCAGCATGCACACACTCCAGTCCATCGGGACTGCTGAATTAAGTAGCCTTCGTATTAGGACAAATGAATTTGTAGCACGGAAGTAGTCGTGACTAGAGTCGGTGTGATGCTCACAACTCCGTTTCCCCCTCTCCGGGCTGTGCTTCGCGTTGCCCCCCAGCCCTGTCTCCTCAGCCTCTGCCTGTCGGGTTCCTCTCCGCCCTCGAAGGCCGAGTCACACGCCGCTCACACACGAAGCTGCGCGCGCTTTCAGCCTCATGTTAATACTTAAGTGCGTGTATGGCTTTCTCAAGAGACTTCACGTCCCTTCAAGGACAAAACCACGTTTTATGCATCTTTTTATCCCTTCCAGCGTCTAGTTAATAAATATTTGTGGTGTCACTGGGGGCCCCATGTTGAGTGTGGACTGTGGTCTCAGAATAGGTGAAGTAGGACATTTCAAGTGTCCTGCCTCAACGTTCCAAGCTTGTTTGACCAAGGATTTTAGTTTCTTTTTTTAAAAGACCCTTATAATAATAACCAACCAAAAGGTAGATGCAGCCCGAGAGCTCACTGACAGGTAAGCGCATAAACACCTCGTGCCTCCTGCTGCGTGGCTGCTGGCCTGGTGTCTCCGTGAAGCGAGCCAGTCACAGAAACACCGGCACTGTGTGATCACACTTGCGTGCGGTCCCCAGAGTCTCTAAATCACAGAGTGGGGGGGGGGGAGTGCCAGGGCCGGGGGGGCGGCAAGGGGTGGGTGCCAGGTCCAGGCGGGGGTGAGGGTGGGGGTGCCAGGGCCGGGCGGGGGCGAGGGGGGTGGTGCCAGGGCCGGGTGGGGGCGAGGGGGTGAGGAGTTGTTCTTTCATGGGCCCAGCTTCCGTTTTGCAAGGTGAAAGTTCCGGAGGGAATGTGCAACAGCATGAATGTACTCAACACTGCTGAGCCGTGCACTTGAAAGTGGTTAAGATGGCACGTTCTGTGTTGGGCCTGTTTTACCACGATTAAATCGAAACAAAAGGAAAAGGAGTGGCACAGTGACGCAACGTGGATGCGTCACTTGAAAACACTGTGCCCGTGAAAGAAGCCAGGCACGGAAGGCCACTTGCTGTAATATTCGGTTTACATGAATTGTCTTGAGTAGGAAACTCCAGCACAGAGAGAGACTGTGCATTAGTGGTGGCCAAGGGCGGGGGAGGGCTGATGGGGAGAAACTGCCTGACGGGTCGGGTTCACTTTGGACTGTCAGAAGTGTTTGGAACCAGATAGATTTACACAACACGGAGAAGGTACTCAGTGCCCTGGATTGTTTAAAGTCATTAATTTTATGATACGTGAATTTCATCTCCATAAACTATTATTTTTTTAAAGACCCTCCGCAGTAGAACAGTGGACAGGAAGTATTTGCTCTCTCATCTGTGTCCTTGACGTGGTGATCTAACCAGTCCTGAGGTCTACCTATTTTTAATGATTGCAAGTCAGCCTTTGAGTGTTCTCTGTTTGTGACCCTAGTGTCGCAGCCCAGGTCTTCGTAGGGTAGACAGAACCCGGACCAGGAGCACCCTCCCTGCTCCCTCCTCTCCGGGCCAAGTCCTCCCCTTCTCTTCCGGCGTCAATGTGATCCTGTCACTCCCCTGCTCTTTGTGCTTCAAAGACTTCGGCCATTTGAATAAGGTCCTGTTTCCTTGTGGTGGCACAGGAGGTCCCTGCAACCCACCCCCTGCCCGTGTGTCCAGCGTCGATTCCTGCCGTTCTGAGCCCCGCCCATCCTGAACCACCATTAGTAATCGGGGTGTTCTTCAGGTGTCCGAGCTGAGCACCCAGGACTCTGCTCCCCTTTCCAGGCCTTTGAACGTGTGACGGCATCTGCCATGAGCAGTTGTGTGCACCAGCCATTCCCTGGCACACCTCCCCCATCATTCGAGACTTGGCTCAGCCAGTACCTCCACAGAGAAGGTCTTCCCTGAGCCCGCGTGCTCTCTGTCACCTCCTTCACTCTGCACGTGTCTGCCTTGTCACCGGGCACACTGTGATATGAGTGCTCACGTCTGTCTTCCCTCCATAGAACTGTGAGCTCCTTGAAGGAAGGGATGATCTGTCTGCACACAGCTTCTCGTACGGGCCAAGGGGGCCCATGCTGTTAGCTTCCCGTTTTACTTCCCGGTGCAGACATTTAGTTGTGCTGGGAAGAGATACGAGAACATGAAGTAAGTTGTGAAAGTCTGCGCTTCTTAGGAAGACTGTCAGTTCCACGAAGGGAATAAATATTTTACATTCTTGTAACGCCCACACACCCGTATGGGGTAAGAATATGAGAGGAACTGAAAATACTATAAAACTTAGCCTGCAACACCACAGCAAACCCAAAAATACAGAATTTCTAGTTAGATCTCATTGCCGCAGCCATAAACTGATAGATGCGTGCATGGTACGGGGTGTGCGTTCTGAAGCCTAATCAGTGTATTTTAACGGCGTTGCTGAGTATCGTCGACATAGGACAAACTGTACGTATTTAAAGTGTACGATTGACGGGGTTTTTTTGACAAGTTTTGACTTGTTTGTACGCCTGTGGAACCCTCACCGCAGTCAAGGGCGTGAATTTATCTGTCACCTCAGAGTGTTTCCTTTTGGCCCTATGTGGTCCCTGCCACACACCTCTCCCGCCGGGCCTCCCCCGCCCCCCGTGCCCCAGGCAACCACTGACCTGCTTGTTAGAGCTAGAAATTAGTTCCCGTCTCCTGGAAGCGTGTGCAAGTGAAACCATACAGCGCACACTGGCTTTTTGTCTGGCTCTTCTCACTCAGCGTATTTATTTCAAGATTCATCCAGGTTGTTGCGTGTGTCCGCAGTTCATTTTTCCAAATTATTTTTTTCGTTCTTGAGACAGAGAGAGAAAGAACATGAGTGGGGGAGGGGCAGAGAGGGGGGAGGCACGCTCCGAGCTGTCAGCCCAGAGCCCGACGCGGGGCAAGGTCGTGACCTGAGCTGAAGTCGGCTGGTTAACCGACTGAGCCCCCCGGGCGCCCCAGCAGTTCATTGTTTATTGTTGAGTAGTGTTTCAGTTTACGTGTGGACCACAGGTTGTTTACCCTGTCACCCACCGGAGGACATTTGAGTTGTTTACAGCTTTCGGCTACTGTAAAGTCGCTGTGAGCATTCGCACGTAAGTCTCCGCGTGGACACATGCTGTCGTGATGTGGAGTGTCTAGAAATGGAATGCCTGGTGTGTGCTTCACGTTCTCAGAAACTGTCAGACTGTTCCAGGGTGCTTATCCATTTCGCATTCCCAGCACCAGTGTGGGGGGATCCGGCCCTGGTACGGTCCATGAACTGAGGTCTGGCATCCCAGTAGGTGTGTAGCGCTAGGTCTCTGTGGGCTTGCATTCCCCAGATGACCAGAGTGCTCGTCTGTCCTCCGTGTATTTCCTTTGATGAAGTCTCTCTTCAGATCTTTGGCTCATTCAAAAAAAGGGGATTGTTTCCACGTTCTTGGGTGTTGGGTGCTGTGTATATATTCTGGATAAAAGTTCCTTATCAAGATAGGAGATTTGCAAATATTTTCCCCATTTGGTGGCTTATCTTTTTATTAACACTATCTTCCAGAGGATAGACATTCTTAGTTTTGATGAAGTGAAATTTACCAATTTTTCTTTTTGGATTGTACTTTTGGTGTTATTTCTACCGAGTTTTTCTCTAACCCCCAATCACAGAGTTTATTAAGTCTCCTCTGTTTTCTTCTAGATGTTTTATATCTTTAGGTTTTGTACTTAGATCCATGACTCATTTTGGGTTAATTTCTGTATATCAGGTGGGGTATGAATTGAAATTTATTTTTTTGCATATGGGTAGCTAATTATTCTAGCACCACTGCTTGAAAAATCTATTCATTTTTCCCCTGAATGGCCTGGGAAACTTTATGGGAAATCCATTGTCCATGTATGTGTGGGTGTGGGTTTATTTCTGGACTCTATTTTGTTCCATTGATGTCTCTATTTGTCTCTAGTTCAATACTGCAGTGTCTGGATTGGTGTGGATTGATTGTAAGACTTAAGATCAGGCAGCGAAGTCTGTTCTCCCCACCCCCCCATCCCCAACCCCAAGTCTGTTCTTTTTGAGAGTGGTTTTAGTTATTCTAAGTCCTTTGCATTCCCCTGTGACTTTTTAAACTAGCTTGTCATTTTCTACACAAATGTCTGCGAGGATTTTGGATTGTGTTGAGTCTGTAGAACAAACTGGAGAGGATTAACATCTTTACAACACTGAATCTTTCAGTCCCTGAACACTGTATACTTATTTAGTTCTTTAATTTGTCTCTGCAGTGTTTGCGTTTTTGTTTAGGTCTTGCACATTTGGTGCTGTTGTAATGGTATGTCTTTAAAAATTTAATGTCCAATAGTTCATTGCTGGCATATTTGTGTATATGGGTCTTTTATTCTGCAACCTTGCTAAACTCACTTGTTGGTAATGGTGTCTGGTTTGTAGATTTTGTTGCTTTTCGTTGATGATTATGATGTTTGTGAATAAAGATAGTTGTACTTCTTCCTTTCCAGTGTGGATGCTTTAATTTATTTTTCTTGTCTGTTGCAGTATCTGGAGCTTCAAGTACAATGTTGAATAGAAGTTGTGAGAGCAGACATTCTTGACTTGTTTCTCACCATGGCAAGAAAGCTTTCTGTCCTTTACTGTTAACTGATAAGAACTGTATTGGCTTTGGCTTGTTTATTTTGGTGGATGCCTTTCACCAGGTTGAGGAAGTTTCCTCCTTTTCTACTTTGCTGGAATTTTTATCGGGAATGGATGCTGGGTTTTGTTAACTGTTTTTTCTGCATCTACTGACATAATCCTGTGGCTTTCTCTTTTCGACTCCGGTTAGCGTGCTAAATTACCCCGGGTGAGTCTTGAGTGTTAAACCAATCTTGCATTCCTTGGATAAGCCTCACTTGGTCTTGACGTATTATCCTTTTATTCTTTCTTATTTTTGGGTTCAATTTGATAAAATTTTGCTTAGGGTTTTTGCATCTGTATGAGTGCATAGATCTAGAGATCTCTTTTTGTTGTTGTTATTGTTAATATCTTTTTTCAGGTTTTGGTTATGCGAGTAATGCTGTCTTCACTCAAAGTATCCGGAAGTATTTCCTCTGCCATTTGCTGGATGAATGCTGTACACTAAATGTCTGTGTCCCCCTCAGAGTTCCTGTGTTGAAACTTAATCTCCAGTGTGGCAGTGTTAAGAGGCCGGGCCTGCGGGAGGTGACGGGTCGTGAAGCTCCCCCCGCATGAGTGGGATTGGGGCCCTTGTAAAATAAAGCGCCCCTCCGCCCCCAGAGCTCCCTCACCCTTCCTGCCGTGGGAGGTTACGCTGAATGACGGCTGTCTGTGCAGCAGGAAGTGGACCCTCGCCGGACATCTTGGACTTGTAGCCACAGAACCTGAGAAACAAACGTCTGTTGTTTAAACTGCTATTCTGTTAGGGCAGCCGTGATGGACTGAGACCCTGAGTTTTTATAGAATTGGGTTTTTCCTTCAATGTTTGAAATAGTTCATCTAATTAACTCTTAGATTAGTTGAAGCCATCTGGGCCTGGGATTTACTTTGTGGGAAGGTTTTAACAACACATTCAATTTATATTATTGGTAGAGGACACCTCCGCCTATTTATTTCTTGAGTGAGCTTTGTTAATGTCTTTTGAGGAATTTGTGTATTTCATCTATGTTGTCAAGTTTTCTGGCATAAAGTTCCTTTACTCTCCCTTCGATGTAGATGGATACGTATCAGGCGCAGCAGGGATGATCACCTGTCTCGTCCCTGACGCTGGCAGTCTGTGTCTCTGCCCTTCGCTCTTTCACAGCATTGCTGGGCGTTTAGTGATTTTTATGGATCTTCTCAAAGGACCAGCTTTTGGTTTCATTTACTTTTCTTCTGTTCTTTTTCTATTTTCCTTTCGTTGATTCACTCCTTATTATTTATTTTCTTCTGCCTATTTTGGGGGTTTATTTTTCCCTTATTTTTCTGCTGTCTTAAAATGAAAGCTGAGTTTCCCGATTTGAGATCTGTATCTTCCAGCATTGGCTCTGAGCACTGTGAGTTTCTAAGAACTGCTTTGGCTGCACCCCCCTGAAATTTCATCTAAAGTGTTGCCATTTTCCTTCAGTTCAATATACCTTCTGACTTCCCTTCTTATTTCTTCTTTGACCATGGATTATTTAGAAGTCTGTTATTTAGTTTCCAAGCATTTGAGGATTTTCCAGAGATATTTGTCTTTTAGTGATTTCTCACTTAATTTCCTTATGGTGAGGAAATAATGTTTCATATGACTTGAATCATTTCGAATTTATTGAGACTTGCTTTATGGCCTAGAGCATGGTCTATCCTCATATATCTTCTTTGTGTGCTTGAAAACAAGGTGTATTCTGCTATTCATGGGTGGAGTGTTCTATAAATGTCAGGTCAGTTTAGTAGATAATGTTGCTCAAGTTCTTTGTATCTTATTTTCTAACTATTTGTTTTATCAATTATTGAGAGAAGGGTTTTGAAATCTACCACAATTGCGGATTTATTTATTTATTCCTACATTTCTTTTTTTGCTTCATGTATTTTGAAGTTCTGGTATTAGATGAATAAATATTTAGGGCTGCTATTTTCTCTTGATGAATTGACCCCTTTATAATTATGATGATGATGATGACATTCTTTATCCCTGGTAATCCTTCTAGTTGTAAAATCTACTTTGTGTGACATTAATATAGCCATGTCAGCTTTTATTTTTTGATTATGATTACATAGTATACTTTTTTCCATTCTTATACTTTTAACCTGTTTGTCTTTATATTATTTATTTATTTATTTTGAGAGAGAGAGTGGAGGAAGGGCAGAGAGAGAGGGAGAGAGAGAATTCCAAGTAGGCTTTGCGTTCAGCACAGAGCCTGATGTGGGGCTTGATCTCATGGCCACGAGATCACAACCTGAGCCTATATCAAGAGTCGGACACTTAACCAATTGAGACACCCAGGTGCCCATGTGTCTTTGTATTTAAATAGTTGGTTTCTTAAAGATAAATAGGGGGGCTCCTGGGTGCCTCAGTCAGTAAGTGTCTGACTCTTGACTTTGGCTCAGGTCATGATCTAACAGTTTGTGGGATCAAGCCCTGTGTAAGGCTCTGCACTGACAGTGTGGAGCCTGCTTGGGATTCTCTGTCTATCCTTTCTCTCTGTCCCTTCCCCCACTCACATGCTCTCTCTCTTTCAAAAATAAAATAAAGTCAACATAAAAAAAGAAAAAAATTAAAAAATTAAAAAAAGATAATTTAGAGTTGGGTCTTGCTTTTTTATACAGTCTATTAATTTTTGAATTTGGATGTTTAGACCATTTACTTTGTGATTACTGATATCATTGTGTTTAAGTCTACGATCTTGTTCTTTATTTTCTGTTTCTTCTCATCTCTTCTTTGTTTCCTTTTTCCTCTTTATCTTCATTTTTTTTCTGAATATGTTACATTAAAAAAAAAATGATTCTACTTTATCTCGTTTGTTGACCTGTTTGGTATAACTGTTTGTTGTAGTGTTTGGAAAGTTGCTCTCTGGCTCATGGTATACATTTTAACTCGTCACAGTCCCACCTTCTTGTGGGGTCATGGCACTTAGCATAAGAACCTTCTCACAATGTATTTCCATTTCTCCCCTGGCAGTCTTTGTGCTCTTGCTATCATAAATTTTATTTGTACACATGTTATAAACCCTATAATACAGTGTTTCCATTTTTGCTTTAAACAGTGATCTTTCAAAGAGATTTAAAACTAACAAGTCTTTTAGATTTACACGCATAGTAATCATTTCTGTTGTTCTTCATTGCCTTGTGTAGATCTGGATCTCCTGATACCATTTCCTTTGGTCTGTCTGGAGGATTTTTCTAAACATCCCTCGTAATGCAGGTCTGCTGGCAATGGATTCTTTCAGCTTTTTGTAGACATGAAATGTCTTTATTTGGCCTTATTTTTTTGAAGTTATTTTCACTGGCTATGGAATTTCAGATTGACTTTTTCCTTCAGTATTTTAAAGATGTTATATGACTATTTTCTCATTTGTGTAGTATTTGATAAGAAATCTTTTGTGATCATTATCTTTGTTTTTTTAAATTTGATCTTTTTTTTGCATGTGACTGTGTTTAATATATTTCTTCTTTATCACTTTTAAGAAGTTTAATTATGATGTGCTGTGGTATAGTTTTCTTCAGATTTTTGTTCATTGAGTTTATTGAATTTCTTTGATTTATAAGTATATAGTTTTCATCAAATTTGGAAGATGTTCAGCCATTATTTCTTCAGATGCTTTTTCCTTCCTGTTCTCTTTCCTCTCCTTAAGGAACTCTTACCAGAAGCAAATCATTCATTTGAAATTAATTCACAATTCACTCATGCTCTGTTCATGTTTTGTCTTGTTTTGCTTTCTGTGTTTCATTTTGAGTATTTTCTATTGGTGTGTCTTCAAGTCTACTAATCTCTTCTCTTGCAGTGTCTAATCTGTCACTAATCTCATCTAGTGCATTTTTCATGTCTTACATTGTAATATTCCTTTGTAGAAGGTCAATTTGGGTCTGTTTTGTATGTTCCATGTCTCTATTTTAACAAGTTCACTCTTCTAGCTTCTGAAATATAAGGAATACAGTTAATGATTATTTAAATGTCCTTGCTATTCATTCTGTCATCTGGGTCATTCCTGGTTCAGTTGTTCACCCATAAGCATGAATGGGTTGGTTCCCTGCTGAATACTCTAGCGGTTCTTCTACGCATCTGAGTTCCCACCCTGTGCAGCTCTCTGTTCACCCTGTGGTCCCCACGTTCCAACTGCATCTCTTCAACTTAGCAAGATGGCTGGACCGTGTCCCTGTGACTCTCCACACTGCAGCCCAGAAGCCCTCCTCAGGCAGGAGCTGTGGCAGATGTAGGGCCCACCTCGCCTGTTGCTTGTCTGTCAGCATTATTGACCTTTATTGCTTGACGTCCAGGGTCTTGAAAATGAAGGTTTTGTATATTTTGTCCAGTTTTTTTGGTTGATTCAGGTATGAAGGAAAATCTGATCTCTTTTATTCCATCTTGGCTCGAACCTGAAGTCAATATTCCTAGTTGATGTAATTTAATGAAAATCTCCTTGCAAAGAAAGACCAGTCAAAAGTTGAAGTCTTTGCTTTCATAGCATCCTCTCTGTCCATCCCAGAAGTAGAACCTGTCTTTAATTTTAGAATGACTTTAGTTTTGAATAAATAAAACAATTGACAATGGGCCTATTTATATCAATTCTGAAATTAATGGTGCTTAAAAGTGATTGTAGATTTTATATTTCATACTTCATACTTTTTAAGTCATATTTATTATTTGATGATGCCTTAGGTATAAATTTATTCCAGCATTGTGGTTTAGAGAAGGGAATTTGGAAACCTAGTCAAGATAATAATTTAACCTTTGTAAGAGTCCAGAGGGAAAAATGTGTCAATCCCAGTGTTTTGTCAGAGAACGTTCAACGTGTAAATTTATGTTTTTATGACAAGGTGTGTGTGTTCCTTTTGGCAGTCTCACATGAAAGCCGTGGATATCATGTCAGCCGTGGGATGCCAGCACACAAGCTCTGATGACCCCTTAGGTGTGTCAGGCTTTGCAGACTCTCCCGACCTCTTCATGCTAGTGAGGAACCTGAGTATGCTTGCTAGAAATCAGAGTCCACTCAGGTGGGCTAACGAAGGTGAATTCTCACGATTCATGTTGTAGGTGGAGTAACCAGTCCTTTCCTGAAATGAGGTTTTGTACCTTGGTCTTGTAAAGGCATGAATTCCATTATTCAAGGAATTATGCATAAAATGTTTTTAACCGCATGTTAGTGAGGGGAGCCGACGTGTGGTTTTATTCACAGATGAGATGGCCTTATGCTCAGCCGTGCTTAACTAGCTAGGCTTTTAACCGGTGCGTATTTTACTTATCTTTTAAAGAAATGACTTTTGAATGGGAATAAGCATTTCAATATTTGACTAGCAGAGTTAAATAACATTTGATAATTGATTTTTTTAGTTAGTCTTATCTTAAAATTTGCTGCCTTAATACCCTTTTTAAAAAAATAATTTTTAATGTTTATTTTTGATGGGGGGGCAGAGAGAGAGAGAGACAGAATCTGAAGCAGCTGCCTTAATACCCTTTTATATCTTTCTCTGGAAATAGAGATTTTGAAGTATTATATACATTTTTACGATAAATATTAAAGTTAAAATTTTGGGTATTTTTCTTAAGTATTGGCACTTTTAATAAAAAAGTACATTTTACAATTTAATTACTGCTGTGACTTAAGCCTCTCGGATGTTGTTTAGGGATGATTGTTTAAGGTTCAGTCTTGCACAAGATTTCCAGAACTGAAGAGCTGCCTGTGTTGTCCAGAGTGAGCGTTTAGTCGTACAATGTTAAATATTCAAAAGATTAAATCGTCTTTAGAACTAGCCCCTGTAATCTCATATTTTGTCTAGTGCTTTGTTGCACTGTGGCAACAGGCTCCCGGATGTCTGTCCATGAGGTCATCCCGAGATGTGCTTGGGACCGAACACGTACTGAGCGGGTGGCTCTTTGTCTGGGATTTCTTAGGAAGGCCCAGCCCCAACTCTCAGGATGCCGAGTCGAATCCACCGAGAAGCTGCGTGTAGCAACCTTCCACTGTCCCTTTGCTCAGCGTGTGACACTGCCGTCTCCGTGTGGTGCACAGGCCAGGCTCAGGGTGCTGGTGGGGTGACTGGGTACCATGTCCCCATGCTGTCCAAAGTGGTCTGTCCCCATAGGTTCACAAAGCAAGTCACCGGGCTGTGAAGAGACCGCGAGAACTC
This sequence comes from Cryptoprocta ferox, assembly GCA_028646485.1. NCBI lineage: Eukaryota > Metazoa > Chordata > Mammalia > Carnivora > Eupleridae > Cryptoprocta > Cryptoprocta ferox. The sequence continues at coordinate 99,167,664 of CM053559.1, read as the reverse complement.
CTATTTGTCTGTAAAGTCCGGTCTTTGCTATAATGTAACAGCCAGTGAGTAGTACATGTGTAGTTTTAAAGTAATTAAACGCACATGTATTGGGTAGAGATGTTATGATTTTGTCTTTGCGAATGGTGGTATAGGATTAGAAATGTCTGGAGAGCAGGCCAGACTCTTCTGGAGCTTCTGCACAAGGGGTTTATTCTGTGATCAGTCAGCTTCGTCGCTCGCAAGATTGCATGTCTGTGTGCGTCTCTGTGTTTTTCTTGTGGAAAGATCTATGGTTCTCCTCAGATTCTCAAAGGAGTTTGGTCCTACGCATCAAATAAACTAGTTATCTGGGATCCTTGGGCTGAAATCACTGAATTGTGTTTTGGAAAGACTGGATCCTGTCTACGGATAACCTCCTAGGTTAAATTAAATGGTACTTTGTTTGAAAAATAAAATGTATAATTAGATATGTATTCCTTTAACACAGTCAAGTTTTTGTCTGAGAAACAGCCATCGGGGTGCTTGCTGGACTCCTGATGTGTGGTCCGTGCTGTGTCCTCTGCTAGGCCCTGGGTCCCTTCACCTTCTTTAAAAAGATGCTTTATTGTATGTTTTCATTAATCTCTTTAAAATATCATGGTAGATTATTGTCTCTCAAATTCAAATACTTCGGCCCTGTGTAAATGTGGCTATTAAAGAAATACTTCTTGAAATGTCCTATTTTTGTGACACTTTTGGATATGAAGGTTTTTCTGTTTTCTCGATGCCCTGCTCGTGTGGAGTCGTCCCTGTAATAGGTGATGGGATTGCTTGGGTGGGGTGAGAGCTAAGTTCAAAAGTCAGCTGATAAAATGAAATGGAGTTTGGTTACTCTTGAAATCCTTAGGCTACCCATAAAATAAAGGGAATATGATTTTGTTTATACAGCCCTTTGTGGTTAAAATTTTATATGGCTCCAAGTAGTTCTTCCGTTTCTTCCTCGAAGATTGTCACCAGTCCCATCATCTGTCACTTGACTACATGCATGCTGTTTACTTATTTATTTATTTACCAGTGGTCAGAAAAGTCCTAGCATTCACATATTCTTTCTAATAAGTATTTGGCCAAGGGCACGTTATCACTGAATAGGATGACTTTTTTTTTTTTTTTTTAAATAAAAAGACTTGCTTTTTAAAATGTGTTTTGGTGAATTTAAGTAGCTTCAATGTATATAATTATGCTGCATTTCTAGGTTTGCCATTTTACCCCACAAACCTGGAGCACCCGGTGCAGGCTAATAATATTCCCCCCGCTTCCCCTGGAAATGAATTACCCTATGAGTTTATTCGTTGATGTAGTAATTATTAAGTATGTACAAGCATGGCTCTGGGCATTGGGAATATAGGAGTGAAAAAAACAAAGTCCTTGTTCTCATAGAACTTACATTCTGGTGGGGAAAGTAGGCAATAAAGGCACCAGAAAGAAAAAGAAATATTTCAAGTAGTGTTGTGTTACAAAGAAGCCTAATTAGGATAGACGGCCATGGAGGGGTCCAGATGTTTTATGTAGAGGAAACAGCTGCCTCTCTAAGGAGGTGACGTTCGACCTGGGACCTGCATGGAGGGAGGGGGACCGAGCGGTGGGGAGGTGGGAAGTAAGAAGCATTGTCAGGTGTCTTGTCCGCCATGACTCTTGTGTCCTGAGTTGAGCGCACTGCGCATCCTCCCCGTGAGCGGCAGCGCAGGGGACGTCTTGTCGGTGCAGGTGTAGTGCATGTGAGGGGCCTTCCCTCCAGCTTCATCACTTCCAAGAGACCGTGACGCGTGGACACAGTGGGTGAGAGCTGGTTGAGGGTGTTCCCCGGGATAACGATTAATATTTCACCTAGGATCCCCACGAACAGAAATGAGAAAGTCCGTGGAATTTGATCTGTGTTGTACTTTATTTTGTAACGTATTTAAATATATTGTACCTGATTTTATTAAGGGCTATTTTATTTATTTTTAACAGGAATCACTAGATTTGATCTACTTGGAGACTTTGGAAGGTTTAATTGGCTGGGAAATTTCTATATTGTATTATCCTACAATTTGCTTTTTGCTATTGTGACAACATTGTGTCTGGTCAGAAAATTCACGTCTGCAGTCCGAGAAGAACTTTTCAAGGCCCTAGGTAATCCTGAGGGTTATGGGTACTTTTCTCTCTTTCTACTAATTTTTAATTTTGCCATTTGAATTAATTTTAAATCTTCATCTATTCATTTTTCCTAATGTGTAACACCTTAGAGGTCACATTTCTGACTCACTACTTATTGGTTATGCTCTTGTGTAAAATTTTTTCATTAAGCCTCAGCTTCCTTATCTATAAAATGGTGGTAATATCATCTTCTTTTGAGGACTGTTGTGGATAGTAACCGAAATCTTTCTTGTAAGGGCCTAAGCGGAGTCCTGACACATCAGATGGGCTCAATAAAATGAGCTCTTTTCTTGTGATGATGATGGTGGGGGCGGAGGGTGAGGGTAAGAAGGGGCTGACCTTACCTTTGGTGACGATACCGCTTACTCGGTTAGTTACAGATCTCTCTTGAGGCTCGGATTTTACAATATCGAGCTGATCCATAGTTCTCTTCCATAAGCCAAATGGCGGGGTAAAAATCTTAGTGTTCTTGTCATTAATAGGAGAAGAGGGCATTCATGAATCACGTGTTCCATGAGTCACATGCGCTGTGACAGTATTAAACAGCTCTTAGGTTTGGCTAAGGTATAAAGGGTGGAGATATAACTTACCAAGTGGTTTTCCTGCTGAGCACTAGTACTCAGCATGTGTCAGGCTTTCTATTTTAGGAATACCAGGGCAGTATAAACTCTCTTGCTATATAAACCCTCTTGGGTTTGGAGTGTGCAGTTTTATAATGAAAGAAGGGAAAGGCAGTGATTTCTTGCAGAGACTCCTACCATTAGGTCGTTTCCCTAACTTGGCCTCACTTGGGTGTTGATGGTCTGTGCTCTGTTGTGTGGCTGGCAGCGATTGCCCGAGGCCCTACACTGACTAAGGTCCAGGTGACCTCCACCTTCTGGGCAACAATGAAGCTTCTCTCCAACCGTGTTCTTCCAGCCCCTGTGGTTGAAGGGATGACCTTTGGGAAGGAAAAAAGATTGCAGGTTATCAGATGTATTTTACTTTGTACTCGCCCTGTGAGGACATGGCTGGTGAAATAGTGGCCTGTGGCTCCTCGTTTCAGCAGAGGCTCCGGATGATTTGGGGGCAGACAAGGTAAAAGTCTGTTACGGTGACGTGGGACTCAGCAGTTCTCGCCAAACGTCTGAAGTCAGAGCTTCATTTGGAAGAGCCCGTAGTAGCATCGGTGCGATTAGTCAGTCACTGACGTGAGACGGTTGTAGGTGAATTACCGTAAACTTAGTTTTGAGTTAAGTATTTGGGATACAGTCTTTCTAAAGAAATCTTTGTTAATGTAGTGAAATCTCATATGACCTAAGGTGAAGTCACGTATGTTGTGTTGGCCCTTTGACCAGAACAGGCCGTAGAATGATCAAGACTTGTGTAAAACTAATAGATGGATTTAGTCTTTTTTGTCCACGTTTCCTGTTACTCTTTGGAATGACTAAGGAGGACACGAGTTATACCTAGAAAAAGATCCTCATTAAGTATATGTAAAATGTGTGAATAATCTGAGATCTTCAATCTAATTTCACTGGGAATCATAACTTGATTATAAAATTTAACTGTCTCCTTTTTTTTTCCTTTTTCTTTTTTTTTGTAGGCTTTTTACCTCTGCTGCTATGTCCACTGACAGTGACAGTGTCTGAGTACCTGGTGTACTCTGTGTCTGTAAACACTGGATGGTGGCGGAGGTGACTGTATCTGCACAGAGAGACATTGTAGTTGTTTTACAAATGCACAGCTTGTGCTGCCCGCAAGTTTAGTTAGAAGTAACAGCTGGGAATAATCGATCCTCAAAGGGGATTCCCTTTTACTTCGGGCATTGATTACCCCGCTGGTCGTCTGTCTGCCCACTTCCTTCTCTAGCAGGCCCTGTTTAAACACGCTTCCCCACACCCAGCAGATGTGGGTTCCTGTTGTCACTCAGTGGTTTGGCCATTCCTAGGATCAGAACTGTTTTTGTGTTAGATTGATATCTTTTTTCCCTCCCATTCATCCATCACAGACAGACTCAATTTTACCTTTTCTGTCAGTAAGATATGCAGGTGATAGAAACTTGAAAAATCAGAGTGCTGTGTTGATTTAAGAGGGACGTAAACTTGCTTAACCGCCAGGTACATGGCCATCTGGAATCTTAGGGGCAAAAAACCTTATCCAAGTACGTTTTTGACGTGTCACAAAGGTCTGAGCCTCATAAAAATGTTTCCTCAAAATCTTTCCTGCAGATGGGCTGTTATGTATTCTTGAACATCTTTGTGCTTCATTTTATTAATAAGTGCTGAGAGCTTTGGTGCCACCTAAACTCAACATGTCTGCTCCTGTCTTCCCTGGGAGGGCACAGTTGTGTATGTCAGGTACATTATGCGAGTGACTGCTGTATGACACAGAAGGAAACTAACGCAGCTTTAAAAGATAATTTCTTATTCTGTGAACTCTCTTTGAATAATGAAATAGTGTTTATGTTCAGTTTATTTTTTTGCCATTTCTTGTCCTTTTCTTTTTGGTCATGTTTTCCATTGCTTTTCTTTTTAATGACATGCTTAATATTTTGGTGTGTCTTTCCGTATGTTTTCTTGTGTGTATAGTTGCACGTGTGTATTTTCAGACAAGAACGCGATCATCTTTGTGTCAGGTCAGGCCCCCTGGGAAGCACACTGGGTCCGGAGGAACTTGCAGGAGGAGGCGTGTGGGGGGGTGCTCCCGGGGTTGGTGCGCAGGGCTGGGGGTGGGGAGGGAGCTAGCTGTAGAGAGAAGAAACCGGAAGCCTCCACGGGCCCCAGAGCTGCACGGAATTGAGGAGAAGCCTGGCTTCCTGAGAGACAGCCGTCTCCTGCTTAGGCCCCCGGAGCCGCCAGTGGGGAGAAGAGATCTCTCCTCCTCAAGGGGCCTGGCCAGCAGCGCCCGGCCGCCTCAGTGACACCGGACACTCTGTCTCGTTGGCCCTTTGCGCAGCCACGCAGCAGGACGTCCTTTCTCACCACTTTCTTAATTTTCCCGCAGGGCTCCATAAGCTTCACTTATCAGATGCGCCAAGGGATTCAGAAGCATCAAAGCCGTCTGCAAACGGGCATCCCAAAGCCCTGTGAGAACACGCAGTGCTCTGTGACCTCCCCGTCGGTCGGAAATGACTCGCGCTGACCGTGCTTCATAGTTAGGGCCTGGGCCTGGTGGCACCATCCCTTTTGGAATCTCCTGAGAACTTGGCCGCCGCAGGCCGTGTTTCCATCTAACTCTGTGCGGACCCCGTAGTTGGCAGCCAGACGCAGCCTCCTGGGGGCGGCACGTTCTTCTCTGAACGCTGTGCTGGCATCGGTTGGTACAGTCACCCACGTGAGAATGTTTTGAGGCAGACTTCGGGGCTTTCTAAGTATTCAGTTAAATCCCGTCAGGTATTTTATTCAAGACGGAGAAAGGCATCCTTGGTAGCTGGCTGTGACGGGAAGGCCCTGCAGACACGCGGGCTTACAGACGCCACCGCTGTGGCGGCGCGTGGGAGCGGCAGTGCTCGCAGATGGCGTTGCTCCCTTCCTTACGGAAAAAGACAAAGGCGTCGTTCCGGTTTATGTTTCAGAGTGACCTCGGTTGGACTTTGAGTTAAGGGAAAAATACGAAATTCATTTAAAACCTGATCCGTGGTAGAATGCCCTGGAGACACCTTCCGCTGTACAGTGTACTAAGCTACGGCAGGAAGTAGCTCGTAGTCCCTGGTCTCCGACGTCGTGCGTGTATGTGATTCAGTATCACCTCTCCTCACATAGTTGCCAGTGTGGAATACACTTGTAACTTCGATTTTGCCTTATAGGCTATATGGACACTCAGTTTTTAAAGCATTTCTTCAGATACCCCTCGGGTCCTTGTTCTCCTGTGTCCATTATGAAACTACAAATGATCTGTGGTAGAAAGCCCTCCGTCACCACATGCTTCAGGCTTTGGTTACTTTTGTATATGCCGACTTAAACCTCAGATTTATAAAAGTTACCAGTTTACCACCCAGATGCACAGTGTCCGCATTCGTGATGTAAGAATGGCTCCACAATGTGTCGTGATCTGATAATCATTCGGTTACTGCATTGTACATAATTCCTGGGATGGCTTCTTGGCTTTAAGTCCACTGAATAAAGCTGTAAGATTGCTCTCTGTGTTACCATGCACTAGGATGGACACTGTGCGTGCGGACACACGGCCTGAGCCCCTGCACACAGTTCGTACTTACGCAGTCTCCGTAAGCACTTTGGGTCACATGCACGGTGTATATGGTAATAGGTTGTGTGCATTCGGACAAAAGTAAAAGAACATTTTTCTCAAATTGTTTTTTTGGAGAAATTTATGAAAATCAGACTGTATGTATTTGACATAAAACATTTCCATTTAGAGCTAAAATAATAAGAAAAGTTAATCTGTATATTCCTGTGTTCCATCGAGTATACCTCTCCTTTATTTATACCTCTGCATTTCCTTCCGAGCGTCTCTGCTTGTTAAAATGCAGCTTAGTTTTAAAACAAAAGACCGTTTTGTGAGTCTCAACAGCACTCAGTAAATACCACCAGGGTAGTACTGGGAATCTCAGCGTAAGACCTGCAGAGTGAGAAAATGAACAGAAGTTGGCTATTTCCTAATTTCACTGATAATTACACCTATTTTAACATTAGTTGCAAGCTTTGATTTATACTGAAACTTGCTTGCAATCCGTATTGTGAACCGACCTGGTCAAGGAGAGAAGAGAAAGAAAGTTCTTTAAATACAAGGACTTAGTGGCACCTTACACCCATGTCCGGCCACACCCACAGGAAGTTCCTGCGTATCTGTCAGGGGTCTGAGGATTTCTGAGTGAAATATTAAACTTTTCAATGTCTGTATCAAGTCTTTGTTCATTTGACAGTTTCTTTCCGTGGGAGAACTTGGGCCAGGCTGCATCGGCGAGCAGTGAAACGCGTCACAAATCCCTGCAGCTACTGCTGGCTGCCTCGTCCGTCGTGGCTTCTGAGACCGAGCACACGCTGCACGCGGGGGGACGGTTTCGAGCCGTGGGTCTCAGACCCCTTTTATGGGAACAAATGCAGGTTGAGAGAGCCTCTGTCTGCCGCATGATGACAGCCACTCGGGGTTCTCCAAACAGCACATCCCTGGTCACACACAGGGACTTCCTCTTGGGGGAGAGGCTTCGTGGAAACGCGGGTGCTCCCGTCGGGCACACGGCGGCTGCGCACCTGCACTCTGGTCAGGACAGGCATCCTCCGGGCCTCGCAGTTGTCGCACCTGTCGTGCAGGTGAGGGAGGCTGGGCCCGGCCGCCATCTCCTCGGGTGGGAGGACGCCGGCCGCCTCCGTGTGCCCGTCAGGTGAGGGTCGCCTGCAAAGGCCGTTAGACACGCAGTAACAAAGTTTCGTGAGGAGACTTGGCCAGTTCTTATCTTTAATTGGTTCTGCGATACTTAAATAATTTTAAAATTAACACATTTTATAGATTATAACATTTGTAATTTTTACTGATTTTTCCAAGTATTTCTGAGATTCAGTGTTTACTTGGCTTTATATATCTCCTGTATAAAACCAGACCTGCCGTCAAAGTGAGACTGTGAAAATTACACACGTGCACGCACACACACACACACACACACACGCTCGCTCCTTCAGGGCCACACTGAGAGGTTGGTTGGTTAGTGGATGAGAATGAAACCTTCTGCGTGGTTTTGACTCTCGGATGCGTTCGCGGCTCGTGCTGCACACGCTCACTCTTTGGGGCCTTGACCTCTGCCTCGCGTTGCTGGAGCACAGAGGACGCCCCCCTCCCCGGCCCGGTGCCTCCGTAACCATGTAACCCGCCTACGGCGTGGGCTTCCGTCATCTGAGAACCCTCCGTGGCTTTCTCTGTTGTTAGCACGGTATTTAATGCATAAAGATGGAATCCCGAAAATAATTTTTTTAATGTTTTATTTATTTTTTGAGAGAGAGAGAGAGGCAGCACGAGCAGGGGAGGGTCAGAGAGGGAGGGAGACACAGAATCCGAAGCAGCTCCAGGCTCTGAGCTGTCAGCACAGAGCCCGACTCGGGGCTCGAACCCACAAACCATGAGATCATGACCTGAGCCGAAGCCGGACGCTCAACCGACTGAGCCACCCAGGCGCCCCAAAATAATTTTTTTTAAATATGAGTCTACATACAGCACTGACTTTTATACTAAAAACTGGTATGGGTGACAGATGGTGTTCAGACGCACCGGTGAATTATTGTTGTTTACTGGAGTGTTCTGTTTACGAATTACCTGTTGGTCTTGTTTGTTCCTATGAGACACTTCTAGTGTGACTTTTTAAATGTCATAGAAATTAAAGTTTTACAAGAGTGGTTTCACATTTTGGTTTATGAGCGTTCAGATGCATTTTGGTTTTAGTTTTAAATCTTAAATGTCATTGTGGCTAAAGCTTAAGTGTACGCGTAGGTTACTTCTGTTTCAGTTTCCTAAAGGGCAGTAATGATTCTGGTGGGATGTCGAATTGAGGAAGAAGTGACTGTTTCCTCTTTTTTTTGTGTGTGGAGTTCTTGGTAGATCAGTTTCTTGCAACCAATTACAGCTAAAATGTAGCATCAACAATTGAAATCCTGGGTGTCATCTAATTTTTTGAGTTATCTAGATTTATTTGATTTCTCTAACCTTTTCCGTAAAAGGACCGAGCCACACCCAGTGTGGTCTGGGCAGCGTACTCCGCAGTTCTGGGAAGAGTAAATGGCATTGTCACCTGGTGAAGTCACTGGCAGACAGAAGTCTTTACAGCAGTGATTTCCCAGGAGGAAATATACTCTTCATTGCAACACACTCTTCTATACACGTAAACAAAAATTTAACAAAATAGTACCTGCTTCTGCTGTAGGTGATGCATTCTGGCTTCTCTATTTTATTTTCTAGAATCGAGACACAAACCACTAATGCTAATGGGTTGTAAACTTTAGTTTGAAAAATATGGTTTCAGGATCTAGTTGAAAGATGAATGAACACTAAAACATTTTGGTTATTTAGGTAAAATTCATCACTGCAAATACCCCAGAAGCCAAAGTATTATATGTGCAGATTATTAGTTGTGCTGCAAAACATGTAATTAAAATCAGTAGAAATTGCTAAGACTCTAAAAAAATGGATTATAAAATTTCAAAACTAGGTGATTGATCTCTGTGTCTTGGAGGAACAGAGCTGGGAGCTAGTTTTGAAGAGAAGTTAGTTGACTTCAGTTAGGCACAAATGTCTTCAAGTTCAAACGTGCTCAGACAGGAAATTCAGATGAAGCCCAGTTGTTCTTAGATGTGGTTTTGGTGTTCTGTTCTCCAAATCATACTGGAGAGTGAAGTTCACAAGCATGGGTGATGCGAAGTAGGGCAGCCGCGCCTGATGTGGATGATTCCTGAGGACCAGAAAGATCTTCAGTGTCTGGACGGGAGGAGGCAGAGATTTAAATATGAAGCTGAGGAAGTGTGATCAGTTACTGAAACTCCCGGCTGGATGTCTGAATGTCTTCTCTCTTGGAAAGCTCTTGTTAAAAGATACACTGCCTACCGACCGTGGCCCCGAAGGCCCCGGGACCCGCTGTACCTCGAGCGGCCCCGCACACTAACAAGCAGCATTTTACAAAGCCTGTCTTACCACGGTGTTCTCTTCTCGCTTTAGAAACGCATGATGGAAACTTCTCTTTTTCTGCACTCCCAATACTTCACTCTTGGCCACCAAATGTGAGGTGGGGGGGTTCTTACACCAAGTTCCCTGTGGATACCGCATCAGTGTCACACGGTTTGATTTCATTCTGACACTGTCTCCACAGAGTGAGTGCAGACCCCGCTGGTTAAGGGCTCATCCCACAGGATTGGCCCCAGCATGACCTCAGGCGCCAGGGCCAAGTCTGGGCTGTGCCCTGTGCTCTGACCGGCCAGCTGTAAAGCAGAGGCTCCCACCACCCTCTCGGGCTCAGCGGTTTGCTGGAGCAGCTCACAGACACAGCTTACTCACGACATTGCCTGTTCATGACCGAGGACACAGCTCAGGAGCCCCACGTGGAGGAGACGCACGGGCCGTGGTGGGGCTGGGGCAGAGCGTCCCCGGCCCCCCCACGTGCACCCGCCTCCCAGCACCTCCGCTGCTCCCCGCCCCGGAGGCTCTCTGAACCCCTTCAGTTAGGGTGTTTGTTAAATGGAAGCTTCATTGCACAGACATGATTGATGAAAGGGTTGGCCATTAGCGATTAGCTGGAGCTCGGCCGTCCCCACTCCCCAGAGGACGACGGAAGGGTGGGCCTGGCCTGGAAGTGGTTGTTTCCTGCGCCAACGGTGAGCCCAGGTGTGGTGGAAAGGGGCTTCGTGCGCATATCAAAGACACCTTTATCTTCTTATCACTTAGGAAATTCCACAGGCCGGATCTCTGTGCCAGGAACCCGAGGAAGACCAAATACATATTTCTTATCATAAGCTACAAATTCACTGAATTCCCAGGTATTAAAGTCTTGGATCAAAGACAATGCCCATTTTCAGACTACTTCCAGAAAGATCCAATCGATAGATACGCGAAGATGTGTTTCTCTAGCTAACACTGGATCTTGCCACTCTTTTTACGTGAGTGCCGATCTAAGAGGCAAATATTTAATTGTTTCTCTTTGCATTTTTAATAACTATTGGGAACTTAAAAAACATTCTTTTTTTAAAAATTTTTTAATGTTTTATTTATTATTGAGACAGAGAGAAACAGAGCATGAGCAAGGGAGGGGGCAGAGAGAGAGAGGGAGACACAGAATCAGAAGCAGGCTCCGGGCTCCGAGCTGTCAGCACAGAGCCCGACGCGGGGCTTGAACCCACAAACTGTGAGACCATGACCTGAGCCCAAGTCGGACACTTGACTGACTGAGCCCCCCAGGCGCCCTGGAACTTAAAAACATTCTATCAGCTGTTTGTATTTCTACTTTTGTGAATTATCATTAAATATACTACGCCCATTTTGCTTCTGGTATTTCACAGTATGTTATTTTATGAAAACTCTGTATATTATGGATATTAAATGTTTATCTTTCTGATGTGCATATTTTTCCTGGTTGTTTTTTAAACTTGTCCAATACTGGGTTTTTGTGGTATGGAAATTTTAAATTTTGAAGTAGTCAAAAGTATGCAGTTTCCCTTACCTTTTTGGTGTTGTACTAAGGCCTTCCCTACCCTAAGACTTTTAAAGGTATTTCCCAGTTTTTGCCCCTGACTACTTTGGGATGTAAACTACGTATTATAACACTCATTCTTAAAGCATCTGATTCGCTGACGTACAGCGTGTTCACAGGCTGGTGCGGACACCACCACCATGGAACCCCGGGTCATCTTCCTTACCCCAAACCTAAGTGCTTCCGTGTGTATTTGTTTCTCATAATTCATCAACCCTTTACGTGGACTTGTCTCGCTGAAAGGAGTCAGCTCATGCTTGTGCAGAGACATCACTGGCCACGCCGCAGCCGTCCGTGCCAGGCATCCCAGCGCCAGCTTTATTCAAGGGCGCGCTGTGCCCCACCACGTGGCGGCTGCGGCGTGGCCACCTGGCGCGGACCTGACCACGGAGCTTCTGCAGACTGTCGTGCGGGACCTCCGGGAAGAGGACTCGGAGGCAGGCAGGCATCCGGGAGCACCGCGCCACCTCCACCCGCCCTTTCTCCTCATGGCGCCACCGGGGGGACCCGATGGGACAGCTGGGACTGCAGGATCCCACTTGGGACTGTGACTTGCCCACTTGCCCACGAAGACAGTTGACAGAGTTTGGATGCCTGCCAAGTGCACAGCCGCCTGGCCGCCCGCCCGTCCTCCGTGGCTCTGCGGAGATGGCGGCCCATCTCGGATTCGGACGGCGGTGCTCAGCGTAGGGGAGCACCTCAGTGCAGCTCTGTCCCCTCCTTGACTGTTCTGTTTCCCCCAGTGACAGGCCCGTATGACAGAGCCGTATATTAAACAGTAATGTGATTTCAGCACCATTCCATGAACATATGTCCATAAAAATCGAGTTTTATTTCTAAATTTTGTATCCTGAGCCTGTAGTCAATGTAGCTCATAAACTGATTTTGAAGAACATTCTCCTTTATTAATGTACCAGACACTAATCTTGTGTTTTGAATTGTGAATACTTGTATTTACTCTTCCAGAGTTCTTGTCAGTGACCCTGTCTGAAGTCTGCAGGTAATATGATGACTTTACCATACCTTGGATTATAATTTGGAAGATGCTTTCCTTTAGACAGATTAGCATTCCCGTTGGCAAAGAAAAATTTTATTATTTAAAAAAAATTTTTAACGTTTATTTTTGAGAGAGACAAAGCATGAGCAGGGGAGGGGCAGAGAGGGAGAGACACACAGAGTCTGAAGCAGCTCCAGGCTCTGAGCTGTCAGCACAGAGCCCGATGTGGGCCTCGAACTCAGGAACCACAGATCATGACCTGAATTGAAGTCTGACACCTAAGACTGAGCCACCCAGGCGCCCCCAGCAAAGAAACGAAAATTCTTATTTACAAAACATCCTAGAGACTGTTGACAAAATTTGAATAAAACCTGCAGATGAGCTAATACTTTTGTATCGTGGTTAATTTGTGGTTTAGATAATTTTACCGCGGCCTGTTAACACCAGAGGAAGCTGGTGAAGAGTAGAAGGGAATTCTATGCCGCTGCTTCATTGTTCGCGACAATTTAAAGTGTTTAAAAATCCCGGACGTTGTGTAAAAAGAATTATGCGGGGTTCAGAAAGTACAATATGATCATCTGTGGAGTGCCCCCGGGGATGGGAGCCGTGTGCCTGAGGGGGCTGGAACAGAAAGGGGTGCCGGTGTCCCGGGCCCAGATGTCTGTGGCCCCTGACGTGCCCACCTCACCCCTGCGAAGGTGGTCTAGCCGGGCTGCCTCCTCACCCACCTGCTCACTGTTTCCCAGGCCTCCCCGGACGTGGTGTGCCAGCTGCAGTGTGTGTGTACATGGAGGCCTGAGAACCTCGTCATTCATTTTTCAGCAAAACTCATGGAAGGTCTGTCAGGGACAGTGTAAGCTTTCATCTTAGGTCTTTCTTCCATGGGCACAAATAGGTCATGACTTGGGCTTACGGATTTAATATTAATCCTGACTGTTGGGGCTTATGGAGAACTTTATCCTGTAACACTACCATGAGAACAAAGGATAAAATTTTAAACTTCTCACCCCATTTTAGGTAAGTTAGACGTGTCCGTCCACTCCGTGCAGAAGGCGGAAAGCAAGCATTGGATAGGGTTCCGGACTCTTGACAGGTGGCGCATTGGCGTATTGAATATTTTAAGCTGAAGGAATTTGACGTTTGCGCTTCTCCCCTGAAATAGGTCCCTAGACACCTTGTGAGAGAGGCCCTCCCCACGCCCCGAGGAAAGGAGCATCCGGATCTCCTCGTGTTTCCCACAACTCCTGTGCTTTGTCGGACGTAGCAGAAAATAATCAGGCCTGTTCCTTTGGCTCCTCATTTCTCGAAGGCTCCTGTGTCTGTAAAACCTGTACTAAATATATGTGTGCTTTTCTCCTACAAAGCAGTCTTGGTCAGTTTAATTTTTAGACCCAGCCGAGGACCCAAGAGGGTCAAGGAAAACTTTTTCTTCCCCTTCGCTTTTTTTCAAATGCAGTTAGTATTTTTATTATCTTGATCTAAGATGGATCCAGACAAATAATTGTGCCTGTTACCTAATTGTTGGCTACTGATCAGCTCTGCTGAAATTCAGGATTTGGGGTGGGTGAATTATTAAAAATAATAATAATCACATCTACCAAGTAACTTCGGTTTATCTTGGTAAATGGTTTTCAGAAGAGGAGAAATAGCGTTTTATGTGGGGGCACCCGGCCAGCTCAGTCGGTGGAGTGAGCGACTCTTGAGCTCAGGGTTGTGGATTCAAGCCCCACGCTGGGTGTAGAGATTCCTTAAAAAAATAAATGTCCTAAAAAATAGCATTATTCGATGTCAGTATGCTATGAATGCTTTATTAAGGTGTCATTGTGGTAATCTATCTAGAGGAAAACTTTTCAAGCCCGGAATATTTTGGTCACATTCTAGAGTCGATCTTCATGGCCCGTCTCCCCAGTGTGCCTGTGTCATACAGAGACGGCACACAAGTGGCCTGCGGGCTCTGCTCAACTCAAAACGTGATTTTGCCAGTTCAACATTTTAAAAATTTAGTCAACATTAGTGAATCACAAAAAGTCCACAATACCTTCGTTGTGTGAGGTGTTTTAGTTTATAGCTATAACCTCAGTGTCTTTTTTTAAAATGTAATTGTCAGACAACATTAGTTTCAGGCACATAACATAATGATTATATATTTATAGTGAATATATATATAGTGAAATGATCAGTTACACACTTTTTTTTCTTGTGATGAGAGCTTTTAAGATCTACTCTCAGCAACTTTCAAATTATAATACCGTATTGTTAACTATCGTTGCCATGCTGTCCATTATATCTGGAGGACTTATGTTATAACTGGAAGTGTGTACTTTTGATCACTTTCACCCATTTCGCCTACCCCTACTCCCTGCTTTACACAACCACCAATCTGTTCTCTGTGTCTGTGAATTTGTTTTTTGTTGTTGTTTTTTAGATTCTACATATGAGAGAGATCCCATGGTATTTGTCTTTCTCTGACTTATTTAGCATATGGTCCATCCATGCCCCGATTGGCAGGATTTCCCTTTTTTGTAGCCAAATAATATTGCATTGTACATGTGCACCACATCGTCTTTATCCATTCATCTATCGACGGACACTTGGGTTGTTCCCATATTTTGGCTGTTGTGAATAATGCAGTGAACACGAAGGTGCTGATACCTTTTTGAATTAGTGTTTTCATTTTCTTTGGACAAGTACCCAGAAGTGGAGTTGCTCAATTACATGGTAGTTCTATCTTTGATGTTTGAGGAACCCTCTGAACTGCTTTCCACGGTGGCTGCAGCAGTGTGCGCTCCCACCGGCAGGGGGCATCTCTCCGCGTGCCCATTGACCGGCTGTGCGTCTTTGGCAAGGTGCCTATTTAGATTTGCCCATTTTTAATTGGATTGTTTGTTTTGCTATTAAATTGTATGGGTTCTTTATTTAGTTTGGCTATTAACCCTATAGCAGGTGTATGACTTGCAAACATTTCAATTTTGCTGATTGGTTTTTTTTTGCTGTGAAGAAGCTGTTTTGTTTGTCGTCCCACTTGTTTATTTTTGCTTTTGTTGTCTTTGCTTTTGGTGTCAGATCCAAAAAGTCTTCGCCAAGATCGTTGTCAAAGAGCTCACCCCCTATGTATTCCAGGAAT
Source organism: Cryptoprocta ferox (assembly GCA_028646485.1). Taxonomy (NCBI): domain Eukaryota; kingdom Metazoa; phylum Chordata; class Mammalia; order Carnivora; family Eupleridae; genus Cryptoprocta; species Cryptoprocta ferox. The sequence continues at coordinate 99,152,223 of CM053559.1, read as the reverse complement.
TTTATGGTTTCAGGTCTTAACGTTCAAAGCCTTATTCCATTTTGAGTTGACGTTTGTGCATAGTGTAACAGAGTGGCCCGGTTTCATTCTTTTGCACATGGCTGTCCAGCTTCGCAGCACCATTTATTGAAGAGAATATTCCTTCCCCGTTGTATGTTCTTGGCTCCTTTGTCACAAATTAGTTGACCATATATGCGTGGGTTTGTTTCTGGGCTGTCTGTTATTTTTATGCCAATACCGCATTGCTGTCAGTGCTAAACGTTTGACTGAGAGTCTTTTGAAGTATTAGAAAATTTGGCAACATTAAGTTCCACCTTTTGGAATCACGGCAATAATAGCTGCTTTCTTCACTAATCTGTTACCTGCTTGGCTGCAGAAGGCATTGAGTTTGCCTGCTTGCTAGCATAAGAGATCAGATGCACATGTTATTTGTATTTTTTGTTAAAAACAGTTTTCGAGTATAGTTGACACGCAATGTTGCATTCGTTTCGGGTGTACAACACACACAGTGACTCCGCTTTCCCAGATGTTAGGCTGTGATCACCGAAGTGTAGCTACCATCTGCCACCATCATATCACTGACTGTGTTGCCTGTGCTGTGTTATTTATTTATGTTAAATGGGAATTCTGGTGCTGCTCGTGGCCCACGTCAGAGAAGGGTCAGAAGAGCTCCGTCTGCAGATACCTGTCCTAGGCGTTCGGCTTTTCCAGGAGGTGGTTAACTATACTTAACGTGCTCCTGTCCCTCAGGGTATCTCAGTGTACACGCAGATGGCACTGTATGAAAGAAGCAAACATTCCTGGTACTCACCAGGGAGCAAATGTTGAACTTACGGCACCGGAAATCGTTTCCCATCAGACCTACTTGAAGTGCACGCCGTCAGCATGCCCTGACGGACGTTCTGGACGGACAAGCCAGACCCGCCACGGAGAGATGCCTGGTAGACTGCCCCCGAGAGGGCTCCGCAGAAACTGCTGTCGTTGACCACGGTGTGGCCGTCCCACGGAGGAGCACCGCACAGAATCTGCCCCCTGAAACTCAGCACTGCGTATCTGAGGTGAACACCATTCTGTTTATTGTGTTCTGTCTTTTTGTCTTTGTGGTACAAGCCACGTCTGAGTATCAGTGGCCGTCCGTGAGGTGGGAATACATATCCGCGGGCACGGTGTGCTCCCCTGCGGCAGGGTCCCGACCTCGGTGTTGCTAAGGGACAGCCTGGAAGCCCATGGCCTGGGCAGGCACACGCAGGCGGCTCTGAAGGGGCAGTGGCCGGAAGACGTGTGCTAGCAGACCCCTCTCAGCCGGCTCCCTGGAACGGAGAGCTGCGGGGTGCTCCCCCAAGGCCACCCCGGTCACCAGTTCGAAAAACAGAAGAGAGGAGACGCTTCTCTCAAAAACAGAGAGAAGAGTAGTCCTTCTTTTCTGAACGCTTGCCGTGTTTCTAACTCATGGACCGGATGGATCGTGTAACAGACATGGGCTCGGAGCCACACGTGCAGCGACTGCTCCCGAAGGAGGTGCACGTGGGTGTCTGTCCTCGTGGCTCCGCCTCCTCCCTGCGCCCCGGTCCCCACTCCTGCTTCTCCCTCCTCTTCGGCTCCACCTTCGCGCGTGCCTCCTCGTATTCAGCGGACGCCCTTGGTTGCGGGTCGGAAACCGCATTCACGGAGCTCGGGGAGCACAGCTGGATCCCCGCACGGTTTGGAGCCACGCCCAGCTGACACCGCCGCGCGGCCACCCCACCCAACACACGGGACACAGGTGCTGGTTGTCGCAAGCACTATTACAGCAACGGGACTGGCGGGTCCCGTTCCCTGAGCGCATGAAACAAAACTGGAATTTACTCATCAAAATGGTAACAAACCAAGGGCCCGGTCGCTTGGAGATGTGAAAACGATCACGACGATGGACTTACAGACATCACAGAATTTCCTGTCCCAAGTCTTCTGCTGACTTCCCGTGCTCTCGGTCCTGAGGCTGTGATGTAATCGTCTGAAAGTCTGCATGGCGTTTGTGACGTGACCGGAAAATGTGTCGTCATCGTCAAAGTGTCCAGAGAAGCAGCTACTCCGTGAATCCTTGTTTACTGTCCTGGGGTTGAAAGTTGGGTCTCCCCGAGCCTTGGTGGGAATGCCATTCCAGAAGGCTTCTCAGTAAGAAAAATACCCGAGTTGATGTCACAGCCGCCTGCGACTCGTCCCTGAACACTCAGGAGATCCTCGCTGCCCTCGTCCCCAGGGACGACCGGTTGCGGACGCCATCCCCACTGGCTTTCCTGCGTCTGTCGCCCCGGCTCTCGAGTCCTATGTCACTAACGCCCTTGGCTGCCCAGAGCAGAAACGGACTCTGCCCGCTTTGCGGGGAAAGGGCGACCAGGAGGGTGTGGGGCAGCACAGACTCAGTGCGAAAGCTTGAGAAATGGGTTCGGAAGGCCGGCCGGGTGCGGGGCGGTGAGACCCAGCCATCGCGCCGAGGAACAGGAGCGCTGGGAGGTGGCCTCAGTGGACTCTCATCGCCGGGTGACCCCCACAGCCTTGGACTCTCCCTGCAGGTCCACGGCGGGGGCAGTGGGAGCCGATGGCCCAGGCCTTGTCACACGGCTCTGCGTGGACGGAGACACGCCTGCTCTGCGCCTTCTGGGAGGACGTGGGGGGGTCCGTGAGCCGTTCACTTCCGCGTCGTGGGACAGAAGCGCTTACTCACTGTTGGGAGCCTGTCCAGTTTACAGTTGGTCCCCCCCCCCCCCACATCTGTCATCTCGCTCTCCACGGACTCCATTACCCAGTCGGCTGTGACCCCGGAGCGGATGAGCCTCCCGACGGACCGTCCGAAGCCGCAAGAGCTGGACGCTTTGCCACTGTGCCCCCACCGCTCGCCTCGCTGCGTCTTGTCACATGGGCCTTAGGTCTTCCAACCTCATCTCCAGCCAGGCGAGCCCAGCACAGGGAGACTTTGGTTACGGTGTTGTTCTGTTTGCTTTTAGGCATTAATTTTTCCTACAACCTAATTTATACATTAAACGGTATCACAGGTGTGTATGTATAGGGGCAGATGTCGTAGAAAACGAGGGTTTGGTTCCATCTTGGTTTCTGCGTCTGCCGGGGGTCTTGGGGCACATCTTGGTGGATAAGGGGGGAGGACTGTTAACCAATTTCAGACACAGTTTGCTTGTCCAAATTTTGCAACGGGACGCTCCATCATTTAAAACATGTTTGAGCACACTCCAGTGTATGTGTATTTATTCATACGGGATGTGTGTGTATAAAGCTGTGTATAAACAAAATCTATCAGAGCAGCATTTTAAAAGCATGAGCTAGAAAAAAGGAATGTGCATTTTAGTATTTCCACATGATGTCTGGATTGTTCTGCCCCCACCCCCACACACATGTGCACCTGCGCTTGGCGACCTATGCCTTCTCCTGGGCTCCTGCTTGCGGTCCCTTTGCCCTGCGGTTAGCTGGTGCTGTGGGCCGTGTGCCTGGGCACCCAAGCACCGCCCAGGAATCACCTCCGCCCGCTCTTCCTGGCGATGAGAACGTCCGTGGACTCAGGGCGGAGGAGCCGGGGAGCCAGAGGCTTCCTAGATCCCCCCCAGCACCCGCCCCACCCCCCCACCCCCCCGGACCTGCCAGGGGCTGTGGGCTTCAGACAGAACAGGCTTCCCAGGAAGCCACTGAGACTTGGGGCCTTAACTGCTACAGCAGCAGGGTGACCCGGCCTGCACACTGCACCGCGTCACTGTGAACAACCGACGTCCCAGGAAGAGTGAACCGTGGTCACACACTTCCGATCAAACCAGTTCAAGGAGGTCTGCATGTGCAGCTAAAACAGCTCTAAGTCGGTAAAACGTGATTTCCCATCTCCTGATGTTGAATGCCACTGAATGTTTTATTTTTATACTCTGGGTTCACACGTGTGAAGGGGGGAAGCACAGCCACCACGTAGAAACAAAGCAATTACTACGAAACAAGAACGAGGGATGGCAAGGGCCTCAGGGGACTGAGGCGTGTTTTTAGGGTCCCAGCATGCTGGCCAGAGAGCAGCTGTGTGCCGTGGCCCGGGCCCCCGGGCTCCCCCCACGCCCCCCTGGAGCTCGGCCAGTCATCAGATGACCGTGGAGGGCAGGGAGTGATTTTGCTGTCAGGAGCAATCCCAACCGATCAGCTAAATTATACACCTCTGAAACTTGACTTTTTGTCCATTCCTCACTTATTTCAACCGATTAAGCTCATCAATTTGAAATTTTTATAGACTAAAGACTAAAACTGGATAGGTTGTCAGCTTTAAAAATATATTTAGGGTTCCTACATGCAACTACTAAGAATATAGTTCTTTGGAGAACAGATCACACCATAGCGCTTAACCCCAAACTCATACAGTTTGTATGAAATTGAGGTAAACGTCCCCCCCCAGGAATGATAATTTTTCCTGACTATGAATTCAACACTCTAGAATTTTCTTCTGATAGCAAGAGCGGCAGAGGGGACAGGCATGGAAAAGACAGCTGTCCCCCAGGGAGAACTCCTCCAGGGCAAGGAGACACGTGTGGTGAAACACGTGTGAGCAGGACAGGAGGACCATCTCTCGGGAAGCCTGGCCTCGGAGCGCCTCCACGGGGTCCTGGTGACAGTCGCCGCTGCTGGGGAGCGGGGTGAGGCAGATGGGACACTCATGGGCCTCCCGGTGCAGAGCCTACAGCACAGGACAGGAAGTGAGTTTGTCGTGCAGGGCGTAATGGGACGCTTCCTGAATTTAAGGGAGAACCATACCAAGAGACACGGATATTCTAGAAATGAAATTTGATCCTGGGTTACAAGAACACTAATTACACATATACTGTTGCTCTCGTGAAAAATGGGAAGGGATAGTGACCCACTGCGGTCAGCAATTTTTTTTAAAGTCTTTCTTTCCATCTCCCCTCCCCTCCCCTCCCCTCCCCTCCCCTCTCCTCTCCTTTCTCTTCTTCTCTTCTCTTCTCTTCTCTTCTCTTCTCTTCTCTTCTTTTCTCTTTCTCTACACCCAGCATGGGACTCAAACTCATGACCACAGGACAAGAATTGCATGTTCTTGGGGCGCCTGGGTGGCCCAGTTGGTTAAGCGTCCAACTTCAGCTCAGGTCATGATCTCACAGTTTGTGAGTTTGAGCCCCACGTCGGGCTCCGTGCTGACAGTGCAGAGCCTGCTGGGGATCTTTCTCTCTCTCTGTCTGCCCCTCCCTCACTTGTGCGCTCTCTCTCTCTCTCTCTCTCTCTCTGTCTCAAAATAAACAAACTTTAAAAAAAAAAAAAAGAAAGAAATGATCAATAAAAAAAAAAGAGTTACATGCTCTTCTGACTGAGCCAGCTGGGTGCCCATGTGACAAGCAATTTTTAAAACAAACAAAAATCCTTTCTAAAATGCTGATAATGGCATAGATTTCCTTTTAGTTAAGCAGTACAGAGTAGCCTTTTTCAAAATCCTTGACCCTGCATAGCTGCTAAACTTCTGTGTAGATTTTCCTGTTTTCATGATCTTCTAAGTAAGTTTGTCCTCTGTCGCACTGAGTCTCCCTGGCTTCCATGGCTATGACAGACGCAAGGGGAGGGCAGGCCCGGGCTTGAAGGGAAGCCAGGAAAGTAACACGTGGGGCGGCGTTTTCCCTTTGGTGTTTTCACTGCTCACAAAAAGGCATCATCAAAGCAGTTTCCAGCTGAAGGGCCTTGGCCTCACCCCAGACTGGACGACAAAGGTTCGGGGAGCCCCTGCCGGTTCAGGCACAGCCGGGGCTGGAAGCACGGGCCTGGTACCGCCAGGTCCCCGCGTCTCCCCTCTAGTCTAGTCACCCAGAATCCCGGGGGCTCTGCTGCTTCCGGTTAGGGGCCCACGCCTACCTGTATCTGGATCTTCTCCCAGTCTCCTTCTGTGAGCTCACGGCCACGCGTGGTCTCCAGCTGCTGGAGGACACTTCGGTTTACGGCCAGGCAGTGGTCGATTTCCGAAAACAGCTCGTCTATGTCCGTGTTGTAGGAGCACAGTATGCGGTGGCTGATTTCTGTGAACTGGAGAGGACACGGGAGGCAGCACACCCACGTGGAGGGGGGCGGCCTACGTGGAGGCGGGAGGGAGGCCCCTTGAGTCCTCACAGCCTTTTTTACTGACTTTCCTCCGGTCTCTACCTTTGAATAAGACTCTTTAGGGGAGCACCTGGGGGGCTCAGTCAGTTAAGCATCTGACTCGATTCCGACTTAGGTCATGATCTCAAGAGTTCGTGAATTTGAGCCCTGCGTCGGGCTCTGGGCTGACAGTGCAGAGCCTGCTTGGGATTCTCTGTCTCCCTCTCCTTCCCTCCCTCTCTCTCTCAAAAAATAAACATTTAAGTAAAAGACTTTTGGGGGAAATAGGTATACAGATGTTTACTTGATAGAGCTATGGTCAGATAGTTGATGCAAGGAGATTCCAAAAGGCTCACCTGCTTGTAAGTCTTGGTGGTTGTTAACAAGGAATACACTGTAATTAAAAGTTGAGAGCAAATAAGAGGGAAAAGGAAGTGGAGAGGAGAGAGGAATTGGAATCGCACAGGACTAGTGCCGTTATCACCCTGCCTCGCAGCCGGTGCTCGGTGCTCGGTGCTCCAGCAGGGCCCTCACCGCGCTCGTGCGGGGCCCAGCACCACCGGAACCAGTGCTCACCAGCTCTTCCTTCTGTGGCTGTGCGTTATGGACAATCATTTTAGCGTGACCATAAAAGAAAAAAAAGGGAAAAATCCAAGAGAAAGATTGTCCCTTCTTTTACACTGCTTACTCATTCTGCCTCCCTCAGGAAGCCCGAACGTCATAATTTGAAAACTCCCATTGCCTAAGGACCTCGAAAATCTCTTTCTGCGGGGGATTGATGTATGGACAGTGCATGCCCCCTTCTCCCGATCTTTAGGACGTAGTTTAACATGGTTTCCCTTGCTAGTCTGCCGTATGGAGGCAGCATATTACATTTTATCTCAAACTTTAAAAAGGTTTGCTTTTGAAAATATTGTCCTTAACTAGAGTTCTCTAATGCCCCCTCCCTCTCGGTTCTTTATTTTATAAAGTACTACTTTTTTTTAAATATAAAGTACTGCCTTTTAATACAAAAGGATTTAGAAAAACAGTGATCTCAGGACAAATGGTTTAGCTGGCTGTGGGATGATGTGCTATCGCCTCCTGATGGCAATGAGCTGGAATTGCTGGAGGAAGCAAAATGATTACAGACTGTTCTGCTACACGCGCGTGTTTGAAGCGGGATCTCGCTCAGATCCGATGAGCAGAATGGAACGTGCCTAGATAATGTAGGAGTCGCAAGGGCTCACAGTACGTTCATCTGTGAGCCATTACATGATAACAGTTGCTAACTGCAAAGTAGCTTAACATGACATCCTTCACTCTCCTCTCCTCCCCAGACTCTGCTTGGCCCGTACACTGATTTGGAAATATTTACTGTGTGATTCTCCCGGATTTCTCCAAAATTAGGAATCTTCAGCTTTTCTGTATATGCTCTTCCATCAAGATGCTATTGCTCCTTTTCCAAGAGGGAAAGCCCTAGAATTATTGGTTTATTAGAAATCTAACATGTCTAAATCTTTAGTAGGGTTTTTATTAAGACAGCTGTTATTTTGCTAGTGTTTTGATTACAGTTGTACAGCTTTTAGATGATTTGCCCATCTTCCCATAAGTCCTGCATGGTTTTTCAGGAACAAACACACTGGGAGCAATGCCTAGATAGAAAAGTGATTTCGTGATTTTGTAACGAGTGCAGACATCAGTTTCATTTGATGTGGTTGGGAGGAAGAAGAGTTTCATGTTTTCAGTTAGGTTGTGGAGATCTGGATTACTAAAGAGGAAAGGCAATCAAAGTTGAGGAAATCTTTTGAGGAAAGACTAGAAACAGCTAGGGCAGAGGTGGGAGTCTGGGGAAGAACCCGCCTGCACTGTCGGCAGGAATATAGACTGGGACCACTGCTGTGGAAAACAGTTCGGAGGCGCCTCAAAAAGTTAGATGTGCCGTATGATCCCAGAGCTCCACTGCTAAGTATTTGTCCAAAGAGAATGAAAACACTAATTTGAGAAGATCCACGCACCCCATGTTTCTTGCAGCATGTGTACAGTAGCCGAGCTCTGGAAGCCGCCCACGTGCCCCTCCACAGACGGGCGGATAAAGAAGGTGGGATAGACATACATTTACGCACACACACACGGGAATATTGCACAGCCATAAAAAGGATGAGACTGTGCCATTTGAGACAGCTTGGGTGCACCTAGAGAGTGCCGTGCTGAGGGAAAGAAGTCAGACTGAGAAAGACAAATACCACACGACTTTACTCATGTGTGGCATCTAGAAAAATAAGCAAAAGGCAGAAACAGACCCTAAATACAGAGAACACACGGACAGCTGGCCCAAGGGAGGGGTGGGGGGGGGCAAAGCTGGCACAGGGGGTACGAGACAGCATCTCCCTGCTGTAGAATGACCCGTCCCGGGCAGAAGGGGCACGCGCGGGGACACCATCAACGACACTGTGGTGGGCTTGTGTGGTGACACCTCCTCCGCGGGCGGCGGGCAAGGCATGGCGTGTACACTTGTCGAGTCCCTCGTGTAACACTGTGTGTCAGTTTTGGGGAAAGGACTGCATTTGCTTTCATTATCTTCCCTTCCTTTTTCTTCTCAAGATAGTGTATGATACACTTAGAAAAAACCCTTTTAGTAAAATTGTCTTTACAACTTTCTAGAAGGTAAGACTTAGAGCTGGCTTCTCTAGACCACCCCGTCCTGCAGAGATGTGACGTGAACCACACCTGTAATCCTAAACTTGTAGCAGCCACATTCTTTAAAGTTTTGAAAAAGATGAAATTAATTTCAATATTTTACTTAACCCCACATATCCAAAACGTTGTCATTTCAGAGTGTCTCAGTTGAATACCTATTAATAAGATATGTTATTCTTTTTTCCTGCTAAGTCTTTGAAATCCTGTGTGTGTCTAGCACGTTTCGATTTGGACTGGCCTCACTTCAGGGACTTGACAAGCGCAAGTGGCTTGTGGCTGCCGGGACTGGACGGCACGGCCCGGGGGCTCATGTGGACACACGCCGGAAAGACCCGGATCTTTGCGGAGTGACCACAGAGCCCGAGGCTCGGAGGGCTAGCCCACCCGCAGCCGCACCAGTGGCTCCTTTGGGAGACACCTGCAGACCCATGTAAGTAGCAGGGGAGTCCCCTGTTCCAGGGGTGTGACAGTGGTGGCCATCACCTGCCTGCTCTCTTGCTGTTCCCTCCCCAGCACGGAGCTGTCTGCACAAGTTGCCGTCCATCCGGAAACCACGACTCCCATCCCTCCTGTGCCAGGTGAGGCCGCCTGACGTAGCTCTTCCACGTGGAAGTGGGGTCCCCGAGCTGGACACACGGGTCTCTGGGCCCCGGGAACGGCGGAGCAAAGGGCTGGAGGGGACGGTGCCTGCACCCTACCGGCTGGCACGCCGCACTCGTGGGTGGCGCTGAGGCTCCTACTTGTGGTCACTGGAGTCTGGGGTCATTTGCTCCAGCAGTTGGCAGTGTCCTGATTGAGTGACTCATATGGTCCGTCCCACGTGGTTGGGCTTGGAGAGGCGACCTGAGCCTCTCGGGATCTCAGAGACAATCGGATGAGTGATACGCGAGACACACGTCCTGGATGCCGTGGGACCTTCTGGCTTGCGAGTATTCTGGTCTGTGGACGCCTCATGTGCCAGTGATGTGGGCCGAGCCGGCAGGAGTCCGTGGTCAAGTGGTCACGGTCAGACCTCAGAAGGTGCCTGCAGGGCGTGGTGTGCCCTTCTGATTCTCCCCCCACTAGACGACACAGACTCACGCAGCACGGGAGGGTCGGCCGCGGTGGGTGAGGCTGCGCTGGCCTTCGTCCCTGGGTGTTCCAGGGAGCCCACGCCGTGACGCGACAGGCGTCCACATGGCTGATGGTTGGGGTTTTTAATCATGTGTGAATCTTTGAGGCGCTTGTGTTTTGGGGGTTTGTTTGCAAATGTGTTTTAGCCGTACAGAAACCCCCCTCTCACAGCACTTCTGACTTCCAGTCTTCCGACTTTACGATGGTGCGGAGGCGATCCACACTCGGTAGAAACCATACTTCGAATTCTGAATCTGGATCTTTCCCAGGGCTAGTGATGCGCGGTCTGATCCTCATGATGCCGGGCGGTGGCCGCAGCTCCCAGCAGCCACGCGATCACGAGGGCCCACAGCCGTGGCACCGACGACGGTCTGCACCCACACAGCCACTCCCATCACTTTCAGCACAGCGTTCCGTCCATCACGGGAGACACTCGACTTTGTCATAAAATGGGCTCGTGTTAGGCGGTTCTGCCCAAGCGTAGGCCGACGTGAGCGTTCCGAGCACGTTCAAGGTGGGCCGGGCTGAGCTGGGGTGTTCGGTCGGTTAGGTGTACGGA
>CM053559.1:99094081-99141279 GCA_028646485.1 Cryptoprocta ferox | reverse complement strand
GGAGAGAGAGCGGGAGACACAGAATCGAAGCAGGCTCCAGGCTCCGAGCTGTCAGCACAGAGCCTGACGTGGGGCTCGAACCCACGAACCGCGCGATCATGACCTGAGGGGAAGTCGGACGCTTCACTGACTGAGCCACGCAGGCGCCCCTCCACATTTTAAATGCCTTACGCCGTGATGAGAATTTTTGTGGTCAGTTTTTATAAGTGACGTGTTTGTATTTTGAAAGAGCGCGTGTGCCACAGGTGCTGGATGTCACTGTCCCCAGTGCCTTTGCCTCGGATCTGCTTTGTCTGATGTCAGAACTTTTCCTATATCGTTGTGTGTGTGTGTGTGTGTGTGTGTGTGTGTGTCTGTCTGTGCACACATCTTACACACTTCATTCTTGTTCTCCACACACGAGCCCCTGCGAAGTCATGTGACGGGGCCGATGCTGGCCGGTCCAGCCCGCGGGACGTTGGTCCCTCCTGTTCTGTGCTTTCTAGTTGTCCTGCCATTGGTTTACTTTTCTCTCTGCTCTTTTCTTCCACTGACACTTCCATCTCTCCTTCTCTCTGCTAATTTGAAGGTTAAAACTCCAGTTCTTTCGGCAGCCACCCCGGAAATGTATATTAAGATTAGTGCGTCAGTCAGCATCTTCACCCCACCGCATGAGCCGGGGGCCTGGAGCACTTTGGCGGGGGACCCCCGGGTGCAGCCTCTCTCTTCCTCTCCTTTCATCCTGGAAGACATTAGTAGTCTTGCTTTACAGAGTCCGTGCCTTGTAGGCTTATCCACATTTTTACCACCTTGTACTTCACCCCTTCTTGCATCTTGGAATCTGGGATCATTTTCTTTCTTCACAAAAGGCAACTTTCAGAATTTCCTCTAGCGAAGGCATTTTAGTGACACTCTCAGGCATTTTTGTCTGAAATTGTCTTTCCTCTGCTTCTCTGCTTTCTTATTATTTTATTTTTTTCAAGTTTCAAGTGGGGCTTGAACTCACAGCCCTGCGGTTGGGAGTCGCGTGCTCCTCCTACTGAGCCAGCCGGGCTCCCCTGCCTCTGCTCCTGGCTGGAACTTTCGTTTGGTGTGTGTAGCCTTCCAGGCTGTTACTGCCTCCCTCAAGACACAGAGATGCCGCGCTCAGTCTTCTGCCGTCACTTCTGAGACGTCTGAGGCGTCACTAGACAGGTCTTGTCTTTTTTTTAAATCACACTGGGGATCCCGGGGCATCTGAAGTCTGTGCCTCGTTCCCGTATGAAAATCCGTAGCCTCTCTGCTTCATGCTGCCGCCCGTCCGCATGCCTTTCCCCTCTTGAATTCTGGTTCCTGGACACAGCCCTTCACGTCCTGTCCTCGGCATGTCACTGCCCTGCGGCCACTTACGCGGGAGGTGATGGTGCGGAAGGAAGGGAGGACGTGAGGACACCCAGGGTCCCTTCCTTGCCATCAGCCAAGGGCTCAGACCCCGTCTGGTGTAGTGGTTAACTGTTTGGGTAAGACTTAGATGCACACGCGTGAGGTAGGAGACACACTGTGTGCTTTTGCAGATTCCACACGCTTGCACTTAAACTTGGCATCATTTTCCTCTGCTTGGAACAACATTAAATTGCAGGTAAAAACCACCAGGGCAGAACGAGGCGGGGGGGGCAGGCGGACGGAGAGTGGCCAGCGAGGAACAAGGGTCCCCGCCTCTGTGTCAGCCCAGCCCTTTGCCGAGTGGCCTCACCTCAGCAGGGGCGGGCGGCTGCCCCCACCCTGCGCCGGCGCTGCCTGCATCTGGACCGCTGGAGCCGCTCGCCCACCCTGTGTCTGCCCCCCACCTCCACCCGCCCCCAAGCCCCGTGCTCCCCACTTTGCTCCCTGTCCCCTGCATTTCTTTGTATTCCTATGACGCTCGCTACTTTTTGAAATTGACATTGTTAACGACCCAGGTTTCGTTGTCTCCCCCAGGAAGGTGGGTGCGGCAGAGAGGGACCCCTCAAGGAGCTGTGGCCCCAGGGGTCGTGGGGGAAGGGACGGACGTGGATGGGTTTCATAAGGCGCAGAACGCAGGCCTCGGCCACTGGAAGCCACCTGGAGTGCTGTCCCCCACGGTGGGATTTAATCGGTGCTTTCATATCACTAGCCTGCCTGACAGATGTGATCTCATTTTCACACTTGTTAACAAGTCATACTTTCTTCCTTAGTTGAAATTAAAAGCATTTCATAAATGAGAAAAGTAACAATTCCTTTTATACGTCATGGTGGTTAAGGACTCTTAAGATGTAGTTTATTCAATCTAGCCGGAATAACTTTACCGTCGAGTGTGTGCGTGCTGCGCGATTAACGGGCCGGGAGCACGGCGGCATGCAGCGCGGGCACGGCCGGGCTGGGTTGCGCCTCGCGGTGCCAGCCCGGGACCCAGGGGCCTGGGAGCAGGAAGGCAGGGCGGGAACAAGGAGGGCGGGTGGAGGCTCAGAGTCAGACGGGAGCAGGGGCGGGGGGCGACAGCTGCGGGGGAGGCAGCCGGTGGGAGCGGCCAGGCGGGGGCCGGGGCGGGGGGGAGGCGGGGGGCCTGTGTGGCGGGAGGAGCCCGGGCTGCCTCGCGCTCTCTGATGCCCGAGTGGCCTTCTTGGAGCACTGCCCTCCCCACCTCTCACGTGATCCCAAACTCCCCATCCTGGGCCTGTCTGGAGGCTCAGGTCCCTGGGGGGCCTGTTTACTTCCTGTAGGAATTTCCCAGCCGGCCAGAGTCACTGACGGAGTCCCACGAATAACTGTCATGTTTCCCTGTTTCCGTGACTCCCGGGCCCGGAGGACTTCTGAAGACGCGTGGAGGCCCGGTGTGCGTGGGCTCGTGGCAAACGAGCTGGCTCTCCGCTCTCAGAGCACCTCTGGCCCGTCACGGGCCCTTAGCGTCGGCTGGCCGCTCTCGTCTTTTCCTGTGTGTATTTCTCATCGCCTCGACTGGGTTCCTCAGACTCAGGGAGTCTCAGCCTGAATCTCAGTCGCGCTGAGGCCCTTAGCATTCGTTAAAAAAATTGATTTTTAAGTTTGCAGTAGATTAGAAATGAGGACACATACATCCCCCGATGTGCATATTCTCAAGGAGTGTAGTAACATATCTGTTCTGGGATTTAAGAGAAAGAACAATGCCAGTGAGGAGTGATTTTGAAGTTCTCTCCAACTATCAAGATCCAATTAGGCCTTGGCGTTTAGCTTCTAATCATACGATCCACATTAGCTTGTTAATATAGACACCGAAAATCCTTCAGGACGGGTCTACAGCAGCTTTCTACAAGTGACCCGGTGTGATCTGATTCTTGTAGCTTCACCGATTCGAAGTTAGCAAGGGTGACGTTTATAAAGTTAAAGCACCTACTGTGGCCAAGTCAGAGCCGTGTCCTAAGTGCAGCTATGATTAGGTGTTTCTTAAATCTCGAATCCTTCCGTTCAGCGCCCTTCTTTCTTTCTTAATTCCCTCCTGTCTTTTCGGTCAGTGCCTTTAGTAACTGAGAAGGCGAGAACTGGCCAGAAGAAAAAGTAATAATCAAACACAATTGAGTTCTAGTTTTTAAACCAATGGTTAATAATATGAACTCTATAGGAACCAAATGTGTAAATAATTCGATTTTCAAAAGAATGAACGTCTTGGTATATTTTTCCTTTTAAGTCTCATATTTTGGATATTTGATAAATTAACTTAGAGTCCAGGTTATTGATATGTAAAGCAATTACTGGTCATTTACCAGTAACGTACTGGCTAAACATTAACAAAAATCTACTGACAGAAGTACCCAGGCGAACTCTGTCTGCCCGGGGGCCTCTCTAAGTGATCTGTCTGGATGTCAGCAAATTGCTTACTAATGTGTTGACTTATGACCACCCTCAAAAGCAAAATGAAAAGCCTGGAATTTACAGCATATCAATGAATCAGTTGATAAGCTTTTACTGGTTTAATATCCTCCCAGTCTTGCTGCTTGGAGCCACTTCAAGTTAGCAACAGAATGTTTGCCATCTCCGTGTGATAAAGGCAGTCACAGGACTAAACAAACTTTAAGACCATTATGCTGTTTGGTGAGATGTAAACGAAAAAAGTAAGAGAAACCTCGTGTAGGAGGGTGTGGGAGCGGACAGCCCCTAAAGTCAACCACGGCCTCTGACAAATCACTAACCTCACTTTTTAAACGCCGGTCAGGACTTTTAGCTTGGGTGGAGATAATATAATGCACTTGAAAAGTTTTAATTGCGCCAATAAAAGACCACCCCTCAATTGTATGACATGTGCCAGCAAGAATTTCTAGATAAGGATCAAAGGCATCAAGGACCAACCACCGCACTCTGGGCAACACTGGGGCTTTCTGTCCACACCGGGGACGGGAGCACAGCCGCTCTCCTGACCTTTGTGGGCGGCTCTGATCTGAGTTCACTGGGCCCTGTTGCAGGGGAGCCGCGGGGCTGCTGCGCCGTCCCCGACGGCTCCAGCTTAAGTCTCGGACACTCTCGGGGACAAACTCCAACATGTGATCTGTTCTGTCCTTTCCACAATCTATTTAAAAGAACCCACATGGTAACGCGGCATCACGTTGCTCTGGGCCAGTTAGGAACGTGCGAGTGGTTTTTAAAGCAAAGCAAATCTGCGAAAAGCCATTCCCAGCACACGGAGGCGTCACTGTTTGCAGGAAGAGCGCCTGTCGCTCGGCGCACACGCAGTCGGCGCGCGGAAGCCACAGTCAGGAGAGCGGGGCTCGTCGCTCCCCGCGGCGGAAGGAGCGGGCAGGGCCGCCGGTCTGTTACAGGTGACAGACGTCAGCGTGTAAGGACGCGGCGCCCGGAGCTAATCCGGTCCTCGGTAGTCGACGCGTGTCCATCCGGGCCGGATCTTGGAGCTTGAAACGCAGCCCGCGCTTCCTGACTGTGCCCACGCATCACGCCGCCCTGCTCCCCTGCCGGCCTTGGACTTCTTCCTCCCCCCGGGCCCCGTGGGCCCCCCAGGGTCGGGACTTCAGCCGCGCGGTGCCCCCCCCCCTCCCGCCCCGCGTTCACGGACGGCGGCTCCGTGCGCACTTGGGCAGTGGGCCGGGCGGTCAGTGAACAGGCGTCGCGAGGCAGCGGCGAGAGGCGAGCTTCTGTAGGAAAACCTGGCATTTCTGGAATGTCACTGACTATGTCACACAGCGAGTCTCCCACCCGGAGGAGCCTCGATTAAGTCATTGTTCCTTCTGGCTTTGGAATTTACTTGTTGTTTTTTTTTTTAAAGGGTGGATTACTCGGAAAGCTCCCGAAGCTGGACTGAGCACACCTGCTTAGTCTGAAACGCCGGCGGGGGCGGGGGGTGTGTGTGTAATGAGACCAAGACCAGGAGCTGTGTTTTTATTTTAAATATCTTCCTCTGAGCTTCCTAGAAGCTCACAGCCACACGTTACTGGGCAAGCTTGTGTTACACAAAATATTCTTGTACGTGTTTAGAGGAAAACAAACTGGTTGTTGTTTTTAACTAAAACATACAAGTTTGTTTCTTGATGAAAATAATAAAATTGCTTCTATCATAGAAAAATGCTATCTAAATATTTTTATAAAGCAGTGTATCCCATCAAACAAAGACACACGCCAGCAGGCCCTCTGGGCGATGCCTGCTCTACCCTCAGGCGGGGCTCACGGGCGCCTCACGGGTCTCACACCTACTTGTTATTGGGGTGCTGACTTCCGAACTGT
The DNA here is from genome assembly GCA_028646485.1 of Cryptoprocta ferox. NCBI lineage: Eukaryota > Metazoa > Chordata > Mammalia > Carnivora > Eupleridae > Cryptoprocta > Cryptoprocta ferox. Next base: position 99,135,600 of record CM053559.1, on the reverse strand, counting down.
GAAGCATTTATTCTACTCACATGATTCTTTTTTTCTAAAATATTTATTTATCTTTTTGAGAGAGAGAGACAGAGTGTGACAGAATCGGAAGCAGGCTCCGGGCTCCGAGCTGCCAGCACAGAGCCTGATGCGGGGCTCAAACCCGTGAACTGTGAGATCATGACCTGAGCCGGAGTCGGATGCTCAACCGGCTGAGCCCCCCAGGCGCCCTGCTACTCACATGATTCTGTCTTAAAAGGGCGCCATAGTCGGAACCCCCAAGCTGTAACATACGGATAAGCAAGTAGTCCAGGGTTGCTGAACGTCCAGGTCAGCAAGCAACACGGTCGTGCTGGCCTGCAAAGCCCTCTGGGGAACTGCGGCCCCGGCCGTGGTGCGGAGCTCGGCGTCGACCGCGGAGCGCGGGTGCCCGAGCTCTCTGACGACAGTCACTGCTGCACAGAACACCCCAGGACGTCCTCTTCTTGTATCTGGAGGTTTACCCCCTTTGACCAACGCCCCCCCCACCCTTCCGCCAGCCCCTGGCAGCCAGCGTTCGACCGCTTCTGGGAGTTGGCCTTGTGTAGATGCCACGTAGACGTGGCATCATGTGGTATTCATTGTGGACTCACTGGCATAATGCCCTCCGAGGCTCCTCTGAGCCGCCACAAACAGGATTCTTGCTTTCGACGGACGTGCACGTTGTTTCCATGTCTGGCCTGCTGCGAACAGCGCAGATCTCTCTTCAGTTCCTCCAGATGAGCTCCCGGAAGCCGGAGTGCTGGATCATATGAAAGTTCTATGTTTAATTTTCTTTTAAATTTTTTAATGTTTATTTTTGAGAGGGCGAGAGCGAGAGAGGGAGACAGAAAATCGGAGGCAGGCTCAGCGTTGTCATGGCAAAGCCCAACACAGGGCTTGAACCCACGAACCACGAGATCATGACCTGAGCTGAAGCTGGACGCTTCACCGACTGAGCCACCCAGGCGCCCCTATCTTTAGGTTTTTGAGGAGCCTCCATCCTGTTTTCCATAGGGATTGTATCAATGTACATTCCCACCAGCAGTGCACAGGGCTCGCTCTTCTCCACATTCTCACCAACACTTGTTATTTCTTGTCTTTCTGATCGCAGCCACGCTGACAGGTGTGGGGGTCGAGCTGCATTTCCCTGAGGCTGGTGACGAGCATCTGTCACGTGTCTCTTAGCCATCTGGATGTCTTCTTCGGAAAAGTGTCTGGTTAGCGCCTCTATTTTTTAATCAGATTTTTTTGGTAAGTTTTATGAGTTCTTTATATGTTTTGGATATTAATTAAGTCCTTATCAGATACCCGATGAGCAACTATTTTCTCCCATTCTGCACACTGCCTTTTCCTGGTGTTGACTGCTTTCTTTGCTGTGTGCAGAGGCTTTCTGAGTTTTGCGTGGTCCCATTTATTTATTTTTGCTTTTGTTGCTATGCTTTTGTTGTTATATCCAGAAAATCATTGCCAAAACCAATGTCAAGGAGACTTTTCCCAGATTTCTTCTAGAAATTTTGTGGTATCAAGTCTTAAATTTAAGTCTGTAACCCATTTTGAGTGAATTTCTGTTCTATCCTCTTGACGAACTGGCCCCTCTATCATTATATAATGACTTTCTTGCTTCCTGGGGCAGCTTGGAGCTGCAGTCGGATTGTCAGCTGAGAGGCACGGAGCGCTTTCTCGGCCCCTTCGCTCGGCGCCCGCGTGTCCGGAGGGAGTCTCCCAGGCTGCGCACAGTCCATCTTGCTTTGTCAGTCCGTGCAGCCATTTTTCAGCCTTGGATTGGAGAAGTGACCTGTTGCCTGACAGCTCTCTTTGTAGTCCCTTGTTCCTTTCTTCCTCTCTTGCCGCTTTCCTTTGTGGATTGATGATTTTCCGCAGCGCTGCGCTCTGACCCTCGTGGTGGCTTTGCTTCGGGGTTACCGCAGGCTTGCGTAAGACCTTGTGTGGATGTGACAACCTATTTTACGCCGGTAACAACTTAGCTTCCATCCCAGACAAAAATCCACCCTTTACCGCCCCCATTGTACGTTTTTGATGCCACAGTTGACCTCTTTTTATACTGTGTATTCCTTAACACATTATTGTGCTACGGTTATTTTTAATACTTTTGTCCTTTACTCTAGACACAGATTAAGAGTTTAACGCCCACCGTGTTACAGTGTTAGAGGACTCTGACTTTGCCTGCGTTCCGGCCTTCACTGGCGTGTTGTGTGCGGTCACACATGTCCGTGTTGCCCATCGGCCCCCTTTCACCTCAGCTGGAGGAAGAGCTGGCGGCATTTCTTTAAGGCTGGCCCGGCGCTGAGGACGCGCTCAGTCTCGTCCGTCGCCTTCGTTTCTGAAGCACACCTTGGCCAGACACCGTGTTCTCGGCGGGACGGTCTGCCTTTCGGCACCTGGACGTGTCGTCCCGCTCTCGCCTGGCCTCCGAGGTCTCGGCCGAGAGACCGGCCGACAGCCTTGAGGGTATTCCCTGGTGAGTGTGGTTTTTCTCCTGCTGCTTTCAAGATTCTTTGGTTTTTGAGTTTTATTAGAATGTGTTTTGGGGGGAAGATCTCTTTAAAGTGAGTTTGTTTGCTGACTTCATCCACTTGGCTACGTAAATCTCACCGATTTGGGAGGTTCTCAGCTGCTATTTCTCTCTGCCACCTCCCCTCGCCTCTGCGACTCCCATAATTCACCGACTGTTTCCACGCACAGTATGCCTTCTTCACTTTTGTAAATTCCCTTTTGTTTTCCTCTGACTGGATAATTTCAAATTTCCTTTCTTCTAATTCCTAGATTCTTCCTTCTGCTTGATCCGTTCTGATGGGGATGCTTTCTGTCTGTTCTCTGCCCCAGGATGTATTTGGTTCTTTGTTGTTTCTCTCAGTTGAACTTATCATTATGTTTATGTATCATTTCCTGATTTCATCAGATGCTCCTGTGTGTGTGTTTTAAGCTTTTAAATCTTATTTCCGAGAGAGAGAGCGAGACAGAGAGCGAGCAGACGAGGGGTTGAGAGAGGGAGACACAGAATCCGGAGCAGGCTCCAGGCTCCGAGCTCTCAGCACAGAGCCCGACGCGGGGGCTCGAACTCATGAACCGTGAGATCGTGTCCTGAGCGGAAGTTGGACGCCCAGCCAACTGAGCCCCCCGGCGCCCCTCCTGTGTTTTCTTGCCCCTCACCGAGCTTCCTTCCAACACGTATTTTGAACTCTTTACAGGTACAGTGTAGCTCTCCAGGTCTTTGGGGTTGGTTACCGGAAGGTTGCTGAGACCCCCTGGGGGGGTCATGTCTCCCCGTTTTTCACGCTCCTTGCAGTCCCGCGTTGCTGTCTTCACGCAAAGTAGCCACCGCCTTCTGTTCTTTGCTGGCTGGTGTCAGGAGACCTTCTGTCACAGCTGCTCTGGGCGGAGGTTTCTCACCGCCCCCCGGGGCCTGCTCCCTCTCGCGTCGGAATTCTTAGGCTCGATGCCTCTGCATGGCGCCCGCCGGTGCCGACGCTCCCCGTCTGGCTTTCTCAAGGCTGGAGCCGCAGCGCCGTGGCCTCTCCCGCGCCGCTTCGGGGTCCCCGGCTGGAAGCAAGGCCAGCGTGGCTGTTCCCGCGCGCGTGGGCGGGCGAGACGCCTTCCGGGTCCCTTCCCCTCTGCTGCCAGGCCCACAGCTGCACAGAGGCACCCCGACCCCTGGTGGGGGCCGGACTGTTGTTGCTGATGGGGGGGGGTGTGGACAGGAGTCAGGGACGCTTCAGTCGGCCGTGTTGCTGACGTCATCCCCCGAAAAAAAATTGTTTTCCGATCAGTACTTGTACATTTTTTAAGTTTTAGTTGTTAACTAGTATGCAAGGGATCCCTTTCCATTGCACTTCGTATCTGATTATGGTTGCTCTGTAAGAAGCAATTATTGCATATTTATCTTGAATCAACATTCTCTAATAGTTTAGTTCTAATAATTCTTCAAATGACTATAGACTTTAAGTCCATGTGTATAGAGAACATATGTACCATGTAGTACATAATACACGCACACGCGCACATATCACACACACACGTGCACGCACGCACACACGTGTACACACAGTGTATTTTGTTTTCTTGTATTATTGCATTGGCAAGGATTGACCAAAGTGTGATGATAGTGGGGAACCGATTTTGCATCTTTAGGGTTTCACTGTCTAAAAAATGTTTTTAGTTTCTGATGTATGGTCGTTGATAAAGAAATGTCACCTACCTCACGTTTGCTGTTAATCTTACGAATGGCTATCTAATTTAGTATTTTCAGTAAATATTGAGATACTTTAATATGATTTTTCTCAGTCATTTTTATGTATTTCTTTCTGTGTTTGCTATTTTGATAGGAGGTAATTTCAATTATATTTTCAGATTTAACAGCATGAGTTTGCATACAAGTCTTTTATCATTTTAAATGATTTCCACGTAGATGGTCAGGCCTCCTATTCCGTGTGTCTGCCTTCGCTTTTATCCGTTTTAACTCTTGGTGAGAGCTGGCCATTGTTAGTTTTTTAAATGCTGATGAGATCTTCATCTTCAGTTTCTTTTCCCCAAAGTATCAGCTATTGGCTTCACTTACCAGTTTTACTTTTATTCTAATAAATTACTTCTTTTATCTTTATACTTCCTGCATTTAAAAATTTTTTAGTGTTGTTTATATAGCTCTTTCATTTGAATGGTTAGTTCATTATCTTTCATCTTTCTTGTTTAATAATAAATGTGCATGACACTAATTGTCCTCTGAGTACAGCTTTAGTTATAGACCACAGAATACTATGTGCTCATTGTCACGAACACAAGAACAGTGTATAATTTAGATTCTGAATTTCCAAATGCACTTTAATATTCATTTATTTTACTGTGATTTTCTATTTTCTTTTTTTTTTGAATATGCAACATTTATTTTTGAGCATGCCTTTATATAGGGCATTTTAAAAATATATAATGTATTGTCTAATTGGTTTCCATACAACACCCAGTGCTCATCCCAATATATAGGGCATTTTTATTTCACTGGATTCTCACGTGTCTCTCACAAGCAGCTATTAGATTTTTTTCAATGTAATTCAAGTTTGTTACTTAATAGGGAAATTCATCTCAATCATGTTTGTTGTAATTACACTTATATTTTAGCCCTATCATCTTTTTTTTAAAAGTTTATTTATTTTGAGACAGAGACAGTGTGAGTGGGGGAGGGGCAGAGAGAGAGGGACAGAGAATCCCAAGCAGGCTCTGAGCTGCCAGCGCAGAGCCTGATGCGGGGCTCAAACCCGTGAAACCAAGATTCAGACGCTCAACCACCTGAGCCACCGCGGCGCCCCAGCCCTATCACGTTACCTCTCCTACTCATTATTCTTTCTTGTTGCCTTTTCTTGGAAAGCTCTTTATATCCCCACATGCATATCTCCTGTGGTCTTTATAACTGCTGTGTGATGATCCCTGTATGGACGTACTTGGGGGCAGACTCTTTGGCTGTTTATGATTCTTTCTCTTTTATAAGCATTGCTATAGTGAACACAGTTCATGTTACATGTTCACGTTACATCTTAGCAAACACGTAGATCTGTAGGGCAAATTTCTAGGGGACTCAAAGAGAACAATCAGCCAGAAGTACATTCTGAGTTCTACCGACAGCTTATGAGAACGTCCATTTCCCTCTCATTGTCATCAATCCTAGATAATTACCATCACAATTTCCAATTCTTGCTAATCTAGTAGGTTATTTTTTTTTATTTTAAAATGTTTTCTTTAATGAGTAAGATCAAACAACTTTAAAAAAATTTTTTTAATGTTTATTTTTGAGAGAGAGAGAGAGACAGAGCATGAGGAGGGGAGGAGCAGAGAGAGAGGGAGACACAGAATCCGAAGCAGGCTCCAGGCTCTGAGCTGTCGGCACAGAGCCCATTGCAGGGCCTGAACTCACGATCCACGAAATCATGACCTGAGCCGAAGTCAGATGCTTAACTGGCTGAGCCACCAAGGCGCCCATTGGTTGAACATTTTTTTATATAGTAACCATATATCTGTAGTTCTTCTTTAAACTGCTTGTCACATACTCAGGGAATTTGCTTCTGGTCCTTTGAATTGCAAATATGTTTGCCTGATTTGTCATTGGTCTTAATTTTTTTCTCCCAGTACATAAGTGTATGTAGTTATCAATCAGTTCCTTTATGGGCTGTGTGTTGTTTTAAAATCCTACTAGGAAGGTCTTTCCCACCCTCACATCATAAATTTATGACGCTTTCTTCTAAAAGCACTATGTTTCTGTTCCTGTTTAACTTTTGTTCCGCACACGGTACATTCTGGTGTGAGCTGTGAAACCTATTTTTGTTTAAACCCTACCTCCTCCCGACCTCCCTTGCTTCCGACTCCCAGCCCACTGCCTTGGACCCGGAGCTCTGTACCCTAGCTCACCTGCTAGAGTGTATCCCTAGCTCTCAATCGGTAACGTTTCACTACAGCGTATTCCGTCCTCTGTATGTATGTACCTATGTCTGAGTGTGTGACCTCCTTACAGATTGGCTGCAGACATCGGCACACATCACCCCGCCTAAATCCTTCAGCATGGCCCTCCGTCCCCGGCAGTGACGACGCAGTTAACGCGCCGTGGAGACTGAGCCTTGACACGTCCCTGTTGTAATTCTGATCCATATCCGCATTCCCAAGTATTCCAGTACAGTGCTTTAGTTTTAGTTTTGATCCAGGATCCAAAGACCTCTCATTACATTTAAATGTTATAGTTCTCAGACTTCCTTATTCTAGAACATTCCTTAGCCACTGACATTTTATAATCCAAGCTAGCTGTTTTAGAGGGTATTCCTCGTTTTGGACTTACTTCATTACATGTTTTCTTTTTTTAATTTTTTAAATGTTTATTTAGTTTTGAGACAGAAAGAGACAGTGCGTGAGCCGGGGAGGGGCAGAGAGAGACAGAGACAGAATGTGAAGCAGGCTCCAGGCTCTGAGCGGTCGGCACAGAGCCCGACGCGGGGCTCGAACTCACAAGACATGATATCATGACCTGAGCAGAAGTCGGATGCTCAACCGACTGAGTCCCCAAAGAGTGGTTTTCTATCCCTCATTCTTACAAAAGAGCGTGCAGGCTAACAAAAACAAGTAAGTGTGGGAAAGATCTCAATAAACGTGTCAGGGAAACTTCCATAAATAATGATCACAGGAAGGTGGGAGTATGAATTCTGTCTTAGTGATTAAAGCTAGCGTCATGTCAGAACACCACAGTCCCGTACAGGGAGTGCTCGCAAAGCCGATACAGACTATCGGGTGCTTGGGTGGCTCAGCTGGTTAAGTGTCTGACTCCAGATGTCAGCTCGGGGGCAGGACCTCACAGTTCGTGAGTTCGAGCCCCGAGTCGGGCTCTGCGCTGACCACGCGGAGTCTGCTTGGGATTCTCTCTCTCCCTCCCTCTCTCTCTGCCCCTCCCCCACTCATACACGTGCACGCTTTCCCTCTGTCTCTCAAAAATAAATAAACTTTAAAAAATATACACTATCACTACATCTGAAGCAGGCAGCATAAAGACGAACTCAAACAACACATCAGCACTGGCAGTGAGTGCGCGCTCTCCGGTGCCTGCTGTCCACACCGCTGCGCTTGTCCGGCCTGCAAGGTCGGGATGATCACCGTCCTGTGCACATGAGGACGAGGGACACTGAGGCTTCGCCTGGCCCCACAGAGCTCCCGAGGGCAGAGCTGGGGGGGGGGGCAGAGCTGTGGGGGGGGGGCTAGCCGCCCACCTCCCACGCCTGTTCCTCCCGTACGGGTTTCCATGAGGGGAAACTGTTCAGCCAGAAAAGTAAACATCACAGATAAAAAAATGGTTTAAAGAAAGGGTAGAGCCCGAAGTTATTCATTTCTGGAACTCTCCCAGTTTGGCGACTCCCTGCAGCCCCGGGGCCTTGACTGTTACAAACTTCCACCCGGGTTTTCACTCGCGGTCCACGGCCGTGAGAGACGGAGCCTGTTCCGCTCCTTCAGCTGAAGAGATTATTTAAGCAGGTGCCATGCAACGGCCAAACAAAAGTTGGTTTGAATTTAAGCTTTCTTCCAGTTTTACGAATTGTATGGTTTAACTGGAAGAGAAATCCGTAGCTCCCTGTCTGGGCTGGAAAGCCGGGTTACGTTGGCCAGGATTTCTAGCACCATCTCAACCATGTTTCCGGAGCCTGCGCCCGACTGAGTCAGAACGAGTGGCGGGTCCTCCCGTCCCCACCGAGTCACACAGGCGCCCTCTGTCTGGAGAATCCGGGGCCTTCACCTACCTTCCCTTCAAAGAATTTTCTCCGCAACTTGGCATCCGTGGGCGGCACGGTTCTCCTCAGGTCCCGGTACCACTTTCTAACCACGTGTCCCCGCCAGCAGGCCTGGACCCTGGAACGCACGCGTTTGGGGGGGGCGCTGACTCGGGGCGGCTCTCACAGGGGTTTCCAAACAGGGCAGGGCCTGGGGAGGGGGGCGGGGGTCCAGGGGGGAGGCCAAATGCCCACGTCCTTTAACCTGAGTCATCACCGCGGGCTGCAGGACAGTGCGTCCCCGGTGGGCTCTGGGGTCCGCGGGCGGGGAGGACCTTCCTACCTTGTCGCACACTTGATTTTGAAGAGCTGGGCCCCGTCGTGAATCACTCTGGTTTGGTACTGGTCCTTTCTACAGAGGGGGCAGGTTTTCTTATTTGTGAAGTTTTCAAAAGCCTGGAGGCATGCCTGAAGAAAAAACATTTCACCTAAAATTTTATAAGTAATTACTCGTAAATAACATTTTTACGTCTAACGTAATTACAGTGTTCTTTTCTCTCGTAATTACGAGAGAGTCCAATTTAGATTAGATTATAAAGTGAAGAAGTTTCATCAGATGTTAACGCCTTCCTCATGACACTTGGTCCAAAAGTGAGATTTTACAAGAATATACATGCAGCTGCATCGGAACCTCTGCCAACGACTCGCGCCACGGGAGCCGGGCGGGCCGGGCCGACGCTTCGAGGCGCGCTCCCGGCAGCCCCGCTCGCGCGACACCGCGGTTCTTCTGTCACAGGAGCGCCGTGACTTTCCGCCCAGGGTGAACTGGACTGTGGCCTAAAGCCAGATTTCTAACTCTGAGCGGTGATTACGGACAGAATGAGTGGCTCTTTGCAGGAGACGCTAAGGGAGCCAGAGCTACAAGGGGGAGCACTGCACACTGGACGGGGGAGGGAGGCGGGACTCACTCACCCGGTGAAACACGTGGGAACACGACAGCAGCACCTGTCGAGGAGACAAACGTGTTTGAAGTTTAGTTTTAAGAGAGCAGCAGCATAAATGCATTAATTAAAAGAAACATTCTGAATGCTTAAAAGGTAGGCTGTGTTGTTTCTTTGAAAAATTAAAAGAGCAGGTTAACAACCTTGACATTTCTAATGGTTGAAGTTGAGCACAGCACAGGTATAGCCTCTCAACAAGAAAGGCCCCGGTAACAACCACCTGACGCATCAAGCACGTGACGTTTGCCGGGAAGCCGTTACAGTGAGTGTGTACGTAACATTATGAAATCAGTGTGTGTCCTGGGCAGACCCCGGGAGGGACGGCGGCTGGCGAGTGGGGACGGAGGTGCCGAAGGAGGAGACGGGGAGCGTGACCCAATGTCTTCGCTTAGGGCTTTGATCCACCCGGCGGCAGCCTTATTAATTCTAACACGCTTCAACTTAAACAGCAAGAAGTCCTAGACACATACGAAACACTTTTTCTTTCTGAAATGCAGGGCAAGTGCGCTCACAAGAAAGTGTCACCTCCCTCTGACCCAAATTCCCCACCGCAGAGCGATATTCTGGGCTGTGGAATAAGGAAGAGGGTAGGCGGTTCTTCTGCAAGGAGAACCAGGGCTGACACCAGGACACCAGGCGGAGTGAGCTGCGCGCAGGTGCGAGGGGGCCAGCGAGGGGGCCCGCAGCTCTGGCTTCTCCCGGGGAGGAGGGGTGGGGGCGAGGAGCCGGCCTCCCAGCAGCCTCTAACACCCCTGCTGTGAGCGTTCCCCGGTTCCCCACCCCTTTCCTTCCCTCTTAAATAGGAAGAATGGAAGAAATACTGGACTAGACAGACCCCACAACGTTATAAAACCTTGACTTGACACTGCCTGCCAGCGAGCCTGAGCTGCAAAGTCTCGGTACGGCGGGTCCTCGTTGATTCTCGCCGTGACTCTGACAGCAGCCTTTGGTGCGCTTGACTCCGCGTTCTTTATAGACTATCCGGCAGTGTTTCATCAACAGATATTTGAGGATTCATGTTGAGTGACACTGTACTTCCATATGTAAAATATACTTTTCTTAATGTTTATTTTGAGAGAGAGAGCACGAGCTGGGGAGGGGGAGAGAGAGAGATTAAGAATCCCAAGCAGGCTCTGAGCTGCCAGCACAGAGCCCGACGCGGGGCTCGATCCCATGCACTGTGAGATCATGACCTGAGCCAAAATCAAGAATCAGACGCTTAACCAACTGATCTACTCAGGTGCCCCAAAGTAGGCTTTTAAATGTCCACAACAAACATTATCTGAGAAAAAAATAAATGATTAAGTGGTAGTCCACACACTACAGGTGTCCCAGAAGTTGGGACCAGATGCCAGCTGACCGTGAACACACTTCCTGAGTCGCCCTGCTGTGGCTCACTTGACTTGTTTATGTCCTCATCTATCAAATGGGTGCAATGCCTCCCTCTGGGACGCACAAGGTAACTGAGGTCCTCTGAGATCATTAAATGCTGGGGGAAACGCCAGCTGTTGTTTGTACCTAAGGAAAACTCTAAACACTGAACAATAACAAAGTAAACGTGCAAAATGAACACAAGTATCTATATCTGTGACCAAACAAAATAAAGATTGAGTGAGAAACATATAAAAAACAGAATGGAAGAAATGAGCATGAGGCATCCTGCTCCCTGCTCCCTGCAAGATACTTGGTAGAAGTTGTCATTCTTCACACAACAGTCAGACTCGATATTTATGGCATAATTAAAACAGAGGTTGCCGGGGCCAGAAAGACTAGTTGTGGTTCTAGTAACTCTTACTCCACCAAAATGCTAAATTACCCTAGATGGTAATTCTGTGGTTTAAGGGCTAAACTCTTTCCCCAAATACCCAGCTTTCATATAGGTAAGATTAGGTCTTGATAGAGAGCTGGAATACAATAAGTGCATTGAAAGTAACTTGTGAATTCAAATTAGTAAAGAACAAACGTTTTATGATCGTGAACTAACTTGTTAACGATGAAACTCATTAAAACAAATTAAGTTTGGGAGTTATGTGCCAGGTAGTGAGGAAAGCCCGAGGTTCCCAGGCTATGAACTGCAGGCCTGCTTTGACTCTGCTGGATTTTTCCAGCAAACCAGCCCCGAAGGAAGCCCAGTGTGGCACCCATGGGAAACCACTGTAGGGGGGCCGCCAGCTTAAAACAAAACCCAGAATCCTAGCAGGGGATTCTAAGGTCCCTTAGCGCCAGGAGATTACAGGTAGGTGGGCACCGCATGTGCGGAAATCCCTGTGACACACGTCGATTACGTCTTATCTGTAAGATCATCAGCCTCACTAGGGAAAGGGTTCCTGAATACAGAGATTCAAAGATTTTACTTCAAGATTCTTATACAAATTCTTTGGAGACTGAAGTTTTTCTTCAATCTTCTTCTTCTTTGTATGATTTCAATTCACAAACAACTTACAATTCCCCTTGGCTCTCACTCGTCCTCGCTGGCCTCCGCTCACTCCCCAGCGCGTTTCCGGCCAGGGGACTGGGAGCATTCCTTTCGCAGAGACTTTGTACTTGAGAATAGCATTCAGTAAATAAACACAACTGTTTAATGAGTGTGCTTAGCTCTCTCTCACACACATACTCTAATTAATGGAAAAGAAAATGTAAGTATTTGAGGTCACGTAGGCGGAAGAAACCGGAGAAATGAAGGCAGGGACCTTAAGCTCCAGCTTCATCTGGTCCCCAAGCCCGCTTGTCTGATCTTCCCACTACAAACCTGGGGGCGAAGTTCAAATTCCTCTCTGCATATTGGGCATGGCTGCATGGAGTCTCCTTGCACGACGGATCTTTGTTTCACTTTTTCCCATTCACCTGATGATAGTGGCAATGGGGGAGGTTCAAACAGGCCCAACTTCTGAGCTAAAGTGAAAACAACAGAAAATGAAGGTGCGATATATCCAGAACATAATACTCATATATAATTTAATGACATTATTTCGCAAACAAATGTGAAAGCAAAACACATGGCGTTCTTCCTCCCACCACGTGAGGAACACTGGGCTTCTGTGGGCGCTGAGAGCCACGGGTAGGAATGCTTCTACTGATGAGGAATTTCCCATGCCTGTGTCATTTCCACAGTTTTCTCCACAGCAGGCAGCACTGCTCTCCGATTTTCAGGAAGAAACGTCGAGAATACGAAATTTCCACATGTATTGGCCACAAGTTCTCACTTGTCACCTATTTTATCTTTCAGCCTTCAAGGTGCTTTTCTTCCAATTTGGCGCATTTTTTGCCACCAGTGACCTTCACATAATGAGTATCAATCGAGTTTATCCCTTGCTAAAGTTTCTTGAGGTAGAATTACTGTCAGGATGGATTGGCCACCCCAGTGACCCTTGACAGCCCGGCACGTGCCCCCCACCCCTGGGGTCAAGTGTGGAGCTCACACCGCACTGGGAGTCAAGTGCCTCCCAAGTGAGGAAGCAGGTATGGTGCTCCCCGCGGGCTCTCTGCGGAGAGTGAGATGCTCCCTGAGGGCTCTCTGTGGACGGATGGGGAAGCTCCTGCGGGTTCTCTGCAGACAGTGAGGTGCTCCCCGCGGGCTCTCTGTGGACAGTGAGATGCTCCCCACGGGCTCTCTGTGGACGGACAGTGAGATGCTCCTGTGGGCTCTCTGCGGACAGTGAGGTGCTCCCCGCGGGCTCTCTGCAGACGGACAGTGAGTTGCTCCCCGCGGGCTCCCTGTGAATGGACGGTAAGATGCTCCCTGTGGGCTCTCTGTGGACGGACAGTAAGGTGCTCCCCGTGGGCTCTCTGCAGTGAGGTGCTCCCGCAGGCTCTCTGCGGACAGTGAGGTGCTCCCCACGGGCTCTCTGTGGACAGTGAGCTGTTCCCGCGGGCTCTCTGCAGACAGTGAGGTGCTCCTCACAGGCTCTCTGTGGACAGGAAGCTGCTCCTGCGGGCTCTCTGCAGACAGTGAGGTGCTCCCCGCAGGCTCTCTGTGGACAGTGAAGTGCTCCCTACGGGCTCTCTGCGGACAGTGAGGTGCTCCCTGTGGGCTCTCTGTGGACAGTGAGGTGCTCCGTGAGGGCTCTCTGCGGACAGTGAGGTGCTCCCCGTGGGCTCTCTGCAGACGGACAGTGAGGTGTTCCCCACGGGCTCCCTGTGGACGGACGGTAAGATGCTCCCTGTGGGCTCTCTGTGGACGGACAGTAAGGTGCTCCCCGTGGGCTCTCTGCGGACAGTGAGATGCTCCCCACGGGCTCTCTGTGGACAGTGAGCTGCTCCTGCGGGCTCTCTGCAGACAGTGAGGTGCTCCCCACGGGCTCTCTGTGGACAGTGAGCTGCTCCCGCGGGCTCTCTGCGGACAGTGAGGTGCTCCCCACGGGCTCTCTGTGGACAGGGAGCTGCTCCCGCGGGCTCTCTGCAGAGAGGTGCTCCCCATGGGCTCTCCGTGAACGGACAGTGAGGTGCTCCCCGTGGGCTCTCTGTGGATGGACAGTGAGCTGCTCCCCGCGGGCTCTCTGTGGGCAGTGAGGTGCTCCCCACGGGCTCTCTGTGGACGGACAGTGAGGTGTTGCAGCTGTGAAACCAGAGCAGGAAGTTGTGCCAGGGACACTCGGAGTCCCAACAGAGCACTTAAAGATGGGAACTTGTGTTGTGGAGACGTGAGCACCGACGGGAAGACGGGAAGGGGGAGTGAAGGCAGTCTGGCCAGAGGAGGAGCCGAGGGAAAGAAGAACACAGGAGGATTGGCATGCCTGCCGCCCACAGGCCCACAGGGGTGAGGCTGCATAGACGGACCCACACGGCGGGGCACAGACCGGGGAGCAGTGGTGGTCAAGGGTGGTAGGGGTGGGAGTGCAGGATGGGGCTGCCCCTTGGGGCATGTGGAGCAGACCCCCCCCCCCCACTGTGGGCCCTCTGTGGCCTCTGTCTTTGTTTGCTTCCCTTGACACTTTGGAAGAGTACTGGCCTCCACGTGGGAGCACGGTGAGGGAAGGTTCCAGAAGGAGTGGCTCCACAAACTGCCCTTTAGTGTACTGAAAGAATACGCCTCGAAGGACTTTTCTGGGGGATAAGTTTGGGTCTTTTCCTGCCAGTCATTAAGACATATTACAAAGCTCTTCTTGATTAAAACAGTAAAATGCTGGCCCAGAGACAGGAGCTCCCAAATCATACCTGCTCCGCGTGGCCGTGGGGCCGTGGCACAGGCAGAAGAGGGGTGCTGCGGCTCAGCGAGCGACAGACAACGGTGCGCTAACCCCCCGCACCCGGTGCCAACTACACCGAGCCGGGGTCTAGACGTGAAAGGCGATACTTTAAAGGTAAATAGAGAAAATGTGGAAAATCTTTGTTGTCTCAGAATGGGTAAGGATTCCTTAAATCCCCCAAAGCATAAACAATAAAGAGAAAAGCTGATGGATTTAACAGTAATCAAAAGGCATATTTTATTCAATATAAAATAACACATAAAATTAAAAGAGGGTTCCAGACCAGGACAGATCTCAGTGGCTAAATCAACGAGGGTTAATATGCAGAGTACATAAAGAACACAAACTCGGCAAGTAGAGACCTGAATACAGTACCACGTAAAGGCAGTAATGAAACATGACTGGGGCGCCTGGGCGGCTCAGCCGGTTGAGTGTCTGACTCTTGATTTCAGCTCAGGTCATGATCTCTTGGTTTGTGAGTTCGAGCCCCGAGCCGGGGTCCACGTTATCAGCACGGAGCCTGCTTGGGATTCTCTCTCTCCCTCTCTACCCCTTCCCTGCTCACGCATACACTCTCTCTCTCAAACCAAGTAAACTTTGAAAAAAAAAACAAAAACATGATTCAACCTTATTAGTGATTAATAGGCAGAACAGTTAAAACATTTTTTCGTAAATGTGAACATTTTGTAAATGTAAACAGCTCCTGAAAGAGTATGTCATTTGCTCTCCTCTTTAATCTCTTATTTTCCAAGTTGTGAAGTTCTTCCTGATGTCTACTTTAAATCCCTCCTGCTACACTATGATGACCATCTGCTGGCTCACATCCGTAAATTACATACACACACCACAAGACAGTCGCTCGTATAGCATCGTTCCAAGCCTCTGCGTGTTCTTGACCCGCGCCGTCTTCTAGAAGACGACCAGCGCTGTTTGCGGTTTGGAGGGAGGTGAGAGGTGCCGCTGGGTGCTGCCGGGGCAGCAGGCTCTCCTCCACGCCGCGCGCCTCCAGCCAGCACCCGCGTGCCAGGGTGCCGCGCCCCCAGACAAACCCGTTTTCCATGCCCAACATCACTTAAAAATCGTTTCTGTTTCTAAATTTATAGCCTCAAGTGATTTGAGACGTGCAAAATGCTGTAAAACCAGTATAAAGAATCCTCGTGCGCCTTTTACCCAGTTTTCCCAAATGTTAATATTTTACATGACTCCAGTTTGATGATCAAAATGAGGAAATCCATGCTGGTCCGGCGGCGCCCGTTCATCTGTATCCCTTACGGAGCCGCGGCTTGTCTCACGGGAGCCCTCCTGCCGTCCCCGATCACACACCGCAGTCATCATACCCAGTGTCCCTGTAACCTGGGACACTTTCTCCGTCTTTGTCTGCTTCCCTCGACACTTTGGAAGAGCACTGGCCAGAAACCACACAATGTCCGTCGGTTTGGGCGTGTCTCTGAGGTTTCCTCATGGTGACGTTCCGATGTGCGCTCTCTCAGAGCAGGGGGTCGGGGCGTGTGCTGTTGGCGCGGAGCCCTCCGGGAGGGCACGTCGATCACTCGGTCAGGCTGCTGCTGCCACAGTGTCACCGACACGAGGCTGCAGTGTCTCCCTCTGTGGCGAGTGGACACATGTGAGGCGGTGTGCACAGTCTGCGTCTCAACGCGGTCCCCACCGGCCTCAGCATCCGCCGATGCTGGTCCTTACTGTGCTGCTGGCCAGACGGTGGTTTTCTAGCTCTGGCCCCGTCTGTGGATTTATTAGTTCTCGCTCTCCCGTAAGGAAGGGCTTTTTCCTTTCCATTGCTGAGTGACTGAGTTCCGCCAGTGTGGACCCGTGCATAGTTATTGTTTGCAGTCTACTATTTTTACTTACTCATCTTGAATTTTCTTGCTCAGATCGTCCCCATCATTTTTAAACTTTAGTACATACCTATCTTTCTGTTAGGATTATAAATGGGAATACTTTGTTCCAGAAAAAAAAATGACACTATTCATCTCAACTAGATCCATTAGCTCTACTAAGCGAAAATACGAAGAATGAGATGAACTTACCTAAAGTTAAGGGTGGTGGTTTCGGATCAAGAACATATTCTTTTTCTGGATCTTCCACTTCAGGGCCTTGTGCCGCTGGTTTGAGCCCGGTATCTATTACTGCTTTTGCTTTTCTTTTTAGAGATTTGGATCTGGTGTCTCTCTGTTGTACCTTTGTCTTAGAATGATCTGCTATTGAAAGATTTCGAAGTTGAAGGTGATGTAAAATATGATCTTGTAAAGCAACTGCAGTGACTGCCAAGTTGTCTTTTTTCGATGAATGACACTAAAAAGTAGGAAAAAAGCCTTATATGCAGAACGTTACGTAATACATCATTTGGAAGAAAGCGCCGGCTTGGCTTTACTGCTCAGCGCTGGCGCACCCTAGACCAAATCTAATAGTAAAGAGTGCCTGGCCCATGTCACCTAGGTGCAGGGAAGCCTGGTGTCCTCATTTATGTTGGTGATGTAGGAATATCTTATCATTTAACTAGCGAGGTCTTACATATGAATTAATTCGTTACGACCTATAAAAGCCCTGCGTGCCTGAAAACACTCTGTTTTGCAACAGTAAAATTAGATTCAAGGCAAATCTTGCTTCTGTGATACAAAAGAGAACCGTGCATTTGTGGACGTGCTTTTTTGGTGAAAACTTACAGATGGAAACTGCACAGCTATGATGCTTGCCGAGGGGACTGGGGGACAGGTCCTCACTGGAGCGAGGTTTGCAACTATACTTTTATACTTTCAGACGGCTGAATTCAAATACATTTGGGAGTAAACCAGTGTTTTCAAACAGGATCGTGCACCTTATGTTTTCGCATGCCGAGTCAGGAGAGTCGCCGCTTGGCTCCGTCAGGGTCGGTCACTGGATCACAGCCCTTCGATTCCTCCGCTGTAGAGACAGAAGCCGCAGAAAGTCAGAATTCGAGTGTACGTAATCATCTCTTCTGAAGTTTACGGGGAAGATGCGTTTAGGAGTCTGACTGACGTGCGAGTGTCTATGAGAGCACAGGGCTGAGCCACGCGCCGTCGTTCTGCAGGGACTGCCGCCAGTCACGACCCACCGGGCCCTGTCCTCAACTCTCCAGCTAGTGGGAGGGAGCGTACGAATATAAATGAGAACAACCGGCTGCTCAATATGCTGTTGTACGTAAATACAACAACATTTCAGACTGACAAGATCAGAGAACAGTAAGTGAAATATCTCTTAAAGAGAGAACATTTAAACTGGGGTTTGAAGGACAGAAAAGAGGGAAATGAACACACGCGACTCCCCGGGATCAGGGGGCACAAAGGCACTGGGGAACTCGGCCTGTGGTCATTACTTAGGGGACAGAGGGAACCGGGAATAGCCTGGAATGCAAGGGGAGCCCTGACTTCAGTGTGTCCGAACACAGAGATACCGAGTACAGGGAGCAAACCTGGGTTCCAATCTTGCTCTGTCTGCTGGGCAGGATACTCACCACCTCTGAGTGTCAGTTTCCTCACCTTCACACAGGCATCATAACGCACTCCTCGCGGGGTTATTTTTAGGATTAAACAGACCACCTTTGCAAAGTATCTAAAGGGCCCTTTCATGCAGAAGACACCCCATAAATGGTTATTCTTGCTCCGATTCCCTTTGAAACTGGCGGAAGAATTTGAATTGGCCCTTTTAGTTTTAGTTTTTAGGCCAGGGTCCAGTTTCTGAAGACAGGGGTCCAAAATCCACAGGAACGGAGAGGAATGGTAAGTTATTAAAGTAATCTAGGAAATGGGGCCTAATTTTAAGACAAGAAAGGAAGAAATCCAAAATACGTATCTAAGGATCAACACCTGCCTTAAATTAGTCCAGAAGAATAAAGTTGCTGTGGGGGGGAGGGAGGACGGGGAGGCAGAGCTGTGGCGTCTCCCAGGCTTGGTGGGGGGGGGGGGGGTAAGACGCTTCCGAAACCAGAAGAGAGTCTCTGCGCTCCCTTTTGAAGCCGGCCTCAAGCCAGGCCTGCAAGAAGTTTCTTTTTTATCTTTTTAAAAAAATGTTTATTTGGGGGGGGGGAGGGGCAGAGAGGAAGGGAGAGAGGCTCTGGGCTGTCAGCAAGGAGCCCGACCTGGGGCTCAAACTCAGGAACCATGTGATCATGACCTGAGCCCAAGTGGGAGGCTTAACCTAACTGAGCCCCCAGGCGCCCCCATGCAAGAATGTTCTAGCCAGCATTTTCATCGGGACAGCGTAAGCTGCACAGATGGTAGAAGGTGTGTGAAATGCAGAAGATCCCTTCCAGAGTCTTCTTCTCTCACAACACCTGTACCTGGCAGAGCATGATTTACATCATACTAAAAACTCTTTAATAATCCAGCTCCCTGCAGTCTACTGTTTATCTCACGTGTCTGCACCGTAAGCCACCGCGATTCATTCATGTCAAGGTAAGAGCTTTCGAAAACTGTGCACCTTCTCCGCCAAATTTCTGAGTCGGGGACTCACCCGGTATTTAGTCCCACTCCATTTTATGAAGGAAAAAACATCGAGATTAGTGACTCTTTCAAGATTACACGATTAACGAGTCTGTAGCAATGGGACGGTTAGAAACTCGATCCCTGCCCAGCTTTAAGGGCCAGAATTGATAGGAATATTGTTTCTTGGTAAATTACACCAGCGACAACTAGTTAAGAGCGTTCGGGCCTGGTCACCAAACGACCACGGCGGTGCCAGGCTGTGAGCTCAGGCGAATCGACAGGCTAAGGGGAGACACGCACACGAGAGAAGACAGCTGGACACGCGGCCTCGGTGTCTGGCAGCGGCGGACCCGCCTGCCGCGCGGCGTGGGGACACTGGGGACACGGCGCCGAGGGGCAGCAGCGCGCAGACGCTCCCGCCGCAGGTGCTGCTAACACTTCGCCCTACCTGTGGGCGCGGCTCCCGCGGCCGCCGCGCAGCGTCACCGCTCTCACGCCGCGGCCCGACGTCAGGCCCTCCCAACAACGGTCGCGATTAAGTAGGCCGCGCGGGGCACCGAGGACCTACGCTGCCCGACGGGGTCCCCGCGGCCGCGCTCCCGCCCTGCTCGGGTGGCACCCGCCTCCAGCACCGACCTCGGCGCCGCTCGCCGTTGCCCAGCAACCGCGGCCGCGGCCACCACGCCCCGGCGCGCATGCTCAACGGCCCCGCCCCGCCCCGCGCGCCGCGCCGAGCGCCGGGGCGGCTCTGCCACGCCGCGCGTGCTCGCCGGTCCGGCCCCGCGCTCGGCCGCAGCACGCATGCTCGCGGGCTCGGCCCCGCGCACGGCACAGACGCCTCAGTCGCCGGCGCGGCGCTCCCACGCCGCGCGTGCTCGCCGGCCCCGCCCCGCGCGGGCGGCCGGAGGCCGGGGCGGCGCGCTCCTCGAGCGTCGCGCTCGGCCGAGCCCTGGGGGGTTTCCTCCTGAGCCCCGTGCGGGTGCTTCCCGCGCTGCCTGCACCGTGGATTTCCGCACGTCCCACAGTTCAGGCATCGTTGCGCGGAGGGCCGTCCTGTGCGCCGGGTTCCATTGGCGTCCGTCCTTGCGCGCGTGCCCCTGCCGGCCCGCACCTGCGCTCTGCCCGCCCGACCGCGGCTTCCGGGTGGCGCCCTCGCCGGGCTCCCCGCGCCGGGCCCCGCGCGTGCCGGGCGGCCTCCCCGCCGGTGCTCCTGGCTGTGCCTGCGGCTGCTCCGAGGGCTCTGCTGAGCGTTTCCCCGGGTGGGCTGCGCTCCCCTTCCGCTGGGCCCGGGGTGGGGGCGCGTCTGGCCGTGTTCGACCGGATGCCCGACGTGATGCCCGACGTGATGCCCGACGTGACCGTCGTACGCGGGGTGCGGGCCGTTCACGCTCCGCGAAGTGGCGTCGAGCGCCGCGTGTGGGGCGCTTGGTGGCCTCGCGGAGGGCAGAGGGTCGGGCGCTTCCGCGGGGCCCCTCCCGCGCTCCGGGGTGGGGGGCGGCCTCCCGCGGGGCGCGGCTGTGGCCTGGAAACCTCCGCTCACTTTGTTCCCCGATGACAGTCCAGTGCCCCAAAGCCGTTGTTTCTTACATTTTGTCTGATCTTTCACTTGGAGGTGAGACCTTAAATCTGGTCCCTTAACCACCATCATGGCCAGAAGCACAAATCAGTACGTTTGTCTTTTTTTTTTTTAAATGACCGTGACTCAGTTGTTATTGAAACCTACGGTTTGTACTTTTACTGAATTAAAATTGAGTTGAAAGTACATAGAAAACATACAAAATGCAAATAGTCCTTTTCGTTGTTTATGTATTTTGAGATTGCGCGCGGGGGCGGGGGCAGAGAGAGCGAATCCCAAGCAGGCTCCACCAGGGTGAACGCAGAGCCCCGGCGAGGCAGGCCTTGAACTCAGAAACCCTGAGATCATGAACTCCAGCCGAAACCGGGTTCCACTAGGCTCAACAACTCAGCTCCCAGGCCCGCTCCCCCCCCCCTTTTTTGTTTTTTACTTCTCTCGAAGTAGGTCTAAAGAAGTTACCAAGTTAATTAGAAATTGATCACGAAAGACCTAAAAGAATGTTTGATGTAACTTTGGAATAAATAGTATTTTATCTGTGAAACAAGATAAATTTGAAGCTCCACTTCAGATAATTGTTTTCTAAGTGGAATTAAATTTTCTAAGCTGGCCACTGCTGTTTGGAAGTTTTAAAAAGTACAGTAAAAACAAGCTAAAATTGTTTGATAAGCCAAATTAGATTCATAGTTAATTTTAAGTTGTTAATCTTTCGCATAGTAGCTTAAGCTTTTCCAACGAATATTGTAACCTTGAGTTACGTTTCACTGGTGATGGGTCTGGAAGACAGGTGGGGGTCTCTCTGCAGTCTTCAGAGTTTTCCACTCTGTTAATGAGTGTTGGGAGCATTGCGGAGCACAGAGTGGGAAAGCACTGGGTTTGGATAGGTAGACCCAAGTTCAAGTCTAGGCTTAGTTTTGAGGTGTCTGAATTTGACAAGTTACTTCATTTTCCCAAACTCTGGGTCCTTTACACATAAAGGCGACCTCTGTTCCTTCCCTCCTCAGCATCTGCTAGCCCTTCTCCACCAGCCCTGGGGATTCTTCGGTCCTGGGATGGCCCGTGTGACCAGCCGGAGCTAGTCAGAAAATCAGTGTCCTGGCCGCAGTGACGTAGCTGGGACGGGCATATGACCTAGCTCGGCCAGTCAGGTGGACTCAGTATTTTGGTAGGAGCTGCCAGAAAATTCTTTTAATTCTTGCTACTGACATAGAAACAAGAGAAGACCTGTCACCAGGTGAGAGCTGCCGCTGCGGGGCCATTCCATGAACCTTAGAGAAGGATCACATAGGAAACCGCAGAGATCTGGACAGACTCCAAGCCCTGGTGACATAGTTTACGCCCCGAAGCCAGCCCCACTCAGTGTTTTTACTTACCTGAGTGGATAGGCTTCCTTTAAGCTCCAGCCAGCTTGGGTCTGGTTTTCTGTTACTTGTAACAGGAACAATTTAAATAATCAATCGGAGTACTGTTAACCACCTTATGCCCATGGTTAGATTCAAAAATGTCTTATGTATGTGAGCTGCTTTGGACGGTGCCTGCCACTCTTCCCATCCGTTGTAAGGTATCTTTCTTGCACCCCATAAAGTTCTACGAAAAATCCCCATTAAAAAATTTCCCCCTCCACCCAAGTGTTTAAAATCTCACAACAGTCTTACTCCCTGCATGTTTTCCACCCAAAAGAAATTGGTCTTCTTGTTAGCTACACAGAATATTTTTCTGCAGGCTTTTCTTTGGAAATTTAACCTTGTAATGATTACTTCGCGATTCCTGACGAAATCATGGCTGAGCTGACGGATGTTTGAAGAAGGTGCTGTGGGAGCAGGGTCCTTACCCCCCTCCGGGTGGTGAGGTGGACGCTCGGAACCAAGCTATACCATCAGAGTGCAACATTCTCGGACAGGGCCAGGTAACCCTCGTAAACAACCTGCCTCACTCCCGGAAGGTGCTCTCAGTGATTTCTATTTTAATGTTATGGCTTTAGTTTTTTTTTTTTTTTTTTTAATTTTATTTGTTTAAAGATGGGCCTGAGATCCCGCACATAGGCAGAGAGCATGCTCGCGTCTTCTAAAACCCTGGCTGAGCACCTCTCCATGCCGCTGTGCAGTGCCCTTTGCGAAAGCACACACATGGCTAATTTATTGGAGAGTTTCACAAGCGTGACTTGTGAGTGTTCCGAGAGTGGCGTGAAGAGATGGGACTGCGCAAGACAAGAGACAGTTAGGGGCGTAGGTCAGGTGGTCAGATGTGTTTGGTTGGTCTGCTTAGTCCCCAGAGAAGGACTGGACGTGTCTGGAATGAAAGCATCTGTGCTCTGCCTAAAACCAAGCCGCTGTGTGCGGCACCGTGTTACAGGGATGTGTGTATAAACACTATGACAAGAAGGGTCACGACGCCTGCACATCTCAGAGGCGGGGTCCAGGCATGGGAGGCCAGTTACGTGGGAAACACGTATACGGAGGGGAACCCGATATTGCATCTTGTCCGTAGAGCACGCGATGTGGAGAAAGTGTCGAGGGTGGCACTTTCTAGAGTGGCAGCTGGAGTGTCTGCTGGTTGAGGGTGGGGTTTTCCCACGATGACCCTAGAGACACGTCCTGGATAGTGATGTTGGGAACGTGGGGACCTTGAGTGCGTCCTGCCCACAGGGTTTGAGTTTGCCCATCCGCGCCGTCTCCACCGTCAGAACGGTTCGGCTGCCTCAACACCCTCCTTCTCTCCTAGTTAAGATCTCCGTGCTCTCCGGCTTCTCCTTTGTAACCTACAAAATGCTCTGCATCCTACCCGAGGCGTGTTGTCTTCCCGCCTCTGTTCACGCAGTCCTCCGCACTGGAAATATCCGCAAGGAGCAGAAGTCAAGGGCACCCAGTCCATCTTCTTCCTTAATCTAGCTTTCTTTCAGTGTAGAAATCGTCCCTGAAAACATGTTTCCTTCCATTTCTTTCTCCTAATCGTTAGTATTGCTTTAACTTTCTAGTAACGCTTCTAGATTTATTACTGATTTCTAGTTGTAAACTTGTTTGCATCCAACTACTTCCCCTTTTCAAATCACTCAAAATCCTTTTCTGTATTGTGTGACACGGAGGTTCAGCGATTGTGCAGAAATCTGTTGTCTCTCCTTGTCCCACGGCAGTGGTCACAGCAGAGGTGCAGGTACTGGTAGGAATTCCTAAAGTGTTTTCTTTCCTAGAGACTATACTAGAGTTTTGTTTTATGTTTAATAAAGAAATGGAAAAGAGCTTAGGGCGAGTTGTTGTAACTCCTCTGGCAAAATGCATACATATATTTTTATCTCTGTGATCGAGGCACAATGGTTACATCATTTGTGTTCACGTTACAATAGTGGTAAAGGAACACTGATGAAAATCTCTCGAGCACTGGAGAAATGGGGAGGAATCATCTCATTTCAGTTCCTTGTCTGTAAAGTCATGGGTATAGCAAAAGAGCTCTGTTAAAAACTGTTTTCTGAAGAGAAGATGGAGCACATTCATTCTTTGTTGTGGAATCCAGGATATTTAGAAGCAATTTATCACTTTGGTAGAGGACGGTGTCCTGTTATGATCTAAGAACGGACATGATAAAGATATTCATGCTAAAAATGCCGTGATCACAATGTGCCAGACGCTGAAAAAATCTTGTCAAAAGCAATTAGTACATAGTCATTGTCTTAAAGGAGTTTGATTGGGTGATGTGACCCCGTTTAGACATTTGTGATTTGTCTGCTCTAACTGAAGGTTTTGGAAGGGGTGTAAAAGCATCAGCAATGCCAGCCTACTAGCACAGTCCCTGCAATCCCCTGGGACACCAGCGTGTGCCGGTTTCCAGCCACTGCAGCTAAAGTACAGTCTCTCTAAATATGGAATCAGTTTATGCTCTGTTATGTTTAATACACAGGGGGCTTTTTCCGATTAAATCAAGGCAAGTTTTTTTTAATTAATTGTTTTTATCTGATAACATTTACTGATAAATTAAGCAGATCGTAGAGAGAGCTCCCATCCCATAAGGTCAGCACTGCCCCAATACCAAGAGCAGATAAAGATGTAAGAAAAGAAGATCACAAGCCAATATCCTCATGAGCACAGATCCAAATTCCTTAATAACATATCACAAATAGAATTCAACAGTGTATAAAAAGAATTATGGGCCATGACCGAGTGGGACTTTTCTCAGATATACAAGACTTCTTCAACATTCAAAAACCAATTAATATGACCCATCATATCAACAGGTTAAAGAAGAAAATTCACATGACCATATTGATAGGTGGAGAAAAAGCATTTGAGAAAATTCAGTAACATTCTCAATAAAAACTCTCTGTGCCTAAGAAATGGAGGAGAATCCTTCCGCTTGATAAAGAACACTGCAAAACCCCTACAGCGAGCATCATGCTTAATGGTAAAAACCTAGATGCTTTACCCTCTGGTGAGGCAAGAGTGTCCCTTCTCACCATTATTCAACCTCATTCCGAAAGTCCTGGCTAATGTAATATGATAAGAAAAGGAAATAAAAGTATACAGATTGGGAATGAAGAAAAGAAACTATCTCTGTTTGCAGATGGCATGATCATCTATATAGAATGTCTTGAAGAATTGGCAAAAATATCTTGGAACTGATAAACAATTATAGCAAGTTTCCAGGATGCAAAAGCCAACCACTTTCTTATAGCTCAGCAATGAGCAAGTGGAATTTGAAATTAAAAGCAGAATACCATTTATATTAGCACCAAAAAATGAAATGCTTAGGTATAAATCCACTAAAACATGTACAAGACCTGTCTGAGGAAAACTGCAAAACTGATAGAAGAAATCAAAGAAGATCTAAGTAAATGAGATATTCCATGTCCCTGGAGAGGAAGACTCACTGTGTATGAGATGTTGGTTCTTCCTGACTTGATCTATGGATTCAACACAACCAGCAAGTTGTTGACAAACTGATATACAGTGTATTTGTACTTTATTTCTTAACAAATAAACAAACAAAATGAAACCTTCCCCTCTTGTTCTGCCTTCTGTGATTTTAACTGAGCATTTTATATGCTTTCATTTTCACTTCTTTCCTGGTATATCAATTATACTTACTTTATTTTTATTTTTTAAGGATTTTTAAGTGATCTCTATACCTTATGTGGGACTCAAACTCAACAATTCTGAGTTCAAGAGTCACATGCACTACCGACTGAGCCAGCCAGGCGCCCCAATTATACTTCTTTTAAAAATTATTTTAGTGGTTTCCTGAGTGTTTACCATATACATTTACAACTAAGCTAAATCCAATTTCAAATTACACAGTACTGCTTCATGGGCAGTGCCGGTATCTTGTTAGAATGTTCCCAATCTCTGCCTCCCGTCCCTTATAACATTGCTGTCATTTGCTTCACTTATCCATAAGCTTTAATCACTCGGTATATGGTTCCTTTTTATTATATTGAACAACAGTTTCTTTCACTTAGCATGTTTCAAGGTCCATCCATTGTAGTGTGATTCAGCACCTCAATCCTTTTTACAGCTGAGTAATATTCTGCTGTGTGTATATGTACCACAGTTTGTTTATGCATTCATCTGTCGATAGACATTGGGTGGTTTCCCACTTTTTGACTAGTGTTGGTAGCACTACTGTGAACATGTGTGTACATGTATTTGTGTATAAACCGAGAAGTGAAATTGCTGGGTCGTATGGTAATTCTGTGTGAACTGCCAACCTGTTTTTCTACAGTGGTTGTACCATTTTATGTTCCCAACAATGTACGAGGGTTCCAGTTTCTTTACATCCTCTCCAATACCGGAGTTTCCCACTTTTCCCCCCATGATAGCCGTCCTACTTGTTGTGATGTATGTCTCATTGTGGATTTGATTTCTATTTCCCTAATGATGAATTATGTTGAACATCTGTCAGTGTGTTTCTTGGCCATTTGTGTATCTTCTTTGGAGAAAGGTCTACTCAAGTCCTTTGCTCATTTTTTAATTGGCTTATTTGTCCTTTTGTTGTTGACCTTTAGGAGTTCTTTGTATACTGTGGATGTAAAACCTTTATCATATATGTGATTTGCAAATATTTTCTCTCATTCTGTGGGATGTTTTTTCACTCCTTTGATAGTCATCTTGGATCCACAAAAGTTCTTAATTTTGATGGAGTCCAATTTGTTTCCTTTTGTTGCCTATGTTCTTGGTGTCATATCTGAGAAATCACTGACAAATCCAATGTTGTGAAGATTTTTCCCTATGTTTTCTTCTACAAGTTTTAGAGTTTTAGCTCTTCCAATTAGGTCTTTGATCCATTTGAAGTTAATTTTTGTAAGGCAAAAGTCTAACTTCATTCATTTGTGGAAATCTATTTTTCCCAGCACCATTTTTTGGGAAGACTGTTCTTTTCCCTATTGAATGGTCTTGGTACTTCTGTCAAGATTCAGTTAAACAAAGATGTTAAAGTTTACTACTGGGCTGTCAATTCTATCCATTGATCTTTGTGTCTGTCCTTACATGGGTACCATACTGTTTTGATCACTGTAGCTTTGTAGTAAGTTTTGAGATTGGAAAGTGTGAGATCTCCAACTTTGCTCTTCTTTTTCAAGATTGTTTTAGGTATTCTGGATCCCTTGAAATTCCATATGCATTCTATAATGTGTTTTTCCATTTCTGCAAAATGTTATTAGGATTTTGATAGGGAATTCATCACAGTGAGTGTGTGTATCACTCGGTATAGTACTATCATCTTAATAGTACTAAGCTTTCCAATCCTTGAACACAAGATATCTTTCCATTTATTTAGGTCTTTTTCAAATTTCCTTCAGCAACGTTTTGTAGTTTTCAATATACAAGTCTTGGATCTCCTTGCTTAAATTTATTCCTAAATATTTTATTCTTTTTGATGTTATTGTAAATGGAATTATTTGCTTAATTTCCTTTTCGAGCTGTTTATTGATAGAGTCTCCTTCACTTTTGAAGCATAATTTCACCAGATACAGGATTCTAGGTTAGTGGATTTTTTCTTTCAACACTTTAAATATTTACTCCATGTTCTTCTTGCTTGCATGATTTCCAAAGAGCAGTCTGGTGTCATTCTTATTTTTCTGTAGGTAAGGCGATTTTCTCTGGCTTCTTTCAGGATGTTCTCTTTTTCTTTGTTTTCTGCAGTTTGTATATGATATACCCCATTGTACATTTTTTGGTATTTATCTTGCTTGATGGTCTCTGAGCCTCCTGGATCTGTGGGTTCATGTATGTCATTAATTTTGGAGACTTCTTAACCATCATTACTCCCAAGTGTTTCTTATGTGCCTCTCTTTCCTTCTCCTGGTAGTCTCATCGCAAGTATGTTGACTCTTTGGGACTGTCTCACAGTTCTTGGATATTCTCTTCCATTTTATTTCATTACTTTTTCTCTTTGAACTTCAGTTTGGGAAGCTTCTATTGACATGTCTTCAGTATCACTAATTTTCTTGGCCATCAAGGCATTCTTCATTTATGCCACAGTGTTGTTGCCTTCCAGAACTTCCTTGTGAGTCTTTTGGAGAGTTTCTATCTCTCTTCTTACACTGCCCATCTGTTCTTGAATGTGGTTCACTTTTTCTATTGGAGCCCTTAGGATCTTAATCATAGTTGAAAATAACCTTCATTTGATGATTCCAAAAAGCTCTGCCATAGTTGAGTCTGGTTCTGATAGTTGCTTTGTCTCTTCAGGAACTATTCTTGTTTTGTTTTGTTTGTTTCTTTGGTTTTTGTTTTGTTTTGTTTTTTTGCTTTTTGCTTTTTTGTATCCCTTTCTTTATTGTCGAAGGCCAGACATATGTGTTGGGTAATAGGAACTGCGGCAAATAGGCCTTTAATGAGAGCTATATATTTTATCTGAGAAGTAGTTGTGTGCTGTGTTTAATCTTTGCTGTACCTGGAGGTGTCCAAGCTTGGATTTACTCCAGCGTTCTTACCGGGTGCACCTCTATTGCCCTTGGGTTTCCCTTGAGGCTTCTTCTTAAATAGATGTGGTGCCTCTATTGCCAGCGCACTGAGTTGTGACCTGCTCTGGTTATACTGGAGCTCTGTTGATGGGGGCAAGGTATTGGGGAGGAGAGGCATTCTATAATTTTATGATTGGATCTTCATTTCTTTAATGGACCAATGTCCTTGGGCTGTGACCTTTACAAGAGTCCCTTAGTCCTATCCTACTCCCCTTACATGAGACAGGAAAACCAGCAGGGGCTCTATCCATCCAATTGTCCTTCCCCAGGTCTCATGGTCCCCAACGAGAGTGCTTCCCCTGAGCGCGGGTCCCTGCAGCAAAGAGAAGAGAGGAGGACACTGGCTGGATTCCCCAGTGCCTACTTCCCTCCCACTGCCACAGACACCGGGGGACTTGGGGGCAGTGTTACCTGTGAGAACCCAGCCAGGCCCCTGCAGGTAGAACCCACGAAAGCGTGGGGGCCTTGTAAGATGGCACCCATTGTGGGTTTTCGCCCCAAAGCTTGTCCAGGCTCAGTGTCCAGGGGTTATCAGTTATCGTGTAGTGCGCCCGCCAACTGCAGCCCCACCCCGTAAGCTGTGCTGCCCTGTGATCCCAGTCCTCTGGTTGCAAGAAGACAAGTTGTTGGTTTTCATGTTATTGAGCTTTTTTTCTTGGCATGAGGGCAGGTGTGATGGGTGCAAGCTCTGTCTGTGTTGGAGTAAACACCGGAATTGGTGAATCCAGATAAGCTTTTGTTTGTTTGGCTTTGTTTTGTTTTTCCTTTAACTGCTGCATTACCACCTTTCATTCCCTTTCTTTGGACATTTTCTTATTTCTCCCTCATTATCTGTCCTTTTAGTCTTTCTTTTTTTTTTTTATTCTTAAAAA
Source organism: Cryptoprocta ferox (assembly GCA_028646485.1). NCBI lineage: Eukaryota > Metazoa > Chordata > Mammalia > Carnivora > Eupleridae > Cryptoprocta > Cryptoprocta ferox. The sequence goes on along the minus strand of CM053559.1, from coordinate 99,106,314 downwards.
GTTTATTCATTTATTTTGAGAGAGAGAGGGAGAGAGAGTTGGGGAGCAGAGAGAGAGAGAGAGAGAGAGAGAGAGAAAGAGAATCCCAAGCAGGTTCCACACTGTCTGTGCAGAGCCCGATTTAGGTCTCGATCTCACAAACCCTGAGATCATGACCTGAGCCAAAACCAAGAGTCAGACACTTAACCAACTGAACCACCCAGATGCCCCATTTTAGTCTTTCTACCTTTAATTAATATGATCCCAGGAAGTTTCCCCATGTCCCCTTTGTTCTCCAGTGCCTACTGTTTACTTTGTGCGCATTTCTAGACCCTTCTCTAGGTTTTTCACTTTCATAAATTGTTAGGAAGTTGCTGAATGAATAGATTTAGATCTTTATTTGTACATTTTCAAGTTTTGGGTTTTAAAAGACTAACCTTACCTTTCTGTCAAATGATAATGCCTGTTATAAAATTTCTAACAATGTATAACTGTGCAAAGAAGAAAGCAAACATATACACACACGTGCACACGCCGTGTGCACCTCGCCTCCTGGGAGTAATCACCATGAACATTTGGCGCACATCATTTAGCTGTATTTCCAACACACGTACATGGATAGGTTATGAAAATTAGTTTGAGACAAAGGGAATCACACTATATTTGCTATTTTAAAATAATGATTATTGAGTGTTATTATTTGATAAAAATTTTTACTACAGATTTTTGATTTCTAAAAGATTTTTCTGAAATATAGGGAAACTATGAAAACATTGAGGTGTTGATATGCTAGTTTTATTACGAAATTTCTTTACTGAACTGTTTAGAGAATTCGCTAATGTCCCCTCCCCTGCCCCACGGTCACCTGTGCCGTCAGGATCCTTGTGACTCTCTTGCAGAAGGGACACTGCAAACTTGTAAAAATAGGAGGCAAATAGATTGCAAAGCCCAAGTCACAAATCTTGTGCAAGATTTGGGATTCAGTGTACTTGACGAAAATGATGTGGTAGACTCACAGGTAAAGGTATTACTGATTGAAAATCTGGCAGAATTAGACCAGGTAATGATTGATTGATTGATCGATTGATTTAAAAATAGTTTATCTATCTATCTGTCTGTCTGTCTGTAAACCTTACCCTCAGCATGCCCTGAGATCAGGAGCCGCACGCTCTACCGACTTGAGCCAGCCAAGCGCCCCAGACCAGGTAATGATTTCAGAAGAGAGGATGGCAACGCGGATGGACGGAAGGGGCTTCAAGACAGAAAGGTTTGCAGGCTGAGGGTGGAGAGAGGTTCCTGGGAACACAGTGAAGAGCCTCCCGGATCACTTGTGACAAAAGACTGTGCTTTTGTTGAAGTCAGAGTTGAAGCAAATGCGTGTCACATTTGGATCTGGTGCTGTTTATTAATATTAAATATAGTCATATTTTATGATGCTTGCATGTGGCTCGTGCCTGTGTGTCTGTTGTGGCGTGTACTGATAGTCACAGCTCCCCACCCCCTTCCTGGCGTGGAAGTGAAGAAAGACCAGAAAGAACACACGGGTACTTGTTCAGAGCTTGCTGTCACGGGGTCCGAGCCGTCACTTATATTCAGCAGACACTGGGCAGCAGGCAGGGCGTGGGGGAGCATCACAAGGGAGAGGGAAGGTTCAAGTGCGCCCTGAAGGCACAGGGAGGCTGGGATGGACTGACCAGAAGTGACACATCTTGTATGGCTGGTGTTGGGCACATGTGGCTTTCTCTGGATTGTCCTGAGTTGGACATAGGGGCTACAGTCGCTGGCCAGGTCCTGACCATTTGAGGCCAGTAGTTGCTGCAGACACTTGTTTGGCTTCGTAAGCTGCAGGTTGTGGGCATGTCCCTTGTCATGCATGGTCTGGCAGCGGTCCATTTGTAAACTGAGTGGCTCCATGTCTCCGTGCCGTATCACAGCCCCTTTCCCCCCAAACTCAGTGGTTTCCGACAATAGGACTCACTTGCCTTACAAGGAAGTCTGCAGGTTGGCACGTCCGGCTGGCAGGGCTTAGTGTAGGGGGTGTTTTGGTCTCAACCAGGATCACTTACCGTATGAACAGCAATTTACTGAAGAAGAAACCGAAAAGAGCTATCGCCCCAATGGAATCGGCAGGCCGTTGGCTGACGTAATCTGGTTGGGGCAACTGGCATGGCTCTGCCACACTGGGCCAGCTTTAATCCTGAGGGGGGCCAGCCACCACGTTCTTCGTGGCGATGGCGAAGCGCAAGGGGCCGGGCCCCAGCGCGCAAGCCGTTCCAAGCCTTTGCTCGTGTGTCTGCTAATGTGCTTCTAGGCAAAGCAAGTCACGTGGCGGAGCCCAGAATGAGAACGGGGCACCGCAGGGGTGCCCGGCACCGTGTGTGGGCACGGGGAGACGTGGGGGGCTGCAGCCGGTGGTGCGGTCTCTTTGCACCCGGTCCTGGGCTGGGCTGCACGATGGATGGTGTCCGGGCAAGTGAAGTCGTTGGGTATAAGGAAACAGCGTCACTGACGGTTGTCCATTCATTTTTATATATGACACATGGCGTTCCTACTTTCAAAATGAGATCTTAATCCACGTGTCTAGAATTTGTTAATTCATAGATCAGATATCTAAACCGAGGCCATGAAACTACTTCTCTGCTGTTCACGTATCTGTATATTTTCTCACAGACAAAGGTAATTTGGAAGTAAATGTTTGCGTGGACACTTGAGGGCTACATGTGTCACTCGGATCTATTTCCGCCGTTGCTGAAACCCTCTGGGAGTTTCCACGGTGAAGTGTCCATTCATTTCTTTTTGATTTGCACTCAGTTTCTTAGTTATGAGTCTCTAGGTAACAGCAGTCTTGCAGATTGGTTATACTTCTTATTCATATTAAATCCTATTCTAATAACTGTCACTACCTCTTTATTACCCTTAAATGAGTATCTTTAAGTCCAGCAGGTGTGTGATTTTATAAGATATCATCACGCTTTGTGCGCGCAGCGATACAAGCAGTTGAATCCTGAAAGGGTCCAGCTGCCTCGGTTGTGAGTGTCCTATTGTGAGCGCCTTGAAGGGCTTGATCACTCTTACCGTTCGTATTCGTGTGGGGATAAACACCGCACTGGGGCAAGCAGCATGTTAAGAACTGTCACCGAGCTTAAACTTCTTTAACAGAAAAAGACGTATTTCTATGCAAGCGCAAACACAAAAAGGAACTGTCAAATACAGGAAAGCTACAGAAAAATTAGTTCTCTCTTTCTCTAAAATCGTTCTATTTTATTATAATCCTCTCAGTGGTTTGGTTGAGGAGTATTTCACGTGCATTGTAACTAATGTCCGCTTCCATCTTAGTCTCCACGTAACCGATTTAGGAAGGCTGGTGGCCATGTCCTTAAATCCATGCTTGACTTGTTTGTTCACCAAACTAATATTGGTTAGATGCCCATTTTATGAAAGAATGATGCCAAGAACGAGAGAGACAAGCAGTGAGGTCGGGTAAGAGCCCTGCCCTCAGGGAGATGTTTGGAAGGAGAATGACAGGCACGAAGGCCTGGGATCCAGGTGGAAAGAGCTGGAGAACGGGTAAGTGCAGTATGGCGGGGGGCTCTGGGGGTGCGGCCGCGGGAGAGGGTGGGCTTGGAGGGCGGCACCGGCATTGGGGACGGAGCGGACGCAGACCGGCCAAGTGTGGGAGAACGTGCCCGTAAGGATGATGAACACAGCAGGTGGAGAAGACCCGTCCTTGACCTGGGAAGGCAGATCTGCCCGGGGAAGGGCGTGGGAGGGGAGTGAGGGGAAGGGGCTTGTACAGGGCCACTGAGGCCCCGTTGGGGGGGGGGGCGGAACTGTGTCCTACAGGTTGATTGCTGAGGGCGGGGAGCAAGCCGGTGGTCAGCCAGTGCAGGGAGCATCTGGCCAGGTCTGCGCTGAGACGGTGGGGTCCCTGCAAAAGGGGGGAATCTGGAGCTGGGGAGAACTTTCTGGAAGGCCACAGAGCAGGGCTAGGGAAGAGGTGGCAGGAGGGGTGGAGCCCAGGATTAGGTCCAGGGTGGAGAGTAGGGAAAAGTGCTCTGCTGTATGGAAACTCATTAGAAAATACTTCCTGGTGGAAAGAAGAAAGCTTTAGATTCCAAATGGAAAGTTGTTTTCTTTTTTTTTTCCCTATAGGACTTTCTATAACAACCCTTGAAAAAGCTGTCTATGGCCATGAACCACAGGCATCAATAAGCAGATCCAGTCGAGAACATTGAGTTTTTGCTCAGGAGTAATGAGCTTTGGCCCCAAGACCAGGGCTTGAGCTGGTACAGCTCGGACATGCCCTCCCGCCCCTTGGGCCCCCTCCCACAGAGAGTGCTTGTAGCAGCTGACCAGCTGACAGCTTCCCTATTTTTGTTCTGTGGTCCTCAGTTGCTGCCCAGATGGCACACATTGTGTTCCCTAATTTTTCTGGGTCGTTGTAGGGGATATGAATGGTTAGCTCAGCTTTGGATTTACTGGTTGGTAGTTTCTGGCGGGATGTCTGAATCCCCCCAAAAATATTTTTTTTAATAAATCAAAAAAATAATTCTTAGGGAACCAAAGTTAATTTTGCTTGTTTTCTTACGATGGTCCGAGCGCACAGCTCCGCACCCCGTCAGAGGAGGCGCCCACTGAGTATTTGTTGAGTTCATCATTTTCCCATCATTTGTTGAATCCCGTCACTGGGAATACCCATGTCATCAGAGTGCTCACTAAGGATCAACTGGGAGGACTTTTCTCTTTGATTCAGGAAGGACTTTGAAATAAAGGATCAGTGCACCAATTCTTAAGCCATTACGGTGACTCATAGGTTTATTAGAGTACAGTTTCTCACCCTGTGGGTGCAGGAAAGCTTGGGTTTTGGAAGTCAAACGACTGGTTCAAGTCCAGGCTGGATCACTTTCTAGATGTGTGTGACCTTGGGCAAGTTATCTATCTTCTTTGTGCCTTTGTCTCCTCCTGTGGAAGATGGGAGTAAGAGGCTCACAGGATTTGTGGAGGGACTATAGTGGGTAGTGTGCATAACGCACTGCCCCAGTGCCCGGCAGGTAGCAGATGCTCAGTGAGCCACGGGAGTGTTCATGGTTAGGGGTGGTCACAGGTGATGGAATGCACGACCGGGGTATGGGTGCTATTTCTTGTCCCGTGTTATCTGTCAGTCCTTTGGCAAATGTTTACACAGGAGAGGGGTAGTTGGTCGTAGTATTGCTGAATAATATCAAAGGCATTTTCATGTAGTCTCGTTGGGCACAGACATGCTACAAATTATTTCTCAGCTGAGAAAATAGAGCCAAGTTAACATGTTTTATTTGAACTTCTGCTACTTAGTTTAAACGTTTCCAATGAGTTTCAGACAAGGGCGAATTGAAACCGCAGTCCTTTGAACAATGAAAATTTCAGGGCTTGTAGTAGGTGAGTTTCACTTTAGTCTTTTCCTTATTTTTTAAAGCTCTTCGGTCTTGGAGAATGTGGTAGAGTTCTATCATTTCAGACCTCAGAATTAGAATTGAAAACACAGGATTCTTTACCTGGCTTGATGAAAGTAATTTATTGTTTGCTGGGTCAAACACAGCCCGCTATTTGTCACACGGCGGTTTGTGTATCTTTCTAGAAGCTTTCAACTTTGATCTGAGTCAAAGTACGCGCAGTAGCACAGAAGACAGAGTTTAAAAAAAAAGCCAGTGATGAGCATTGTCACTCTGAGAAGCTCTAAGTCAACAAGTGGAGAGAGGCAGAGTGAAAACCCCGGTTTCTTTAGAGAGGCTTGTACGATCTTGTGAGAGCGGACCTCTGCCTTTCTTGGGCGAGACAAAGGTGTGGGACAATTTATTAGTTAAAGATTGAGTTCACTGTGTACAATCCAAAGGCGCCTCTTCAAGGCCAGATTCTGGCCCTTGCCTGCAGTTTTAGGTAAACACTCGCATTTAAAAGACCTTGCGGAGCAGGGCTCTGTGCACATAAAAGCGGCTTTCTTAAACTGTCATCAGAGTGGATTTTAGAATGTGCTTTTAATACTTACAAGGTTGATGTTTGCCTTTCAAAAAATGCTATTTGAGATAGCTTTTTATTTAACTTTCCCCTCGGCATGCCTTTTACCTGACTTGCAAGCAGCATTAAGGAGACTCACCTTGTTGAGAGAGCAGACGAAGTTTTAGGGAAATGTTGCACATGTGACCTTCTGAAAGTCAAGGCTTTAAAAAATCCTTGTTTAAACACCATAAAAACTGGATGGAAAACAAAGGCATATACTCTTCATTTGAACATTTGGTTTCAGATTCTTTTTATTGATGTCGGGTCGATTATACTGGGAGATAAATTAATTGTTCACCAGGACTGCTCTGTACTTCCATTTCCTCTCTGGTCGGAACAAACAGTGGCTCAGATCAATAAAAGGGCAGGGGAGAGAGGTTTGGGATGTAGGACATAGGTAGGGATTCAGCTCTTAGCGCTCTAGATCATGATTCTCTTAAAAGACACTTAGCTCCGTTGTTCAATCTGTATTTGTCGATTTGGTTATTGGAGGGGGCTTCGAGCTTATAAGAATATTATCAGTATTCTTATTATCAATTATAATTATAATTCTTATTATCAATAAGCTACAAGATGCTACATGGTGTGGGTGTGACAGTCTACCCAGGCATGCCTTATGTGTTCCCATTTCCTTTGTTTCCTCTTTGGAGGTAGTCACTTCCCTACGAGTTTGTATTTCTAGACCCGCCATGTGGTTAAAGTCAAGTATATTGAGGTAAACGGTACACCTTTCAAATGACACAGTTTCATGCATTTTGACAAATGCAAACAATCATGTAACCACCAGCATCATGATCTACAACGTGTCCTTCGTTGCAAAAAGACTGCTCGGGTCCCCCCTGTAGCCAGTCCCTTCCCTTCACGCCCAGCCCCTGGCAACCGCCCGTCTGTTCTCTGTCTGTAGTGTCACCTGTTCCAGAATGTCACATGCATGCAATCCTATGACATGTGACCTTTAGAGTCTGGCTTCTCCCCCTGAGCACACTGCTTCTCTTTCATGTTGTGAGACACGTCTCTAGTTCCCTTTTGTGGCTGAGACACGTTCTGTCTGCCTCACTTGGATGGTCCGTTCACAGGCTGGTGGCCATTTGGGTTGGTTCCTGAGTTTGGCAACTCTAAATAAAGCCACTGTAAGCATCCATATAGTGGGTTTGTTTGAGGTTAGGTCTCCATGTTTCTTGGATGGGTTTTTAAGAGTGGGACCATTGAGTCCTCTGGGGGAGGGGCGTTTGCTGCTTCCCCGCATGCGCTGCATCCTCATCCCAGGACGTCCCACGTCCCAGCTCTGCATCCTCACCAGCGTGGAGTGAGGCCAGTCTTTCTCCCTCCGACCTTCTCCACTCTGCCTCCTCCTCCTGGGAACCGTCCTACTGACACATCGCAGCGTGGGTTAAGTTTCCCTGAATGGAGAATGATGTTCAGAATCTTTCCAGGTGTTTATTTTCCATGTATGTATCTTGCTGAAGCATTTGTTCAAGTCTTTTGCCCATTTTAAAATTGTATATTATTATTATTTTTTATTTTAGAGAGTGAGAGTGTATGTGAGTGGGAGAGGGGCAGAGGGAGAAGACAGAGAGAGAGACATTGAGAGAGAGAGAATCTTAAGCAGGCTCCATGCTGAGTGTGGAGCCCAACTTGGGGTTCAACCCCACAACCCTGGGATCATGACCTGAGCCAAAATCAAGGGTCAGACACTCAACCAACTGAGCCACCCAGGCTTCCCACACCCATTTTTTTTTTAATTGGGTTGTTTGAATTTATTCTATTTTCTGGCTACAGGTCCTTTGTTAGATAAGTGATTTCCAGATATTTTTCTCGAGTTTGTAGCCTATCTTTTTAAAAATTTTTAAACAGTGACTTTGTAGAGCAAACATTTCTAATTTTGATGAGGTCCAGTTTATTAATTTTTATTTTCGAGGAATGTGCTTTGGGTCATATGTAAAAAACCTCCACCTAACTGCAGGTCACAAAAATTGCTCCCATGACTTCTCCTAAGAGTTTCATAGATCAGCAGTTTGACCTACAGTGCATTCTGGGTTCTGTTTAGGTAAGGTGTGAGGTTTAGAACAAGGTCATTTATGTATATTTTTTTGAGTATGGTTGTCCAATTACTCCAGCAGCCTTTGTTGAAAGCACTATCATTTTTCTTCTAATTGCCTTTGTATCTTTGTCAGAGATAAAATGGCCATTTGTGTGGGTCTGTTTCTGAACTAGTCTGTTCCATTGATAGGTATTTTTTTTATTGCTTAACCAACACCATACTGTCTTGATCGCTATAGCTTTATTCTAATTCTTAAAATTGGATAGTGGGAGTCTTCCAACTTTGTTCTTATTTTCCACAGTTGTTTGGCTATTTTAGATCCTTTGCCTTTCCACATCAGTTTTGGAATCAGCTCAAAGGCGTGCACAAAAGTCCTGCTGGGATTGTGATTGGAATTGCACTAAATCTGTAATGTGGTTGGAGAGGTGTTCCAATCCATGAACATTGTATATTTCTCCATCTAATAAGCTTTTTCTTCCTTTCTTTTCATCGGAGTTTTATAGTTTTCAAAGTATGTTTTGTAATTATACCTAGATATGTCATTTTTGGAGCAATTGTAAATGCTATTGCTTTAATTTTTTTCTTTCTCATTGTTTATTGCCTGTATATAGAAATATAATTTCTGTGGGTTGATCTTGTATCCTACAAACTTGATAAACTCACTTATTGTTTTAGAAACTTGTTTTGTGGGTTCTTTGGGATTTTCTGGAATCATGACATCTGAGAATACAGAAAATTTTCTGTATGCTTTTTCTTTCTCTTTCTTTCTTCCTTCCTCCCTCCCTCCCTTCCTCTTCCTTCCTTCCTTCTTTTCTTTTCTCCTCCTCTTCCTCCTCCTCCTCCTCCTTCTTCTTCTTCTTCTCTCTCTCTCTCTCTCTCTCTCACCCCCTTTCTTTCACCATACTGAACTGGCTAGGACCTATAGTGTGATGTTGAATAAGAGGGATGATTGGGTCTCTTGTTTTAAGCAGGAAATAGTTTTCCCACCATTGACTATAATATTAGCTCTACATTTTCTGTAGATGCCTCTTATCAGATTAAGGGATTTCTTTCTCATTATCAGTTTGCTGAGTATTTAATCATGAATTAGTGTTCAATTTTATTAATGCTTTTCTGCATCACTTCATTGCATTGATTTTTGGGTATTTAACCAGCTTTGTATTCCTGGGATAAGCCCCACTTGATAATGGAGTATTATACATTGTTTATGTATTGCTAGATTCAATCTGCTAGTATTTGTTGCTAGAACTTTGAGGCTATGCTCATGAGGGTTATTGGTGTGTTTTATAATGGGTTTGCCCAGTGTTGGTGTCAGGGGAAGGTGGAGTAGGCTTCCTCCTTCTATATGTTACACACACACACACACACACACACACACACGTACACACACGTATATGAAAGTTCACTACAATAATGTCTGAACCCACCACCCCCATGCAGGGACTAGGGATGACCACTGGTTTGGATCCACCTCTGTTCCTTTCTTACTCCATGCCAAGACTCTCCTGCGGAGGTAACCACCATGCTGATGTTGACGTTGTCATTTCCTTGCTTTTGTTTATATGTGTGTTCTGTGTGTTTCTAACCCTCAACAGTATGGATACATTCTCCTCGTTATTGTTCAGCTTAATGCATGGCATCATACTAAATATCACTTAATGTTTTTTCATTTAATGTTGGTTTCAAGATTCATCCATGCTGTTATGTATAGTTATAGGTTGATTGTTTATACATAGTTTTCCATTGTGTGATGCTTATACCCTGGTTGTTTATCCACTCTCCAGCCTATGGCCATTCAGGTTTTTCTTAGTTTATTTTTTTCCTCAGACTCAGGGCTGCTATGAAAGCGCCTACATGGAATGTAGGGGTGCAAGAATCTTACTAGGGTATGTACCTAATAATAAAATTGCTAGGTGAGGTGTGCAAATGTCTAACTTTAGACAGCTATGTCAAGATGCTTTTCTATAGTGGTTTCTTGGGGTTGTAGCAACATATATTCCCAAGAAGGTAGGTAAAGTTCTCACTGACATGCAGTGTCTCCAACATTTGGTATGGTTAAGCTTCTTTTTAAAAAAATTTTTTTAATGTTTATTTATTTTTGAGAGCGAGAGACAGAGCATGAGCAGAAGAGGGGCAGAGAGAGAGAGAGGGAGGGAGACACAGAATCTGAAGCAGGCTCCACGCTCTGAGCTGTCAGCACAGAGCCCGACACGGGGCTCGAACTCATGAACTGTGAGGTCATGACCTGAGCCCAAGTCCGACGCTGAACTGACTGAACCACCCAGGAACGCCTGCATGGTTAAGTTTCTTAAAGCTAGTTAAGTATATTTTGTAATCTCATTGTGGTGTTAATTTGAATTTTCCTGATTACTAAGGTAGAAAAACTTTTCATATGATAATTCTCTGTTCATATTTCTTCTGTGAAATCCCCATTCATGTTTTTTTCTATTTATTTAATATATAATATTACCTTTTCCTAGTATAGTCATATGTAGTAGTTTATATATTTTGAATATAGTTTCTTTGTCAGTTAGATGTGTTGCTAATATCCCAGTTTGTGGTTCAGTTTTTTCATTTTATTTATATAATTTTTTGATAAAGAGAAGTTCTTAATTAAAAATTTTTTTTAACATTTATTCATTTTTTTTTTGGAGGGGAGGGGGGCAAGGAGGAAGGGCAGAGGGAGAGGGACACAGGAATCCGAAGCAAGCTTCAGGCTCTGAGCTGTCAACACAGAGCCTGACAGGATCATGACCTGAGCTGAAGTTGGACACTTAACTGACTGAGCCACCCAGGTGCTCTGAGAAGTCCTTAATTTTAATGTCGTCAAATTTATCAAACTTTCTCTTCATGGTTAGTGCTTTTTGTGTTTTTAGAGGTATGTCTCTACCTTGAGATCATGAAGATACTCACCTGAAGTGTCTTCAATTTACCTGGAATAGAGTTTTGTTTATGATAGAATGTAGGGAATCCAGTCTGATTTTTTTTTCCCAGAGTAGACACTTAATTTTCTCGGGACTGTTTGATAAATAGTTGTCTCTCCTCAAGGGAATACAAACTGTCTGCATTTCATATAAACTTCCCAACTTGTTGTTTGGGTCTAACTGTGGGATCCCTGTTCCTCTCCAGGGGCTGCTTGTCTGTGCCGCGTCCCTGTCTTACAGACTCTGGAGTTGTGACGTTTCTTGCAACCCGGTGGGCTCTGTCTCCCCACTGTCACCTTCCTCAAGAGTATCTTGGCTACTCTTGGCCCTTTACTGCTTCATATAAATTGTAGCCTGTCATGGTCCACAGAAAGCCTCACCACAAGTGTGACTGTGGTTCTGCTTCATGTACATCGGCCATGGGGCAACTCAGCAAGATCCGGGGTTTCTCTGTGCAGGAATAGAGTCCCTGCCCTTGTCCTATGATGTCTTGTGATGCCTTTCAAGAAAACTTGGTAAAATGTCTCCAGGCAGGTTTTGCCCACCTCATGTCAGATTCATACTTCGTTGTCTATAGATTTTTGTTGTTGTTGTTGTTGTTATCTGAATGGTATTAATTATTTTTCTTTTCTGTCTCCGGTCAAGAAATGGTATTGATTGTTGTGTGTGGATTGTCTGGTGAGCTATTTTGATAAAATCTGATTGTAATAATTGGAATATTCCTGTTGGGTTTCCTGGAACCTGCCTTATCCATAAACAATGAAATTCCATCTTTCTTAGTTGTCAGGCCTTTATTTTTTTTTATTTTGTTAACTTATTTTATTTTTTTTTTAGCTTTATAGTTTATTGTCAGGTTGGTTTCCATATAACACCCAGGGCTCTTCCCCACAAGTGATCTCCACCAAGACCATCACCCCCCATTACCTTTCCCCCTTCCCCTTCCCCCCTAAGTTTGTTTTCAGTATTCAAGAGTCTCTCGTGTTTTGTCTCCCTCCCTCTCCCTAACTCTTTTCCTCCTTCCCTCCCCGTGGTCCTCTGTTGGGTTTCTCCTGTTAGACCTACGAGTGCAAACATATGGTATCTGTCCTTCTCCGCCTGACTTATTTCGCTTAGCACGACACCCTCGAGGTCCATCCACTTAGCTACGAATGGCCAGATTTCATTCTTTCTCATGGCCATGGAGTGTTCCATTGTATAGATGAACCACATCTTCCTAATCCATTCATCAGTTGATGGACATTTAGGCTCTTTCCATG
>CM053559.1:98988214-99093581 GCA_028646485.1 Cryptoprocta ferox | reverse complement strand
TCTCTTTCTTCTTTCCCCCACCTGCGAATCCGAGTTTTATCCCTTCGGTCCTTCTCAGTTCACTCCATGCGGGCGGGCGCGGATCACAGAGCTCCCTGCTGCTCCGCCATCTTGCCCGCCGCTCGGGTCTCCGTTGTCCGGCCTCTAATCGCGTTCTCTTCTCTCGCTGTGCCTCCTGCCAGGGTCGAGGAGAAGAGGCGGTGCGTCACTGCTTCCTTTCCGAGAGCAAAGGAGCGCTCCCAGGGTCTTAACACTAACGCGGCACTTGCCGTGGACTTTTTCTCCCGTTCGGGTTATGCTCCGGAACTAAAGCAGCACCCGACAGTGGGTGCTGCCCCCAGTGCGGCTGAGCAGAGCGCGACTAGCCTTTCCCCCCCAGGGGGACGGCGGTGCTGGCAGCCCCGCCCAGAGACCCCCGGCCGCCGCCAGTTCGGGCCCTGGCGCCCGCCGCTCCTCGTCCCCCGTGGCCCCTCAGTCGTGACTTCGCAGCTCCCGAGGCTGCAGACGGAAGCGGCCCAAGGAGCTCCCTGATGAGGAGCGCGTGCTCGTGTCCCGGAGGCGCGGACACAGCCCAGGTGCAGGGCTGTGACTGCTGACCCGCGGAGATGGGAGGCGGCGTCTCCAGACACTGCCGTGGCGTCTGCGACAGGGGACTTCGTACGATGTCTGCCTCTCTCTGTAACTGTCATCTGTAAGTTGCGCGCCTCAGATGAGGATTAGGTTATAACACGGCTCTTTATCGTCTAAGCACCAGAAAACTCAGAGTTGAGTCTGATTTGCCTTCCTCTTAAACACTGAGTGATGCGTATGTTGTCTTGGTGTGTGGCTCGGCCCAGCCCCTCATCGGTCCGCCTGCGGTATTTAGCGCTGTGCGCTAATAAAACAGGTGAGGTTTCATAGTGGAAATCTTTGCTCTGTGGGGACGATACCAGAAAGGAGCACGTATTTACCGAGCACTTAGTATTCACGGGTACCGTTTTGGGTAGTTTTGCATAAAACGTCTTATTTGGCGCTCATTCTACCATAGAAGATGGGTGGCCCGTTTATTCTTCGTTGAAAAAACTCAGAGTTAGAGGGTCTAGGACGCTTGTCCGGGTCAGAGAGGTAGTAATTGTTTATCCAAAACTCAGACATACTTCCTTTACGTTCAGAGCTTTTCCCATGTACTAAGTCTCTCAGAGGCACATGCAATAAAAATTACCTTAAATTTCCAACTCTGGTTCATTATCACCAAGAGGTCTTCCTGAAGCAATTTAAATAAGTTTTCGATAATTTTGAGGAATAATAACGACGTGACCCGTGCGTATTGAAGTCCAGCTTTGTTTTCTGTCTGGCTGGGTGAGGTCCTTGGGTCCCACACAAAACATTTATGCCAAGAAAAATGAATGTTCTGTTTATTTAGGACTTCAATGAAAGCAGAATTTGCCAGATACACTTTGTTTTCTTTAAGTAGAGGAAACAAATTATTAGTCAGAGCCGTGATCTCGGAGTCTGACCGTGATAAAAGGGTCGTAGACATCACCTTGACCCCCAGCAGCGGTGGGTCCCAGCACCTGACCAGGGAGTCAGGAACACGTTACACCTCGGTGTTTGCCTACTTCTGAGGGTGGTGATTTGGCTAGGTGCCTCTGGACACATGCGGCTGGGTGGACTGGGGCCACGCAGGGTCCCCTGGTAAGTTCCAGCATTGTCGCTGCCTTCCAGCTTGCCTGCGATGGACGCCAAGGGATGGAAGGAAACCACTAAGCAAGAATTAGTTGAATGCTTACTGTCTTACGGTCACTGACGTGAGGCCAGAACAGCCCAGAGCTGAGGGGGGTCGAAGAGGTTAGTTGGCCCATCATCCCCCTCATTCTACGGAAGAGTAAACTGAGACAAAACGAAGTGAGTTGTCCAAGGTTATAAGATTATCTATTGTTGAAACTAAGAAGTCTCATGTTTTGGTCTACAGATCATTCCGTCATACCTTCAAGGCGGCTTACAGTTTACCTTGAGAAGACTTGGGTCACATACGCAAAGCAAGTGAGAACAATTGTGTCCGTACTTGAGCAGGAGGTCGGGGTCAGCTAGAGCCCGAGGTGTCCCCGTGGAAGAGTCCCATCCAGGTGAGTGTGGGCGAGTGGGGAGTGAGCAAGGCGGAGAAGGGGCAGGAATACCGCCACCACGTGCTCGGAGGACAGGGGTGAGAGGAGTGTGTCTGGGCAGTGGAGGACCCGGCAGGGAGTCACAGAGGCCACCGTGCTTGGATCCGATGTCTTCACTTCCTGAGCAAAGGTGACACGGACATTCAGGAGGCATTTGACCCTTCCCTGTTTGTGTCTGAATCTCTGCGGTAACGTATATATACTTCCTCCGTGATGCATCAGATTTTCCCATTAGTTGTTTTCAGTGTGTTTGTCTTTCCGGGAGCCTCGGGGCCTCTTTGGGATGCAGACCCCGTCTGTCACCCGTGTGCTTGTCCACGGCCCGGCACAGACACTCACACGGTTCTGCAGTGAAGGAGCCGGCCTTCGCTGTGGAGGGCTGAGTGGAGGGGTAGCGCCATGACGTGGTGCGTGCAGCTCAGTCCGTCAGGTGTCTATGGGGGTGGGGTGGTCATGGTGCAGGGGGCGACCAGATGAGAGGCAGCTGCGACGATCGGGCAGGTTGTGCGGAGTGTCTGGGCCGGAAGAAGAGGAGGCACCAGGGAGGAGGAATCCACAGAACGTGGTCACCAGTAGGTGTGTGCACTGTCCCTGCTCCCACGGCTGCTGTCCCCGTGGGACCCGCTCCTCCGCGCCTGCTGTGGCTCACAGGGAGATGCTGCTGTCAGTCCAGGCTTTTTCCTTTGACCTTAGTTGTCTTCTTCGCCCTGGTTTTAGAATCTCACCCTTGCTGTTTTGCAGACTCACTGCAGTATATGGCTGGGTAGGGACTGAATTTTATTTACTCTGCCCAGGACCCACTCTGTGTGCTTCTTGAACTGAGAAGTTGTATTTCTGAGCGATCCTTCAAAATTTGGTACTGTTGTCTTTTACAATGTGCTTCTGCTCTTTTCTCTCTCGAGTCTCTCTCGGGGTCTCTTCTGTTGGGCCTGGGCTACGTCCCACCCGTCTCCTCACCCCTCCACCTCCTGCCCGTCTTCTTAGGCTGCAGTGTGGGGGACCCCCACTGCTCCCCGCCCTGGGCGGTCTCTCTCCCCACGGCTCTGCAATGCAGTGCAGTACTTTCCCTTTTTCCTGTGGCGTTTAGTACATTGACTGGGGGTTTTATTTTAGTGAATATATTTTTCAGTTTTGTAATTTTCATTTTGTTCTCTACTAAAAGAGTTCTTTTTTTAGAGTGCCTTTTATTTCCTTTCCGGGAGATTTTACCCTGGCTCGCTGCCCTCCGTCTTACTGCTGTCCCAGATCGTGGTAGTTGCGGCATTGCAGTGGATGATTCTTCCCACCCCCTGCTCCTTGACCTCCCCTCTGGCAGTGTCTGGTCCTCTGCTCGGCCTCGCCCCTGCAGCCCTGCCCACACCCGCCGCCTTGCTGAATCCCAGCCTGCGCTCTTGTCCTCGCCCACCGCCAGGCACCCACCCTGCCCACCACCCCACTCCTGTCGCCTCCTCCTGCTCCCCTCGCTCCACAGAACTGTGCTCTGCGTGCATAACGGCCTCAGTTTACCCTGCTCTAGTGCCGCAGCCCCTGCGTCCTCACCTGTCTCTGGCCCCAGCTGGGATCCGAAGGTTTGCCATAATCCGGGACGCACACTTAACAGTGCTTACTCCTGGCTGTGCCCGAGCTCCCCTGTCCCTCCTTCTCTTTGTTACACGCACTCGGGAGAAGCTCGACATCGGTTAAACCCACGAAGGTAATACGTGTCACCTTGGAGATTTAAGTGAATAGGAACCTCTCTTAGAAATAAAATGCATTTGTAAAGTAGAATTTTCTTACTGGCTTGCTTCCTGAGACTTTAAACAAACGGAGATCATACTTATAAATCCCGTAATCCACAAATTAGCAATAATGGTATACGATGGTGGGGAAACATTATTTCTGGTATGCAGGGAAAAAAACAACCAAAAATTCACTTTCATCTCTAGATGAATGAGTGTAAAGTTGGCACAGTTTTTTTTTTTTTTTTAATGTTTCCAGGTTTGATGTGCCGTTTCACTCTGGTATGTGGTGAAAATGAGCACCCCTTCGGAGACTGACATGCCTTTGGTCCGTGATAGTTTTTCCACCACCTCCTGGAAGGTGGGGGGGGGGGCGGATTTGCTCCACAGAGGAGCTCTGCCGAGTTAGGGCGCAATTTGAGTCCGAATCCCAACTTCATCTTTTAATTACAGAAATGTTAAAGAAATAGCCACTCAGGTGGCAAAGATTGGCTTTTCAGCTGCTATTTTATGGGGCTATTAACTCAGAGACACCATTACTTAAATGTAATTTTTATTATTACAATTAAAGACTGATTTGATTTTATGAGATCATGCATTTTAATTTTATGAAAGTTTTATAGTTGAATCCAATTTAAAGGATTACTGTATATTAACGTATAAGCATGTGCGGTATGGAATTGTACTGTACTCCTCTAGAAAATCTGCTGTTGGAACTTCCGTGCACCTGACTACTTCAGTAGAACCACATGCTTCCTGATGGAACTATGTAATAGCTAAAGAAAAGCAAACTTGGCTTAGTCCGTGTGTGAAATTACAAGCAGTTGTTTGCTTATTAAATGCATCACGTCTGATTAAGCTTACGGTCCGTTTTCTGTGGAATGCAAAAGTTGCTTTTCTTTCAGCGGATTCTTGGAGGAAGGGATTTTTTGGGGTCAAAGTGAGCTTTCACGGCTATTGTACGGTCTGTGCGGCGAAGTCGTGAACACGGAGGCCGGCCACTCAAAACGCCAGCTTCTGGCCCTCCCATTTCACAAAGGGAGGACGTTTAAGGACATTTAAGGAACTCACATGCACAAAGCCATCACGTGGTCGCCAAGGCCAGCTTATGACTTTGGAAGTTTCCGTGCAAGTTTTGAAGCCTTTTTTGTTTTGTTTCGATGGAGGGAAAGAATGTAAAGGAGTATTTGCACCAAATAGATTAAGCTGTTAGTAAACATGTCCCCTTTCAATGAACTGACATGGGGACAAAGGAAGCGCTTTGCCGTGGTCAGCCGGATTTGTCCTAAGTCACAGGGACAAACAAGTGAGGCAGGGGACCCTCTTTAAAACCCTAAATCGGAAAGGGTCTGCGACAGGAGCAAAAATGGAATTAGTTTCTTCTTCCCATTTATTTCGGCTCAAAGCCTGCTCCTCTCTTCCTTGCCTTCTTGGGAGGGGAACCTGGTTTTTCCTACATCGAATTAGCCCAGGACAGCTAGTCCTCAGGAATGTGAGTCCTTTTCAAGCTCTGAGCACTCGCGATGAACGGCTCCTGCTTGGTGAGGGGCTGATGGCACGTATCTGCGGGCGCCCTCGCGGCCCAGCTGGGCCATAATTAATCTCACTGTCAGGCCGCTGGACAGAGGGGCCTTGTTCACGGTGATGGTGGGGGGCTGCTGGGGGACCGGGCCCCCGAACCGGACGGTCGTTGGGTTGGGCGCTCCCTTCCTGAGAGCACTCCTTAACCAAAAGGCAAGACAGAGCAGACTGCGGGTTCGTAGGGCACCACTCCGGACGCGGGCAGGGTCTGCAAAGCCCAGAGCAATTCTACCGAAGGAGAAGCGGCACAGGGACCCGAGGGGAGATGAGAGGCTCTATCTTCGAGGAAGGTGGTCCAGCCATCCCTTCGGCCCTTTTCGTTTTCAGAATATGAGTGTTTGGTTTAAACTGGCCCGTGCCTGTCGGGGGCACCCAGGGAGCCGGGAGGGAAGTGCAAGATGTGGACTCCATTCAGTAGTTTTATTTCTTTTTTTTTTTTTTTAAGTTTATTTATTTGTTTTTGAGAGAGAGATGGAGAGAGTGAGTGCGGGAGGGGCAGACGAGGGGGAGAGAGAGAATCCCAAGCAGGCTCTGTACTGTCAGCGCAGAGCCTGATGAAGGGCTCAAACTCATGAACGTGAGATCCTGGCCTGAGCCAAAAATCCCGAGTGGAAGCTTAACCGGCTTGCGCCCCCCCCCCCCCCCCCCCCCCCCCCCCCGTGTCCCATCAGTGGTGTTATTTCTTAAAGGAATAGTTACTTCCAGAAGCTGGGGCTGTCTGGCTGTCCAAAGTTGGAGGTTCACCAAGAAAAGCTAATGACAAGGGGATGTGCTGGGCCCTGGTGTGTGCGCGCGCCCGTGTGTTTTAAAGTTTATGTATTTTGAGAGAGAGAGAGAGAGAGAGAGAGAGAGAGAGGGGCTCTGGGGGGGGGGCTTAAACTCACCAACTGTGAGATCAGACCTGAGCTGAAGTGAGTCAGACTCACCCCACTCAGCACCCCCCTCCCGCACCTGGGCCCAGTTTTCCAACTCGGGGTGAGCACTGCTTGAAGGGGTGAGAGGTGGGAGGGCACGGACTCGGGCCTCTGCGCTCTGGGGCACGACTGCGCGCTCATTGCCCCCGAGGGGCGGGACCGCCGAGTGGGAGGCCCTGGGGCACAGGGGCCGGGGTGGACTCCAGGGCCCCAGCGTGGGCGCGTGAGCCCCGCGCTCCGCCCTGAGGAGTGAGGCAGGGACTGCAGGGCACGCGCAGGGACGGAGACCGCACCCTGGGCCCTTCTCTCCCGGGGCTGGAGCGACTTCAGACTCTGCCGGGGGCGGCCCTGTTCACCCTGGATCCGCGCGAAGCAGGATTTCCGGCGCGCGCCCAGCCAGGTGCTGAGTCCGCGGCGCCCTGGCCCCTCACCTTGGGGCCGCGGCTCAGAACTTCGGACCCGTCCCCCCACCCCCTCCACCGACAGGTGATTCCGCTCAGAGGAGCCTCTTGTGTGAAGGTGGGGTGCTCCCAGGGGGGCCGGGGGATGGGGCCAGGTGGGTGGGGCGGTCAGGGGGGGATGGAGCGTTCAGGGAATGGGGTGGCCGGGGGACGGGCGGTCAGGGGGAGATGCAGCCAGGGGGATGGGGCATGGGTGGGGGGGTGGGAGGGGGAGGGGGAGGGGGCGTGGGTGGAGGGTGGGAGGGGGAGGGGAGGGGGTGGGGCGGGGGGGTGGCGGGGCATGGGGCAGTCGGGGAGATGGGGTGGCCTGGGTCCCGCAGCAGAGCTGGTCCCACGACAGCGCGCGCGTCAGGCTTGTGGCCTGTGAGCGCCCGCCCACGCCTCGCCTCTGCCGCCTGCACCCCGGACAGCAGACCCCGGCTGGCGTTTGAGGGAGAAACACAGTTCCATCGCTTCCAGCGAGGAATCTGGGGGACTGTTGGTGGCAATCACGGTTTCTCAGTCAATGGGGACTCCCCCCCCCCCCCCCCCCCGTTCCTCAAGCAGAAATCAGGCCCCGGCTTTGATGTTTCTGTCACTCTCGTTCCCAGGCCAACGCTACAGACGGGCTTTGGGTTTTTCTTAAGTTATTCTTTTGAGGCGATTTCAAATTTAACTATTATATAATAATCAAAACCAAGAAAAACACTTAAGAAGTCAACACTAGTACAGTGCTTTGTTTTTACTTTTATTTTCTTTAGAGAGAGCATGAGTCGGGGAGGGGCAAAGAGAGAGAATCCCAAGCAGGCTTCATGCTGTCAGCACAGAGCCCAACTGGGGGCCTGATCCCAGACCCTGGGATTGTGACCCAGGCGGAAATCAAGAGTCTGACGCTCAAGGACCTTGCCCCCCAGGCACCCCTAGTTTTAAATTTTAGTTCCAGTTCGTTAACCTGCAGCGTGATATTAGTTTCGCGTGTACAGTGTAGTGATTCTGAATCTGGTACGTCACCGGGTGTCATCACAACAGTGCGGCCTTAACCCCCATCATGTGTCCTCCACCCCCCCCCCACCAGCAGTATGTTTGCAGTTTAGACAGTGTGTATGTTTATCTGTTTTTTTCCTTTGCTCATTTTTGTTTCTTAAATTCCTCACAGGAGTGAAATCATATATTTATCTGATCTCACTTGGTGTCATGCTTTCTAACTGCATCCATGTTGACGCCAATGGCAAGACTTCATTCTTTTTTCTCGCCTAGTAATATTCCTGTGTGTGTTTGTGTATATGTATGTGTTTGTGTGTGGATGTGTGTTTGTGTATGTGTGCATGTGCGTGTGCGCGCGCACCCTCATCTTCTTTCTCCCCTCCCCTATGCGTGGACACCTGGGCTGTCTCTAGATCCCGGCTGCCGTGAACGGGGAAGCGTGTGTCCTTCCATGGGGAGGTGCCCAGTACTATTAAGTTACAGACTCAGGGACCTAGCGAGACCAGGCACAAACTGGGACTCTTGCACGGTCTGTGTCATAGAAGCAGAATAGGGTTCACACGTCTCTGGAAGACCAGTCATCAAAGAAAGGTTCACAGGCAGCAGGGCCACGAACACTTCTCCCACTGATGAGGTAGCAGAACGAGAACCGTGAGCCTGACTTGATCCCAGGCAATGGAGCGCCTTGCGATTCTTCCAGAGGAAGAGGTGAGGGGCCCCTGGGGGGCTCAGCTGGTTGAGCATCAGACTCTTGATTTGGGCTCAGGTCGTGATCTCACAGTTCATAGGCTTGAGCCCCACTGTTGGGCTCTGCGCTGACAGTGTGGCGCCTGCTTGGGATTCTCTCTTCTCTCTGCTCCTCCCCTGCTTCATGCTCTGTCTTGACCTCAAAATAAATTAAAAAATTTTAAGAAACGTAAAAACAAAGGAGGTAGTAGGTGGAACCTTGGTGAAGTGAAGAGAAGCAAAGGGAAAAGAATTTTTTTGTATGAATTTAAATATTTGTAAAAATTGAGGGTTTTGCGTAAATCTGTAAATGCAGCGTGGTGCGTGCAAACGTGCTGGTCCAGCGGGTGTGCTTCTTCCCCAGTGAGCAGGTCAGAGAACACGCGGGTAACGCACTCTCCTTCTTGCCTTCGCTACTGCGCCGCCCTCACGGCAGTGCGGGGCCCGGGACGCGGGCAGGGAGTTGGCCTGGCGTCAGACGAGCGGGGAGTCCCGTTGCTTGGCTGTGCTTAGGTGCCCCCAGCGGACCGGGCCACATGGACGGCCGCGTCCTCCGGATGCGGGTCGGGAGAGGTGTCACTCGGTCATCGGGCAGCAGCGCACCTTCCTCTCCTCCGCGCTGGTTCCTCGTACGCGCCCACGGAAAGTTGTGCACACGGGGTAGGAACGCGCTGGGATTGAGGGTGGAAGGGAGGGAGGCTGCTGCTGGGGAAGGCAGCGGTGAGAGGAAGAGCCACGCCGGCGGGTTTCCTGAGTGCCCGGAAGTGGGGGACCGGAGCCCGGAAGGGAGGGGGCGGGTGTCCGGGAGTGGGGGCGGGTGCCCGGAAGTGGGGGGCGGGTGCCCTGAAGTGGGGGACGGATGCCCGGAAGTGAGGGGGCGGGTGCCCAGAAATGGGGGACTGGTGTCTGGAAGTGAGGGGGCGGTGCCCGGAAGTGAGGGCGGGTGCCCGGAAGTGGGGGCTGTCTCATGCACGTACCGGTGGCTGGATAGTTCCCTCCAGGTACCACGTGAGCTGCCTCTTCCGTTGTGAGGACGTGTAGCGTTCACTTCCTCTGACCCTGAATTTGTAGTCCCTCGTCCGAGGCAGGTCTGGTGGCCGCGGATTTCCGTCCTGTCTCCTGCAGCTGTGTGAGCGCGGCAGGAGCGGGGCACCGTGTTGGATTTAACGTCGGGTTTTAAAAGTCGTAGTCTGGCCGTGGGGCCCGCAGTTAAACACCAGCGGTACTACTCGTGAGCGCCTTGACAGTGGGGAAATGACGTAACTCTTGTGTGGCTCGGTCTTGTCCGCTCCAAAATGGGAGCGTCAGGTGTGTATTGTGGTGCGTGAGTGCGTGTGTGTGTGCACACCCGTGTGCATGTTCATGTGCGTGTGTGCACGTGTGTGTGTGCACACCTCCATGTGTCCGGTTGGGAGCTCCCCCCCGGAGCGTTCACGTGGGCGCCGTGGGCCGCGTGGGCGCCGCCGCTCCGGGCTGGGTTGAGGTGGGTTCCCTGCGCGGAGCTCCTGCGCTCTTCTGCACATTTAGACTCGGTCCCCTTCTTGGGCTGGACCGTTCTGTATCTTGTGGACAGACGGCGGGCATCCTGGCGGGGGCTCGCTGCTGCAGGCCCCCGCCGCACCCAGAAGCCGTGGGCGCTGCAGTGCGGTGTCCGGTCCCTGGAGGTCTGGGTCACGGAGGAATCGTCTGTCGCACTCCCTCCTCTGCTTCTCTTTTCAGTCCTGGCCTCTGAGTTTTTCTGTTCCTCCTGTTGGGCTCAGCTAGGGTTTTTTTTTTTTTTTTTTTTTTTTTTACTGTTCTGTGCTGATCTAGTCCCCGCATGGTCTCGTGGGAGATGCCTCCCTGCATCAGTCCTGGCCCCAGATTCCTACAAGGAGGTCACAGTATTCAAGCTCATCAGGCGCCTGTTTGAGCACAACTTTTGTTTTACTGGGTAAATGGCGCCCCTTTAACCGAGCTGGGTGTGAAAATAAATGGGGGACTTTTGTCCATGGCAGGTGGGACTGTGGCCGAGTCCCTGCTCCGGCATCTTCCCTGCTCGCTCAAGCCGTGGATGCCGGCCAAGGCCAGAAATCTAAGCCGGACATTTCCCTTCTCACAGGGCGAGTCCGCGAACACGGCTTAATGGCTGTGTCCACTGTGTCGCGCACATCCTTTGTCTAATGGCTTAGCAATCCAGGGCCCGTGTCCAGGGCACCTTTACCCTCTGTTGATATTTGCTTTCTTCCATACATTGATTAAGCAGAAAATCCATGGAGAACCAACTCTTTTTTCAAATACTGAAATTTGGATAACATGTCAGGAATTCTTTGGAAAGAAATGGATAACTTTATAAAAACATGTCTAGGAGCCTATTGAACAATCTCAAGAAAAGTGTTATTGGGGCACCCAAATTTCTTCAAATTCTCCTTCTTTTCTGTTTTGTTGAATTTCATAGAAAACTTAAATTATAAAAGTGAAGCAACCATCTTGCCCCCCCTCCCTTTTTTTTGGCTGACTGCCTAGAACTGTTTTAAGTTGGATCTTATAAATATTCCATGAAGTCCTGCTTTTCTCCTGCCAGTTGGCTTGGCGGGGATGGCATCTCAGACACTTTATGCCATTTTTGCCAAGCTTGACAAAAACCTTTCAGGTATTGATAGTTTTGTTAATGAATTAGTCAGCACCACAAGTATCTATTATTTGAGGAAATCCTTGGAACCAATCACTCTGCTGTTTTTCTTTTTGACACTTGGCGAGCCCTTGTGAGCCTGCAAAATATTGATTTAGCGCTGCGTCTCAAGAGGGAGCGTTTAAAACATACCCAGGGTAGTATTTCTGTGCTGGCTTCCCCGTAAGGAGAGGCAACCGAGAAAGCGAGGTTGTTGGCTTCATCTGGACTATGACGTGGGTCTTACCTGAATTCGACCCACCGAGAAGATGAGTCTCCCAAGAGGTCAAGTCACTTGACCTGTGTCGTAAGTTGCATAGACGGGTTCAGAGCCAGAGTCCACACGCGGGTCTGAGTCCACACCATGCGCTTCCTGCGCTGCCAGGGTCTTCAGGTCTCCTCCGTGCCAGACTCTTCTCTGAACTAAATAATGATCCTGGAGCCTCCACATATGAAACAATGGTGATGATATACTGGGTATATATAGTGCCTGTGTGCAATGGACATAACAAACACGTGCCTGTCTTATTATAAAGTAAATCAGTGAAAATAATAGTGAATTCTGATGAACGTCTGAAATCAGGAGTTACTGGCTACATTAGCCCCTTTCCAGGCTCTGCAGCCCATTTACGTTTGTCTTCTGTTTTGGTTACGCGCCCCCCACCCCCACCCCCAGCTGGACACAGCAATGCTCTGTTAACGTGTTCCCTTGCAGCCCCAGGCCGCTCCTCATTCAGACCGACCCAGAAGCTAGAGGAAGAGCAGGAAACAGCAAGAGCAAGAGGTGACGTACACCCCGTCGAGTGCCACGTGCAGCCCTGTGACGTGCGTGGTGTTTGTTACTGTCGGGGTGATCGTGATGGGATAACATTCTGGGCTTTAAAGCACCAAAATCAATAGTCAAAACTGCAGGACAGATGAGTAGAGAGGTTTGAAAGTTGGCTCGTTGTCAAGAAATGCGGTGTTGACTAAAACTTAAGTAACTTAGGAGTGAAGAGAGGCGGTGGATGTGTGGAATAGGGCTATTTTTATGTATGCTGTGTTTACATTGGATGAAAAATAATGAACATTTGGCTTCCACATTATAAAACAGTGTTTATGAAGGCACCGGGGAGCTCACTATCTGTGATTTGTGTCGTCTCTACAGGCTCACGTGTAGTTTCGAACAGTGTTGCAGACAGCTGTGTACATTTAATTGTATTATTTTCATCCATTTGGAATTTCAGAATTGTGAATTTGGAAAGAGCGTTAGAGATGATTTAGACTGTGTCAGCTCACTTTACGGATGAGGAACTGAGGCCAGAGAAGTGAAGAAGCTTGCACAGTCTGAGTACTAGCTACTTTGTGGGAGATGGGGCCTGGCACCAGGATCTGCTGGCTCTCAGCCTGATACCCACGCCGCCATCTTTGTCTGCTGGTGACTCCATGCTGGGCTGTCAGGGTGGTCTGCTGCTGGCCGTGCGGTCCCGTCTCCAGACTGGGCACCAGTGACATGCCAGACCACAAATGCCATAACGTTTGGAAAGGAAGTTAGGGTCTCTGTAGATAGTTACTTTGCAGTCTTTTATTCCCCGGGGGTATTGCTCTCTGTTAGATAATGGGAGCCCGACTGACGAAGTTACGAGGCTGCGTCCCATGTTCATTTCCTGTTCTCCACTTGGAAAGTGTATGGGGCCAGAGGAAGTAGGGAAACAGTCCGAGCAGTGTGAGTGTGAGGGAGTGGTGAGGCAGGGGAAGTGAGCATTTCACTGACCAAACTGAGACCGTTGTTTCACAGGGAACTTCGTGTTGGGTTAACGTCTATGCCGTGTTGGGTTAACGTCTATGCCTTCCCCTCCCTTTGCAGCTCTGATAACCCAGGTCTGAAGACATTTCCTGAACAGAAAGCTGGATGTAAGATACAGACGAAGAGAGAATTCAGTGTGCTTGCAGCTTTCTTTAGTTAACTGGTTTATTAATCTGTTCATCTATTGGCATTAAGGGCTCCTCATGTCTTGAGGTCACAACACCTAAATAATCAGTGATGGGTATCATCATCTTATTGTCTGTTCCGTCACTGAGACAAAGCAGCCTGCATCCCGCAGGCTCCAGGGTGGAGTGCTGTGATAGTCAGGGGATCAGAAAGCGCACTGGGTGTTTGGAGACCACACTCTTTGGGTCTTTGTTTTTTACCCACTCTGCTAAGACAATCTCTGTCTTTTAATTAGTGAAATTAGACCATTCACATTTAAAGTGATTGTTGATATAGTTGGATTAATATCTGTTGTGTTGTAACTGGTTTTTATTTCTCGTACTTATTAGTTGTTTCCCTTTTTTTCTGCCTTCTCTGGTTTTAATCAATGTGATATAATCAAAATGTTATATGATCCCATTTTCTCTCTTCTCTTTAGCACATCGGTTATACTTATTTATAGATTTTCTTTTAGTGTTTGCCTGACAATGTGGAACATACATTTACATCCCATCTAAATCCACTTTCGAGTAGCAGTATGTGGCCTCACGAGGAGGGCAGGCAGCTTCTGACAAAGTGTCACAACACCTCACTCTCATCCTTACAGCACTGCTGTCATTTGTGGGATGTGTGCACAAACCTCCGTCACCCAGGGCATGGTTGCCTGAGTACTAATGGGACAAAAAGCAGTTATCTTTTAGATTAACTCCGAGTAAGAAAAAAATTGTATTTCCCTTCATTTATTCCTTCTCTGATGCTCTGCCTTTCTGTAAGTACAGCTGAGCTCCTGACCTCTGTTACCCTCCCTGGGGGAGAAAGGGACTGGAGGGGGGTGCAGGGAGTGGGTAACTGTCTTTGCTCAGGTGGGATGAGTCTTCCCCCTGCAGAGTGGGCCTTTGTAATGTAAAGCTCCGCTCCACCTGAGAATCTCCTGGGGCTCCTGGCGGTAAAACCCATATAAGTGTGGGGTGCCCCTAGAGCTGGGGCCCCAGGAATTTCTCATTCTCAAGCTATTCCGTGTGTAGTTGCTAGGAATTCATCAAAATCACCATTTCAGTGTCCCTGCCAGCTCAGGGCTCCAGGTAAGTTGATCTTACTGTGATTCTCTTTATTGCTCTGTGTCTCCAGTGTTCAGGACAGTGGTTTGCCCTGTGACCTCAAATCTCTGGTCGATTCAAGGAAGGTCATTGAATGTCCATTTGTTCAGCTATTTTGGTTGAAGAGCAGAAGGGACAAACTCTAAGCTCTCTACATACTGGAGTGATAACAATTACTGAGTGGTAGGGAATTGTTTTAAAGTTCTTTATCATTTTTATTTTCATCTCTTATAACAATATTTCTCTTAAAATATCTTATAAACATTTAAACCAGGAAGTTTGCTTAAGATATCCCAAATATTACCATTATTAAATTATTATTTTTTTGCAAACAAAGGTGTTACTGTTATTTTCCTACAGAATACTACCAAAGCCTTCCAATTCTGGGAGTGTTGCTTAACACTGTAGCCCTACGCAAAAAAGTATATTATAGTGACATGTAGAATGCCTATGGAAGTTGTTATTTAAGTTGTTGATTCATCATTTACCCCACACTTAATCTTTGGTCTAAATGGTCTTCGGTCTAATCCTTTGTGATGTCTTCTTCCATCGAGGTGTGTGAGCTTGAGGTCAGGGATGCTGTGATGTGTTTCCTTAAATGTCCTCGCAGCTCCCGCCCCATGCAGCCTGGCCGACCTGTGTCTTTCAGTCAGCAAGGTTTGTGTGCTGGGCACCGAGCACTGAGGTGAATGAGAAGGAAGCAGCCCCTGCCCTCGTGGGATTTCTAAATTACAGTCCAGGACACGGGTGCGCCTAGCAAACGGTGCAGTCGTTGTTGCCCCAGTGGGGGAAGTCCTGTCCAGGAGGCACGTCTACACCCTGAATACAGGGTGACTGACATGCGGTTGATTCACAGAGTCTGTTGGTTTATCCGGAATAATCTATGTCCGAGGTGTTTGCTTGTGGAAGAAGCATGTATTTCCAGTTTGCGCGACCTACCTCGGTTGGTTGCCACGTGGCACAGGTGACATTTTTCAGAACAAAGTTTCTGTCTCCCTGCCAGTGGGTGTCAGGCAGGGTCCCTGAGGTTTCATGACCAAACTTGATTTTCACTTTGTAAACTCTGTCAGAAATCTGTTGGTGCAGTGTGGTTGCTGTTCGGGTTATTAGGACTGTGTGGTTGAAATCCATTTCACCATTTCACCTTTCCAAGAATATGTCCTCCCCCACCCCCAGCCCAGTGTGAGTCATCCTTGGGCCAGGCTTGGATCAGTGAGCATGGTCACAACTTTGTTGCCGTGTAGTTACTAAATGTTGCAGTTTGTTACCATGTTGTTACTCAACAAGGTAGTCTGGTACTGTTGCTAATTGTGTTCACTGCAGATACTCTAGATTGAAGTAACATGGATCTGGAGGTTTTGAAAAATCATGATATTTTACTTGGTTGTATTTCTGATTTTCAAAATTGTGCATAAAAATTAATGTAACCATTGTACGTTTTGGCTGTTAACCTTTTAGGTTTTTTTACACCAACGACCAGACTTGCTCATAAGAGAACTTTCAAGTGGAACTTGTAATTTTCCTTCTTTTATGTGTGCGTACTGATTTATCCCACGGTGTAGGTGGGAACATTTACTGTCTGTATGTTATTTAGGAGTCTGTGACTCTCACGTGGTTGTTTCCAGTCCACGTCTCCCTCCCGGGTTCCAGAGTGGATTATCCAGCTGTGTCTTGTCACTTGCACTCAGTTGTCTCTAGAGTGCGTCATATTTAATGACTCAAAGCTAAAGATTGATTTCTCTCCATTTTAACCTATGGTTCTATTAGTCTTTCCCACTTCAGAAAACGTGATCCCTGTCCACTGTTTGGGGAAAAGCGGAATCTGAGAAGACCTGGCTACAATTAGCAGAAACGCGTCAGAGGAGTTGAGAGTGGAGCACAGAGGAAAAGGTGTATGTTATTTTGGGTGTTACCTACGGAGCCTCTAGAGGAAAGAGCGCAGAGGACGTTTATGTGGTTGCGGCTACCGGGTCTGTGCCATTGAGGTTTTCCCTTAGGTTGTCTAGGGACTCAGCATGAGAGCACACAAGGAACAGGGAATAGAGCGCACTCTGACCAGAAAAAGATCAGACGGTGTGGAGACAGCGATGCTACACGGACAGGTGTAACAGGAAGTGAAGCTGAAGGAATCGCTCGTGCTGATCACATCTTATAGACGATTAACTGTCCAAAGTCTAAGTGGCCCCGTGCAGAGGTAATATAATACGCGCTCAAAATTTTGTTTCGGGAAAAAGACACATGAAAAGAAGGGTTTGGTGGATCCACATACTAAGGCACGTACTTTATAAATCCTTGAAATTTCACTTTAATATATAGCAGTGGTCCTTGGAGGATGAGGCCACGAAGAAGAAGGAACGTGAATGTGTTAGGATGAAAGGTGTGTGTGTGTGTGAGTGTGTGCACGTGTGTGCGCGTGCATGCACATGCATGTGTGTGCACACGTGCATGTGTGTGTGATCTGGGTGAGGGAGGTAGGTGGCTTTCTGATCCAGAGAAGGTGATAGAAAGGATCATTTACTTTGTAGGGTATTTATTTATTTATTTATTTTTTATTTATTTTTGAGAGACAGAGAGAGACAGAGCATGAATGGGGAAGGAGCAGAGGGAGACACAGAATCCGAAGCAGCTCCAGGCTCTGAGCTGTCAGCACAGAGCCTGATGTGGGGCTTGAACTCCCGAATCATGAGATCATGACCAGAGCCGAAGTTGGAAGCTCAACCGACTGAGCCACCCAGGCGCCCCCCCTTGTAGAGGTCCCCGAGTCCGAGGGTTCTTCCTCTGGGCTCTGGGGCATGCGAACTTCTGTGTCACAGCAGACTGAAACCTCTTACTACTGGGATAGTGTCTTCTTGGACACCGTTGTGTAGCGCAGTGCCCGGCACAATGCCAGTGACTGTGTAGTTCTCTACAAATAGTTGTTGGAGTAAAATCATATTCAAGAGCTATTGAATACCTACTACATGTTCGCAATAAGAATCATGGAAAATAAACTTTAGGTTAACCATTTAATTGGTGGGGGCAAAAAATAGGATGAAACAGATATGTCATAACACAGGCCTGTACTCAACTAAATACCACATATATGAAGGTGACAGTACGTTCAGCAAGGTTTCGGAGAGGAGCGTTGGCAGTGGGCATCATGGAGGTCGAAGACAGTTACATGGACAAGGCACGAACGGATGGGGAAGCCTGAAGGCTGGGTCCTCCTGACTAGCGGTGACGGGATTTTGTGTAGTGTCGTGCGCTTGAACTTCAGATGAAGAAGCCTTTGGGGACTGATTCTGAGGTGGAGTTAGAAGCAGAGCAGCACCTTGAGGAAGGGAAGTCTGTTGTTGGGCCTGCATGGGAAGATGCGGTGGGAAGACGCGGTGGTCAGGCGCCATCGGTGGTGTGAGCGTGAGCGGTGGGATCCTGGGCTGGAAACCAGGGGCGGGAACATAGTGGAGAGGAGTGAAGAGAGAAGGAAGGAGCTAAGGAAGCTTCTAAAAGTAGCCCCCGAAGGTCCGTGGAAATGGGGTCTTGGTGGAGGGCCAGTGGATGGCCCTTCGAACGTATTCGAGCTGGGCCAGGGAGTGGCCACAGGAAGGAGCAAACACGGGGGGCTGAGTGACCCGTGACAGAGGGGAGACTTTAGGGTGCAGATCGGGCCACATGCCCGCGAGAACCAAGGAGGAAGGAGGACTCCGTCGTGATGGGGACAGTAGTGCATGCTCCAGGGGGACCAGAGTGTGTGGGTGTGAGGCCGAGGGACAACATAACAGCCCAGCCATCCACCCTGGAGGCCACGAAGGGAAGCGGTGATGATGTCCTTTGCCGCCACGCGGATGCGGGACCGCCGCTAACCAGCTGGGTCTTGAGTTTCAGGAAACAGAACGGAACAGGAGCGCACATGAGGTGGGCACGAGGCCGCGCAGCCCCTCCGTGAAGCCAGGGCCCCGGCCGAGGGCAGCCGGGCTCCGTCCCCTCTGCTCGAGGCTGGGGGGGCCCAGCTCGGCCCCCCGGGGGGGGAAGCGGAGGCAGGAATTGGGGGCTGGGGGGGTTCGGGCAGGTGGTATGGGTCCCAGGGGAGGCGGTGGGAGGCCCTGCTGGGGGGGCTCACGCTGCTGCCCCCCACCCACGGCCATCCTCCGCACCGTCCCTTCTGCGACCCCACCGCGCCCGCCTTTTCTCTCTCTCCTCATTTTGAACAGATTCCAGGTTACCCCAGACTGTCTTCTGCAGTCTGCAGAGTGAGGAATGGCGGTAAACCTCCGAGGTGTCCCGCCAGCACACAGAACTTGCGGGGCCCGAAGTGGGTGGCACGGTGTGGAAGGAGCCGCAGGGCCGCGGGGCGTGACAGCAGGGCTGGGAGAGGTGAGCAGGAGCAGAGATGATGACACAGTGCAGTAGGTGGAGGCGGTCCGTCCGAGCCGGTTCTTAGATGGTAGTTGGTTTGTTTTTAGATTGTAATTTAAAATTTTTTTAAATGTTTATTTATTTTATTTAATTTTTTAAAAATCTTTATTTTTGGGAGAGAGAGAGAGAGAGAGACAGAGCATGAGCAGGGGAGGGGCAGAGAGAGAGAAGGAGACACAGAATCGGAAGCAGGCTCCAGGCTCCGAGCTGTCAGCACAGAGCCCGACGCGGGGCTCAAACCCACGAACCACGAGATCATGACCTGAGCCGAAGTTGGACGTCCAACCCACTGACCCACCCGGGTGCCCCTAGATTGTAATTTTTAAAAAACTCATCCAAATGGGCATGAATACCAGCAATTAGTCACAGATTTTTTTTTTTTTTAATGAAACTGTTTTTGATCCTGCTTTTTGGAAGACTAAATCCATGATGAAAATGATGTGTTTCTGGCTCCTTAAAAAGACAGGGCTGGTGAGCCCTGAGCTTCCCTCTGGCAGTAGGTTTAATGAAGAGAGGCTTGTGCTCACCTGGTTATCAGTCTCTCCTGTTGAGGAGAAAGTGGAAAAATCTTTTCCCCATCCTGAAATTCTGAAAAGATTGGTGGCAGATCTTTAATGGAACCTTTGCCTCTTCAGCTGTTTACTGTATTGATTCAGTAAGTTGATTGATTCTTCTTGATTTCAGACATATTAAATCTAAGATTTTGTTTCTGGTTTTTCTTCGTTTTTCTTCTTTTCTTCCTTTTTCCACCCGTCCCCCCTTTTTTCGGTCTTCTAAATTTCCATGAATTGAACCGTAATGAGAAGACTTATGACCCTATTTGGTAAAAACAAACATCAGCAAGGAAACCCAAAAGACAGAAGCTGGAAACAAAAAAGTCTTCTGTTTTTTAATCCTCTGGGCTATTTTAGAATCATCTCCTTTTACAAAGACATGAGTAGCCTGTGTGAAACGTTTGGCAATAACAGGGCTGGTCATTACGACCCATCGGGTAGTGATTTTCTATTCTGATGGATTACTTAATAATAATTACATTGAACCTGCCATGTAATTAAATGTTTATCTGCCATGTAAATTGTGTATTTCATCAAAATTATGTGATTTACACAGCAAGGATAATTATCCTATGATTATGAGGCAGTGACCTTGAACTGTACCTTAATAATTAGTTATAGTTCCTGATTTAATTAAATCATTGAACCAGATCTTGCTAGGTAAGCAGGCAGCTAACCACAGGCACAGGAGGCTCAGAGGCGTAGGTGCTGTGATAAAAGTCACCTGCCTCACTAAGGACGCATTCAAGAGCGGGGCGGGGCTGTGACCCCGGCTCCTGGGGCTCCTGGGCCTTGCCTGGTGCCCGCCCTGCCCTGTGCTTTTATTGTTCGTATCAGCCCACAGTCCGGAGAGAGGGTGAGCCCGTGGCGCGTCCCTTCGCTGCAGGAAGTGACACCCCCCCCCCCCCCCGGGGCGAGGACCTCCCTGATCCGGGCGTCTTTCCGTGAGCCCGTCCACCGGCTGGTCTAGGAATGGGGATGGGAGCCAGGGCTGGGCAGCGGGCCTTCGGAGAGCCTCGCGGGGAGAACCCTTCCTCTCTTCAGAGAGGGAGTCATGGAAAACCGGTTTCTTTCACGATGTGCTCGTGAAGGTCTTGCGGCCAAGGTCAGGGCTGGGTGCCCACCCGGAGGGAGGGGGGGTCCTTCGTGCTCGCGGTGCTGCCCTTGAACCAGTGTGAACCTCTGAGGCCCAGACAGCTCGGGCCGGTCTGTCGTTGCAGGTAGGTTTTCTGATGCGTGAGGGCCAAGGCGCGCCGACCCATGTAAGTGACCTTCTGCTTTCGCTTGTCGCCCGTCGGCTCCGGGCAGACGGAGACACGCCCTGTGTTCGGAGGCCTGCTTAGTCGCCACGCTTGCTGCCGTGTGATTTCCGGCCGGTCCCGCACAGATTCAGGTGTCAACGAGAAGAGATTTGGCACTTTTGAAACGATCAAATCAAATGACCTTCTGAAAGAGGAGTTTCAGATACATTGAAACAGGTGGTCCGAGGTGGGACAGGCATGTCGGTTGTGGTTGGTACGCACGTGGGGTCGCTCGTGCTAGGGGCTGTTGTTAGCACGGTTTTTTACCCTTACTGTTCACCAACATTTTCTGACTTAAAAAAAGTCCGCAACGTAATTGGACCAGAATGCGTTACAAATATCAGAATTTCCCCTAGGAATTTCTTCTTTATCTTTACGGCTCTCTCACATTATCTAATTTAAAAGTATCATCTACTGGTTTGGGATGGTGGCTAACTTTATTTTTATTAAGAATGGCCTTTTCCACATTTTTTTATATATCTTCATTTTATTTATTTATTAATGTTTGTTTATTTTTGAGAGAGAGACACAGAGGGTGAGCAGGGGAGGGGCAGAGAGAGCGAGGGAGACACAGAATCCGAAACAGGCCCCAGACTCCGAGCTGTCAGCACAGAGCCCGTCGCGGGGCTCGAACCCACGGACTGTGAGATCATGACCTGAGCCGAAGTCGGATGCTTAACTGACTGAGTCCCCCAGGCGCCCCTGTGTATCTTCATTTTAAACCTCTACTCACCTCGCGATTTCATTTTTGTCTTATGTGTATCTCACGGTCTTTCTGTTGATGTTGAAGAAAACTGGACACCCCCCCCGTCCCTGCCGTGAGTCTGTCTGTAATCACTCACAGTTAGCTCGTGTTTCCAAACGTCTGAGAGCCCTGTGGCCCATCTGTTTGATTAGGTGTATTCTTGTCAGTGTAATATTGCTTCGAAGATTAATTTACAAAACATACAATTTGATGCTTTTAATTAACAGCCTGCCGTGGCGTGAAGTTCAGTTGTGTGACCCAACGGTCAGGACCCGCGCTGTACGAACTGTTAATCACCCATTAGCCCATCTCCTCACGTGACCTGTCGATCCCTCAGCTTGCTTACAAGAAGAGAGCTGAATGGTCCTAAGAGGTATTTTCTATAACTTCCAAAAAATGTCCAGGAGAAGTTGATCCTCGGATGAAACAGGGAGTAGGAAGAATTTTCATCGGTTTCGGAGGTATCTGACTGCCTTGCTCCGCAGAGCGGCCAGATCAGCGGGGAGTGGCACGCCCCTGTCCTCCGCACCCCTGACAACACCGGTGCAGCGCCTCGCCGGACTTTTGTTCCCTTCTGATTCCTAAAAAAGGAGGGGGATCAAAAATGCTTTCTGCAGATCTCGGGAATGCATGATACCAAGTTTTAACTTGGCTTCATTTACTAAGTGCGGTATTACCTCATCCTGTAGTTTAACTATGGATTTTCTATAAATCTTCATACGGCCAAACATGATAAACTGCTCAACACATCACAGAACAAGGCAGCGCTTATTAGCACTTGAGAAGTTATTGATCGCTGGTCTTGATTAATCTTTTATGGGTCTCCATAGTATTAATTCCAGAGGCAAGACCAGGGAACCCGCCGCAGAGCTCAGTCACAGTTTCTGCTTCACCTACGAGGTTTTTGAGGTCTACAGCTATTAGTCTAATTATGACTTTTCTAGCACAGATTTCTTTTGGTCTCTATTTATCAACAATGAGCATTTTTAAATTAAATTTATTTTCAAGACATGCCAGGAAGATGGAAAGTGTGTTCCAAAAGGGTGTTTCTTTCATACTTAAGGGTAAAAAGGAATTTTTAAATTTATGTTTTAAAATAAAATTTACTTTTCTTGATTATACAAGTTAAAAAGTATATACATTAATACAGTTTTTTTTGTGTGTGTGTGTGAACCTGTTGTTTTTAACCTGAGAAATTGGGAGTTTTATAAAGGAACGATTTGTCTGACTTTGGTGCTGACTTTCACTACTGATCATGTTTGCCCTCTAAACCGGGAGCATGGTCCACGGGGGAATTCTGTCACAGGTGCGGTGATTTTAATAACTTTAGAAGTGGCATTGAACGGACCAGTGGAGGCTGCAGGAGTCTTAGTATGGAAGGAGTGGGGGCGCAGGGTACAGGGGGACAGGGGCAGCCCCCCCCCCCGTAGGGGACAGGGGTGGGGCAGCCCCCCTGGTGTGGGGGTGGGGATGGGGCGGACCCCCCCCTGCTCAGGTGCAGGGAGCAGGGTCAGTGTGGGCACTTGGCCGGAAGGCTACGTCTGCAGAGCTCATGGATTTGAGCCCCGAGGCCGAGTAAGGGCAGCAGGTGCCCCCACATTTCTGTCCCACCTGTGCCGGTGGGGGTGACGGCTGACCTCACAGGGGAAGGTGGGGTGGTGGCCCCAAGACGTTAGCCATTCAGCCCCAGTGTCATTGCTCAGGCCAAGCGATCTTCCCATTTCTAACTGAAGTGGGAGGACCCTGTGGGGGGCTGTGCCCTGGGTTCCTGACCTGCACCCCACACCAAGGCCGCCTGGCGCCTGGAACAGGCTTCTTTAATTCAGCTCATTAGTTACCAGCTTTGGCGGGAGTCTGGGTGGAGGGTAGCAGAGAATAGAGGGCACCACCGACAGGGCTGGAAGATGCACCAGGGTCGCCCTGGGGGCTCCACTTTCTGTCTTGGGTTTGAGATGTAAGAGGTGATGGGACGTAATATCAGCAAACTCTTAGGTGGCAGACCGGCAGAGTGAGTGTCCAAATTCTGCTTACGAGTCCTGTTTCCGGCTTCCTCAGACTGCCTACGCTCAAGAAGGTCATTTTTCTTTCTTAAAAAACATTTTTTTTTTTAACGATTATTTATTTTTGGTGGGGGAGGGGTGAAGGGAGGGGGGGGAGAGAGAGAGAGAGAGAGAGAGAGAATCCCAAACAGGCTCCGCACCATCAGCAGAAAGTCCCAAGGCGGGGGGTTGAACTCATGAACCTCGAGATCATGACCTGAGCCGACTGAACCCCCCAGGCGCCCCAGGAAGTGTCATTTTTAAGGGAGTTTTTAGGTAATCGGATCTGCTGACGCGGTGTCATGTCGTGTCCGAAGCGCCGGCTCTACCTTGCTGTTTTAGCCCTCGGGGCAGGATGACCGTGTGAGCTCCTGTCTCCCGAGGAACGCGAACGGGTTCAGGATATTGATCTCACATCGGAAAGGCGCGTCGCGGTGCGTAGCCCTGATTCGGTCCTAAAGAGATGGGCTTCTGATCTCAGCTCAGCTGCGTTTTGTGGGTCTTCTTGAGGCTCCGCTTTCAGGGACTGGGCTGTCATGTCCAAATGAGTGTTCTGATTAATCACAGAGACGGTCAGTAAAGATCGTTCATTTTCAACTTTCATCTGAAGTCAGAAAGGTCTGGATTTGAAAACCAGCTCCGGCCAGCTCCCTCGTTCACCAGCTTTTTGAGCTTGGGCAGATTCCTTAATCTCCTTCATTCATTGTTCTAGTCTGTACCTCAAAGCGTTCTTGCAAGGATTAAATTAGGTGAGATGTTCCCTAACAGAAGGAGATGCTTGAAAAATGGTGGCTTAGTGTTTAATGATCTGAAGTTTCTGTGAAAGCTTTGGTGTGATACAATAAAAATAATTGAATTCTTCAATAATGACTGATGTTGAATTAGCTAATATCTATGTGCCAGGAACTGGGACAATAAAGACGAGACGGTCCCCAACCTCTGGGAACCCACCGTCTGCAGGTAAATCTTTCCTTGAGCGGCGATTTCCAGGCTAATTCTCTGCATTTGGGATCAGACGTGCGGCACATGGAGCTGAGGGCTGGTTCCAGCATGGCCGAGTTGAAGACTATAATTTTGAAATTTCTGTTTGCAATCAAACCTTTTTCTGAGAAAGGTGAAGGTTGGGGAATTTGTGGGAGCTTAAACAGGTGTGGTGTTGGGATACGGGGTCATAGGGGAAAAAGCGCAGGGGTGCTTCTGGGACGATGAGGCTTGGCAAATAAGTGAATCCAAGTCAGTGAAGTGTTGGCTCAAATGATTAGCCGGGAGGACGAAAGAGAAGGGTGTCGGTGTCCTGAACAAGGCACGGACGTGCCCCTCAGAAGCAGTCAAGCGATATTGCCAGGGTCCCACAGAAAATAGCAAATGTCCTGCGGTCTGTGCCAGTAGATCGCTCTGTGTTCTGGGGGTTCAGGCAGAAGAGACTCCCTCCCCGCTTCTCTCCCTCCCTCTCTCCTTCCTTCTGTAGGAGAGTGAACCTTTATTCCTCACCCTCCTAGGGGCCCTGGCTGGGGACAGTTACAGCGACAAAGACATGTGAGCAGGAGAAAAGCACACAGACATCTTCAGTACAAGTTTCCCAAGACACAAGGCCATAAGGAAATGAAGCCCTGAAGAAACCCGTGGGATTTGACGTGGCGGGCGGGGGTGGGGAGCAGGGCAGGTTGAGGGGAGTGCGGGCAGGGTGGGGGTGGGGAGCAGGGCGGGGGTGGGGAGCAGGGCAGGTTGAGGGGAGTGCGGGCAGGGCGGGGGTGGGGAGACTGAGGGAGGCCTGTTGGCAGGGACCTGCTCGGGGTCCCTCAGTCCAGGAGATGCAGGCTGTCCCTTCCTCCGGGCACAGAGGACCCTCTCTCGTGAAGGGTGAGCCCTGCTTCAGGGAGAAGGGCGGTCGGGGAACCTCCCTGCTCTGGCGCCGTCTCTACCTCCTTCCGCTGGAGATGTTTGTATGCCGAGTGGCCGTATTTTGGGGTCCCTGAGCCCCGTCACTTCCTTACTTCCGTAAGCCGGGCCAGATGACAGCCAAATCCTCACGCGGCTCACGCTGTGATGGAAGGCAGATGTGTGTTCACGCTTTCCCCACCCCCGTCCCTGGGGGACTGGTCCCGCGACCCTCCCCCCCCCCCCCCCCGTGGAGGCTGGAAAGCACAGGTGGTACCGAGCCCCTAAATACCACGTTCTTTCCTGTACATCGGCAGCTATGGTAAAGTTTAACTTATAAGTCGGGCAGAGAAAGAGATTAACAACAACAAATAAAATTGAAGAATCATGATGATCTCCGGCAATAAAAGCTCGGGGACTCTGGTGTCTCTCTCTCTAAAAACTCAGTGCCGTCCTGCCCTCACCGTGGCTGTGATGATGTGAGATACAAATGCCCACGACACGGGACGGAGGGCAAGTGACACAGGTGTGTGACGTGCTGTTAGGTTATGCTGGCTTCTGACCATGAGTCAGCCGAGGGTGGTCTGCGCCCGGCGGGCAGGAAGCCGGGCCGCTGAGTGTGTGTCCGTAGCGACAAGCGCAGCGGTGGGAAGGTGTCAGGGGCGTGAGCAGGACCCACTTACACTGGCCCGTGGGGAAGACCTTCCTGAAGAGGTGACGTGTAGCTGACCTCTAAGGGAAGGGGTCGCCGGCTGTAGGGGGGTCGCTCTCTCTGCCACACAACGGGTCATCCTGGCCTGAGCTCAGCGTCTCGTGCGTGTGTGCAGGTTCGTGCCTCGGCTTCCGCTGCCGGGAGTCTCTGCGTGGACTTCCCAGTTAATCCCGGCGCAGGAGCCGGGTCGTGGGATTCGCCCCCGATTCCTCCCCTGCAAGGGCTGCCTTCTCTCAGGAGCCGGTTATGACTTGGATATTGTCACGTTATCCCAGTCCTCCTTAAATCCACGTCTGTTTCCTGCTCCCGCCACCTCCGCGGGGACACGTTCCATCAGCGCTCGCCTGTTGGGCTCTTGGGACTCGTTTGTGGGGCATCAGCGTGGCCGGTCAGCAGAGGGGAGGAGGGGCAGGGGCAGCTGTGAAGGAGGCGGCCACAGGGCGGGGGTGTCCATGTCCCTGGAGATGCACGGGGGCGGGGGGTGCACCGGCGGGCGTGCCACCGGGTCCTCCTGACACATGGGTGTGTTTCCATCACCCTCGCGCCCTCCCTCCCTCCCGGTTCTGACCGACCATCCTGAAAGCCTGTTGGAAACTGGATTCATGATGGCCCGCCCGTGAACCTGAGTGACGGGAACAGAATCATGGTTCTTTACTCACTCCTGTGCACATGGGGGGTGCGGGAGCGCCAGACAGGACAGAGGGTGCTGGCCCGTGACCTCACGGTGTGACGGGGCTGGTTGACATCCACAGGAGCTCGTGACCGCAGTGAAGTAAGACGAAGAAATCTCTCCCTCTTTTAATAGACATCAGCATAAATCATTATTTCAACATGTATTTTTTTTTTCCAGATGCTCTGGGAGCAATTTAAGGAAAGCTCCTGAGGTAGACACGTCTTGGGGGGCATCTGCTTGATTCCTGAGCCAGCCTCTTTCTCCGGCAGTCGGACCTGTCCGTGCCTGGCACACAGGCACGCCTGTTTGGTGTGGTTGGACTGGGCTGGCGCTGACCTGGGCGCAGCCGGTCGGACCCCGGCTCTTGTCTGCTTCCGCCTGGAGGGGCAGGAGGGTCTCGAGCTTCGGAGACCCTGAGGGAAGCAGGACATGGAGGAAAGGGGAGGGGCGGCAGTGGGGACGGACCCCTGGGCCCCTTGTCCCGCGCACCTGCTGCAGGGCCGACCTCGTGTAAGGAAGCCTTGAAGGCTGGGGCCTGTCCACGCTGCAGTGCTGCAGAGAAACATGTCTTTTGAGGGGAAAGTGCTCTTTCCGTAAGAGGGGACTCTTGGCGGCCTAGACGGTCCCACCTGTGGGTACATTACGCTGATTTTCACCTGAAAGGCGGCTCGTAATTCCTACGCGCTTTGGTTGGGTTTAATGTTTTCCTGTCTTCTAATGGACTGTAATTGAAATGGATTTATTATCTAAATTATTCCTTAGTTCAGGATATCACTTAGAAAAGTGGGACCATAAAATGAGATCCTCGCGGTGAGAAGCGATCGGTGGGAGCCCGTGAGGGTTAGGGCGACACCCCTCCAGCCTGCATCTTCCCTGCGGAATATCAAGTAGTTTTTCAAATTTGGAAAATTTACTATAGTATAAATTGGCTTTAATATCTTTCTTTACCCAATTTAGAAAAATTGTCAGGAGAAACTAGGTCTGACTTTACAGGCGATTTCAGACATAGGTGCTTTTATAAAGGACTAGATCCCCGGGAGTGTTGGCCCGGGTGACGGCCTGGGATTCTTTCCTGTCCGGTCACACGGGTCACCTCTCCCTTCAGGGCCACGGAGCCTGCGAGGCCTGGGGCTGTCACACCTGCTGCCTGGGGGCTCAGGGAAGGGGCAGGCCCAGCTTCCTCAGCCCCCACGGCCTGTCCCTCCCTGCGCGCCCAGGCCCGTGGGGAGATGCCTGGGACACTCGCACACTGAGTCTTCCTCTGAAACTTAGGTCCATCTTATGCTAGTTGTTCATTTAATGTCTGATAAATGCCTGTGGCCTGTGTACTGAGCAGGCCACACATCCCACAGACCTAAAAGTTAAATTATGGAATCACTTGTTTCTAGGCGCTTCCTGTGTAGCAGAAGTCAAACCAGTGTCATCATAAAATTATTGCTGGAGAGGAGACGGGGTCCCAAGGGCAGCAGAGACAGGACGAGGGGCCCCCAGCTGCCTGGAGGGTGGGGCTGGCCATGGCAAAGAAGAAGCCGGGTGAGCTTATGTGGGGGCCAGGGTGGGGAGGTGCACTCGTGAAGAAGGCACACATGCGTGTGCATGCACACGACGGGGGATGGGTCATTGAGAATTGCCTTAAAGTACAGTGTGAGAAAGATGAGGCAGGGGGCTGGGACCTGGGGGCAGGGGGGCTGGGGGCTAGGGACAGGGGCTGGGACCTGGGGGCGGGGGGGCTGGGGGCCGGGCTGGGCCAGACGACACCATCTTTCATGCCCCGTGAAGGAGCACAGATTTCATCCTG
Organism: Cryptoprocta ferox; assembly: GCA_028646485.1. Taxonomy (NCBI): domain Eukaryota; kingdom Metazoa; phylum Chordata; class Mammalia; order Carnivora; family Eupleridae; genus Cryptoprocta; species Cryptoprocta ferox. The sequence continues at coordinate 99,065,281 of CM053559.1, read as the reverse complement.
CGGAGCCGTAGAAATCCGGATGTTCGTAGCGTTGTGGCAGGGTTAAGGCCACGGAAAGTCTGGCCGGCTGTCCCCCAAGGAGTTGTGTGAGACGGTGTCATGATTTCCTGGGGTTCAGGATGTAACCTTCGAGTTCCGCGGATCTCGGCACGAAGTTATCCTAGACAAATTCCGGAGATGTACACATGAACCCAGAATTGTACTTGATTAGCTTACGATGTGGAAATGGAGTCCGAGGTGGGGGAGCACCAGGACACTGGAGAGCACGCCGTCCCCAGGCGCCCAGGCCTGCCGTCGCGCTCGGAGGGCTGGCAAGCACGGGTGCGGCAGGACAGGAAGATGTGTCTTGGGCAGGTTCACGTGCCCCGACAGGCACCATCAGATCACAGGGACAAGGACACCGAAAGTCTATTCCCTAGAACCCACACCACCTTAGCGGTACCTTTCGAGGGGGTCTGGAGTTCTCGAGGTTTTCTCCGCCTGGACGGGGCTGGCTTGGGCCGAGTGAAAACCCATCTCCCAAACTGTACGTGGGCTTCGGAGTCAACCAAACGTACAGATTTCCAGTTTTCCTTTACGGTGTTCAGACGTTCCAGAAAGAGTCAGACCCCTGTAGCCGGGGCGGCGCCGGCTCTCCTTCAGGGAACCGCAGTCCCTTACCCCCATCTGGGTGTCGAAGACCGAACGGGAAAGGGCGAGACTAGCCCCGATTTCCATTATTCCCAAGACCGCCTTCCCCGGGAGTGCGGATGGGAGACCGCTCCGGCTCCGGCCTGTTGGGGCTTCATTCCAGTTGGTTACGCTTCTTCCCGGGGACCCCAGCCGGGCCCAGAGCCAGTCCTCTGTGTGGGAGTGTCTGTGTTCCGGGGGACCCGCCTCCCCACGCGCACCCGCCACCCTGGCCTTTAGAAGCCAGCCTGCTCTTGACTCCGTCACCTGCCCACGTCCTGATGTACCAGAAGTGGGGGGCTTTCCCTGGCTCGCTGGCCCCCCGAGAGAGAATCTAGTTAGACAATTACTTTATCTTATCTGAGGACCCGAATTTGAAAACTATAAAAATGTTAAAATTCAACCCATTTCTCTGACCAAGTCATGCTGATGCTACAGTTAACCTGGTTATATTTTAATCCAAAACTTTCTGGATGGACCCTAAACATAAATGGTATCCCTTTTATTTCTCTTTTGGAAGGAGGAAAAAGCCACATTTAATAGGAAACATCCTAATATCCCGGCTGGTTCCTGCCTAACTTTATTGGCCGGTTTAGATGATCCCAAACGGAACTTCAGTGATCAATGAAACAGTTGCTATAGGCTGGGACGCGTTTATGAAAAGTCCCTACACCTGAATTCTCTTTCCTTTTTCATGGACACATTCATGGGAACATCTTCCCCTTGCATCGACTTTCACCTTGGCTGATGCCTTCGGCCTGCTTGAGCATGCATCCTCACCAAGTATGATGTCACAGCTCATTCACCAGGCGACAGGCCAGCTTGCGTGAGATCAGAATGGGAGGGACGCCAGTGTCCCTGGCTGAGTCACCAGGTGTTTTTATCACTGCGGTCGCACAAGCATGAGGCTTCGGTGTTTCTGCCGAATGTAACACGGTCCACACCCTCCACGGGGCTGACGATGGCGAGTGCTCAGAGTGCAGGGGGTGCCCTGCCACTCCTGTCATTCGGGGAAGTTCGGGACAGGGGGCCTGGAATTATCTAGTGACGACTGCACACGGTCACATCCGTCACATGTCAATCACAGGATTGTTGTGAAGGTCACGTGGGTTAATAGATCGGAGAGCTGTGTTGGTCCGGCTTCTCCACAGAGACAACCAATCAGGTGTGAATATCTGTATGAACATTTACACACACACACACACACACACACACACACACAAACGGGGTTAGAGGCGGAGGGAGGGAGGGAGAGAGAGAAAGAGAGGGAGGGAGAGAGATTCGTTCTCTCTCAAGGCCTTCCACCATATTACCTGTCATTTCTAACACCAGTGAAGGAGTTTTAGAACTAGGAAGGTCTTAGAGATAAGATCCAAGTACTTTGTTTGATAAATGGGGAAACTGAGGCCCGAGAGCTGAGCTGACCCGACCCACAGTGAGTTAGAGGAGCAGCATGTACGTGGGTCTGTATGCAGCCATGGAGCACTGGAGCTGCTCTTTACCATGAGCTAGGAGACACTGCCTGTTGACTCCAGCAACACAAAATAAGGCCCAGGGAAACTTCTAGAAGCATAAGTGCCATACAAGAGTTGACTAGGCTTCAAGTCCATATACATACTGGCACTTTCAGCCCTTTAGGATGAAAGTAAGTAGAGAGATAAATACAGATAAGCCTGTAATTTTTTCTGCATATTGCTAGATTTATTTTTAAAAATTTGTAACTGCTGTTTTTACGAACAGTGAAAGTGATACCCTTTCCCCAAATCTTTGCCATCATGGTTGATTGCAACTCCTTGCATTTTGGACACTATTTTGACTTTCTTCTATGAAGAATATTTAATGATTTTATATCACCCGTGCTTTCTCCTTCAATATAATTATATTACTATTTTCACTTTATTCCATAAATAGTATTTTTTTGGCATGAAGATATCTTACATTTTCATTTTAACCAATATTTATGGTTTCTGCTTTGATGTCAGTCAATCTTAGAAAGTCATTCTTCACTCGTAGATTATAGGGAAGTCACCTAATTACTTCTGTTTCTGTTCTTACTCCCCCCCCTTCATCTGTAGTCCACCTGTAATGTGTTTTATTGTAAGACGTGAGACGTGGGTCAGACATAATTTCTTCTAAATAGCAATACGGTTGTTCTAAGAACGGTTTCTTACTAGATCATCTTTACTATGGTGATTTCAAGTGCCTCCTTTATTATATATTTGACGTCCGTATATGTGGGGCCTATTTTTGGACTCTGTTTTGTCCTGTTTATGCATTAATTATTTCTACCGCCTCTTCTAGACCGTTACGATTACTGTTCGTTTGTTTCCGTATCTGGGGGGACAAGTCTCCCTAATTCTCTCCACAGAGAGACTCATATGTGAGGCTTCATCAGTTGTGAAGTACTTTTCCACATTTTGAAAATAATCGCATTAAGATTCAGAAGGGAATTATGTTATTAATTTAGGGAGAAGTGACATATTACGAAGCTGAACTTTTCAGGAACAAAACATGTGCGTTCTCTTATTTAAGTCTCTTTTATGTCCCTGAGGGGCATTTGTTGTTTACTGTGTAATAGGAGCCTCGGCTGGGTCAGTGGGTTTCAGCAGGGCTTGAGTGTGTGTGTTTGGTGTGTGTGTGTGTGTGTGTGTGGTGTGTACCCAGTGTGTATGTGTGTGTGGTGTATGTGCATGTGTGTGCACAGGGTGTGTGTGTGTGTGGTGTGTGTACATAGTGTGTGTATGTGTGTGGTATGTGTGCATGTGGTGTGTGCACAGGGTGTGTGTGTGTGTGTGTGTGGTCTGTACACAGTACGTGTATGTGTGTGTGTGGTGTGTACACAGTGTGTATATGTGTGTGGTATGTGTGCATGTGGTGTGTGTACAGTGTATATACGTGTGTGGTGTGTGTGTGCAAGTGGTGTGTGCACAGGGAGTGTGTGTGTGTGGTGTGTACACAGTGTGTGTATGTGTGTGTTATGTGTGCATGTGGTGTGTGCACAGGGTGTGTGTGTGTGTGTGTATGAGTGTGTGTGTGCATGTGGTATGTGCACAGGGTGTGTGTGCATGTGTGTCCACAGTGTGTATGTGTGTGGTGTGTACACAGTGTGTATACGTGTGTGTGCATGTGGTGTGTGCACAGGGGGTGTGTGCATGTGGTGTGTCCACAGTGTGTATATGTGTGTGTGGTGTGTACACTGTGTATACGTGTGTGGTGTGTGTGCATGTGGTGTGTGCACAGGGTGTGTGTGTGTGTGTGTGTATGAGTGTGGTGTGTGTGCATGTGGTGCGTCCACAGTGTGTATATGTGTGTGTGGTATGTACACTGTGTATACGTGTGTGGTGTGTGTCCAGGGGGTATGTGTGTATGAGTGTGGTGCGTGGGCCTGTGGAGTGTGTCTGTGCGCAGACAAAACGTACTGCCGGTGCGCGTCTTTATGGGGGGGCAGGAGACCACCGCGGAGGAGGCCCGGCTGTTCCGGAGTCGGCTCTGGCTCAGAGCCCGCGTGGGCGCGGGTGGGCGTCGGAGTGCACGAATGCCGCGTCGGACGAGTTCCTTCAGCTTCTTCCCTTGGGAGGCAGAGCGTGCAGGGGTGCCCTGGGGAGGGGTCCAGGGTCTTCTGGGAGGAAACCGACGCCTTGACCTCTTCTTTCCTGGCTCTGGACGTCCGGAGACGCAGGGCCTAACAGGCGGGTGCACAGTGGAGCAGGGGCCCGGGGGTAGGTCCCTGCAGTCCCTCCCGCGCGCGGGGATGGCGGGGGTCGGGGGGGCGCAGCGGACGGCTGCCGGGGGTTGGAGGAGGGTGGCGGGGCCGCGGCTGTGAGCCCGGGAGGGGAAGCGCGTCAGGACCCGGCTGGCCCGGCTCTGCGCACGCACAGCCGCCCCCCGGGGAAGGGGGCTCCGGGCCCCAGGACCGGCTCCACCGCCCCTGCCCTCCCTCCCTGGTTCTGGGGAGGCTAGGAAGCGGCAGTTACCGAAGACACTCATGCACCCAGGTGTGGCCGCGTGACTGAGTGTCACGCCCCTGCCCTGGACGCCCTCCCGCCTGCCTGCGGCACGAGGTGGAGCCCGCCGCAGCCTCGGGCCCGGATGGTGTCCCCCGCGGAGCGTGGCAGGGCCAACTAGCCGGCCTGGGTCCTGAGGGGCCTCGTGCCTTAGTCATCCAGCCGCCGACTGTGTCCGGAAGGTGACATGAGAGGAGATCGGCTGCATTCGTGCCGGTCCCACTGGGTTTCTGGGTCGTGGTCAGTCGCCTCGTCCGTAACGGGAGCCCACGAGCGGGCTCTGCTGGAACACGGTTGGCTTAGTGGCCAGGTGGCCGGACGTTGTTGGTCTACACGCGGTGGCCTCGTTGGGCAGTGGTGAGACTTACAGCTGGTGATAACCCGGAACGTGGCAGTGGGGGCCATGGGCTCGTGGAGCCCCCAGGTCCAGGGGAGGCGGTCTTGGGAAAACACAAGTCTTGGCTCACGTTGGACCTTTGTGCTCCCTCCGCAGACGGGGACAGACAGGGACAGAAGGCAGAGCTCAGGATGGAGTGGCCCACGCGCAAGCCCGTGTGGACGGGACCGGAGGCTCTCACGCTGACAAAAGTGAGTGACTCGCTTGTTGTGACAAACTGATTTGTCAGCTTTCAAAAACATGTCACGTGGTCTTTAATTTTTTGTGGGCTGCGTGAGCTGTCACGTCTCTCTGGCTGTGACCGCTTTGTACGCCGTGTTCGGCGGGGCCGCAAGCTCGTCGCCAGCGAGCGTGGTGTTTGCCAAGGGCCCCCCACCCCACGGATCCTGCTTGGAACTTGCAGAACTGCTCAGCCCTGGGGCTCAATGACACCTTCCAGTAGTTTCCGGAGAGCGGGTGCCGTCTCTTCACGCCGTGCATTTTTCGTGTCGTCTGTCCCTTCTCCTTGTGGAGCCCGGTGTCCGGGTGCCCTGCTCTCGTCCCCGTGTCCTCTCTTGTCTTTGCTGCAGTGTGGACGCTCTGCACGCCTGCCCTCCACCTCCTGATTTCCTCTCACCGAGGGTCACCCGCGGGTAGCTTCTCTTCCGAGCTCTTAATTTCAATTCCCGTATTGTTCGGCTCTGGAATTTCCATTGGGCTCTTAACACATTTCAGTTCTCCGATGCGAGTATCCTTTCTTTCATCCTTTCTCCGTCATTTCCTTGTATGGATTTTTCATAACTATTTTAAGTTCCTTATCTGATAATTTAAATATTTGCCTCAAATATGGGTCTGTTTCTATTGGCTTGTTTGTCCTTGACTTTGGGTCAACGGGCTCTGTCTCTTTACCTGCAGGGGGTTTTCCCCTTAGTGCTGCACCTTGTGCATGAGCGAGTGGAAAGTCTCAGACAGGTCTACACCTTCCTCTCTGGGACTCACGTGGGTGTGATGGCCTCTTTCGGTCGTGCGCTCCCTCCAGGCGGGGCTGCGAATCCCGTGTGTGTCGCTCCTCACAGGTGTTTCTACAGAAAGCCAGCGGCGACGACTGGCCCTCTCCACCGCCCGTCCTTGCCGCCAGTCCCGGATTTCTTAGCAACTGGCTGCAAATTCGCTACATGTCCCGGGGCTTTCTTGTAGGCTCAGTGCTCCCTGCCTTCACAGCGTCCTGACCCAGCACAATTCTCCCTTCTCGCTGGGGCCCTGGCCCCTCAGCCTCCAGCTGACTCCTCCATCCGCGTGAGAGGCCAGTGCCCGAGGTGGGTTCGCGGCCTCTCGGCGTGGCCTTGGGCCAGCCCTGAGTTCAGGTCCACAACCCTGCCCTGGGCCAGGATCAGCAAACGCCTTGAAGGGAGAGGCTGCCGGATGTCCGTTCCTGTCCCCACTGTCCTGTTCCCCGAGTCCTCATTGGCCCAATGGCTCCCCAGTGCCCGTCGCACAGCATTTCTCTTCCCCCCGGATACTCCGTTTGTCGTTGGCAGGAACAGTGATTTGCCACGAGGGGAGTCCTGCTGTGGGTGGTTCTCTTTTTGGGGGCTGGGGCTGGGAAGTTCCTATTTTCTCTGTCATGTGAACAGCATGGATGATTGCCAGTCTTGTAAGATGACTTTTCTGAATCCACAGAGGAGAGCATGCCACTTTCGTTCCGTGGTCTGTTAATTTGATAGGTTGCCTGATTAGATAATCTCGTGCTGGACCAGTTTACATCCTTGAGTGAAATCCTTCTTGGCCGCGATGCCTTATCTCTGTAGGCTGTTGATTCGCTAATATTTTATTTGGAGTTGTTGCACTTGTGATCAAAAGGAGGAGTGGTGTATACTGGTCTTGTGAGGGGCTCCCTGGCCTTGTTCTGAACGTTTTGCTGTCATGAGCTGAGGCAGACAACCCCGCGTGGATCTCGGCCCGAGTGAGCTTTTTCTACTCTGCTGCCTGAGAATCTGGATCCTTGTGGCGCGGCTGTTTCCAGACCCGACTTCCAGCAAGCCTGTGGCTTCGGTCCGGCCCCCCGCTTTCTTTACGTGGTGGACTGCCTTTGGCTCATCGAGCTAGTTAGCTAATTTTGAGCTTGGTCATGTCTTTGTTTTGTTTTGTTTTTGCCTGGTAGATTTTATCCATCACGTTAAGTGGTTGGAACTAAGAGGGTTCATCAGAAACTGCCTCTGTTAGGACCTCTTGTCTAGAAGTCTCCAAAAGATATTTGTATGTTTAATGTTTTCAACTTTTTCGGTGGGAAAATTTCAAACACAGATGGAAGTTTTAAGACTGCTGTAAGGACACTCACATAGAGGGGCACCTTCCTGAAATATTGGAATGTAGATTTCAGGCTTTATGTCACCTAAACATGTCCAAGAGGATCTTTTAGAGCTTTGGAGTAGCCAACCTTTGAGGGGTTGCAGATATCATTCTGCAGCTCCCCCTCGTCTCCCTGATGGTTATTATCTATAGCTGTTTCTAACTGCTCCCAGATGGCGATTGTAGAAAAGGGGACAGTCCTAAAATCACGGTGAGGCCAATAGTCCCTTTGATTCCTGATGCTGTAGGTCTTGTTGACAACAGATTGGGGCCATGTTTCTCAGTTTCCTTCCCCAGAGACTTTGTCTTTGATTTGTTTCTCTTCAGCTAACAAATAAATGTTTCAAGTTGTTGAAATGTTTTACTAATGTATTTTCTTAGGCCCATATTCTGACACTAGTGGACCTTTCATGCCCACTCATGAAATGTGTTGGGTACTGAATCACGGGAGCGTGTAATTCACAAAAAAATATGCTCGGATAACAATGCCATAGTGTTGGGAAGGAAAAGATGAGTTTAGTATCAACAAATTAAAAGTAATTTTACATTCAGATTATTGACCAATGTATTTTCAAGTTTCTCACATTTAGGTTTTTTTTATTCTAAAGTGTTTTATAAAAGGAAGGTTTTACATTTTTCGTTTCAGGTTACAAATCTACCTGCTTTATTATTCATCTGCATCTTGAGTATATATTTTGGAAGAGTAGTTGAATGCAACTTGTATTTATATAGTGCGTATTTTCTGGTGCTCTGTGTCATGAGAAGGAGGTACCTTTGACTTTGCCACCTTACGTGTCCACACTGCCTGGGCAGTGAGGGTAGTGGACCTGAGTTCATGGGTGCTAGGAGGTTGCTGAACCAGAGCAGTGACCCAGGCCCAACCTCAGGTCTCGTTCAGAGGTAGTCAAACATTATTCACTTGAATCATGTGAGTGGGTTCCAGTTGCTGGGTTGGAGGGTCCATTATGTAGAGAAGAACGGAAGTGGGTTGGGATTGCTCTTTTTCCGAACTTTTCCTCTCGTGTGTTGGCGTGATACATTGTATTCGTGCCCTGTGTCTTCACTCCTTTCTCTAATACGTGGTTCGTCATGAGAATTTGCCCTTCCCCTGCTACAGGTGTGATGTACCTCCCTGCCCTTGACTTTGGGTTCATGTGACTTGCTTTGGCCGGTAGGCAAGGTAGATATGATGGTGTGCGGTTGGTTATAAGGCAGTACTCAGAGGCTCGTGTGGTTTGCTTGCTCTCCTGCACTGGTCTCTGCTCACCTACTCTGGCCGGTCATTCCCAGGAAGAGACACATGAGGCACAGCTGAGTCATAGCTGGGCCCGACCTGGATCAGATGACCCCCCCCCCCCCCGCAGCGCACCTTCAGATGTATGAGCCAAACACACACTTATTTTGTGTCCCTGAAGTTTGTGGTTGTTTGTTATGCAATGGTATTGTGCCTGTAGGTAACTGTTAAATGTCAGCGGTTAAGGAAGTCTTGAGTCACACAAAATGTGGTCTTCAACAACAACATACACTTTCTTTCTTTTTCTTTTCTTTTCTTTTTTTTTTGACAGTGTTTGTATAAAAATAATCCAAGAACTATAAATATGGAAGTGTTCCTGTGGTTGACCTCGGACTTAAAGCTTCTATTTTATAGATGAGAAAATAACACAATGAGTTAATAATGGCCAGAGCTATGGCTGGAAACCTGGCCTCCGGGGTCCAATGTTCTTTCTGTTACATGCAGACATTCTTAAATAACGAAAAAAGCTGCAAGAGCCCACATTTCTGTGCTGTATATGCCACGGGAAAGGTTCAAACAACCTCCCCTGCTGGGGTTGGCCCATACACCAAGGCACTTGCAGCGTGTCTAAGTTTTGGTATTTACATGGCACCAAATTGGCTCTGTGCTGATTCATCAGCCCCCAGATTTTCACTGAGAAATGGCAGGTCGCAGGGACTCTTGTGTTCATAGGCACAAGATGTCACTCTTGTGCTTGCTGTGCAGATAACATTCTTGTTGAAATTTTAATGCCTTTAATGGTTTGCCTTTTTAGCCCAGAGTGAACTCATCGGACAGCCTGTGCTGGGACATAAATCTTGGCATATTCCTGGGGAACTGCAGGTGAAATGAATCAAGGAATTTCTTTTTCAATCAACTCTTCAATCATTCCTTTTAGTCACGTAGAAAATATGGTCTATGCTGTATTTACAGTTTGATGGTAAGGAGATGCTTAACATCACTACAGGAGATTAAAAATGACAAGTTATATGGTGAAGAGTGTGAAAAGGTGTTTACACTGACATGTAATATCTACGTTGATCTACAACTCAATAATAGATATCATAAATCTAATAGCAGGCCCGTGGGACCGAGCGTTGGATAAGTTAACGTCGTGGGTCAGTGTGTTCAAATGGCACATGTCCCGCGTGGAGGAAGATGATTATTACCGATCAACCATTGGTTGGATGTGCCGTGAGCTGCTTTGAGTCCTCTTTCCTCGGGGTAGGCTGCCGGCACGTACACCGCCTCCCTCTCCCTCCACATTCAGTAGTCCTGAATTTTGTATATGTATCGTATCTGATGCTCATTCACGCATTTGGTCTCTCCTTTCAAAGGATTAAAACACGTTTTCCTGATTTATGTAAATGATAAATGAACCAAAGAAAACAATATTTTTATTTTGCCTCTGGCCCCCAGAGGCATTCCAATTATTTCACGAGAATTGTAGCTGGCAAATGTTTTTAGACTTTATTTAGAAAATGAAACTTTTATACATTATGTAAAACATTCAGTGTACAAACTTGACAGACACCAAGATTATCAAAATTAAATGTAAAGACAGGGCATCTGTTGGTTAAGCGTCCGACTTTGGCTCAGGTCATGATCTCACAGTTCGTGAGTTTGAGCCCCGTGTTGGGCTCTGTGCTGACAGCTCAGGGTCTGGAGCCTGCTTCCGATTCTCTGCCCCCCTCTCTGTGCCCCTCCCCCACTTGTGCACGTGCTCTCTCTCTCAATCAGTCTCTCTCTCTCTCAAAAATAAATGGGTATTTTAAAAAATAAAATGTAAAGTGAAAAATGAGTTCATTCTGAGAACAAGCCTGAAGAGCTCACTTATAAACTTATGCTTCGGCCTTGTCGGGCCTACACTTGCCCCATTTCTCTACCAAACAAGAACAAAAAACCTGTGAAGCAAAGTCAGCTGTACCGGTGCTGGTTCACGCACCTGTACACATGCAGACCGAGCGCATTCTCTAGTTTTCCACCGTGTTCCAGGCTGAGTTTCAAAGTAGGCTGGAAATGGGTTTGCGCGCCAGTCTGTTCATCCTCTTTTGAGCTCCCTTGCCCCCGACACCAGTAGGAAGTATTTACGAGACAATGAGTCAGCTTAGTCATGGGATTCCTGGCTATCAGCAGCTTTTTGCAATTTTTGTTTCTGCCCAGTAAGTATTTATTGAATGCCTATCATCGTCACAGCAGAAGGAGAGCTGCCGTGTAGAATATAAAGGAGGCATAAACCACAGCTATTGTTCCAAGAAGATGTTAATCTATTTGGAAAGGCAGATAGATACATAGTATGCTAATGAAGACATGTTGTAATCAACATAACTGACTTAATGCATCTAAAAAACCAAAAATATTTGACCACAGAAAAATAATGACTATAAAAATAAGAAAGGATTTTTGCCTGTCGCATGTTGTAATGTTTTTAAACTCAGTTTTAAAATAGTACATAATGCAAGGACTTCTATGGCAGGATATTTCACAGCATATCATTTTTATCCTTTATAAGTTCTTCTCCACCCAAAAATATTATTTAAGATGACTAGGGTTGGCTAACCACTGTAATACCAAGAGCTGACTTTCTGCATTCATCCCTCTGGCCTACCTCACGTAAGGGGGAGAGTAGAGCTCTGCCCAACAACACCCTTTCTGGCCTGGCATCACCACTGTCGGAGGCAGTACCGTCCGCACTTCTGACTTTCGGCTTCACACAGCTCCTGGAGTTGCAGGAGAGCCACTCTCAAATACTCAGTGGACAGAGGGTGTGTCCCGATTCATGTCATAATCTGCTCCCACCTCTCTTCCTCATCTTTCTTACCATGATTTCTTCTCAGGTCTGAGAGTTGCAAGCTGGCCCTCAATGTCTTACCTTGTCCCATGTGTGTTATATTTGTATTTCTCGTCTACATTTCTGAGACATTTGTTATATAATTTCCTAATTTTCTGCATGGTACTTACTAGTGAAAAATTAGAGGAAATACTGTTAAAACCACAAAAATCAATGAATAATTAGTATCCCATTATTACTTAATGCTAATCTGAAAATCTTAGCCATTGCAAAAATTGATAGTAATAAAAAATTGATAATAATAAAATTTTAAAATAGAGGGAGAAGATCAATCATTATTTTAAGGACTGAAAAACTCTAGAAGGAATCAAGTTGAAAACAATTGGATGAGTAAAGTTGCTGGATATATAATAAATACACAAACGTCAAGATTCTTACTATATATAGGGATAACATGTGGATAATATAATGAAAAGCAAATTCTGCTTACGATAAAAAATTTACAAGTAGTTTCCTGACTGGCTTACTGTGCTAGAGATCTCGCCTGCCTCATCCACTGTGGTACGTGTAGCTAGCCTTCATATCACACTGTACTGCTTTGCTCTTCTCACTGGACTGCCCTCACATCCCAAATGTGACTGATTGGTCCAGGAGTGAAATTGCTAATCAAACCAGCCATTGATTAGCCAACAACACATCAGATTTTCTTTCTTATGAATTAGAGCTAAGAGGCACAGAGACTATAGAGTTCATTGGTGAAGGGGGGAAGAAATAAAAATTCATTCAAAGATAGAAATGGGCCATGGCAAACCAAAGCTGTGTGTCAACTAAAATTATGGAGAAAGAGAAACCTTGAGTAAGTAGAGAAGTTGGTCTGAAGAGAGAAGCACAGGAATGGAACAGATTCATGGAGAGAGGAAACAGAGGAAATCATATGGCTCCAGAGAGAGAGGTAGAAAGAAGAGCCATGGTCCCGGACCATGTCTTTCCCTGTGACGTTTGTCTATTTCTGACCTCGTGACGTTTATATTTTGCTTTTTGCCTTTGAATTTCATGAGGTATATTCTAGTGATAAAATCTCCTTTTTTTGGTATTAGTTTTGGATTTTATTTTTTGAAGCCAGCGATTCCTGCTTAAGATAATAATATTAAGAAGGAAAATATAGAACCTATTTGAGGGGAGCCATTATTGATTCAATTGAAAGATAGAAACAAAGAGAATAAATGGGAGAAACGTTTTCTTTTTGTTCATATGGAGACTGAATACTACGGAGATGTCAGTCTTTTAAAAAATAATTGCTAGAGGGGCACCTGGGAGGCTTGGTCGGTTGGTTCAGGTCATGATCTCATGGTTTGTGGGTTCAAGCCCCACATCAGGCTCTGTGCTGACAATGCAGAGCCTGCTTGGGATTCTGTCTCACTCTCTCTCTCTCTCTCAAAATAAACTTAAAAAAATAAAAATTAATTACTAAGGCCAAAATAATCAATGAAAATTGGATTGCAGTCCCTCTTCTGTATTTTTTTGAATTGACAAAATCATTTTCAAGTTGAGAAGAAACCTAATAAGCAATAATACTATTATTAACAGCATTTATTTAGAGATTATTATCTGCCAGATTATTTTTATCTATTTTAACTAGTTTCCATGAATTCATAAGAGAGTAACTATGTATAATTACGAAACTTTTAAAAAGAAAGAGTGGTAAGGGCATATTGGCACTACAAAATATTAAACATGCTATAAAGGTACTTAATTAGCCAGTGTGATACCTGTCCAAGAACATAAATAAGTTGGAATCAGAGAGCCTTAAATGTATTCATTTTGAATTTATTTGTTTTTTTACATACACAAGTATGTCCTATATTCTGTATGTGATAGTCAGCTACTAATTTTGATATTGTTTTAAAAGGTCAACTTAGATATCCACCTTATACTCCCAGATAAATTACATTTGGAGGAAGTAAATAAAATCAGAACCACCAATGATTATCAAACCTTCCTCTGAAGTTTTCTGAGATAGGTGTTCCATTTCAGTTTCTTTGGTTGTATTTCATTAGTTGTAATTTCCAGACTCTCCACAATTCTGGCCACACAAAAGGGCCTTTTCACCCATGTTAATGACATTAGACATTATCTCTTGACCTGTTTTAAGTGGGTAAATATCTTTGAATGATTACCGTATTTCCAAAATGGACAATGGTTTGGAGGTGGACAAAGGCAGGAGGACCAGTCAGGATGCTGTTGTTCTAGGCTAAGAAAGATGACAGTGGCGCTGATTAAGGTGGGGATCGTGAACAAACAGCAGTGTTAGGAGTTTATGACTGATGGGACCTGGGGTCTGGGCAGCGGTGCTCTCCGCTAAGGCCGATGGGGGAGGGGTGGACTGCATGGAGTTCATGAGTTCATTCTTAGGCTGAGTTTGAAGTGGATGCGGACATGTACAATAGACCCTTAGACATGTGCACTTGAGTTTCAGGAGACCCCTGTTGAATGGAAATACAGATATTGGAGTTATTGGTGTATAGATGGAAATGAAGCTGGGCGGTGCACTGGGCAGGTAAGAGGACTACAGGGGAGCCCGCAGAGGCGGAACATCCCTGACGGCGAGGTCCTTCGTCTAGGATGGTAAGAGCTGTCACGGGGGAGCCTGGTGGCAGAGATGGAGGTGACCCATGGCCTCAGAGAGCCCTGCTTCCCAAAGTTAATTTAACTACTGCTCTTCTCAATGTTCAACTGGCCAGCAACAAAAGTCATGAAATGGCACAAATCCTTAAGGAGACTCTCCAGGCACTTGGTGGCAAATTAACCTTCCTGGGCTGCTTCTGTCCAGAAGGGCCAGCAGTCTGTCCCCATAGAAATAATCCCCAAATCCCGGCGTCAGAGCTTTTTGCTGCAGAAATCCCAGCCAGCGCCACTGTCCAAGTGTTGGCATCTGAAGGCAGGGAATCTCAGAGGGTCTCAGAGAGTCACATGAAGGAGGCCTGTACCCTGGAAGTCTCTAGGAGTGTCACACACCTCATAGTCCATATGCTTTCGAGCTGACCGAGCACATGTGTTGGCGTGGTCAGCTGGGGCGCAGCTACAGCCCCAGCCTGGGGACAGCGCCCTCCAGAGATGTGACCTACATGGGGAGTCAGTGCTCTCTCTGTGGGACTGTGTGCCTGGCGGGGAGACTATGTGGGCCCAGGACCTAGCACTAGAGGCAGAAGTAACTCCATTTTTTACCCCTCCCAGTTGCCCATGGAGAGATTGGTGCTTCCTGTCCTCTCCCACTCTGGGCTCTGCAGGCGAGGAAGTCTTAGGCCCCCACGAATGAGAACAGCCAGGGCCTAATTAACTTGTAGGCCCAACTGCTGCCCAGTGCTCGGGACCCCTTGTGTCAAGGGACTCCCGATGAGAGTCACGGTCTTGGCAGGTGTCGTCAGCCATGACCAGCAGGAGAGGCAGGGGTGCTGGTGCACAGAGGGGCAGGGGAAGTGTTTGCCTGTCAGCTGGTAGGCTTGGGACACTCGTGGTGTGCCCTTGCCTAATTGCGACCCGAGAAGGGATGACTGTCTGGGTTGCACCACCAATAAGCTACCAAGACCTGAGGAGGTGACAGTGGAGAGGCGGAGCTTTAGGATAAACGTTGGAGGTTATTTCTCTGGGGCCGCTGGTGGTGACGGGCTGCAACTTTCACCTGCGCTGCCCACAGGGTCATGACAGCCACACACCGCTCTGTCCGGATCTCTCTCCATGGGATGCGGCGGTGGACACCCTGTGCTCTGCACCTCGAGAGTTTGAATGGAGATGTGGCCTCCTGGGGAGCCCCCGGCCAGGGTCCTGTGGCTTCTGTGGGTTTCTAGGCCTTGTGTCCATCATGAGGCTCCTCTCTGGGCTGTCGTTGCACAGACCTCGAGCTGGGCTGGCAGAGACTCAGCCCCATGGCACCCAGGGGCCTTCCTGCCTTGTTCTCCCTTCCTTCCCTTCTCTTCCGTGGTGTCAGACCTGCCACTCTGTCTGGGGACTGTCCCTGCCTCCTCCTGCCCCTCTCCCCTTATCTTCCACAGCCCCCCCCACCCCCCGCCCCAGCCCAGTCCCCTGCACTTCTCACTCCGCTTTGGCTTCATCGAGGACTTGGGCTGACCCGGGGGAGCTTTGGGTAGGGCTATTTGGGAACTCTGAGATGTCCCGACATGGAGGCTTTGAGGGATACAGAGGTATTAGGCTCACAGCAAGTTTGAGGTCACATTTTGGGAAGGTTTTGAATACTCCATTAAGAAAGGCAAAGGTTATTTCAAAAGATACAGGGAACAGAGACCCTATAAAAAAAAAAACAACCACAGTAGACGGAATCTCATGGAAGCAGAAAATGGGCTGAAGCCCAGCAGTTATCTTAAGGAGACAGAGTGGTGCAGACATGGGTCCACGCTGGGGTTGAGTGAAACCCCCGTTGGGGGCTGGTTTAAGTCACGGAGTGTGGTCCCGAGACTTCTTCAGAGACCAAACCCACTTAAAGCCGGAAGGAATGTGGCGCATCCTCTAACTGAAAATCTTTCCATCACAGTGTTGCCTCTTGCTGTGGTCTGAACGTTTGTGGCCCCCCCTTCCACAAATCCGTGTGTTGATGGTGTTAGGAGGCGGGGACTGGGGTGATTAGGTCATGGGGTGGAGCGTCATGAACAGGATTGGCGCCCTTACACGAGGACCCCCCAGAGAGCTCCCTCGCCCCTCCATGAAGTGCAGACGCAGTGAGGGGACACTGTCTGTGAACCAGGGGGTGGCCCCCACCACCTGCCAGTGCCCTGACCTTGGACCTGAGCCTCGAGAGCTGGGAGAATGTTCTTGTCTGTAGGCCGCCAATGGGCTCAGACATCTTTACTTTTGGTTTCTGCTCCAATAAGTACAAGCCTCCATCTACCTTTTGACTTTGTCTAATTCTTGGGTTTTAATGTCAAGGATCGGGTCAGAGTACTCCCTTTGGAAAGGATTTGGCCCCAGGGAGGCAGGACAGAGGGTGTCTGCCTTGGGAGTAGACTGAGGTGTGTTTTGGAAGACTCAGCGGTCGGCCAGACTTCTTCCACAGCCCGTGCAGTCATTGCGTTAGGTACAGTTGGAGATTTCCATAATTTCCTATCGAAATGCAAAAACCAGACCAAACAAGCACCCTCGGAGGAACAGCACGGACATCTGCTAACTCAAGAGGGACCAGCGCAGACGGAAGGGCGGGGACACCAGATACCGGCAGGGAAGGCGCGGAAGCCCAAACATGCCTGTCTCCCACCCGGCCCCTGCATCTGGGGTGCAGAGGAGGCCTCAACCCACTTCTGAACGGCAAGAATATTGTGCATGAGAACTTTCAAAACAGAGACACGACCAGCTCTACCTTTAACTTTCCTTTGTGAAGTTTGATGTCCTTCCAGATCGATTGACTTGTCTCTGAGATGTTAGCAAGGCGAGCGTGGGGACACATTAGTCTCATTTTGTAGCTGAGAACACCAAGCCGTGAGGAAACGAGGGAGCTCCTGGGTGTTGTGGATCCCACGCTGGCCTTCCCTCCACTAGGTGATGCTGTCTTGTCACACGCTCAACATCTGATGCCTCAAAAGGAAGCCCGTTTAGAAAAAAGAATCGAGCACCCAGGCCAAGGAAGGCAACGAAGGTGCCCTGGGATTCAGCGAAATACATTCTGGGCAGATGAGGAGACCTCTCTGCTCATGAGGGGATTCTGGTCATGCCCAGAAAGCATGTTGTGTGGCGGCACTTGCGTTGGGTCTCCTGCGCAGTTGTGTTTTGTTGCAGAGCGTTTTATAGCGCCACTCAACTGCCTCGAAGTGAGCCCGTGATCTGAAAATGTCGATGGCTGATGAGTCTTCCTTCCTTCCTTCCTTCCTTCCTTCCTTCCTTTCTTTTTCTTTCTTTCTTTCTTTCTTTCTCTCTCTCTTTCTCTCTTTCTTTCTTTCTGAGAGAGAAAGAGAGGCAGAATACAAGCAGGAGGAGGGGCAGAGAGAGAGGGAGACACAGAATCTGAAGCAGGCTCCAGGCTCTGAGCTGTCAGTACAGAGCCTGACATGTGACTTGAACCCACAAATGGTGAGATCGTGACCTGAGCCGAAGCTGGACGCTTAACCCGCTGAGCCACCGAGATGCCTCTGACGAGTCTCTCTGAAGGGCACACAAAGGCAGAGAAAGCCGGAAAATCCTCAGCACAAATGATGAGCATAAAAGGCACATCATTCCCTAAGTGGCTTAAGAGTATTTGTGGCATAATGTCGTGGTGGGTCTTCAATGATTCACGGAGAGTCCACGGGAAAGTCAGGAAGCCGAAGCCCATTGCTGTACCCAGAAATCCCTTTCCCACAAACACACTGCGGGGAAGGCTTTTCTCACTAGGAGGCTCTTTCTGGCCTAGAGGCACTGGCTTCTTTATCAGGTGTGTTTGATTTAAAAAAGTACGTTTTTCCTGTTTTCATGAAGTCACCGCTGACTCCCCGTGACTAAGCGGTTGTGGAGAAAGGTTGGGGGTGCTGGTTTTGCAGGCTGAGCTCCACGGGCAGGTGGAATTGAGCGAAGGCACAGAGGTCCGTCTTGAGGCCGCGTGGCGCTATCTTGCTCTGCCTTCCCTACGAGAATGCAGTGTCTCTCCACGTTCTGGAACTCCCCTGAGGGGCGGGAGCGGAGGAAGCCGGCTCCTGGGGGTGGTCTGCCCCTGCGGACCCCTCCCCTGCTCCGGGGGTGGTGGGCACAGAGCAGCAGCCCGTGCGGCCGTCGCCCCGTGCAGGTGTCTGTGTGGGTGTCACTGCGGAAGGGGAGGCCCCGGAGGGCCCGTGTCTGAGGCGGACCCCGCGAGGAGGCTGAGATGCTTGGATCTTTCCAGTCCCCGTGTTCACATTCATAAGCCCTGGGGTTTTTGCTGGAGTTTTGAACGTTGAAACCCTATTATTATCAGCATGGAGGTAACAAGAACAAGGCTTATTGATTGGGACTCACCGTTTGACGAAATCTCTTCCTATTTCCCTTTGTTAATGTCTTGCCGGTTAGGGTTTTGGCGGAAACATACGCAAACGCACAACTTTTAGGAAGGGGCTACGTCCAGAGCGGGGCGAGGTCGGGGAACAGTCCTGGAAGTTGTCTCAGCCTGGGACCTGCAGCCCAGGAAGCTGTGCGCCGGGGCCGGTGTCCGCGGGGTCCGGGGAGCTGCAGGGCACCCCCGGCACAAGGCCTGGCCGTGGAGATGTGGCTCCCTGGCCGTCTGTCGCCCGCCCGCATCTCCTAGGGGACTCGCCCAAAGCCAGCGGTCACGGGGTCCGTCCGGGGTTGTGCTTCCTACGGGGCCAGCCCACGGCACAGTGCAGAGCAGGGCAGGGTGGAGAGGGGTGGGGACGACGGGAGGGAATGTCCAAGGTCTCGGAGCTGGCAGGTGCTGGAGAGGTCGCCGCAGCATGGCGGCCTCGGGGGGCGGGGGGCGAGTGGGTGTCTGTCCAGGCGTCCTGCGTGTGCACACGCGTTCTCGCCTCCATGAAGAAACCACTTATATTCTGCCTGAAGGAGGCGCATTCGCAACGTCAAAGGATTTTGCCCGAACTTCACCGTATCTTCCTGTTCTCAAATCGTGATGTTCTGAACGTCAGGTCCCGAAGTGCTTTTAAAATGAGGCTCCATTGGGGCACCGGGCGGCTCAGTCAGTTGAGTGTCCGACTCTTGATTTTGGCTCAGGTCATAATCTCAGGGTCGTGAGATCAAGCCCCATGTTGGGCTCTGTGCTGACAGCGGGGAGGCTGCTTGGGATTCTCCCTCCCTCTCCCTTCCCCCCACTAGTTCTCTCTCTCTCTCAAATGAACAAGGCTCTGTCATTCTTGTGTCTCTCCAGCCACAGGGGCTCCGTGCTGAATGCGTGCATGACAGTCAGATGAAAACAACGTTTTATTGCCGTGTGGCCACGGGGCCCTCCATTCGGTCCTACCTGCGACCAAAATGGTGACAAAGATCGTTAAAGAGGAAATTATTCCCATTTAGAAAACTAGTAAGGTGTATTTTTTTCAAAACAAAGGGGCTAAACATTATGAGAAACGAAAACTAAGATTACAGTTTATTTCGGAAGTATGGAGAGACCCCTGGTTCTCTCCCGAACCTCCGAGTAGTTAACCGGAAAAGACTCTCCCCCCTGCTTGTTGTGAGAGGGGAGGGTAAACTCGACCTGACGACGGGAGACACTAGGGGTCCATGGAGAGAGCCCCGGGGGCGCCTGTGGGGGTCAGGACCCTCTGTCCCCGAAGCCGGCTTGCGCCCCGGGCCCTGACGCACGGGGTCCACTTGCCGAAGTTCGTCCGGCTGAACGGTGGGTGGTGGGCGGTCGCCCCGGTGTTTGCGTCTCCGGGCGCCTGGGGCCCGC
This sequence comes from Cryptoprocta ferox, assembly GCA_028646485.1. Lineage (NCBI taxonomy): Eukaryota > Metazoa > Chordata > Mammalia > Carnivora > Eupleridae > Cryptoprocta > Cryptoprocta ferox. Next base: position 99,045,448 of record CM053559.1, on the reverse strand, counting down.
GCACGGTTCACTCACGTGGGCTGCTGCTCTTCGCCTTCGAGAACGGACGGCGGCATTTGGTTGGGATCGTACAGCTTTGGTTTTGTGCAGAAACGGGAAGAGATGGGACCGGACAAGGCGTGCGTTTGGGGGAACGGAAGATAGGAAGCTGGCCGCCAGGGCCACACAGCGGGGTGGGGACGGAGGAGAGACCCCTGCCCGCCACAGGGGAATGGCCCTCGGCGTCTCCCGGAGGCCAAGGCCGTGCAGAGCAGGCCGCACAGCGCTGACCGTGCTCACGGTCACTATGCTCCGATGTGGAAACACCTTCCGGTCCTCACCTGGGTCCTGGTGAAGGCCACAGGCTGTGTTTCTGATCCCCCTTAACTTTGGGCCCTGCCCCGGAGCTGGGGGCCCAGGAGTCCGTGTCCGCCAGCCACACCCACCCATCCACTGCGGTGCCGGCGGGACAGAACAGGAGGTTGCCCATTTTTGTCATTGGGGAAAGCTTGTGAGAAGAGCAGCAGGACCCTTACTGCTCACGTCACACGACACCTGCTGAATAACACGCGTGCTCACACACGCACACATGTGCACACACGAGCACACGCACACACACAATGTGCACATGCACACACAGCACACAGCACACACTTAAACACATGCAGGACACAAATACATGTGCGCACACACGCACAAGCACACACATACACATACACATGAACACACATATATACATGCAGAACACATGCACATGTGCACATGCACACATGCATAAGCACACACGTGCACACACGTGCACACACAAATGCACACGTGCACACACCTGCACACGCACATACACAGGACACACGTACCTATGCACATGCACACAGCACACACGCACACGTGCACACGTGCACTTCAGAAAAACGCACCCACTTGCATGCGCACATTGTGACCTCTGTTTTGAGCGTGCGGTCACATCATACCGAAACAACCCTGCCGAGTTGGTCTGAAATAGCAGCATGTTTTGAACATGTCTTTGGCTATCACCAACGTTACCTGTCCACGAAGTTAATTTCCTGGAGTATATCTGGCTCCGTGGGCTGTGTTGTGTGGAATTTTCTAGCAAGTCCTTGCAATTCCGAGGCTGGGAACTAATGTGAGCCTGGGGGGTGGTGGAGACGTGAGGCCAAAAACTAGGGGTCCGGACCGGCTTGAAATGCGCCAATTTGCTCCTTGGTCAGGAAGAGAAGCATCACTGAGTGACACACACAATGACACATGGAAGTTGAGCGGAAACGAGTGGAGGCCATGGGCAGGTCGAAGGTCAAAATTAGAAGTGTGGAACAGGAAGAGGAGCCAGCGGCCGCGGCCAGGGGGCAAGGCTGGCAGGGTCCGTCCTCGCGGACGGCCCTGTTTGCCTTGGCACGCCTTCTGAGGGCTCTCTGAAATGTCACTCTCAAGGGCGTGCCCTTGTTTGGCTCGCGCTTTTGTCGCTTCCTCAAAGCAGCGGCTCACACAGTTTAGAGCCTGTCCAAGCAAAGAAGTCTGTGTTTTCCCACATGGGCTCAAGCAGAATGGATCTTAATTTCTCGTGCAATGTGTCACTAGTATAGCAGTTCAGACGATGCGTTTTCCTTGTTGCCATTCCAACAAATGCTCTTAATCGCACTAGGTCTTGAGATCTACTTCTGTAACGTATGCAGAGCCATACCTGTGGCATATGTGGGAATTAAGCACTTTTGATGGCTTACGTTAGTTTTTCTCCCATTTATTATGAAAGATTTTAAGCACAAAAAAATAACAGGACACTGTGCCCACCCAGAGAGCCGCCGTCTACTGCGTCAGTGGTCATTGACATGTTGCTGTAATATTTCTGCCAAATCCTATTAGAGTCAATTACAGATGTTCTAGCTTTATCCTGCGAAGCTTCCCCATATATTCTTCCAGAACAAGGGAATCTTCCTGTGCAAACACATCGCCATGATCACCTCAAGCAAAGTTAACAATTACCGTGGAAAGCTCAGCCCGTGTCCGTATTTCACAGACTGTGCCCTCAATGGAGTCGATCGCTTTATTTCTGTCTCTACGATGAGGGACTCGTATTTTTCGTATTTTTCTCTTTTTCTTGCTCACTGGTGGTAACGGCGCCCATGTGCTGTGGGAATATTGTGAGAATAGGAAAAATAGACATGGAGTCGCTCTGAAAGCTGAAAGCACAATATTAACTTCAGGGATCACTTTCATGCAGAAATGAGACTTCTCAGAGACAAAGCGGGCGGGACTTTCCACGTGCGTTGTCACTCAGCAGATATAAGGTGTGTTTCAGAGGAGCTTTTGTGGGGGTGCCTGGGGGGCTCAGTCAGTTGAGCATCTGGTTTGGGCTCACGCTTCGTGGGTTCAAGCCCTCTGTCCAGCTCTGTGCTGACAGCTCGGAGCCTGGAGCCTGCTTCCGATTCTGTGTCTCCTTCTCTCTCTGCTCCTCCCCTGCTCGCACCCTCTCTCTCTCAAAAATAAATAAACATTAAAAAAAAAGAAAGAGAAGCTTTTGTGTTTGAGGGACTCTCAAGGCAGGAAGCCCACATCAGCTCAAGAAAATGACATCCAGTGTAAGAAGGGCTTTCAGATAGAAGCCAATGAAGAAATCCCACTCATGGGTGAGAGCTTGTGGGATGGTCAGACCGCCATCGCCCTCGGTGAGCCGTCCGGCTCTGGGGGGAGGATCAGGGCACCTCAGGACCAGGTCTAGGGGAGATGAAGCTTCAGGCTCGTCCCTCTAGCCACAGTGATTGCTCCGATCGCACACTTGGAAATGTGACATTTGCTGTAAAAATTTGCCTTATGAAATCTGGCACATCTTGAATTAATACATTTTAAAAATGTTCTCTGCAAGTGAATTGTTAGCCCCCAAAAGGCGGGGGATAGTATCATGGGCATGTTTTATGGCACAGAAGGCTCCCATAATGCCCTGGACCTGCAGTAGTCACACGTCGTGATTATTGCTCACTAACTGAGAAGACCTTCATCTTCGAAGAGTAAGTGAAGAATGGGGAGGGATGCCAACGTTATAATCTTGAACAATTTAGCACTTAAAAGAAAAACAGAGGGTTTTTAACGATAAAATTTATGACATAAAGCACCTGACTTTCCTTGTCGCCATTGTTCTGGGAACCTATTTTGCACCCTTGAAGAATTTGACCTCAGATAAAAATCAGAGGCACCAAGGACAGGGGACAGCGGTCTCTGCAGAACACCTCCCATTGGCATAATTTCAGAAGAAGAGAAGCCTAGCCAGGTAGAAATGCAAGATTCAGGACAAAACCAAGGTCTTTTAATGATTAGCTCAGCCCCGTAGTACGCTAACGATGGAGAGCCAACACGCCAAAGCTTGGTCGTACTTTTTCCTTGTTTTTCACACCGTTTCCTGATGATCTCGTCCGGTGGCACTCATCACCCGCTATCGTCAACATTTATCAGGGTCTTAACCTGAGACACTCTCACTTGTGCATGGTGATTAAGTGATTGGGTTGGGTTTGAATCCGCCGATTTCTGACTGACTGTGAGCATCATTCAGGCTCAGTTTCCTTAGCACCTCTCCCACAGACGTGACACACAGCCCACGCTCAGGGCATGTGAGCTCCTTTTGTCACTAATGTGTACGTGTGTTGTGCCTCTGGGACGTCAGCAGTGGGACTGAATGGAAAGAGGCTCTGCCAGAGCCTCCTCCTATGAGTACAGTTCTGGGTACAGAAGTGATGATGAAGTGCAGGTAGGTTACACGGAGGCTCCAAGGTGAATCTGTCTTGTGGTCAGGGAGGTGACAAGGGGGAGCACAAGGGTTTGCGGCCAGGGACTGCCACCTGATCCCCGGTCCATTTCTTCATCTCAGTGGAGAGGGATTCGATTTGATGAGTGGCTCCCAGCTGTTTTCTTGAGTGCGTTGAGCCTCTAAGATGCTCTGAGGAGAGTCTCGTTGTCAAGTACGTTCGGGAAACCATGCACATTTTCTCTCCCTGTTGGAGAATCACAGGGCTTTTAAATACTCTGAGTTGAAGAAACCTGCTTCATTGGGTTAAAGTGAGTTTCCTGCAATTGTCTGTTGATCCTCTCCCCCTTTTGAGTTGGTAGGATATACTTTAACATTCTGTAAATCTGATGTTTCCCAAAACATATTTTAGGAAATATTGGACTAGAGGGGCGCCTGGGTGGCTCAGTTGGCTAAATGTCCGACTCTTGATTTCAGCTCAGGTCCTGATCTCACGGTTTGTGGGTTCGAGCCCCGCACTGGGCTCTGTGCTGACATCACAGAGCCAGCTTGGGGTTCTCTCTCTCTCCTTCTCTCTGCCTCTTCCCTGCTCATGCTCTCTCTCTCTCAAAAAATAAAAAAACTAAAGGAAAGAGAAAATTTGGACTAGATAATCCCTTACATCTCTTTGAAAAGTCTGTTTTTGATAAAGTACAAGGTTAACATTTACCCCTGAGTCTCTGTGATGATGCCTTTTCTGACTTCCTCAGCCTCCCGCTTTTCTGTGACCTCAGATTAAGCTGTGCTTCTAGAAAGTTCTAGAAAGTGGAATCAAGCCATCCTTCAGTCTGTTGTTTAGATTTTGTAAAAGTATGCATACTATGGGCTTTCAACTCAAACTTCACATGATAAAATAGGAATTTAAAGCTATTAAGGTAAATAAATGGAATTATTAATATTCCATGGAGGAGACCACACTGGGACAGCAAACTTAGCACCAGTAAACTTTGCGTGTGAATTGAAAATCCACTTGTAGAGCCTGATACATGGCCATCTAGGGCCACCGTGGGTAAGAACTACAACAATACTTATTTTGTTCTTAGGAGTCAGAATGTAAAGGGGGGAGAAAGCAATGAATGTAGTTATTAATAACTCCCTTTAGTGGGAGGCACAGTGTTTAATGTTAAGATTTAACTGATAACCTTACTTAATTTATGGGCCACCAGAGTCCATTGGAGGTGAAAATCATACAAGTTTTCACAAAATGTTAAGACGGGGAAGCTGGCATGGGTTATGAGGAAGCCTAATCTTGGAGTCCAGGGAATACAAAGTGTGTTGTTGTGAAATCTTGTTTCTTTCAAACACGGGGAACGGTCCCTTTCACTCATCTGCTGGTAATCGTTGAAAGTCCTTGTCAAAGGCATGAACTCTTATTTTTGTTAGAGGAGGCAATAACCAGTGAACAGAATTCAGTCTTTTTCTGTGGCTGAGAATCTTGCGGTTTGCCTGGGTCAGGATTCTGAAAGCAAATTTTGTTTTGTCCGTGAGGTTGTCATAGAAGCTGGACAGTCTGGCCCGTGGGGACACAGTCTTCACTCGGCCACTAAGTGGATGAGAGAGCCAAACGCCCTTGTGCCTGAATGGGAAATGGGGAGCATAAAAGGGCCTCTCTAACAGTGTTGCTAAGAGGCTCTGGAAGAAGGGCATGTGAAGCTCTTAATGTTTGGCATATGGTACTTGGCAAATGTTGGTTCTTGTTATGAACTTAAATATTAAAGTGTCCACGCCACCCAAGGCAGTCTATAGGTTCGATGCAGTCTTTATCAATATTCCCGTGGCATTCTCAGAAATAGAACAGACGGTCCTAAAATTTTTATGGACTCTGAGCAGCCAAAGGAATTCCACCAATGGAATGGAATGGAGAGCCCAGAAATCAAACCATGTATATATGGTCAATTAATTCTGACAAGGGAGCCAAGCATGAGGAAATGAGGAAAAGACAGTCTCTTCAATAACTGGTGCTGGGAAAACTGGACAGCCACAGGCCAAAGAATGAAACTAGGCCACTTTCTCACACCGTACACAAAATAACTCAAAATGGGTTAAAGATCTTAAAGTGAGACCCCAACATAATACTCCTAGAAGAATATATAGGTGGGCAGCTCCTCGACATTGGCTTCAGTGATGAGTTTTGAATCTGTACAAAAAAACAAAGGCAACAAAAGGGGAAACAAACTATTGGGATGGCGTCAAATGGAAAAGCTTCTGCACCGGAAAGGAAACTAGCAACAAAATGAAAAGGCAGCCTATGGGATCGGAGAAAATGTTTGCAAATCATATATCTGACCAAGGATCAGTATTCAAAATACAGAACAAACACATAGAACTCAACAGCAAAAGGCCAAACAGTCCAATTAAAAAATGGGCAGAGGAGCCTAATAGACATTTACCCAAGGAAGACACGCAGATGACCAGGGGACACATGAAGAGATGCTCCTCGTCATTAACCATCAAGGCAATGCAGGTCGGGGCCGCAATGAGATGTCCCCTCACACCTGTGGAATGGCTGTTTTCAAAAAGGTAAGAGGTAAAAATAAATGTAAAAAAAAATAAATGTAAAAAAAAATTTAAAAAAAAATTAAAAAAAAAAAGGTAAGAGGTAACAGGTGTTGGTGAGGGTGTGGAGAAAGGGGAGCCCTCGTGCATGGAGCAGCCACTCTGGAAGACGGCGGGGAGGTTCCTCAACATTTTAAACACAGAGCTAGTATACGATCCAGCAACCCCACTTCCGGGGACTCATCCAAAGAAAACAGAACCATGAACTTGGAAAGACATCTGCACCCACACGTTCATAGCAGAATTATTCACGATAACTAATATATGGGAACAACCTAAGTGTCTACTGATGGCTGACCGGACAAAGAAACTGTTGCACACACACCCACACCACACCCACAGCCACATGGTGGAATATCACTCAGCCATAAAAGGGAAGGAAATCTTTCTACTTGTGACAACATAGATGGGCCTCGAGGGCATTATGCTCGGTGAAATAATTCAGACAGAGAAAGACGGATACCACATCGTCTGCTCTGGTACATGTGGGGTAAAACCAAACGCAAACCCGAGCTCACAGACACAGGACAAGCTGGCAGCCTCCAGAGGTGGGGGGGCAGGAGAAATGGGGAGAGGGGGTCAAAAGGTAAAAAGGAAAATAAAATAGTAATGCGTATTCACCTTAGAAATTTTATATAATTACAGATACACAAAAGGTAAAAAATAAAAATGCAATGCATATGCTGGGCAACGGCTTGCCTCTTTCTAATAAAAATGGAGGCCACCATGGGGAGAAATCGCCATTGGGAGAAACCAGTGACATCCCAGCCTTCATAGGGATGAATACAAAATAACCTTAGCCGAGGGACATGAACCAGGGAGCACTTGCTGAGGAAGGCTCTGTATCAAACACTGTAGGAGGTCTGTCTGTCCCTGTCCACTGGTCTTATTCTAAGACGCAGGGTCCGTGAAGCTGGGGCACGGCTTACTACGAGGGGTTGAATTGTGTCCCCCCAGATCCCAGTGGTGCAGTCCTAACCCCCACGACCCTGTTAGGAGATGGGATCCTAACCCCCACAACATCCGTTAGATGTGAGCAAGCGGGGATGAGGTCATCAGGGTGCGGCCCTAACCCAACATGCCTGGCGTCCTCGCCGAAGGGGGAACGTGAGCATAGAGGTGGGCGTGGAGGGAGGACGCTACGCGACAGCGAGGGGGTCGTCTGCAGGCGGAGGACAGCGGAGCCCCTCACCGCCTCAGAAGGGGCCACGGCTCTGGCCTCCGCACGGAGATGGTCCCTTCCCGCCGCGAGAGCTGCAGTGTCCGGGCGCTCGGTGACGGCGGCCCAGCAGCTCACGCACCTGCCTGGGCTCTGGGGGTCTGTGCGTTTGTCCCCGGACTCGGGGCTCAGTGGTCAGCGGCCCCTGGCGGGAGTCACTCTCGCCGTGTCTCCCGGTCCTTGCCGAGAGCGTTCTCGCCCCGAGATTCCCCCGCTGTCTCTGCTACGGGGTGGGACAGCGTCTGCTCCTTTGCCACTCCACGTTCTGCTTGAGCGTCCCATTCCTTGTGCACCTGTTCCCTTCGGGGCCACCTCCTTCACTCCCACTCGGCGACGTGCAGTGACGACCCGGCGCGGTGCTCAGGCGGCGGCTCGCCGTGCTCTCTGCACGTGCTGTCCACGGTGTGCAACGGCGTGAGCTCCACCGGCGGGGCCATTCGCAGGTGTCCCCACCTCTGTCTCGTGGTTGACGACACGCACAGCACGTGCCGGGCGTCCCAGGGGAGCCGGGGAATGACGTGGGGTGTGTGTTGTGTGACGTAGGTGTTTCCTGTTTCATGTGCTGGGTTACCTTAAAGCCACCAACCTCTTTAGGGAAGTCGGTGTCTGGAGGAGACGGAGGAGTTCCTGACTCTCCTCTGTCTTCCTGAGTTCTGATTTTGTGCCTTCAGCTTCAGATGCCGAGTCACGGGGGCGGGATGGCGTTTCCATGATTTCCATGCAGATTTACCTGGACGCTGAGTTCTGGAGAATCAACGGAGAGTCCCTGAGTGTTCATTTGAGCCAGGGCGTAGGCGACATTTCAGCAGCACGGGACGCACCATTGTTATGGCCGCAAATACCAGTCGTAAAAATGCGAGTGGATTTGCTCCCATCTCCCGTGGCCCTGCTGTGACTGCTGCGTCTCTCGGGGCTCCCGCCCCCGACCGCTGCCCCATGTGCCACACCTCCCTCTCTTTGCTTCTTCTTTTGTTTAATTTCAGAAAATAGGTCACTGGCTCTTTCCACTTCAAGGGGTTTTGCTCGTAACACGGCGAGCAGACGGACGGCAGGATCAGGCGGCTGATGAACTTGGTGGGACGGGCTGACACTGGAGCGTCAGGGTCTGAGGCCCCGCGTCTTGGCGAGGCCTTGCGTTTTCTTTGGGGGATTTTTTTGTTTCTGCATTTTGAGGAGGAGGCGTGTTTCCTGTCTCCTCTTCCATCACGTTTGCGTCTTTCTCATTTTTCTCTGCTCTGCCTTCAAATTTGCTCCAGCTAATTAAGCCCGAGTACATGTGGAGCCTGGTGTCAGGCTCTGTGCGAGGATTTTGTAAGATTCCCATGACTGTGTCGGACTGAACCCACGCAGGGCAGGTCTAAATGAACTGGCTACTGAAAAGTACGTGAGAATATATAATCGGGTCCAAAAATCACACAGCAGTATGTCCACTGAAACCCGGAAAGTACAACGTGGCCAGAGATTCTTGGGGACGGAAGAAATACAATAAAAGTGCTTCAGTTCAGCCTCACTCATTTTGGCTCTGGTGTTTGGATTTGGGGGGAGGAGGGTTAGAGCTGCAAGTTGACATTCTGCGTCCTGCCAGGGAGGGGACTCGGGAGAGGGTTGCCCAGATCGTGCCCACGCTGTTTTCTCTGTGTGGTCAGGTGCGTCCTCTGCGGAGCCCCAGCCGCCCGACTGTCAGTGTGCGCCGTGGGGACAGGGGGCGCCACCACGGGGTACACCTGGTTCTGCCCGCCCTGCCCCGCAGGGGCGCACCCCCCAAGGAGAACCCGCGTGCAGGGGTGTCCTGGCCCGCGCACTCCGCAACGCAAAGGGGAATTTGTGTGCAGCGCGCTCCGTCTCTGTGGTTAAACACGGGGCTGCCCTTGAAAAGAGCCTGCAAACCTCCCTGTCACTGGGAGCCTCTTTCCCTCACCTGGGAAAAGCCTTTTTTTTTTTTTTTTTGCATCTTCTGCATTATTTTGGTAATTATTTGTTCTCACCTCCATCTTTCCCACTGGGGCGTGAACTCCTCGAAGGCAGAGAAGGCGAGCATGTGTGGTGTGCTCCCACATGGTGTGGGGCCTCCCATGGAGGGAGGCTGAGAAACACTTGTTAAAAGGATGCGCAGGGGCGCCTGGGTGGCTCCGCCAGTTAAGCATCCGACTTCAGCTCAGGTCATGATCTCGCAGTCCGTGGGTTCGAGCCCCACGGGCTCTGCACTGACAGTGGGGAGCCTGCAGCCTGCCTCGGATTCTGTGTCTCCTCTCTGTTCCTCCCCTGCTCATGCTGTCTCTCTGCAAAATAAAATCAAACATGAAAAAATTAAAAAAAAAGGATGCGTTGGGTATTTATGAAACTCAAAGGTATCATCTGAAGGTCAAATGAGAGAATATGTGTGAAGGCAGGTGAAATTTCAAAGAAATAAATCACTAACACTGAGTATTTACTCTGTGCCCAATTCTGTTGGGAGCGCGGTGCGTTATCCACGCAAATCTTAGCAAGGCATCGACCACCTGTTTCACAAGAGGAAACACTAGGAAAAGAAAAAGCAAACTGATGCACGTAGTAATTCTTATGTCTTGGAAATGCCGACTTTCTACAAATATAATTGTAGGAAGCAAGCAGTCCCTGTTTCTGAGAGTCTATCAGAGTTTAATGGATTCTTGGGGATTTGATGCAGTTTTCTCCATTCTAACACACATTTTGCATATTTATGAATCTTACTCAGTTTATAGTTTGTTGCCTCTTGAAGCATTTATTCCTCCTAGGAAGGAGTTTCAGATTTTTATGTTTTTTCTTCCAAGATTTTTTTTAAGTTCAAGTTCGCTGACATACAGTGTGGTCTTTCCTTCAGTAGGACCCAGTGATCCACCTCTTACATACGACACCGAGCGCTTGTCCCGACACGTGCCTCCTCAATGCCCATCCCCCATTTCCCCATCCCCCAACACCCTCCCCCACCTCCCCTCCAGCAAGCCTCAGTTTGTTCTCTGTATTTAAGAGCCTCTTACGGTTTGCCTCCCTGTTTTATCTTATTTGTCCTTCCCTTCCCCTGTGTTCATTTGTTTTGTTTCTTAAATTGCACACAGGAGTGAACTCATGTGATCTCTGTCTTTCTCTGCCTGACTTACTTCTCTTGGCGTAATACACTCTGGTTCCATCCACATTGTTGCAAGTGGCAAGATTTCATTCTTTTTAATCGCCACGTAACATTCCGTTATATATATAAACCACATCTTCTTTATCCATTCATCCGTCGATGGACGTTTGGGCTCTTTCCATAGTTTGTTTGTCAGTAATGCTGCTGTAAACATTGGGGTGCACGCGCCCCTTCGAATCAGCATTTTTATTTGAAAGACTTCCCTGAAGTCATGGGTTTGTTGGTGGACTTACTTCCACCTTTATTTCTAGAGTTAAAAAATACTTAGAATTTCATCATGGCTGTTGATTCCTTTGAAGTTAGTGCTGTCTGGGGCGGGGGGCGTGCTGTCGGATATCAGCGTGGGAGGCACAGCTGTAGGGACAGGGAGAGGGGTATTCCACGAGGGAGGGGACACTGACAGCAGAGACTGAACTTCTAGAAGCTCCCTAGCCTAATGATCTATGGGTGTCAATACGCTTTATGAGGACGCAGAACCTCTTTTCTCTATAACCCGTATCATTTGGCGGATACTAAACACCACTGACATATTTCTGCTAATAGACTGACATTTTTATTTTTGACTAAGATGGAAAAGAGTAAGTTTATTTAAAGATGGAATTGTATTAGCTGCCGTATATTGGCATTTTCCTCCACGTATCATGAATCTATTTGACACTAGCTTTATATCTAATGTCTGGTTTTCCTTCAGTGACACCATTTGGCTAATAATCAAAGGAAACTCTGCTATGATTTTTTTTTTAGAGCAAACATAATGAAGACTTTAGTTCTGAACATAAGGTCAAGAAATGTCAAGTACGGATCATCAAATTAGAAGTAATGAAATCAATAGCAGTAGGAGGCTAAAAATACTTCTGCTCAACACTGGAAAACGAATAGGCTCATGAAAACACAAGATGAACAAAGTTAACATCGTGGAACAAATTTGAAATAAAGCACAGTGAGAAGGGGAGGGAGAAAGAAAAGGCAGAGGTTGCATTTATGGTGGACGCTACATAGGACAGATGTGTAGAAACAGACAGCTTTGCTCTGCGACAGCCCCAGGACATTGGTCAGTGGAAGTTAAGATTTTCCCACATCGTTAACATGCGTGCACTAACCAACCTCTTTCCCCAAACTGAGTGTGACCTACGTCAGAGCATGTCGCCACGGGCCAGCCTCCTCTGGCCCCCCAGCCTGCTGTCCGACCCGGACGTTTCCTCCACGCACGCGGAGCGTCACGCACACATTTTGCTGTGGGGCAGTTGGCTCCTCCTGCCCCACCCACCCCGCTTCAGGCCGAAGTCTTGAGATGCTCCGAGTAGGGCGGCTAGGAGCGGCCTCTGTACCCAAGCCCTGAGATTTACCCTGAGCTCAGCCTCTCTTTGCTCTTCTGTAAAATGGGAATATTACTTCCCCACATCGTATTGTTTTTATTGAGGTGAAATTCACGTTCCAGAAAGTAGCCCTTTTAAATTCAGTGCATGTAATTGCCCACAGCGTTGTGTGGCACCGGGTCTTTCTGGTTCTCAGACATGCCCATCACCAGGCTTTCTGTCTCTGAAACTACATGTTCTACATGTTCTGGGGATTTCAGAAAAGAGGGCTCGCACACTATGTGACCTTTTCTGTCTGGCTTCTTAGCATCGTGTCGTCAAGCGGCATCCACGGTGTAGCAGGTGGCAGCGAGGAACGTTCCATCGTGCGGACGGACCACGTGGTCTACATGTATCCGTCGGCTGGCAGACACTTGGGTCACTTCCCCTTTTGGCCGGTGTGGGTCGTGCTGCTGTGAACGCGGGCGCGCAGGGGTTTCTCTCTGAGCTCCTGTCTCCGGTTCTCTTGCGTCTACACCGGGGGTGGGGTTACTGGGTCTGGGGCGGCTCCGTGTTTAGCTCTCGGAGAAATTGCTGAATTCCTTCCACAGCAGCTGCAGCATCTGCATCTCCTCCAGAAACGTCTGGGGGCGCTTTCACAGAGTTTTGTGTGTCGATTTGAGCTAATCACATCTGTTTTGGGGACAGAGGCAAAGGGAGAAAAGGCTGGAGACAGGGAACTTGAGGGTGATGTCTCGCCGAAGTTGGTCTGCTTGGAGCTGGCTTCTTCCGGAGGCTTCCACCCCCGTCTGTGGACCGGGCAGGGAAGACGTGCCCAGAGGATCTGCATTGTCACCCAGCCGCCTGCTGACGAGGAGGTGAGCCTGCCCCACCCGGGCGTTGTCCTGACTGCAGCTCCCGGGCCGGCTCCTCTCCCGAGGGTCTCACCGGGCAGTTGTCTGTGGCTGGTGCGGCCGGCGCGCCGACGCCCCCCTGGCTGCAGGCCCACGTGTGTCCCCCTCCTCAGGACCTTGCGTTTCTGCGTCTCTGTCCTGAGGGTCCCGGGGCTCACAGCTCAGCGATAATCGACCTGCCGCCCTGCCCTGGGATGTGCTCTCCGGGTACCTGCGGGGGTGGGTTGCGCCAGGCTAAGCTGGGCCCGCGTGTCCTTGACCGAGGCGATGGCAGTGGGGGAGGGAAGCGGGGCACTAGGAGATCCAGACAAAGTGTCTGCTTTCAGTGGATGGAATCCTGTGCTAGCAGCCCCGTCACACGGTTCTCGTCCTGCGTCACCCTCATAGCCTCGGAGGCCGCGCCTCCCCCAGTGGAGGGACCACGTCACATGCACGCCACGCACCCTCCATATCACACCACCCTGGTGGGGGGGAAGAGTGTGGCCTGGCGTGGCCCGGCGTGGCCCGGCGTGATCCGGTGTGGCCCGGTGTGGCCCGACGTGGCCCGGCGTGACCCGGTGTGCCCCGACGTGCCCCGACGTGCCCCGACGTGGTCCAGCTCGAGAGCTGATGTTGAATCGTTCATAATAACAGATACTCGGCCTCCAGCCATCATGTCAGCCAAGGCTCTTAGTTGACAACAGTAGAAATTATGACCATTTAAGAAAAAACGAGGGGGACTTATTGGAAAGATATTGGGGGGGGGTCCCAAGCTGAAAGCCAGACTTGGAAAGGGGGCAGAGGCCCAGGGTTCTGGGGGTCTGAGAAGGGGCCCCATGGTCAGCAGCCTCGTGCAGGACCACTGGGCTGGACGTGCCCCGCCCCCCCCCACCCCATCCCGATCTGCCAGGAAGGGCTCTCGGCGGCCGGCTCGCACGCCCAGTCTCTGCTGGGCCCGCGGTGGGGAAGGGTGTCTAGCTCTTCTGCCTGAAAGCTCGTCCGGATGCCAGAGGCCACAGATGTGCAGAGGGGGGCGGGCAAGATGCTAGACAGGGAGACGTTCACTGTAAATATGTTTACAACTTTCTCACGATGTGCTGGGCTTCAAAGGAGGCGAGGATTTCAGAGCACTGACGTCTTCCCTGTGCGGGAGCAGGCCTGGCTTCCGCAACACGCAGGTCGCTCCCCTTCACCTAAACGACCACCTTCCGTTCACTCGGACTCACACCCTGTGAGGATGGAGAAGATGGCTCCGCATCCTGGTCGCCAAGTCCTGTGGGTGGGGGTAGATTCGCAAGAAAAAGCAAGTCAGGAAGTAGGAACGTTTTTAAGGACGGATTGTGTAGTTTGGACTGTGTGGAAATGTTGATGATGGTATCGGGTCTACTCTCAGGTGATGCCAAACAGGATTATAAACAAAGTGTGTGAATGATAAAAAAAATCAATCAGACAAAAATAAGGATCCAGAATTTGGCTGTGCAGACACCAAGTGGCTCACTGTTGTTTACAGCAAATCAATGCTAAGAAACAAGACTTGGGTTGTTTTGTTTTGTTTTTAATTAAAAAAATTTTTTAAATGTTTATTTATTTTTGAGAGACAGAGAGAGACAGAGTACAAGCAGGGGAGGGGCAGAGAGAGAGAGGGAGACGCAGAATCTGAAGCAGCTCCGGGTTCTGAGCTGTCGGCACAGAGCCCGATGCAGGGCTCAGACTCATGAACCGTGAGATCATGACCTGAGCTGAAGTGAGAGGCTTAACTGACTGAGCCCCCCAAGTGACCCTGTTTTTAAGTTTTTAAAAAATGTTTATTTATTCTTGAGAGAGAGACACACACACACACACAGTGCATGAGCAGGGGAGGGGCGGAGAGAGAGGGAGACACAGAATCCAAAGCAGACTCCAGGCCCTGAGCTGTCAGCACAGAGCCCGACTCGGGGCTTGAACCCACGAACCGTGAGATCATGACCTGAGCCAAAGTCAGACGCCCAACGGACTGAGCCCCCCAGGTGCCCCGAAATGAGACTTGTTAAAACAGTGTTGTCCAGGGGCGCCTGGGGGGGGGCTCAGTCCGTTGGGCGTCTGACTTTGGCTCGGGTCGTGGTCTCGCGGTCTGTGGGTTCGTCAGCATGCGCAGTCGTGGTCCTATCGGTAGTGGGTGGCATTTCTTGAGTACACGGGATGTGCGTGTCATAACACACGAGCACTGTTGTTATCTCCACTTACAAGGAAACTAAGGCCCAGACAGAGCGAGGGGCTGCCTGGGGTTACATAGCTAGGAGGTGCAGGAGCTGGGGTGCGAGCCAGATGACAGTTCCACCCCCAGGTTGTGACCCTAGTAGCCCCTAGACCGCCATTCCACAGACCGTGAGGAGTGAACTTCTCCGCCAGTGATCTGGTGGACACGTCTCTTGGATGTAAGAGAATGCTCTCGGTGATTCTTCTGCTTTACTGGGTTTCTGCTGACCGCCTCCTGGTGAGATGCGGCCACTGACCCTGCTGCTGTGTGAGCTCCTCAGGACCCTAAACGGGGTCTCCTCTTGTGGGGACTCTCGAGACCCTAAACAGACACGTGCTGCTCACGCCCGTTCCTCACATCGTTCTTGGTGGCCGTGTATGGAGCTTGGGCTTTAATAACGATAAGGCTCTTTACAGCACGTGGGTAGTTTGAAGGACTCAAACATTTCAGTTCTTTGAACCTTACTGTCTCTGTCACTTATGCAAGTTTTTTCCCTCTAAATTATTTCATAAACAAAGTAATTCCCTGGAAGCTTTCTTGGGAAAACACATGGAAGGGAAACAAAAATGTTGTTAATTCTGGGAAAACATCTAGGGTCCCAACCGAAAGGAAATCTACATGAGGGAGGCAGAGTGGAGGCATTTGGGAGATAGGCTCCGCGTCCTCAGGCGTATCCGTCTACGTTCTTGCCTTCAGAGACCACAGTAATCTTTTAATTGGATGCAGTGGGTCTTTTCTATTTTATCTTGACGCTGCGCTGGGAGTTATAAGGGCTGCACACAAAGTGGTGCCCTCCACGTCAGGGAGCGTATAATCTTGTTAGAAGTAGAGAATCCTTGCATCTGAGACACTAAAATGTGCAAGAACAGGAGAGACCAGAAGCGCTCCGGACTCGGAGAGGACAGCAGAGCCTCCCAGTGGGGGAGGGATCTATCCGGACCTTGAGGGATGGGAATGATTTGGAGAGTAAGGGTGCAGGTGGATGGATGTTGTTGGAGAGGAAATGAGCAAGGAGGGCGGTGCCGGAGATCCTGGAAGAGCCCCTCATCCCCGCTGGACACGTGGGCCATGTCCTCTGCCGTGGGACGGGCTTTTCATGCTCAGGAGATTGATGTGAATTAATGGTTTAAGTGAGAGTCAAGTTTGTGAACAAGGAAACCAGCATGTGTACAATAACCCGTGGCTGTAATTCAAGTGTGAGACACACCAGAGGATGGCAGCAGGGACGGGGGACAGGAAGGGACAACAGAAGACACCGTTTGATGGGGCGGATCACAGAGTCACTGGCTAACAGGTGAACGTAAGGCATTTTAATGCAAAAATATTGTTGGTTGCTTCGGGTATATAAAGTACTGTCTTAATCGTGCTGAGATATGAAAAAATGAGTAACATTGGCCTCGTCTATCTTTGCAGCCATGATTGGGGTCAGAGAATACACTGTAAGAAGGTGTTTTTGAAATTCAATGACTGACGGGATGGTGGGGCTGGCCTGGGGGAGGGGGCATGCAGGGTGAGCTGGGAGAGCCAGTCAGGAAGGGGGAGGAGATCTATGGCTTGGGGGGTGGATGGGTTCAAGGTTAGATTTGAAAGCCCGTCCTCGGGGATGTGTTTGTGAAGCTGTGAGCGGTGAATGTATGGGGAGACAGGGAGCGGGAGTTGGGCCGGTGGGGGCCAGGGGTAGAGGGCCAGAGCCCCACCAATGGCCAGAGGTGTCTCAGGGACGGAAGTGGCCATCGAGGTTCCAATGGCCAGGAAGACATGCTAAGGAATGACTGTTGGCAGTTAGGGCATCAGTCACAGCGGCTGCAGGAGCTTGGGGAGGGAGTGCAGGTGACAATTATCAAGTGCCAACTTGTGATAAGTGTTGCTTAGAAGGTGGTGGTAATTAATACAGCAGCCCCTGTGCGTGGGGAACCCAAGAGATGACACCAGTCACCAGGGGAGGTGGCCCGCAGAGGCGCTGAGGCTCCGTGCAAGGACATACCGCCTCCAGCCAGAGAGGGCCAGAGCGTCTCGGTGGGAAGGAGGGTGACCAGGACCAGGAGGGACCAGGCAAGAGGAAGAGCAAGTCACCACACGTTACTGGGATTTGGATGGCTAGCGATGGTGGAATAGAGTTTTAAGAAACTGGGTCAGAGGGAGAAGTAACTTGGGGTTGAAAGCGAGGAGGTGCGTATGAATTACCAAGGGGTAGGCAGTTACAGGCGGTGGCGAGTGCGGGATGCGGAGGCCAGGTGGTGCCAGGTGGGGGGCCTTCAGCAGGACGTGAGCTCCCTCTCTCTCTCTCTCTCTTTCTCTTTCACACTCACACACACACACACACACACACACACACACTAGTTTTATTTACTGGTGTGTGTGATCTATGTAAACTACAACTCACCCACTTAAAGAATACTGTTCACTGAGTTCTGAGAAGTGTAAAATCATGCGACTACCATCAGGATAAAATTTTAGGAGACTTTTATCAACCCCCAAGTCCCTTTATGTCTCTTTGTCATCAATTCCTCCCCCACTCCAGCCTCCGGAAGCCACTGAGCTGTACGGTCTCACCTGTCCTGCAATTCCGTGTGAACAGAATCCCACGGTGTGTAGGCTTTCGTGTCTGGCTTCTTCCAGGAGGATGATAAGAATTTGCCACACATTTTTCCGTTCTCTACACCAAGTGGCGATGTATGTGCATTACTTCATCAGGTTAGCTAAAGGTTTCTACATTTTATTGATCTTTTCAAAGAACCATTTCTCGGCTCCATGGATTTGTATCTGTTACTTGACTGTTCCCATTGGAATTTTATGTCACCAGTTGTAGACTTTCTCCTTTTCCAGCATAGACTTCTAGTGATGAATTTGCCTCTGAGCACTGCTTTAGCTGCATCTCACAGATTTGACATGCCGTGTTTCCGCTTTCATTCTGCTCAAGTGTATGATTTCTCCTGGACCCATGATTTCTCCTTGGACCCACTGGTTATTTGTAAGTATCTAGTGTATTTTCCACATATTTCTGGATTTGCCATTTAATAATTCTGTTATTAACTTAAAGTCTAATTCCACTGTGGTCAGAGAATGTGCTCCTTATAACGTTAGTCTTTTTAAATTTATTGAGACTTGCTCTGTGGTCAGTCCTGGTAAATGTTCCACGTGTGTTTGAAAAGATTGCATATTTTGCTCTTCTTGGGAAGAGAGTTTTATGGAAGTCAGTTGTTTGCTAGTGTGGTTTAAGGCTTCTGTGTCCCTCCCAGTTGTCTGTTTGTCTGGACCTATGGACTTTGGAGAGAAGGTGGACAAAGTGTCCAGCTATAATCTCTCTCTTTTTTCAATTCTGTCAGGTTTTGCTCCAAATATTTTGGGGCTCCATTATTAAATGTGTGAATTATTATACATTTCTGCTATACTGAGCATTCCATCATTATGAAACATACCTCTTTGTCTTGAGGAATACGCCTTAGATTAAAAACTATTACTTCGATATGAATACAGCCACTCCAGCTCTCTCATGTGTAAAATTTGTGCAGTTTTTCACTTTCCCTATCTTTGTATTTTCAGATTTAAAGTGCGTCTCATGCATATAGTTAGGTTTTGCTTAATTTAGATCCAGTCTGACAGTCCTGTCTTTTTGTTGGAGCAATTATTAAATTTGTGTGTAATGTGACTATTCATAAGGTTGGATTCATGTCTCCCGCTCAGCTCTCGTTCTTCCTTCTTTGGTGTTAAATGTTTACATAGAGCACTTTACTGTCTCTATTGATTTCTTGCCTACATTTCTTTGAGCGGCTTTTTTTTCAAAATTATTTTGTGATCGCTCCAGAGGTTACATAGGTGTTGTAAACTTATTATAATCTACTTCAAATTAACAATGACCTTCTTCTGGTAAAATACAGGCACTGTGCTCTGGCTTAGCGTGTAGAATTAGCACATGTGTGCACATACACAAACATACATACCCTCCCTCCACACATCCTGTAGTTAAGGTCCATCAACACATATACCGTTTGCTTTAAACACTCATTTGAGGGGCGCCTGGTGGGCTCAGTCGGTTAAGCGTCCGACTTTGGCTTAGGTCATGATCTCACAGTCCATGGGTTCGAGCCCTGTGTCAGGCTCTGTGCTGACAGCTCAGAACCCGGAGCCTACTTTGGATTCTGTGTCCCTCTCTCTGCCCCTTCCCTGCTCTCTCT
The DNA here is from genome assembly GCA_028646485.1 of Cryptoprocta ferox. Taxonomy (NCBI): domain Eukaryota; kingdom Metazoa; phylum Chordata; class Mammalia; order Carnivora; family Eupleridae; genus Cryptoprocta; species Cryptoprocta ferox. The sequence continues at coordinate 99,026,160 of CM053559.1, read as the reverse complement.
CTCTCTCTCTCTCAAAAATAAATAAAACATTAAAAAATTTAAAAAACCCACTCTTTTGAAGAACTTAATAGATAAAAGAGAAAAGCACACATTTATATACATATTTACAAGTTCCTGCGTGCTCCCGCCGTCCCGTGGGTCTGAGTTACTCTCTGCCGTTTTCCGTCCTCCCAGAGGACTCCCTTCCAGTGCGGCTCCAGCGAAGTTCTATCAGTGTTGGTGCATCGAGTAGTATCTTTATCTCACTATCCTGTTTCAAATATCATTTACTGGAAACAGAATTCTTGGTTGAGGGTTTTCCCTGTTTGCACACTGGCTAAGTTCTTCCCACGTCTTCTGGCCTTTATTGTTGGTGGGGAGACATCAGCTTTCCGTTGTGTCTTTGTTCCTTTCTGTGTGACGCGTCATCGTTCCCTACTTGCTTTCATGAGTTTATTTTCATCTTTGGCCTTTAGCAGTCTGACTGCTGTGCCCAGGTGTGGTTTTCTTACTGTGTGTCCTCAGATTTGGTGACCTTCTTGGATCTCCATGGTAATGTTTTTTTCAACCAAATTTGGGGTGTTTTTGCACAACGTCTCCAGTGAATCGTCCTCCCTTGGCCTCTGTACTTCTGGGACTCGAGTCCTATGGCTGCTGGGACGTGGCGTTGCAGCGAAGGCTCTGTGGTCTCCTCTTTTCCCTTCACTCCCCCTCCTGTCCGTTCTTTCCACCTTTCTTCACGTTCACTGCATTCTCATCCACTTCCCGCCCCTGCCTACCGTTGAGTACGTATGGAGAAATTTCAGTTTCACTAGGTCAGGTTCTGTTTTGTCATTTCCCCGTTTTCCCCGTTCCTTCTCTGTGCACTCATTTCCCTTCAGTTCTTTGAACCGATTTTCCTTTGAAGCTTTGAGCACATTTACAGTAGCTAACTTTTTAAAGAGAATCTTTGCTAAATTCAACGTCTGCTCTGCTTGGTGTCACTCTATCGATGGCATGCCCCCGCCCCGAGTACGGGTTATACTTTTCTTTCTTTTTCTCTTTTTGCGTATCTTGTAAGTTGGATTTGAAAACTGACCATTTTAGGTGCTACCCAAAGGTTCCGGTTTGTTCCTGTGAGCGTGCTGGCAGGTGACCCGCCTGGGCCGTGTCCCCACTTACGTGCACAGCCGTGTGCCTCTCTGCCCAGAGGTCACCGGCCTGCTCCCCGAGGCCTTCCAGCACCTGGGTAGTTGGACAGTAGAGGTGATGCTCTGACATTCAAGGGTGTCGCGGCTCTGCCCTCTGACCCCTGGGCTGTGTGTGGCTTGAGGCGAGCATTCCAGGGGGTGGTAATCCCCCAGATGTCTCCTGCCTATAATGTTCACAGCCTCCCCGGGGCCTCCCCCAGCAGGAGTCGCTTCGAGGTCCCCTGTCCCCAGATGACGTGGTGACTTGCTAGGATGTCTCAGTGGCCCTGTGGCTGTTTACTGCCACAGTACCCCCTGGGGTTTCTAGCCGCCGTGCCCCCAACCCTGAGCCAAGCCCACTGCCCCTGACGCTTGCTCTGGGGAGGGGGGCTGGGGTGCCCCCAGCAGGGAGGCCACACGCTCACCCTCCTCGCGGCTGCGGGCGGGTTTCCTCAGGGCAGACGGTCCCCAGGCTGCGGCCTGCGCCGGTCTGTGTCCCGCTGTCCCGGTGCTGTGTCCGGGGGACGGAGCAGGCGAGGACAGCAGAGTGGGGCGCCCACAGACGCGTTGTTGGCAGCCCCCAGACTCCAGGATGAGCTGTTAGAACTGCAGGGTGAGCCCAGCATTGCAGTAACATTGGCCGGCGAGGGGCACGGGGCGTCTCGCGCATGAAGGCCGTGGAGCCCGGGCACGGCGTCGGCAGAGGGGACAGCTGGGTGGCGCGGCTGCAGGGAGAGGCAGAGGAACACTGTGGGGACTCGTGCTGTGGCCCCGTCGTGTCAGCTGGACGCTGGCCAGGGGCGCAGCGGCGATCGCCCGGCTCAGCTGTGACCGCAATCGGGCATTCCCCGTGCTGCCCTGGGCTTGCCTTGTGTGTCCGTCTGGGGACGCTGCTGCCATGCACCTCTGCGACCCTCCCGCTTCCCGCGACAGCGCGCTTCTCTTTCTGAGAAGGAAGAGTGTGTTATATGCTTTCTGAACCTGTGGAGACAACTTGTAGACGGTAGGGACCGGAAGGGCATGCGTGGCCCGACTGGGAGCGCTCCGGGACCGGCCACCTTCCCGACGTGGAGGGTGGGGAAGACACGAACCTGGTGTTCTGGCAGGGGCACGTGCGAGCGGGTGCAGGTGGTGGAGGGTGAGCAGGGGTCACCGGCTGTGACGGGGGTGACTCACGTCTCAGCGTCACTGTCCCCGAGGGGACTGGATGTGAAGGCGTCTGAGGAGCTGCACTGGAACATCCTCCATAAGATTCGTCTGGTCTGGCCGGGGACCATTTGTTTTAACACATTTCTAGATTCTTGTATCGATCGCTTCTTTGATACCTGGATATACGCACAGAGGAAATGCTGCCTTGTAATAAATCGGCAAGATCGTCTGATAGTGAGATATTTTTGTTACATTTGTGATCAAAGCTCAGGATTTAGCTAAACCCTTTTGGGCGATGTTCAAGATGCCTTCTTTTTGTGCTGACTTCCTGCCTGGGGGAAGGGCGTCATGACAGGACTGGGTGCGGCCACGGTCCCGCCTACCTGTGCGAGTCACAGTCGGCTGCGGGAGGCTTGGAGTGACCGCACTTGAAAGGCTCACCTGCTCCAAATTTTCTCCTGTGCCAGGTGGGGGGGGGGGGCCCTGGAATTCTGCCCTGGGAACTGCTTCCAGCGGGTGCTCCCCGGTTACAAACTGCAATCCGTGGGCGTACGATGGCGACTTGCACCCTGGCGCTCTGAGGGCACTAGCTCGCTCCGCACCTTCCTATTCCCCGGGGCAGCGCCACCTCGCAGGCCGGAAGGCCGGCCGTTCCCCGCGTCGGTTGCGCAAGTCTTACGGCCGCTCCCCCTGCGTCCTGGGTCCTTCCCTCTGCTCCCCCCAAGTCCGGCCCCCACGCAATCTGGTCACACTCGGCATTCTTTCAGTTGCAAAACCCAGAAACCATTCGAGCCATTAAATGAAGGTGGGGAAGGGCATTTGTTTTAAGGGCCAGGAGAAGTCAAAGATAGGAAACCTGCACCCGGGCCTCTCCTTAGCTGGGAGCGCGAGTCACATAATCAGGGGGGGCACGATGTGTCTGGCGGGCAGCCTGCCTTCCTCTGCTCGGGTGGGAGTCTAATGAGGCCAGCTCGGCCCGGACCGAAGCCCCCCAGCTCCGGCGCCCCTCACTCACTGCCCGATTCCGTCTGTGTCTCTTGGCTCGAATTTCTAGGATGAATACTCGGACCGACTCCGTTTCACTTGACTTGGAAAGCGTGTTTGCACCGTCCATCCCTTCAGTAGCACGGGACCTGCTGTCCTCACACCCCTGCCCCCAGACTAGCAGGGCGTTTGTGCACATGCAGGACGGGTGAGGCAGGTAGTGCCGGCCTCTAAGGCACACTGAGAACTGTTCCGATTGTGTCCTTCATTTGCACAAAAAAACTTAAAAAACATCCTCATTTATCACAAGACTGCCCACGATGTGGCTGCCATGTGTGCATCCTCATTTAGTCTCCTCCCCTGTGTCCTGTCACTGTGGCCTCCCCTGCTCTTCCCGGGATGTCCGGCTCCTTCCTGCTGCAGGACATTTGCACCTGCTGTTTCCCAGGCTTAGAACTCTTCCCTTCCAGTTACTTGCGTGCCTCACTCTCTCATCTGCTTCAGGTCTTCACTTACAGTCTGTCTCCTCCTCTCAGCGAGGCCCCACCAGAGCGTCCTGTCCCCAGATACGATGTGGCACGTAGGGCACACCTGGGTCACCTCTGGGGCAGTCTCTTCCGATATACAGAACAACGCCAGACGACTCCCACTGAGGGGCCCTTGGTACTCCTCACACCTGTCAAGGCCGTGAACACGCAGGACGGCCGGGGAAGTGGTGTAGACCAGCGGAGGCTCGCTCAGGGGTTGTCACAAGGCAGCGGGTGTGCCGGGTGAGGTCTGCGAGCAGGAGGGGGACACTAGTCGGGTGTCCGGTGAGATTGGGCCTGGGTCTGGAGTTCTGCTCAGCAATGTGGCAGCCCTGGCGTGCCGGGGGGAGGGCTCTGCGCTGTCTCTGCGTCATTTCTGTGAGTCTAGAACTTCTCTAACGCGACGTTTCTGTTGAAAAGAGTCCAAACTTCCACTGTCTGGACATTCTTCCGACCTCCTCTCTCCTTATTTTCTCTGTAGCCTTTATGGCACCCCGAGTCTGGCGTACTTTGCTAATTTTGTCACCGTCTCCGACCCCGCTGGAATGTGAGTTCCCGGGTGCTGTGTTGTCAGTGCTCAGGAAACGCAAGTGGGTGTGAGGGACCCTGGCGTCCAGGCTCCAGCTCTGTCACCCCCGCGGCTCTTCACAGCCGCTCTTGCGCGCTGACCAAGGGACCAGGGGCTGCCTCTCCCCCCGCCGAGCCGTCGCTCCTCCTGTCTGCACAGCCAGCTCTCTCAACTTCCGGATCAAATGCCACCGCTCTAGGGTCGCCGCCTCTGACCCCCGAGCATGGAAGCAGCTTCCGGTGTTGCAGGTCTGCCCGGGCCTGCCTGTCCGCCCCGTGCACTCCCTGTCCATCCAGCCGGCCAGCGCGCCCACTCCCTGACTTCCTCCACGGGCCGTGGCCTCTCCAGATTGGCGTGACTTTCGCTCATCTTGTCCCCGTGGAGGGGACACGTGGCGGTACTCCGTGGATGTCTGTTGAGAGGGTGAAGCCGGAGGCTGACGGGCGAGTAACAGGGAGGCTGGGAAGGTGGAGCACCAGGCGCGTGTGCTGGTCACTTACCACGTGGCTTTGGGGAGAAACTGCCAACGTCAAGCTGGCAAATGCTCTGCACGTCGACTGTTAAAAATAAATAAGTGGACACACGCCGGGGGCCCAAGAACCTGGAGACGCGTTCAGAGTGTGTGGCAGGCTCCGGGGTCACCACCGAGGAGGCCGCAAGAGGGGGCGCCTGGCCCTGGGGTCCGACGGGACCCGAAGGTGCGGCTCTCTTCGGAAGGCTGGGGAACGTGGACGGATTCAGCGAGGCCGGATCTGCAGAAGCCGGAGTGGCGTGCCGAGGGCGCGTTAATGTGTAACCATGGGCACAAGTCTCTGCGGGGCATCCCGGGTCTGCGCCAGCGCTGGACGGGGCGGCTGCTGGCTGCTTACCTGCCGGGATCGCCGCGCGGGGGCCACAGGCCTGCCAGGAGGGCACGTGAGCAGGAGAGAGAACATTCCTCCTGCCCGGCCGTGTGGAAACCTGTATTTTTCCGCAGCCTCATGAACGTAAAGCAAATTCAGACCCAGTGAGTGAATCTGAGATGGTAAAAGGGAGGGACAGACGGACAACCAGGTTGGTCCCGTGATGAGCGTGTAAAGCTGGGGTGTGAACAACCGGCCTGGCCGCTCCGAAAAGCCGGGCCCCTGGCAGGCTGGCTACAGGAGACCCTGCCCAGCTCCTCGCTGACCCTGGGCCTCTGCTGCTGTCCCTCCCCCCCGGCCCCGCTGACCCTTCCCTGGAGTGGAACATAGAGGCACGTAGAACCGTTGAGCGGCTCAGAATGATTGAGGAAACCTACACTTTGGACCCGGGGGCCCAGCTGCATAAACAGAGCCCCTGGGGCTGGGCCCACCTGTTCTCCGGAACTCGAGCCCAGGCACCTGCAGTGCCCGGCGCAGGGCTGGGGCTCTCAGAGCCGGGGGCACAGGGAGTGGGAAGGAGAACCGAGCTATGGAAGGACCCGGGGACGCGGCCTTCATGAGTCTGTCTTCCCTGAGGAGCACCCACGAGTGTGGGTCACACCGCCTGAGGCAGAGCCGTGGATGTGAGTCCTCGTCCCTCCCCTGCAGGGCTCCAGAGTCCGGGGGTTCCAGCGAGGGGACCCACATGCAAGGGGAGGAGACAGCGTCCTTCCCTGCTTCCTCCTCATTCACACTTAGTTTGAGCTGATGAATTCTGCAAGTTCCCTTCGGTTGCAGGTAAAACATTTATTTCCTACCTGCATGGGCACGTGCACGCCTTCCGATTTTACCTGGAAAACACACAGGTCGTACTTTCCTTCCGAGACGTTCTTTTCCGTATGTTCCCGCTGTGGTTAAGGGTGCAGGGGTGGCACGGACCTGTTTGACGTGACTGAAGACGATGCCTGTAAAGTGGCATTTGGTTGAAGGTGGCAAACAGACTGAGAATAAGGGCTGCGTTACCTGGACATGCTGGTTTCACCTGTTGTAAGGAGGCAGGCGTGTCTTACGTGGCGTGCGGATGATCCCGTGTTCGTCTCCTTGGTGGAATAGCCAGGCCCTTGGAAACACCGTTTCTCTAGACTGTTTGATCATTAGCTTAGAAAGGTGGGAAAGCCACAGGATCTGAACCACAGAGGCGGATCCAGCCAGAAGATCCGATTTTGTTTCCCTTGACACGTTGATTTGGCCTGGGAAGGGTCGCTGGCCTGGGACACACGGAAAGGTGAGCGGGACTGTGGCCTCGAGAACCTGATGGTTGGGCACCGGGTACGGAGCGTGAGGCAGGGGCCAGAAACAGCAGAAACACAAAACGTCCAGGTGAGTCCACGCAAGATGCAGGGGGGAGGAAGGAGGTGGACGTTTGGCTGACTTTGGGAGCAGGGCCATAGGGACCAGCATGAGGCTGAGGTTTACCCAACGGCGCACGAGTCTATGCTCTCTTCACTGATTGAGATTAAAAAATTAAGAAAGTATCTGGAAGGTCCTTCCCAGAGAACAGGTCTTCTCTCCGTTGGCCTAATGCATTATTAGCCCCGTTAGCTTCTGAGTGACAGAAAGTTATCGATTTGCGAAAACGAAAGCAGTCCAAAGGCACCCGGAATTCCAGAAGCTCCCAAACTGTGACACGGAGGGAATGCGCTCCTCGGTCTTCTTCGCAGACGATCCAGAGAAGACGATTGTGGTGCTTGGAGCTTCATACCATCTGAGAAGTCGGCCTCGCTAACTTCTCACTTAGCATTTCAAGGCAAGTGGCCTTCCTTTTCGGAGTCACGGCTCGAGTCACAGGGGCGTCTGACTGGCCATGCGCAGGGGTGGTGTCACTGGCGGTGGCGTCTGTTGTGTAGTGAACGCCTCTAAGGCCAGCGGGTTTACTGTGGTCAAAACATCCGCCATTCGCTCTGCGTGTGCGCAGTGCATGGCGTGTCGCTCCATGAATGTGTCTCGGCCCTGGGGCAGGGGGCAGGGAGTTCGGGCGGCGGCCAGGCAGGTGCCTGCGGTTTACAGCTTCTGGAAGACAGCTTGTCCGCGAAGGTGGACCATAGGCACGATCAAACGCTTTAACTTTCCTAAAATAAGCTGAAAAATGGCAACGAAGTGCTAGAACGTAGAGCTGAAAATTTTTTTCTTTTTCTGTTTCTTTCTTTCTTTCTTTCTTTCTTTTTTTTTTTTTTTATTAAACTCACCACACTTTTTCAGAATGAAGAGAGCTTAATGGCGCACCTCCTGTTACTGGGGAATGGGCAGTCCTGGGAATTTTGGGTAAATGTTCTTCTAGGCTTTGAAAAGGCCTCAGTAGTGGCAGTAGATGGACTGTTGGAGGAGGAGAGCGTGAAACAGAGACCTTCATATTTATTTAGTTACTTAGCAGAACGTTCTGGATTTGGTAATTGTACATTGATGCGATAACCACAAAAAGTCTACTTAACAAGCGTCGCCTCATACAGTTACGCAGTTTCGTCCCCGTAGTGGGGACGTCTGACATTTACTGTCTTAGCAGCTCTCAGATACGTGTGGCGGTGCCGTGGCCGGGTCTTGGGGGACCGTGTCCGGAGACGCCTGTGGGTCTCAGGCAGAGGTGTCTTGTTTGGGACAGTGTTTCCAGGAGGATGACAAGCGGTCAGGAGGTACTTTTGGAGAATTGCGGGTCCGGGGCGGGCGCTCCGTGCGTGTGTCCGGCGTGGGGCTGTCCGCACCGGACCTGAGCGGTCTGATGTGTGCATGCGGGGAACCCCGGGTGCGCGTTTGGGCAGCGCGTCTGCAGACACCGCAGCAATCGGCAGCAAGCGTCCACCTGCTCCGGGACGTCTTTTTAAAGCGAGTTCAGCTTAGTGCTTCTCCTCTGAGTTTTCCTTTGCTTAATTGCAGGTGATGATTCAAAAGAAGCCTTCACCTGTGCTCGCCCGGCTTTCATCTTCCGCAGACAAAGCAGGCTGGGACTTGGGCCCGGTCCGTGGCGTGCTCAGGGCCCGGGTATTAAGGGGCTGGATCACCCTCAGGCTTTTAAGGGTTTTTTTTTGGGCTAAACTGATGAGCATGTATAATAAATTGACACTCTGTTGTTTGGCGGGTTTTTTTCTTATATTTGTTATTTTATCAGTTAAGAGACGGGGGCGGGGCCGGGGGCATTGTCTTTCCGCCCACGTCTCAGATTTGCCTTGAGATTTTCATCGACTGGGATGGGCTTGGCTATTACTAGCATTTTGTATGTTTCTGTTTCTCGAATAATTACCGGGAATCCAAGCACTGGAGTCTCGATGGCCAGTGTGTCGCGTCTTGATAGGGCTTGTGCGGGGCCCAGGGACCGCTGTCCTCCGTGCCCCTCTGCGGTGAGGGCCTGACCTGCCCGTGCTGGAGCGGGGGACATGCCCAGCAGATCTGTCTCTGCTGGAAATCGGGACTTCCTTTAGGTCAGTCTGTCATTTTCTTCTGTTCGTTTGTGTCTTCGGGATTCCATTTTGTTCAGAGCGGAGCTGAGTGGATTTAGGGAGCCAGTGGGTTCTCGGACCGCTTGCCCCTGGGCAGCAGCGCGGCTCGGAAGGGCCAGCCACACGCAACGCCCGCACCAGTCAGTCTGGGAGCAGCCGGTTTCCGACGAGCCCGTCTGGGCTGCAGACACAGTGCACGCGGGGCAGCGCAAGTCTCTGCGGAAGGGGCCGCAGGCTGTTCAGCGTGCCCCGATGCTTCCATGACACGCGTGTGCGGACGCATCCATGTATGCATTTTGGGGTGGGAGGCGGGCACGTTCGCCAGACACTTCCTATTCCCTACTCCAGCAGGGCGCCGTGCTCGAGGGGGTGTGGAAACCCGCCCGATACACAGGTCGACTTTGTTCTCAGCCTTCCCTCTTTTCCTTGGGCCAAGGTGACTGAGTTCTCTGCCCGTACTTGCCACAGCGCCCGACTCCGGCTTCATTCTTTGTAAATAAAACAGAGTCCCCCTTCCCTGCACCATGGCTTGCTCCTAGTCTCCTCCACGGCTACAGTTCAGTCTAATCGTATCTCTTGGAAATAATATGAGAAAGTTATGCTGTTTTACTCCATCAGATTTAATAAGTTTGGATGCTTTCCAAGTACTAGGCATTAATCACACTTAAACCCAGGGCTTGATAGTTCATCCACCCGGAGTATTCATGTCAGAGACATAAAGCAATCTGCTTTAATGCCTGCAGTTCCCTTTAAATTGAGCACTTGCCTTGTGTTAATAAAACTTGCTTCGTTTTGAGGGGTTGAGGCGAGGACTGGGGGTGGGGATCTTTATGTCACGTAAAGCGTTTCATGGCCAAATTTTCCTTTCCTGTTTTAAAGCTTTGCAGGATTACATGGGGAAAAAAAGGCACAAGGTAAGCTCAGACTAAGGAGGAAACAGTCACAGGTTGGCAGTGCCCAGAGCTTGTCCAGAGCGTACGGAGAGATGGAGGGAAATGCGGCCTTGTGACTGGACAATCCTCCTGAGGTCCGTCCTGTGTTCACTCTGGGAGATGGTGACACTGGACGCTGGCGTTGGCCCGTGCTCCAGGAGGAGGGTATGATGCCTGCTGTCCGCACTGCCTGCTGTGATCTGTGGGGCTGCAGGGATGCGCACAGACCAAGGGAACACTCAGAAGTATTGTCTTCATTGCCAGCATGTGTTTGCTGTGCTCCTTACGCTGGTTTCTCTCTGTCCTTTTAAACGGGGGTGTCCTGTGTCTTCTCCACCCCTGTGAAGACGTGAAGAGAATGCTTTCTCGTTTGGGCACAGAAGTCTTCATCATGTAGCAGAGTTACTTTAATATTTAATCAGAGTGACGAAAGTTTCCACGTGTTCATATTTTCCTAAGGATTCATCCATGGCACCAGGAGAGATTTGCTCCGGGGGTGAAGGGAGCACAGAGAACATGACCTCTGCCAGAGGGAGGCACTGACTGATGCTGGGGCAGGGTCTCAGGTGGCTGTCCATGCTCAGTCCACCGAGTCAGTGCGGGTGGCCTGCCAGGCTCTGAAGCAGAAGTACTGGTCGGCCAACACATATCCCAAGACCGCGTGCTTTGTACTTAACTACCCTGGGAAGCACCCGGATCGTACGGCATGGACAGTCTAACTCCAAGCCATGCAAGGTGTGGTGGGTACTTGCCGAGTGGTGTGGTGCCCACAGTGACTTCAGAGGAGCTCTGAGAAGGGGAGGACGAGGCTTGCGTGTTAGGTAGCCTCCCTGTGAGTGGGTGGTGTTCAAGGGTGTTGGCCCTTCCTCTGGCCTCACACACTGAACCCACCTGGTTTGTGTGTGACCTGGCCACTAGGGGATTTTTCTGGAAGCGTATTTTATTTCATGGGATGAAGACTACACGTGCAAGAAGTTTCAATTGCAATCCGCGAATACAGGACACTGCCTGGCCTGAAGTGAACCACCAAGCAAACAGACGAGTTGGATGACTGTGGTACAGTAGAGCACCTACTCTGTAGGTGGGCTCAGCCTCAGCACATTAGACACCGCACACTTGCTTTTTGTATCTGATTTTTATCGGGTCTGGCTTTATAAGATACGGCTCAGATATATACGGAGTTTATCTGCTTCAAATTATGTGGACGTCTAAAATTAACCACCAGCCTTGGTATAAATGTTCAGAGTTTAGAATATGTTTCATTGGGCTCATCTTTAGCTACCGGTCATAAATAATCTATGTGTGTTTGTAGGTACACAAATTCAGCATTTATTTGGGGGTATACAGGCCACCAGCAAGTCGTAGTGAAGTCCACTGGCATGATTTACAAGGCTGATGTGGGGAGACAGGGCTTATCCCTTCAGAAGCTGATAATTCCATATGGTCATCGTTGTAAACTTTCTTGGAAGTATCTCAATCCCCGTGACATCATCCTGTGAAAAAAGCTATTCCACGGCTCATTTCTCAAACATTAATTTAAGAAATCTTGGTCACACGCCGTTGTGGCCCAGACAGTCCTGTAGATGTCAGGGACAGAGTAGTGAGTGGAAACAGACCACGTTCCTGCTCCCATGGACCCTGCACTTACGAGGAGGGGAAGACGTAACGTAACGGGAAAGGACTAGTAACGTAAAAGGAGTCAGTGCTGTTTAGGGTTGGCCAGTGCTGTGAAGAAGTGAGGGAGCAGGGCATGCAGAGAAACCCCCATGTGACCCAGGGCCTTTGAGCAGAGACCTGAATGCAGTGAGGGAGCCAACCTTGGAGGTGGCCGAGGGAAAGAACATTCTAGAAGGAACCATAAGTGCAAAGCCCTTGAAGTAAAAGTGTGCTTGATGTCTTCAGGGAACTTCTGTTGTTCTCCTACCTTGTCTGCCTAAGTGTATTTTTCACTTAACCACAATGTCCAAGTATCAATAAATTGCTTTCCCAACCAGATTTATACCTGCTTGAGGGCTGAAACTATATCCTAAATGTGCCTTGTGCTTTCGTGATGTTTAGCCTGATGGTGAACCCCTAACAGGCGCTCAGCAAACACATTAAAAATGGACTCAGTGATTAAAATGTTAAAGTGAACCATAATGTAACAGATATGTGGTTGATATGGAACGCTTTTCAAGGAAAATAAAAAAGCTCTGGCTATCTCAACCTTTCTTTTTCTGTTTCCTTTCCGTGAAGATTTTATGTAGGCTCATCAGGCTCAAATTAATAATTGAGCACTGTCCCAGGAATGGCCCAGTGCTGGATGTTTCATAACACTTTTTCTTGCTACAGAGTGTCCACAAGATCAAGGTTCTGTGCTCAGATTCTACACTTAAGTGGCTTGAAGAGGGTGATTACAGCTTCCCGGTGTAGCGCCGCGACTCACGGGAAGCATTTTGGAAGTCAGTTTTGCGTTCACGGTCATCTTTATTGAAGGTACAATTTAGTTTATGCTGGAGATGTGCTCCGAAATTAATTCATATGATGAGTGAAGTGAGTCAAAAGCATTTCACGTATATGAGGGGAGTTTGGGTTTAGAGGACGCCCGTGCTTACTCGCTGGAGAGGGAAAGAATCCTCGTGTGAATATTCCAGCCCTGGTTGGTGTGGAAACAGACTGAGCATGTGTGTGATTCTCTGAGTAACCTGGTTATAATGGGGAGAGGAACATTCCAGAGGGCGGTAAGTGCAAAGACCCTGAGGCACAAGGCTTCCTGGAATGATCAGTGAGAGTCAAAAGGTTCCCACATCACACACTGTGCAAATGTCTTCGCCGCAGCTAGACTTTAATTGAAGGGGGGGCAAAACTCAGTTCCCAGCTTCACTCTTGGTGGTGTGTTGTGATATCCCAAGGTTGGAGGAGACACGGAGGAGGCCGATAGGAGGGGATGCTGACTTAGTTCAAGCTCCTCTAACTGGGGCCCCTGAGGCGGGGATTTGAACATAAGTGGCATATTCGAGGGGGGCCCTACTAAGGCTCATGAAGGAGGAGACCAGTGAGTCAGACGGGCTCCATAATTTGCAGGGCCCAGTGCAAACCCAAATGCCGAATCGCTTGTTCAAAATTGATGAAAAAGTTCAAGACAATCACAGCAGAGCCTTAGGCCAGCCTGAGGGGGACCTGCTAAGTGACGGGCGCTGTGGGACCCTGGGGTGCCCCGTGGAGAATCTGGGTCCCGTGTTCAGCAGGGCCGTGTGTAGGGTTGTATTCACCAGCATCTGCCGCGGCTTCATCTCACGGGGAGCCTGAGTGCACACCCGCGGGGCGGTCCCTGCGGCAGGCGTGTTCATTCCCAACACCCCCCCATCGGGGGCTGTCTTGGGGTGCCTTCACCCCCTCATGTTTCTGGCCTGCCCAGTGTGTATAGGCTGAGTGCCCTGCCTGGAAGAGTGACTTCCTACAGACAGACAGACACACACACAGATGGGGGCGTAGATCGCTTGTGGGCTGTCTGTGTCGACCTCCAGGGCAGCCTGTGGTCAGGTGTGGAAAACGCCTGCTGTGCAGACTGGGTTTTGCAGGGGACGTGCGGGGACATGGACACCACCTCCCCGCTCTGCCGGTGGCCGGGCTTCAGGCCACGGTCCCGGAGGCGGGGCGCCCCCGGCGGGCAGCCCGGGATGGGTCTGCTGGACACACGACCCGAGGACGGCCTGTCCTTGGAGTCCAGGCTGCCACGGACGGGGCCTGGGGGGGGGGGCCGAGCTGAAGTGGGAACACCTTCGTATGGAAGCACCCTATGGAGAAGGAACCAGACTTGTTGCAGTCAGAGTCCCTCAGGCAGCGAGCGCTCTTGGGGACATTTAAAGTGCCCCAATTTCACTTGACATAGAACCACCACTTGATAGTATTTTATAGTCCACAGGAATCTGACCCAATATTCTCATGCCTCCACGTTCTCACTCGTGAGAATGTCTTGGCCTCCGTCTCTTGTGCTTCCTCACGGGGGGATATTCTCTCCGGATCCCCCCGGGGGCCGAGGAAGAGCTCTGTGTTTGCCACGATTCCCTTTCTGGGGCTCCCAGGAAGACCAGATTCCCAGGCTCCCCTCCTGGCGGGGCTGGACCGTGTGACTGAGTTCTGGCAGGTGGGGACGTGAGCGGCAGCCACGCATCCCTCGTGGCCAAGGCACGTAAGAGCAGGTGCGTGGCCATCCCCTCTCTCCCTTCCACACTCCTGCTGACCTTTCGCAGAATTCCTTCTCAGGTGGGGAGCCTTATTCAGGCCACCAAGTCCACGATATCGAGACCGTGCCGCATCTTTTTATCAGTCTCAGCATCCGTATATATGCTTTCTATACACACAGCCATTCAGCAGATGCCCCCCGAGTGCCTCCCAGGTGCCAGGCGCTGCTCTGGGCCACGGACAGACCACCCAGCTCCCCTGAAACTCACGTTCAGGTGGGGGAGAGCAGCAATCAGCAGACGAACAACAAATGGACAATTAAAGGCAGTGCACCGTGCTTGGAAGGAAGAAAAAGATGTGTTACAGAGACAAGAGTTTGGACTGATTTAGAAGAAGACCTCAGGGAGGAGACAACATTTGAATTTAGATCTGAGTGGGGAGCAGGCAGAGCGAGCCAGGTGCGGGCAAGTGGAATAGCATTTGCACATCTGACGGTTGGGCCGAGGCCAGTGCGCCTTGCAGTGTGGGCGGAAAGAAAAGAGTCCCGATGACCTCGGTCTTTTGAGTTTGAGCCCCTGGGTGGGTTGTGGGGCTGACTACAGAGGCGGGGAATATTAGGGGACAATTTTGAAAGCCAAGGAGTCGGGGGCCCCAGCCGGGAAGAAGGTGGGGTGGCGGATGGCGCTCTTGCTGGAGTTCCCATCAGCACTCATTAGCCTTGTATGTTTAATAAGTCTTTGTAGGTCTGTCATTGGTAATTATCCAAATATGTGATCGAAGTACAATTTCGAAAAAATGGAACGTTTGCTTTGGGGAGAAAACATTCTATGCTATCTCAGGCCAAAATTCAATCCTAGAGCGACATTCAAGTTTTTCTAAAATCTAAAGATTTAGGAAAAAGTCTCTATTTTTCTTGGAGGCAATGTATGATTGCTATGTGATGAGTAGACTCTTAAGTGTGTGTTTGTGTGATCGACGGACAAGTTACACATCGAAAGTTGCTATTTTAAAATACAGCCTGCAGCCATTGTCCAGGAGGGCACCCCCCGCTTGGCCTCCGGTATGAGTTTACAGCCGTTCAGTGTGCCTAACGAAATGGAGTGATTTTTTGAAATAATTTGTGTTTGAAAACACATGATAGACTGAAAATGAGATAGTCTTCTTATTAATCTTGGGTTACTTTTCCTAGCTGGCTGCTTAAATTCGGGAAGGATGTGAAAACAGGAAGACAGGCGGTAACCAAGCCCACGGCCCAGAGCAAGGTCACCTCGGAGTGCGAGGACTTGGGGAGGGCGTCTGAGATCTGTTCTCTGTCACCTGCTCTCAGCCTCTCCAGGGACAGCAGCTGGGGAGACAGTTCCGTTTGGAGAACAGTCGGGCACGGGAGAGGCAGCCGAGGCCCCTGGGACAACTTGAGGGCATCCCTTGCAAGTGGAGCCATCGCGGCCCAGGGTCCCACATCGCTTTGAAACCTGTGTTGGGGCATCCCTCGCTCAGAGCACTGTTCCCTGCTAATTCCTAGTGCTAATTATAAAACACCCATTACTCCAACTAATAGAAAGAAAACCGTCAAGAATCTTTCAAGACATTTCATAGAATTTATGTATCCCCCATCAACCTTTGACTCGATAGACAGAAATTGTTAATTGGGCAATTTGAATGATCTTAATATTGATTTAAGCTTTTAAATGGTTTTTTAGACGTTTTATCCTAATGCCATCATGAGAACCAAGAGGGCAGAGATGGTATTCTAATTTATCAAATCTCTATATTAAATGGTGTAAACTAGTGTTGAGACCTGGCCCCTTTTATATCTAATGTGTACTCTCATAGTTGTACTTTTTTTTTTTTTTTTAAAGAGAAATGGAGTGTTTTTCCTGCGTGCTGATGATTAGGACTCTATCCATCTGTCTGCCCATGACAGACAGCATTCGTGTTTCTGGAGTGGGATTAAGAAGCCCTTGATTTAGCAAATCAGAGCCAAAAATATCATCTACGTTGCAATTTTGCCCAAACGCAAATAGTCATTTTTGGAGGTTTTCCTTCGGCACTTAGATGGATGATAGTAAATGTGTCTATTAAAATAATAAAGGTATTTATTTAGTGGTTAATTTTATATGTAGTCTGTTGGTGCCTATAACACAATCTCTACAGAGGAGTAGGTGGAAATTTGGTAGTAGGAGGTAAGGGAATTGGCCGTGGCTCTTCTGGCAGAATTCTGTGGCCTCAGGACACTACTTGTGTGGTCACAGATGCTGGGTCTAAATGTCTCCCACTTGTCACCTCCCTCCATATGGCCCGTGTACAAGGTGGATTCCTTTGCTTTTTCAGTATGACAGTGTCTGCTCTCTGCATGGCCGTACGTCCCTCAGCTGTGATAGTCTTCGCTGTGGCTCTTGCAGAAGGCCGGACGGAACTGATGACGTGTACAGTGTCGTTGAGGGACTAGGCCACATCGTTACCTCCAGTTTTAAACATATACAAGAGGCCATGTGACCTGAACCATATCATACCTTTGGAGAAATAAAGGCACACAGTCATGCTTCTATGTTATGCCCATAAGGCCAAGAAAGAAATAGCTACATGTAGCTTACACATGCATCTTAAAGAAAACTTCCATTGATGGCATAGTTCAGAATCACACTGCTCAGGACCAGGGAAAACTCTGTCTTCATGTGAGCTGGTATATTTACTTCAGATAAGGAGGATGCAACTTAACTTTGCCTTGACTGCCAGCAAGTCTTTGCCTGCCCATTGGTCCATCTGTCCATCCATTTGTCTGTTCATCCATCCATCCAGTCGATCAATCCACCCATCTCTTCACCCACCCATCCATCCATCCATCCACCCACCCACCCATCCATCCACCCATCAATCCACCCATTCACTCACTCATCTATCCATCCATCCATCCATCCATCCACCCACCCATCTATCCACCCATCTACTCATTCATCCATCCATCCACCCACCCATCTCTTCACCCATCCGTCCATCCATCCATCTGTCTGCCCGTCTGTCCATCCATCCATCCATCCATCCATCCATCCATCCATCCACCCACCCACCCATCCATCCACCCATCCATCCATCCATCCATCCACCCATCCATCCACCCATCCATCCATCCATCCACCCATCCATTCATCTGTCCATCCATCCATCCATCCACCCATCCATCCACCCATCTGTCCATCCATCCATCCACCCACCTACCCACCCATCTGTCCATGTAGGCACATGGATACATAGTGACCATCCTTATACCTACTGCCAGTCTCTACTTCCTGATGATTTTGGTCTACACTGTTGTAAACCATCTGCAATCCCATTCAGATATGGCCTACATGTGAAAGAGAGCCCAGCAGTGCTAAGCATTTGTTTCCTGAAAACAAATTCTTAGACATGCAATTGTAGTGTTAGGGAATATGTTTATTAAATTAAATGTTTATTTTGAAAAACTTCTGATTTCCTTTATCAAATTTTCCATCAGAATGCTTTACCAAGTTACACATCTCTTTGTGTTTTATGAGCATTCCTACACTCTAGACCATTGAGTTTTATTTTTTTTAAATATGTTACTTCTTTCCAATTACAAAAACAATATGTATTTATAAAAGAACCCATTTGCTCTCTCATCTCAATGTCTCAGAGGGCCCAGAGCATGAAGATATTGAGCTCGTAGATGGAAGTAGGTGGAGAAGGGATTGCCATCCACTGTGGGATATGGGTCCATGCACGGCTGGCTCTGGAGGGACAGGTGGGCTTGTTGGCTGTGTGTGTCCCATTTTGGGGCTTTCTGGAGGAGGGCCCTGGGCACTGAGGGTCCCGGATGAAGGGACGTTTTTATTTCACGAGTCGTTTTCTTCCTTCAGGGGCAGCAGAGACCCTGACTTTAAAATATCAGTTCAGGTTAATCAGACAAGTACAGAGCCACTATATTTTCGTCCCTGTATTGTGTCCCTGGTCTCATCTTGGCTTTCTTTCGATACCATCCAGGGGTGGCACAGATTGAAATGCAGCCCCAGTGCGTGTGATGCCGGCCAGGCTGTGTGTACACAGTGGCATCTTGATTTGACCAGGCTGTGTGTATACAGTGGCGTCTTGATTTGATCAGCATGGAAACCACTCAGGAGTTTGTTTCAGGATCACATCACTGTAAATTTCGAAGTTGGGACTTTAATCCAACGCGCAGTGGAGACGGCTGCTTATGTTTGCAGGTTGAGGAGTCCAGCAGGCCCGGTACGGCCTGAGCAGAGGAGGTGTCGCTGTGGGATTTAGCAGTGCAGAATGCTGGCTTGATTCAAGCATGGCTTTCAGGCACCTTCGTCAAGTGAAAGGAAATTTAACAGACCCATCAGGCAACTAGACCTACGTGTTTTGAGTGGATTGGGAACGTAGGAGCCTTTGAGTCATTTGAACGGTGGGAAAATTTGCTGGAAGGAGAGAAATGGGACCAAACTTACATGCTTAACCGGACGGGACCCCGTGTTCCATAGAAGGGGGGCTGTTCTGTAAGAAAGAAGACAGCAACTGAGTCAGGGCAGCCTGCACGCCCTTCTTTATTGGGTCCCCTTTCCTGTGACCAGGCCTCCATTTTGGTTCCTGACTTTTGAGTATTCGGTGCACGTCAGAGCCGTCTGGGATTTTGCTAAGGTCTTAGCCCCGGCCCGACTAAATCAGACTGGAGGGGGGTGGGGCCCTGGCACCGGCATCTTAGAAGCCCCTGAGGTGAGTCCAGTCCGCAGTCGAGGAAAACCGGTTCACATGTGGTCCCCATTTCATCCATTCAGTGTGCATCCCAGCAAAGTTGGTTGGGAGGTGAATTTTGGGGAGAGAATCACTGACCTTTTTTTTATTATAAGACTCTACATGTGTAGCTACAAAAAATGTCACCTGTCAAAGTGATCTGACAATCCTTGTGGGTTGAGGTCAATAGGGGGCTAATATTGGCGACATCCTGGATGTTTGGATTCACCTCCAGTATCCGGGACTTTCTCTGTTTTTACCCATCTTGTGTTTTTCTGTTTTCTCTTTGTTAAGGGTTTCCTGTCAGGTGTTAAAGCCCCTGTATTTGGCTTCCCTCCTCTTTTATCTATGTGTTTTTGTGAGATAAGGTCACAATACCCCGGTTTATTGGCGAGTATGTTTTGCTCCTAAGCATGACTTACTCGTGCCTGCAAGCTTGTACGTCGGGATCTGAGATTCCGTGAAATGGGTCAGCACGTTAGTTACCAACCCGCTGGTCCTGGAGCTTCGAGGCCCCCTCCCGGGCAGCCCGGCCTGCGGGACGGGAGGAGGAGGGGTCCTCCACGGAGCCTCCGCGACTCGGCGACTGAGGACATCGAGGGCTTAGAGACGCCAAGAAACTTGTCCAAGTTCATAAATCAGCCAATTTTGTTCTTGAGAGTGGCTATAATGAAGTATTGATGGCCGAAAGTTTCGAAATTGCACTGAAATGAGGTTTCTGGATTACCCGTGGACTTCAATCACCTGGTCCATCTTTTTCTCACTGTGGGCCGGGTACTCTGCGATTCTATATAATAAAGATTCTTCGTGAAACGGGCTTCACCCAGAGAAAGCTGACAAAGATGAATAGCACAATGATGAATTTTGTGTTGTTTATAGATCAAAAGCCAATTTTAGATTTTGGTATTACTATATCCACACGCTATCTCTAGCTCATTAGTGCATTTTTGCTCTAGTTTAAACCTTCTGGAGAAGAAATTTGATAAGTTGGAAGTTTTAGGCTTGAAAACAGGAACATGAATGAGACAGAATCATGATTTACAAGGAGTCAGTCAGATTGCCTGAGGGGAAAATGGTGTAGAAAAAAATCCGGAAGTGATTATTCATGTTAGAAAAGTAACTCGTGCCTTTTCTGAAGGGAAATCTATCTGTGCTTCTTAGGCTGGGCTCCCTCGTATGTGGGGCCACAGGGGCCACAGGAGGAGGGACCCGCCTTCCCTGGATGCTTACTGTCTCCAGGCTCTGCCCCGCCTCAGCTCTGGTCTTCCAGCCCCTGGGGCGCTCTCGGCCTCGCTGCTGGGCTTGAACACACCAACCGCACACCTGCCTCAGGGCCTTTGCCCTTGTGTCTTTTCCAGTGAGAGTCCTCATCTCTTTACAGGCCTGGTCTTTTCTCATTTCCTCGGGGCATCGCCTGGTTTGGGCTTATCTGACCCCCACTCGACGTTTCCATCATGCGAATTTCTTCCGCCCCCTCCCGTGTTCCTAGCTCAGAGAATGGCGTCCCCAACCGTGTGAGCCTGAAACCCAGGACGTATCCTCCTTGACACTTCCCACTGCTGGTGTGTCACCAAGTCCTCTTCATTTCCTTCCCAAAGGCCCTGCGAGCCAGCCATCACCCGCACTCTTCCTGTCTCCTGCTGGGGCCCTGTGGTCGGTCTGTCCCTCGTGGCTTTGCCCATCTCTGCCCTGATAGACCTTTGAACAAAAGAGACTTAGCTGTCCATGGCTCTGTCTACCATTTTCATGGCTGCACAGCATCCCTTTGTGTGAATGTGCCACAGTGTGTGTCCATTCGGCACTCAGGACTCTTGAGTTCTTTCTGGTCTCTCAATAACGTAAACTCTCGCGCTGTTAATACTTCCGTAGACTTCTCTTCAGGCGTGTGCACGGGGTTTCTCTGGGACATGTACCCACGAGTGGGCTTGTTGGCTTGTTGGAGTGGGACACCAAACTCTCGACGTCACAAAATTATAGCACACTGCTTTCCAGAGAGCTTGTGTCCGTTTGCACTCTGTGACCCATTGGTCCCCATGCTCTCTGAGCTCTCTGGTGTTATCAGCATTCTTGAGTTTTCTAATTGAGTGGGTACAGAATGGAATCTCGTGTGTTCTCAGTTTATGTTGAGATAATTACTGGTAAGATTGAATATCTTTTCATATGTTTATTGGATTTTCTCTGTATATCTTCTGTAGTCCAGAATGACTTTATTTTTTCCTTCCCAGTCCTGCGACTTTAATGTATTAAAATTTTTTTTTCATGTTTGTTTATTTTGAGAGAGAAAGAGAGAGACAGAGCCCAAGCAGGGGAGGGGCAGAGAGAGAGAGGAAGAGAGAGAGAGAGAATCCCAAGCAGGCTCTGCGCTGTCAGCACAGAGCCCGATATGGGGCTCGAACTCACAAACCATGATCAGATCATGACCTGAGCCGAAATCAAGAGCCACCCAGGTGCCCCGGTGACTTTAATGTATTTTAATTGCCTCACTGCATTGGTTCCACTCTCCAGCGCTGTGTTGAATTAAAGCCACAATGATGGCTATCCTGGTCATTATCTGATTTTAAGGGAATGTTGCTTCTAGAGTCTTCCTATGAAGAAGAACATTCGTGGTAGGTATTTTATATGCAGTCTTGACCAGGTTAGAGATGTTTCTTTCTGTTTCCAGCTTGAATGATGTTTGACCACATCTCTATTGATATGACCATATAATATTCTGATGATACGGTGAATGAATATTATGGGTTTTCTAATATTAGAACACTCATGCATTTCTGGAAGAAATCAGACTTGGCCAGGACGTATTATGTTTTCTTATTCACAACCGGGTCTGGTTTACTAATATTTTATTTAGGATTTGGGTTATATGTTCACGAACGAGGTTGGTCTTGCCTAATTTGACGTGAAGTTTGTACTGGCCTCATGAGCTGGGAGTGGTCACTCTCTTCATTCCCTGGAAGAAGGGACTTACATGAGAGTGGACGGAATAACCTTCGTCTTGAAAGTTTTGGAGGATTCATTTGTAAAAACCCCTTGTTTTGTGTTTTCTGTCTGGGAAAGTTCTTAAGTACTGCTTTGGTTTCTTTAATAGCGAGACGATCCTTCAATAATTCTATTTGGTTTTGAGTTCTTGTAAGTTAGAAAGAATTTGTTCATCCAAGTTTTTGATTTTCGGCCACGAGTTATGTCATTAATTACCTCTGGCTTCACGTCTCTATTTGTGACCAAGATTACTTGGTTGTGTCTTTGTCTTCCCTTGTAAGTTTCTCCAGCATTTGCCTCTCACTTTCCCAAGGAGACACATTTTAGCCTTGTCGGTGGTCGCTGGACTCCTGGAGGCTGAAGAGGGAGCCCTGGGTTTGGAGCAGAGGCCCCTGAGCTCTTAGGGGAATTGACGGGCCTGTGGGATTTTCATCCCAGAGAGAGGGAGTCTGCGCTGAGCAGGCTGAAGGGACAGCTGGAGACCAGGGTAAACGTGCTTCTGGTCACCTGTGCGTCTGGCCTGTTCAACGTGCAGTTTGTTAGGACGTCTCCACCGAACCACAGGTTCACCGAAACGTGAGGTTTCCTCCAAAGGGAGCAGGCGCTGTGCGGGGAGTGACCTTCCGGAGTGCCTGACCTTCGGGGTGTGCTCGGTCCAGGGCTCGGGCGGGCTCTGCAGGCTTTACAGCGCGTGTGCGGGGGCCGTTGGAGGCGTGCTGCTAATCCTCTGAGGCTGACACTGGCGTTGACGGTCGGTCTTTCTCAAACCTACTCCTTCAGGCAAAGGCAAGGCTGAAATGGGTCGCGCGTATCTCACATGGTGTTTTATCTGCTCTTTTCCATCAGTTGTTAAGTTCGCGAAGTATTTTCTCTGCCTTCCCTAGTTCATTTCTCAGAGTGCTTTCACTGTTGTGTCCGTGACCAAACCTCAGACCAGCACGGGTAGGAGGTCCAAAACGGGGGGCACACTTGGCGTACGCACGCACAGTTACATTGGTAACCTATTAGCTGTGCGGAACCCAGTTTTCTTTAAAAAGTCTCCTGTCATCATCTCTCTCCGTAAGCGAGGAAGATTTGAAACTCCGGGACAGGTAGCAGTAGGAGATGTTGAGTGAAGGGGACTGCAGAGGGCCACGTAGCCTGGGGTGTCCCGTGTCCTGGAAGGGCGCCTCTGGGTCCTCGTGCAGATTCTGTGCCCGTTGCAAAGTCTTTTCCCTTCAAGGTTCCCCTGCAGCTTGCTACACGATGATTTAGAAGGATTATTTGCCGGAACACGGGTTGGGGGTCTGCAGCTGGCTTCTTCTCCCTTTCTTGGAATCTCACGTGTCCCAGAACAGAGTGTGTTGGCCATTATTTTGGGTTTGGGATTTCCCTTTTGAGCAACTCTTTATGCCTCTCAACTTTCAGAATAACACCCCCCAGACACACCCACCCACCCACCCACACTCTCTCATTATCGTGATGTCAAAAGTGCTCGGTATTTGACTACAGCCTGCAGCGACTTCATTAGACAGTTGCAGGCAACTGCCTCTGTCTCTCTCTCCGTTCTTTCTCTTTCTCCCTTCCTCTCTTTGCTCCCTCTCCCTCCATCTCTCTCCCTCTGTCTCCGTCTCTCTCCCTTTCTCCTTTTTCAGCAGACTAACCCTTATGCCTACAGCGTTGAAGACAGTCTTGCTTAAAATACTGTCAATAATGACTGCGCATTATTACTTAATCTTGGGTGATGTTGCTAAACCTTTTGCTTCAAGGAAAATGTTAACTGATGTTACAATGCTAATAGAGGCTTGCGTCTCTTAAAAATAATTACAGATCAATAAATTATGGGGTGAATTATAAAATAATTATAAAATAATTTCCTGCAGTGTTCCTTTAAATATTGATGATAATTGACTTAATTTATAAGGCTTTTCCCCCTCATTTTGTAACTATTGAGTAAAACAACGGCAATGGTCACAAAGCCAGCACTGTATGCTGCCTGGTGGGTGTTTGCGGAGCGCGCCCGTTTGCCAGGCTGTGCCTCCCCCCTCCTGCTGTGCAGAGGGAGACCTGGGGGGGCGACCGCACTGGCTTTAACTGGCTGACACCCGGTGATCATTTTAGACATGGAAACACCCAGCCTGGGAAACACAGAGCCGACGTGCTGTGTCGATGTCATAGACAGATGGCGTCTGAGATTCAGAACCCAGCCCGGAGCAGAGAGGGTGACACAGGCAGCCAGAATCTGTGCGAAGCATCTTTTTGCAAGACGCAGCACCTCTGCTTTAAATAAAGAAATCCAGGTATTTCTGTGGGAAAGTGAGGAGCGAGGCTTTCCATCTGAACTTGAGCATCGCTGGCCCCCCGTGAGGGAAGCGAGGTGAGGCAGAGATGGACGGAGGGCGAAAGCCTCCTCCAGACGAAGCTGCAAGCCAGCACCCCTGCAGCCGGCCTTGCCCTCAGCCCCACTCGTCAGCTTCCCCTGGGACAGCCCTCTTCCCGAAGGGGATACCCCTGCACGGCCGCTCGTGATCACAGGGCTTGCTCTCCCGTGGGCCCCGTGCTCTGAGGCTGTGTCAGTAGATTGACCCCGGGCGCCTGCCCCGTGACAGCAGAGAGGGACCTGCCAGGGGTGTCCAGGGGCGTGCTTCCGTGTGCCAGGTATGATTTGTGCAATAACCAGCACACACGCATTCGGATCTGGAGTCGCGCGGCCAACTCGTGCTTAGTGGTTGTCTGTGGGGGGGGGGGGTCCCTCAGAACCGAGAGGCTGAGCCCCGAGGTCTTGCCGGGCACTCTGCATTTGCTTCAATGGTCCAATTCCAAAACAGAAGTCGTACGAAAAAGTAGTAATTATGTTTAGTCCCAATGCATCTCAGACTAAATCTAATTTTTGTTTGTTTGTTTGTTCCTCAGGTGAAATTCTCCTTACGTAAAACCGATCACTTGGAAGTGAGTAATTCAGCGGCATCTGCGTGTTCACACTGAGGTACAACTGTAGTTCCAAAACATTTTCTTCGCCGCAAAAGGAAACCCCGGCCCCACGAGCGGTCACTCCGTGTCCCCCCTCCTCCCAGGCCCCGGAGGCCAGCAGTCTGCTTTCTGTCCCATGGGGTTACTGTTCTGGACATTTCACACACGGACCCCTGCTACACGGGGCCCTTGGCGACTGGCTCCCGTCATGTGGCGCTGTTTTCCAGCACGACCCCAGCGTGTGGACGGGGTGTGGGGGCTTCTGCTGGTGGCCGTCGGGCTCGCGTCCACGTCTAGCTGCTGTGACTGGTGCTGCTCTGAGCCTGTGTGTGCCCGTGTTTGTTTCCAGTGCGTCTGGGTTGGCGGGTCACACGGTAACTGTGCTTCACGCTCCGGGAACCGCCAGACCTTTCCTCAGCATCTTACGTCCCCACCAGCAGTGGGCGACGTCCTGCTTGTCCTCGTCCCTTTGGAAGTCGCCCGCATCGCGGGCTGGGCCGGGACCTGGCTGGAGTCAGGAGACAGGGAGCTCCGACCAGAGAGCTGGCCTGGGGGGTCAGGTGCACCCTGAGCTCTGGCTGAGACCGTAGATCCCTTCCCGCCGCGATGTTCTGAATTCTGTGACCTCATCATCTAAGGGGTGGCCGCCAACATGGACACGTGGGTCCCCTTCCTCCGTCTCATGTCCGTTCTCAAAGTTCTTGCAGCCTTTCCGGCTCTTCCTCCACATGCGGTAACATTGGCAAGAATTCGGCGTTGGGTAAAATGGGGTCAGAAGATCGATTCCCATTCTGACCGGTAGTTCAGGTCCAAAAGCAAGACTGAGCGTCTGTTATGTCTGTGGACGTGGTTGAGTTCACGGAGGAGAAGGGGGCACCCTCTCAGCCTGGGCCTCTGGCCCTGGGGAGGCCCGCCCACCGGAGGCCACAGCTCCGTGGAGCTTTAAAGAGCAGAGCTGCAGGGGTGAGGGCGGGAGAGAGGCGGGCGCTCGTGCAGCCAGCTGAAGGGGGTGCGGCCTTCAGTGCGGGGCTCGGGGCCCTTCCTGGTGCGTCCCGGCCGCCCCGCCTCGCTGCGCGGCGCAGGTGGCGGTTCCGGGCGGGGGTCACGTCCGCGGAGACAGGGCGCCACCCCGCAGCTCGGTGCGTGGGGCGTTCGCGGGAGACGGAGGGGCCTTTGCAGAGTGCGCCTGGCGTGGATTTGGGGTTCTCTCTCTCCGGGCTCCACCCCACCTGTGAGGCAGGGCCGCGGGCCAGAGGCCACCGAGGTCGTGTGGCGGCGGGGACGCGGCGGCTCTGCTGCTGGGTGTGGCCTGCGTGTGGCCCCAGCCCGTGCCCCCCCCCCTCACCGGCCGCCTGCACCTGTTGCAGGGCTCGCGGCCCAGACACCGGACGGGACGTCGTGGGCCGCGAGGGAGACGGGGCCGCAGCCCTCAGAGCTGGGCCTGTCCTCGCCCCTCCCCGGCAGGCCCCGGCCGCCTCCCCTGTCCGCGGTCTGCGCGGGGGTGGCCCAGCGGCCTCACCCTCCGCATCCAGGGGGAGGGAAGGGGGAGTCGCCGGTGGCGTGTTCCTGGGAAGCGCCGAGGGCACCGGAAGCATCGGTGTCCCGGACCCGGATCACGCTCAGCCTGCAGGTCTGCCTCCAGCCGTCCGTGCCCGCGCTCACCTTGGAGGCGGGAAGAGGACCCCAGCGTCCAAATGAAAATATGAAGTCCCCGCAGAAATCCCGGGTGAACGGTGCTGGGGGGGCCCTGTACCCGTTCAGGAAAGTGGGAGAGACTGGGGGGGAGGGGGGAGAATGTTCTGGAAAGGGAGAACACGAGGAGCACGTATGTTTAGGGGAGGATGCGCCGTGTCATGCCTCCTGTGGCTCAGCGGGTGTGTGCGCGGTCCTGGGCGGGTGTGTGAGGTTGGTGGCGGGCACTGACCCGCAGGTGTCACCGTGGGGACGGTGAGCCTGGCCGCTGTCTGTACGGGAGGGCGCGTCTGGAAGGAATCGGAAAGGAGATCAAACAAGCAACGTAAAGCCTTCTGTGTTTCACAACGATTTTGTAAATGCGGTGACTCACGGACAGACGGACGGCTCGGAGGTGGGGTGAGGTGGGGTGAGGTGGGGTGAGGTGGGCCGAGGTGGGCCCAGCGGCCGTGGAGCGGAGCTTGGGAGGGAAGCTTTCCATCCCGCGCGTTTCCGTGTGGACGCAGTTATGAGGCAGCGCTTGTGTCCTGGGGAGGAAAGGTAAACTCCACTGAGGTCTGTGCACTTTTATTTCCCTAATTATTTGGAGTTTGCAAGTCAGTTTTGGATCCGGGGTTCTGAGCGTAGCTCCTGGGAGGGGACCCGCTCCCCCAGGAACGACGCTTCAGTGAGGAAGCTCCCGTTGGTGCCGCGACTTCCCATGGCAAAGGAACGTCGCTCGCATGTGCACTTGGAAAATGCTTTCATGGTTTAAAAACACGTCGACGTGGAAAGACGTAGCGAAGTGGCTACGTTGCAGGCGCTCAGCGTCGATATTAGAACGTAACGTATCCGCTCTCAAAATAAGGTGATTTGGGGTAAGCTAGGAATAATTTCCAAGTTTATTTTCAGACGATATTGGTTTTTAGTGGCAGTTAGGACTTACCGTGATGACAGACAACTGTTGTGCTCTTTCTTCTGTTTCCGTCACTTGAGCCAACAAACGGGACCAGCCCGTCCCTTGGCCTGAACCACCTTTCTCCCTGCGGCCACCAGGTGGCGCCATGGTGCAGGTTCTTAAAACATTAATTTATTATTTTAAAAATGGAATTTGGGAATTAGGGCTGCTGGTATTCTAGGTTCACTAGATTTTGGGTAGTGTTTTGAGTGATGGATAAGAGATTAAGAGATAGTATTTAAGGTTCCCCCCCCCCCCAGTCTCCCTTCTCATCCGGGAGAGTAGGGAGACTCTTTCCTCCCAAACCTTGATTTTCAGGGGAGGTGGGGAGAGAATGTCCTCACCCGCGGGCCGTGCGAAGCAGAATTTTCAGTCTTTTGCCCCACTGCCTTCCTGTTTTTCTGTTCTGTTCTTCCGTTCTACTTGTAGAAAAGTGATTTATTAAGGGTAAATTATACTAAAATGTTAGTGACTTATTTTTACTAGAGGAATAAATGCACAGAATAACGTTTGGCACCAAAGATTGGATTGCTAATGGAGTTTTAGCCCTCGGTGACAGACCGGCTTAGAAAATATGTTTACGATTTACTTTTACCTCCAACCTTACCAGTATCCTCTTTATCTGGACAGATAACAAAACCGTATGTCGTTTAGTATGATGAATACATTTTGCTCAAGGCGAACTTGGTTCTCTTGGTTTTCACAAGAATAGTAAAGCTAAGAATGGCCACCGTGGGTTTACAGTTAACGAATAAATATTTTTGAAGCGTTGATTTGAAGTCTGAGAGGATCTGTGTACGACATGGAACAGGAAAAGACGTCTGAGTACCCAGGAACGCCGTAATTGATGTGTTTGAATCTTAAAAACACTATTTATCATTGTAGATAATGCAGAGTAATATACACTGCCGGCGCTTCAAACGAACGGGGTGAATTCCGTTGTTGAAATTACAGTTCTATTGTGCATTCTCTCGGGTTATCCTTTATTTTTACAAAAATAGTCCTCCTGCCGAACATATATTTTGAGATTAAGACGTGCCTAATCTTTCTCAGAGGAGAACATTTCTCACCCCTCAGTTCTTAAAACAGATGAGTGCTTTGGAAAGAGGACTCTCGCGGCATGCAGGGCGGAATGACTGAGGGAAGCGAGAGCTGGGAGAGGACTCTTCTCTTAGCCATGTATTTGGAGAGTATTTAATGAACACCTACTACACACCAGGCACTGTACCAGGCAGCTGTGACATGGTGGTCAGTTCTAATGTTTATTTTTGAGAGAGAGAGAGAGAGAGAGAGAGAGAGACAGAGCATGAGCAGGGGAGGGGCAGAGAGAGAGGGAGACACAGAATCGGAAGCAGGCGCCAGGCTCTGAGCTGTCAGCGCAGAGCCTGATGCAGGGCTTGAACCCACAAACCCTGAGATCATGACCTGAGCCGAAGTCGGACGCTCAGCCGACTGAGCCCCCCAGGCGCCCCAGGGGAGGATTACTATTGATGATTTATTGAGTGGTAGCCGAGCCCTGAAAGCCATGCTCCGATACAGTGGTGTTGGGTTCCCCGACGGGAACACTATGTAAACTTCTACATTTATCCTGTCCTCCCCGAGGCCACGTCTCCGACGTGACAAATCCTTGAGGCCCGAGTCCCTGGCGCCTCCTCTGCCCCCAGCCGCCTGCGGTTTTCAAAGGATGGGAAGGGAAGGGAGTGCTTTATGATCTTATTTGACGATTCCTGGCTCAGTGAGGTGCAGGGGGAGAGCACTGTGTGCTGTGCGGGGCTGCAGCTCATACGTATTGGTAACCCCCACCCCGGGGCCCCAGCAGGCTGCGCCTCCCGCCGGAGACTCGCGTTCCCTGATCCCTGGCTTCACAGCCGTGATAAGATACGTGATGGACCTGGAGTCGTTCTGCATCAGCGTCAGTCCCCTTCGCCCGTAAGCAGGTAACAGGCCGGTGACTGGGACAAAAGACACGTGGAGATGGACGGGGCGTGCGCGCACGGCCCGCCGGTCCGAGGGAGAGCGGCTTCTGGAACCGAACCCACTTCGCTTCGGCTTCATCCTTTTTCTCAGGCCTCCGAGGACACCGTGTTGGTTTGTAAAGCATCTGACAGTGGGAGCCAAATGGTCCCGGCCCTGGGGGGCGGGCGGTGGTGACTGACGTCAGGGAGGCTGACCGTTGCTCAGCTCCGTGCAGGGGGGAAGCAGAGGAGAAAGAACGGCCCCGCGCCGCCCAGGAATTCGTCTCTCTCGTGTTTACGGTGCGCGGGGTGGTGTTTCCTTACGTGTGCAGGGAGAGATGCAGAGGGGCGCCGTTGCACGTGCCGCTGGCCCCCCTGCGCTGACCTCCTTGCCGTGGGGCTGACCACGGAAGGCCGGTGTCGGCGATGGCTGTCCGAGAGGTGTGTGGCTGCACACGTGGTCCTGTCTCGGGTGACAGATTGCAGACTTCAATTTGGGCCCATCTTGTCTACACCGGGAAACCGGGGAGGACACAGTGCCCGGGGACGTGGGGGCTTCTCAGCCGACGGTCACCGGCCTTCTGGGAAGAGGGGGACAGGATGAGTGGCGCAGGGTGGAGCGCGGCAAGAGCGACCGGGGCTGAGCGGGAGGGGGCTGGCCGTGGACTTGTGTCCCGCCGGCCCCTGGGGAGCCGTGGGGCCTGACCCGGGCCACACTGGTGACACCATGTTAGATGCGTCCTCTTTGCTGAGGGCGCTGCACAAAGAACCCTGGAGGCCCCTGGTCCCAGTCGGCTCCCCTTCCTCACGCACTTACGGGCATCCGTGCGGTGCACTTGGCCGTGGGGGAGGGGCGAGCCCGTGGCACCGAGGGTGTTTTCCCTGCCAACCTGCAGGGCCTCACTGCTGCCGGCAGAGCAGACATTCATCTCTTGGACTCTGGTGCAGGTGTGACCGTGTCACGCTCAGCCGGCCCGGGGACGGGCTTGTGCAGTGGGCCCCCCGCCCCGTGTCCCCAGTGGGCAGCCTGCACCAGCCCGTCCGTGGCAAACATGCCCTGGCTCTCTCAGAGCACAACACTTCCCCCCGCATCCTCTGTGGGCCGGGAGGGGCCGCGGGGCTGATGGACTGTCGTTGGGCCACGCAGCCCCTCTGTCCCGCCACAGGTGACCCCGCTCCCCCAGCCTCCCGCCACCCGGAGAATTCCAGCCATTCCGGCCAGAGAGCCCCCTTCAAGTCCTGCGCCACAAACACAGAGGCCCGCAGAGCTGCCCCTGCCCGGGATGTGCTCCGTCCCTCCTGGCCCTCCTCAGGGCACCAAGTGGTCACGACAAGGACTCATTTCCAGTAGGGACTTGGAGGTGAGTCAGCTTCGTCCTGTGTCCTGTACCCAGGCGGCTGCATGTATTTGCTGCAACAGGATTGATTCCCTTCTAAGAGACACAGACGGCAGAGATTTTTTTGTTTTCCCTTTTTTAAATATGTATTTGGAGATTTAGTCCATGTAACGAATCTCTTTCTGAATGGGCTCAGGAAGCATCACACATTGGTAGCTTTCGTCTCAGAGACGAGAGGAGTAATAAAATGTAGTCACCACTAAATTATGTCGTGGACTACGGTGGATTTTACCATTAATTGGATCTAGGCCCTCTGACCTTTCCACAGGAAGCAAACTAAAGGTATAATAATTTTTATAAAGATGAGCTTTCTGTATTTCCAGTAATTTTTTTTAAAACATTGGAATAATTTCTGGACAATGCAAGAACTCTGGCTTTTTTGTTCCTGAGATAAATACAGCTTTGAGTTTTGAGGCTCTCACATCTGCTCTGTCTCTCCGTCCACATCGGCGGCCACCCGCCTCCCCGGGGGAAGATGATCCGGGTGGGGGGAGGTGACTGAAAGGTAGTTCACATTCAGGAAAATCTAACTGAATCAAATTTATATTTCTGCCAATGTAGTTTTTTAAATGAACTTATTCAGACTCTTCCCCAATATAACAAGCCAAAGAGGAACCAAACCAACATTTGACAAACTTAAATGTACGCATTCAGAGGTATTTTTTTCTTTGAGACTAAATGCTTTACATACGATTTATATAACTCTGAAACTAAGGGGCGCCTGCGGGGCTCAGTGGATTGGGGGTCCGACTTCGGCTCAGGTCATGATCTCACGGTTCGTGGGTTTGAGCCGCGCATCAGGCTCTGTGCTGACAGCTCCAAGCCTGGAGCCGCTTCCGATTCTGTGTCTCCCTCTCTCTCTGACCCTCTCCCACTCACACTCTGTCTCTCTCTCCTTCAAAAATAAATAAACGTTAAAAAAATTTAAAAAAACCCACGCCAACTCTGAAACTAAGACCCCGAAAGCAGGCTAACGCACCGAGAGTTCCGCGGGGGACGTTCAAGGAGATGCAGCCCGGCCACGCAGGGGGCCTCACGCTGCTCCGGGCTCGTTTATTGCAGACGCCGGTGTGTTCTTTGTTTCTTTACCTATTTATTTTTGAGTTCCATCTGTTTTGCATGGTCTCTGCAGTACCTACTGGGGCCACGGTTGTTCCCATGAGCTGCACTAAACACTGCTTTTATCACTTTCCGAACGGCGTTTGCAAGGCACTTGGCAGAACTGAACAATTCCGAGGGCTGATCCTCACCCGCCACGAACATGATACCAAGACCGGGCTCACTTTCCTGAGCTTCAAGACACGATGGGCCGGTCAAACGCTAGGTTTGGGGGAAGTGCTTGGGAAACGTTGGCTGATGGTTTAACGCCAGAGAACGTGTGAAAGAAGGGAAGGGTCCGTGTTTGTGGCCGAGCCCCTCTGCTTTGCCACCAGCGGGGCCTGACGGCCCGGGGCCCTGGCCACTTCGAGGGTCCCAGGCATCCCAGCTGGCATGTCTGAAGGGTCTTCAAGCCACACGGGCATCCTCGCTTGAGGAGTGAGAACGTCCTGACAAAGCCGATCAGATAATTGTGCACTTCTCTTTTGTGTTTATAATTTCACTGGAATAACCGAACAATTTGACCTTTAGACGCGAAAGCGCGGCCTTGAGAAGGCAGTATGGAATGTCTCACTGAGGACTGTCGCGCGGAAGTTTGGAGCTAATCATCTTGTTTTGCAGATAACTAATCTGCAAAATATCTTTGCCTATGTGCAATGCACGTACACATGTGTTTTTATGAAACGATTTCAAAGACACAGATTCATCTTTTTATATTCCTCCCTTGTGCAGCCGTGGAGAGATAATTAACAACATCTATGAAGTAGTTTGTAAGTAAAGACACGAGATAAGCAATTAGTCCTACCTCTACTGAACTGGCAAGTCGTTGTAAGTGAGGTCAACAAGACGCTAACTGCGTGGTCGAATGCTTTTATCTGAAGTAAAGATGGGTGATCTTTGAGTGAAGTTATTAATGATGTGACAAAAATCTTGAAAAACACTCGTCCCAGTGGGGAACCATAGTCAAAGCTTTGCAGGGACAAGTTAGCGTGAGGAGGCTGCGCTGGGGAGAGGGCATTATGCTGTGGCACGTATTTGCCAGAACAGTAAAGAGTAGATGCGATCGCTCTGTTCCTCGGCTCCGTCTTCATGGCCCGAGCTTTGTCACGATGATGTGTGACACGGTTCGTGGGTTTCCTCAGTGGGACAGAACTTTCTTTTCCTCGGTCTGCATTTAATCAGCACAGATACGGATTGTGCTCGCGAATTATCAGAAGCTTTCATCTGCTGGTAAATCTTGTTCTGCCGCTCCAGTAACACAGGTGGCGTGATGGGGAAGTGGGTGGTCAGGTGTGTGAGCCGGGCCGAAAGGACCGGGCAGAGGTGGGGCGACTTAGCCAAGGCCACGGAGGAGGAGGGGAGACACACAGGGCAAACAAGAACGTATTCGAAGAATCCTAGTTTTCTTACGTAGTATTCCAGCTCCTGCTTCTTCCCCAAATAAATGCACTTTGGGTAGACTGTAAAAAAGGAACCATTCGGGTCAACAAGAGAAGGTCTTGTTCTCTTGTTCTCCCGGGGGTGGGGGTGACGCTGAACTCCGTCACCAGTCATGGATGGCAGTGAAGAGCTGGTGGGCACCCAGGTCACCTGGAGACTGGGTGGGAGGGTGTCTCAGTCCCTGGGACTGACCTCAGGGAGGAAGCCGTGGGTCTCCTTCCCCCCTTCCCTTCGGTGTCTCCGGGCTGGGCGACCGAGGCACCAGCCAATCACATAATCAGGTTACGCAGGCAATGGGAGCTTTGCTGCCTCCGAGAAGAACTGGAGAGAAATGTCTTTTCTAGAGGATTTGGCAGGAAGCGTTCTGTTCTTGCTCCCAGTTTACCGCGCAGAAGCCATTTATTAGCGCCACAGAGCACCATTGATCGTGAGCCATTAGGCCTGTCTCACGTTCTCTGTTTCCACATTTACTTTGGTTGCCTGGACACTTACTGGTGCTCTTGAGAGCTAGCCAGCTGGTGTTTTATTCCCCATCACTCGATTTAAAACAATTTTTTTCAATGTTTGTTTATTTTTCGAGAGAGAAAGAGAGAGAGACAGAGCAAGCAGGGAAGGGCAGAGAGAGAGGGAGACACAGAATCTGAAGCAGCCTCCGGGCTCCTAGCTGTCAGCACAGAGCTCGATACGGGGCTCGAACTCATGAACCACGAGATCATGACCTGAGCCGAGGTCGGATGCTTGACTGACCGAGCCACCCAGGCGCCCCTGTTCCGCATCACTTTAGAACAAAGCCTGAGAAGGCGGAATATCCAGAAACAATCCCCTTCTGGGCAAACGGCGCTACCCTTTTGTATTTTTTGCAACACACGGTGCTCCCCGAAGCTCCGGAGTCCTTCCCCTGTTGTCTGTGCGAAGCCGTGTCTGTCCCGTCTGATCCGTAAACACGGAGCAGCCTTTCACAGGCCGCCCGTGACCGAGGTGGCCCCCGCTGCGCTGCGCCCGTCAGACAGCTCACACCAGCACGACAATGGCCTCGCTTTGCAGGGAGATAATCGGAGCTTGTTCTGAGCAAAAGGAAAGCAAGTATGTTAAGTGGCTGGCGGGCCAGGGGACTCGGGTGCCCGGCGACATCTGATAGGCGGGGTCGGCACCCGTGCTGACAGCTGAGGTTTAGGGGAAACCGCTGCCCAGTAAAGAATGCTCTTGTGTCTTCCAAAACATCCAGCTAGCTGTGTGAGGTTATCGGCTTTTCAGGGGGGCTTTCAGTCACGCGTGGAGCTTCAAACACGCAGTCCTTCCGTGCGGCTCGGGAAGCCCGTGAGGCCCGGGGAGGCCAGGCTGGGCAACTTCATCACAAAAACGACCTGCGGGGGAAACGTCAAGCGAAGATGTTGTTCTCACAGCTACTTCTTGATGTGGAATTTGTCAGGGCCTCTTTAACACACACGTGTTTGCGTTTGTGATGCAGCCGTGGCGATGCAGGCGTTTGTGGGAAATGTTGCCGAGAGGATGACATTGTGGTCGAGCCACTTTCTGCCTAACTCTTTGTTTTTTGTGCTTTCCGTACACATCGGCCGTGGGGATTTCTTTTTAACCGCATTACCTTCAGACAAAGGAAAACAATGTATCAGGAATCAGTTTTAGAAAAAGCTAGTATTTTATTTACTTTTTAATGTTTACTTTTTGGGAGAGCGCAAGTGGGGAAGGGACAGAGAGAGGGGGACAGCGGATCTGAGGCAGGCTCTGCGCTGACGGCAGAGGGCTCGACGTAGGGCTCGAACTCGTGAACCACATGAGATCATGACTTGAGCCAACGTCGGACGCTTAACCGGCTGAGCCGCCCAGGCGCCCCAAAAGCTAATATTTTAAAGGAAATGCTCCTTCTGTCCCTGACATAATTAAACTTGACATGTCCATGCGTTAATTCGCTCGCTCAACAGATGGGACCGCCTGCTGTGTGCCAGGCACTGTTGTAGGCATTTGGGGTAAAAGAGGGGAAATCTGTCCCTAATAGAACGTACATTCTCATTTCAGGAGAGAGGTAATAAGTAAGCCAGTAAGTAAAGTCCCTGTTGTGCCAGACGGTGGTAGGTGCTGGGGACGGAAACGAGGCCACAGAGGGTCATGCCCGCCGCAGGGACAGGGCGTGCAGAGAGGGGGCCCGTGCTGGGGGTGGCGGCCCCGGGGACGCGGAGGAGAGCGTCTCGGGACAGGACGGGAGCCGCCGGAGGGGTGCAGGCGCAGGAGCCGCAGGTCTGATCCACGTTTGGAAACCATTGCTCTGGCTTCTTTTTCATTGTGGCAAAGTACACACCAGATAATGTCCCCGTTTAATCATCTTTAATTGAGCACGGGCACGGGGCGCGTTCCCTTGTGCCACCTTCAGCAGGAGCGTCTCCATCTCGTAAAACCGAAACTCCGTCCCCGTTAAACGCTAACTCCCCGTCCCTCTCCCCCCGCGCCCACCCCTGCCCTGTCTCTGTGGACCTGACGGCTCCAGAGACCTCGGATACGTGGAGTCACACCGCACTCGCCCCCTTGGGACTGGCTCGTCTCACTGGACACGGTGTCCTCCAGGCTCGCCCACGTCCTAACGGGGGTCAGAATTTCCCTCCTTTTTAAGCCCGAATAATATTCTGTTCTGTGGAGAAACAACATGTGCTTGAACAGCCACGTCCTGTTTGTGGCTTCACGTGTGAGTGGACACCTGCCCTGGGTCCACCTCCCGGCGCCAGGAGTGGCGCGGGGAGCGAGGGCGCGCACGCGTGTGAGCCCTGCCTGCCCCGGGCTCACCCGGGAGCAGGACCCCCGCATCGGGCGCAGTCGGGGTTTAGTTCTGTGGGGCGTCCGCGGCTCCCAGGCGCCTGCCCCGCCTGCCCCCCCCCCCCAGCGGCGCACAGCGCTCCGACTTCTCTGCGTCCCACCAACACGGGCTCTTTTCTTTTTCGTCACATGGCTTCTCTTTGAAACAAGATCGCAGGGCTCAGCGGAAGCACACGGGGACCCGTGAGCGTGGCCGTGGACGGGCTGCTCGCTACTGTGGCCGGGTGCACTGTGGGGGTAACGCCGCGCGTTCTGCTGGTGGACTGGGCGTTGGACATGAGGAAGGCTGCCGGGGAGGAGCCGGAGTCTGTGGCCTACACGGCCGGCAGGGAGGTGCTCCTTGGCCGGGACGGGTGTGGGAGGGGTGCCGGTGTGCGGGTGCGGAGTCAGCGTCAGTCATGTCTGTTTGCCCACGAGACCGGGACGCTGTGCCGTGATTCGTGCCTTCCGGGTGCAATCCTGACCGTGTCGTGGGACAGAGGGACACAGCATAGGGCGTGTTGGCCTTGTCCCTCAGCGGTGGTCACAGCGAGGCTGGGACTTGGGAGGATCTGTGCGTCCGCTTCGCGTTTGTTCTCAAAGTCCTAGTTCAGAGCCGTCGGCTCTTCTTGGGCTAGTGGCCTTCAGTCAGCTAGAAAACAGTCTGAAAACCTGCTGGGCCGAGTTCTCCACGCACTTCCGTTACGTCCTGAGTCCTCGAGGGTGGAGGAGGCGGTCTCAACCCGTTTCTCGGTCCCGGGACCCCACACGCTCGGCCTGGGGCTTGGCGGGCGATGTGCCCGTGTGGTGGCCGGGGCAGGCCTCTATTCAGTAAGAATGTCTTCCGAACGTCTTCCAGTCTTCTGGAAATTCTTTACGCCAACAGTAACCCGCCAGGGATCGGGTCGCCAGCCAAAAGTCACCCCGCGAGGGCGAACCGAGTTCTCAAAAGTTTTATTTAGTGACCTCTCTGTACAAAGCTGTTTTTTTCCCAAGTGAGAAACAAAACCAGAATTCTAACTCCGCGTTAACCCTGAGCAAACAGTGGTGAACACGGTGGATTATGCGGCTGTAACTGGATAGGCCCAACCCTGAGCAAATGCCCGAGCCGCAAGCTGGCCTTTGATGCTGTCTCCTCCCGCGCCCCGCCCGCCCCGGGTCCCTGCCCTCGCTGCCGTCTGCGGGGACTTCAAAGCCGCGCCCGCACCTCCAGCTCAGCCCCGCCCCGACCCCGAGATGCGGGCGGAGCCTTGCAAGGAGCCCACATTCACAGCCGAGACGCGCTGGCAATTTGTTCTTGCTGCTGTCGACTTTGAACTCCGTATCTCAGATTTCTCTCTGTGTCACTGGCTTTGAACTTCCATTCTTCGGTGCCGGAATTATCTCTTTACAAGTGCGCCCTGATACCTGCCAGAGGGCCTCACGGATTCCAATCCCTCACCTGCCTGGACTGAGCCCGTACCCACTGCTCGAATCCTCACCTGTCCCGGTCACACCAGATAAAGACCTTGGATC
Organism: Cryptoprocta ferox; assembly: GCA_028646485.1. Taxonomy (NCBI): domain Eukaryota; kingdom Metazoa; phylum Chordata; class Mammalia; order Carnivora; family Eupleridae; genus Cryptoprocta; species Cryptoprocta ferox. The sequence goes on along the minus strand of CM053559.1, from coordinate 98,988,809 downwards.
TTGGATGTGTTTGGGACACTTATTAACAGCCTTCCTGCGTCTTTGCTACTCGGCGGGCATCTCGGTTTGGAGACGTGGGGCTGGGGCAGCGGAAAATGGCTGAGCGGGGGGGGGGCTTCGGGAGGGGAGCAGCTCAGACACCCCTTCCCCACCCCCGGCCAGGTGCCTGTGCCCGCTCTTCCCCGCTCCTTTTCTTTCCTGGCCATCCTCCTACGCGCCACATCAGTGCCAACCAGGTGCCCGCCAGCCAGGGCGTCTCCACCTGGGAGCACCCCCCGAATCTCAGGGCCGTCCCCACCTGGGAGCACTCCCCGAATCGCAGGCCCGTCCCCACCTGGGAGCACCGCCCGAATCGCAGGCCCGTCCCCACCTGGGAGCAGCCCCTGAATAGCAGGCCGCGTCCCCACCTGGGAGCACCCCCCGAATCGCAGGCAGCGTCCCCACCTGGGAGCACCCCCCGAATCGCAGGCCGCGTCCCCACCTGGGAGCACTCCCCGTATCGCAGGCCGTCCCCACCTGGGAGCACTCCCCGAATTGCAGGCCCGTCCCCACCTGGGAGCACCGCCCGAATCGCAGGCCCGTCCCCACCTGGGAG
>CM053559.1:98938426-98988114 GCA_028646485.1 Cryptoprocta ferox | reverse complement strand
CCCCGAATCGCAGGTCGCATCCCCACCTGGGAGCACTTCCCGAATCGCAGGCCACGTCCCCACCTGGGAGCACTCCCTGAATCGCAGGCCGTCCCCACCTGGGAGCACTCCCCGAATTGCAGGCCGTCCCCACCTGGGAGCACTTCCCGAATCGCAGGCCGTCCCCACCTGGGAGTACTTCCGAATCGCAGGCCGCGTCCCCACCTGGGAGCACTCCCTGAATCGCAGGCTGCGTCCCCACCTGGGAACACCCCCCCGAATCGTAGGCTGTTCCCACCTGGGAGCACTCCCCAAATCGCAGGCTGTGTCCCCATCTGGGAGCACCCCCCGAATCGCAGGCTGCATCCCCACCTGGGAGCACTCCCCGAATCGCAGGCCGTCTCCAGGGGCTGTGGGTGCCCACTGGGTTCCACGACAAAACAACCTGCGGGGCTTTTGGCCTTTTCCAGCTCACAGGCACACAGGCCCCTGTTGCTCTTGTAGGAAATGTAAACCCGGGTCTGAGTACGAGGCCTGCAAACAGACCGAGAGCTTTCGTTACCAAGATGAGAAAAACACGGTTGCGACTTGTAAAGGAAGCCAAATGGACAGCTCTCTAGATTTGTTGTTCCTGCTCATCCCAGAAGTGTTACTCGAACATTAAGATGTAACCCCCATCATCGAGTGCTTGAGTGAGATCTGGTCCTACCCCGACCTTAAAGGCAGAGGCCCTAAGGTTCGGCGCCAAGGCCAGAGTTTGTGAGGGTGGCAGGCAGGCGGGCGGGCGGGGCCCGGGCATTTCCGCTCGCAGAGCTGGGGCTCCCTCAGGGGCCGTTCCCCTCGGCCCTCCCCCGGGTCCCGTCTTCTCCAGGCACTGGTCACTGCTGGGGAATGTGCACGGGATGCAGGTCCTGTGTGTCCGCGGGGGTCCCTCGAATCCTGCCTGCCCTGCCGTCAACGCCGGGCGTGCTGTGTGACCCACTCTGTTCTCCAAGCACTTCCTGCGCTCTCTGAATGCGTGGCTGCACACGGGCCGTTTTCTTGCTAAAACCTCTTCTCCACCTCTCCAAGACCTGTCCCATTTTTCACTTCAAGCTCAATTTTTCTCATGAAATCTTTCCGACACGCTCCCTCTCCTTCTTCTGAAGCCATGTGGTGTCTTGGTGTGTTATTATTTGAAATGTGGCTTTCTCATTTTTCTAACTATATGATAGGCACCCAGAAAAGGGTCTTCATATCTAAGACGGTGCTCATAAAGGCCTGTTTGGTGATTGGTTCTGTAAGTGGAGACTTACATAATTGCCCTTCTGCTGGGGGCCCTGGGGTCTGGCATCCTGGGGTCCGCAGGACATGTCTGTCTGTGGACAGACCCAATGGCAGCCGGGGCCGGAATTTGGGCAGGCAGTTCCTGAAAAGAAGGACAACTTTCGAGGCTACAGTCACGAGGCGGGGGCTGGCAGGTGGTCTGGGCATTCATGGGCTTGGACACAGGGAAAGGGCATAGTTACAGAGCCACGATGGGTGTCTCAAGGGACTGTGAGGAGCAGGGCCACCATCCTCTCGATGACGGGGCTGAAGATAAACGTAGGGTTGCGGGCCAACCCATGTAAGTGTGACGCGGTGGGATCTGGGATGATGAACTCGCAGATCATATAATAATATTTTCAGATTCTTCTGTTTCCTGATATTGTAATTTTGGTCCTCAAGATCTTAGCAAACATCTCTGTCCAGTAATCAAGAGTCCCTGAAAATCATGCCTCCACAGGGTAAGATGTTAGAGCAACACGGACATTTTCTGTATCATCCGCACCCGTCTGCATTTCCAGGCCACCAACCAGACTCTGGGCCGATGGCCTGTGGAGGGGAAAGGCCTTGACCTGGACCTATCCTAGCCAGCAGCGTTACCTGCCGGTCCCTTCTCCGGCATGATTTAGTCCTCAGTGCCACCTGCTGCCAGGCGGGGTGCCTCGCTGAGGGCAAGGGGGTGGGGCACGTGCCCTGGGGCAGCCCCGGGGCCGAGCTTTCTGGGGTACTTCTGCCCCCACAACCTGGTGAAGGTGATGAGGGCACCTAGCGCAGGTGAAGTGTCTGGGGCTGTCCCCAGCGCCACCCGACTCTCCCCAGTCACTCATCCAACAGTATGGGATCCTCACCCCCCGGGGTGCTAATAGTGAGGGAGCAGAGACGCCCCCTCCCAATTTGGGGCATCGCTGTTCCCACCTGCCTGCACATCTGTAAGTACCTGGCACTGTGCTCTCCCCGGGCAGACGGCCCCCAGGATGGGCTCCCTGTGTTTCCATTCTTAGCCTCTGCTGTTAGTACCCGCCACCCCGCCCCCCGCACGTAAAACACTTAGTGTGCATGTAAATGTCAGCGTACACACAAAGTCCCACAAAAACCACAGAGTCACCAAGAAAGTTCTGCAATGTTCCCACAATCTCAGATTAGCTGCTTCACGTTGTCATGAAGAAATTACAAAGGTTTACTGGCTGTCATTAGGTTCAGTGACCGAGCCGTCCCTCACGCAGCTCAGCAGTGCCGAGCACAGGTGGCCGAGTTCCCCCAGAGGGATGCTGAGAATATCTGAGTGAGGGGCGCCTGGGGGGCTCAGTCGGTTGAGCGTCCGACTTCGGCTCAGGTCATGATCTGAGGGTTTGTGGGTTCGAGCCCCACATTAGGCTCTGTGCTGACAGCTCGGAGCCTGGAACCTGCTTCGAATTCTGTGTCTCCCCCTCTTTCTCTGCCTCTCCCCTGCTCATGCTCTGTCTCTCTCTCTCAAAAACAAATAAACGTTAAAAAATATCTGGGTGAATCTTTACGTCCCCACACTGTGCAGTCCACTCAATTACCTGGTACTTTATGTGACTCAAAATAAGTGAGACCAAAGCCATGAGGCTTGCTCCCCTCCCCTTGATGTGATACTTGTGGGCCGTTAGAAGGATGGATTTGTTTTAAGCCCCGGAGCCCATCAACACCGGCCACACTTCCCCTCGCTGCCCCGTTGGTGGCAGAAGTTGGGGCGTTGAGGCTGAGTGTGAATGCGGGGCAGGTACGGGTCCAAGATGGCACAGGCACGTGCCTGCTTCCCTGGCTGAATTTCCCTTTGACGAGGAGCCTGGGAGGAGCCGGGCCACCGGCGGAGAGGCGATGCGGAATGCACCTCTAGTCTGGGTCAGCCTATTCTGCCCTCGGGAAGTCCCCAGCCTCAGTTTCCTGGCCTGCACAGTGGGGGTCCTAGCGGAGCCCAGCACACGTGCTAGCGTTTGGGCACCTGTGCACACGCTTCCCCGTGCAGGCCCGCCTCTGCACGGCCACCTGCCTGCAGTGACACACAGGACCTGCCGACCATCGCCGGTTCTGCCACCTTATCTGTTTCCTGAAGCTGAGCTCCGCTCCTCTGGACGTGTGTTTCCAGACCCGTAGGTTCTGGATTACGGTGGCTTCATCTTGGGGTTCCTGGGATGATTTCTGTAGATACAGTGATGTGCGAATCACAGCCAGAGGGGGTGCGGCGCCCCAGACCGCGCTGGCTCACGTGCAGGGACAGACGAGCACGCGGAAGGCCGTCTGCTGCTGCTAAAACTCCTCGTGGAGGCGTAGAATGCTCCGTCCAGGGATGAGGTCCGGGCAGAACAATAGCTCCAACATCACGGGAGCAAACATGGTCCCGGAAAGAATTTATTTGGTTTTATTTTTTATTTTTTAATTTTTTAAAATATTTGTTTATTTTTGAGAGAGAGAGAGAGAGAGAGAATATGAGGGGGGTGCAGAGAGAGAGGGAGACACAGAATCCGAAGCAGCTCCAGGCCCTGAGCTGTCACCACAGAGCCCGACGCGGGGCTCGAACCCATGAATGTGAGATCATGACCTGAGATGAAGTCAGACGCTTAACCGACTGAGCCCCCCAGGCGCCCCGCAACTGTTGGGCTTTTACCCTGATGGAGGTACAGGGGTTGGGACGCAGAGGATATTAAAAAGTGTGGCCCAGATATGGAAACAGAAGAGCTGCTGCAGAAACGGGGTGCCAGCCTCCCGCAGCCCCCGGGGCTGGCCTCACGTTGGTTCCTGCAGCCTCTTTGCTTCCGGTTCGTCCAGCGCTGAGCGGAGGCAGCGGGCGGGCGCGCCCCTGGCAGCTGTGCGTCGGGCGAGCAGGGACGGTGGATTCTCCGGGCAGGGGCAGGACGGGCTTGCCAGAACCACAGGAGGCTGTAGGACAGAGATGATACCAGCCCGCACTTGAGTGCATTCCTGCCTTCAAAACGGTGCCATCTGTGGTGAACTACAGATAATCGGCCTGAGCCGCCAGGCTGGGCACAGCACGGCCGACGGGGAAAGGGTGGTCCTTGCTCGTGGGCTGTGAAGGCCGTCGGCACTTGGACAAAGTCTTGGCGTCCGTGGGAAGCGCGCGAGCTCTGGAAAGGCAAGATGTTTTCCGCACGGCCCGGGGCGACTCCGGCTCTTGTCAGGCGGGTCAGGGACTGGTGGTGACCGTCCTCAGGGGACGGCAGGCTGGAACATTCCGGCGGGCGGCGCAGGAAGTGGGGGCTTCTCGTTCCCTCCCCCCGATCAGGGAGTCACCTTGACCGCGGTCAGGCTGTTGTAGCAACTGGTCCCGTTTCGTCTCTGAACAAAGGTCCCGGCGAGAAAGACTTTCCCTTTGGAGAGATGCCAACACGGTGCCCACGCTGTCGGGTGCCTCCACCCCGCGGGCGGCCGCTGGGTCCGGCCGGGTGCTCGAGACGGCTGCCGGCCTCCTCGGCCACCCCGCGCTGCACTGATGAACCCGACCGCGGGAAGGCGGCCTGCAGCCGAGGAGGGGCCCGCGCCCCCTCCCCCCTGTCCTGACAGCCATCTCACGGTCCCAGCCTCCCCGCGGCCTCCCTCAGTGGCAGGCAGGTCCCCCACGGCTCGCTGCGGGCCACGCTGCCTGCTCCACGCCCTCCGCCCCCCAGCCTCCAGGAAGCCACTTTGGGTGCGCTTCTCCGTCGTCCCCAGGTCCTCACTTCCTCCTCCTGTTAGTGACCGTGACATCCTTAGACTGCCCCTGCCCCCCATCCAACTGTTAGCTGTACACGCTTCTCGTCAATGAGATTGCAGCTCCTCAGGATTGAGGAGTTCGGGGGGTGCCTGGGGGACTCAGGTCATGATCTCACGGTTCATCGGTTCGAGCCCCGCATCGGGCTCTGTGCTGACAGCTCAGAGCCTGGAGCCACTTCGGATTCTCTGTCTCCCTCTCTCTCTGCCCCTCCCCTGCTCACGCTCTGTCTGTCTCTCTCTCTTTCTCTCAAAAATAAACAATAAAAAAATTAAAAAAAAAAAAGACCAAGCAATTCGGTTTCTGTCGCCCCTTCACCAGGCTGCTGGGTGCAAGGGTTCTCCAAGATCTACTTCCTGATAGGTTAGAGGACCATACGGCTGCCTGTGGTTTTCCAGTAGACACGTCCTCTCTTCTCTGTCTTGCTCTCTCTCACACACGCCTGAATGTGTCATTTAGCCTTTGTAGGGAGTTTTAGCTGCTCACAGAGCCCTTCAGGTGGCCCCTTACCTACAGGCACGATCCCAGCTTCGGACCACTGACAATGTCCACGTGTGGAGTCCCCGTGCTGCGTTAGCTTGAATATTTGTTCACTGCCTGCAGCGTTCTGGAGTGTTCTGGGCGGGGGCACACACGGAGGCGCGTGGGGTAGGGGGCGTTTGTGCTCTCATTGCACTTGAGTTGGGAAGCAGACGAGTAGCTCTTTCACGTATAATACGTGATAGACCGTGACCCGCGGAGCTTCGGGTGGGCGGGTGGCCTCTGGGGGACGTGATGCGTGAGGCTGGACCTCATGTCCAGAAGGAGGCGTGTACGTGAAGGGCAGGGCAGGACAGGCCAGGCTAAAAGGACAAGTTCAAGTCCAGGGAGAAATGAAGGATCTAAGCCTATTTTGCTAATACACCTGCACGCAGAGTGTCCCAAAGTATTAGAAAGTTTACTTGATTTAGGAGTGTGTGGAAAACGTGTTATGTGGGCGCCTGGGGGGCACAGGCGGTTGGGCTCAGATCTTGATCTCGATGTTCGTGGGTTCCAGCCCCAGGTCGGGCTCTGTGCTGCCAGCTCGGAGTCTGGAGCCTGCTCCGGATCCTGTGTCTCCCTCTCTCTCTTTGTCCGTCCCCTGCTCATGCTGTTTCTCTCTCTCTCTCAAAAAGTAAATAAACATTAAAAAAATTAAAAGGAAAAAAAAGAAAATTTCTTTCTGATTAGGATGCAGACACGGTCGACCATTATCCCGGCCAATTTTCTGCATACGTCCTGGTCAAAGACACAGGACAAGAAAAATAAACGCAAGGTTCCATGGCATAGAGGTAGAGAGAAGAGAGACAGAGATGGTTGTTTTTCATGCGATACAGTGGTCTGTGGAGAGAAGAGAGCGGAAGTGGCAGAGACGCGGAGGCCGTCGGAGTGCGGCGCGGAGGCAGCTCCCCGGGGACCGGCCCTTCTCAGTAGGGCTTTCGCTCCTGCCCGCGCACAGCTGGGCGGCGTGATGTGAATAAGGCCCCGCTCGGACAGTCACACAGCCATTCAGTGTGTAGAACTCAACCTTCCCAAGAAAATTTCAAAACTCTGTTATGGAACACAAGGGGAGATTTAAAAAGGATTTTTTTTTAATGTTTATTTTCCAGAGACAGAGCGTGAGCAGGGGAGGGGCAGAGAGAGGGGGAGACACAGAATCTGAAGCGGCTCCAGGCTCCGAGCTGTCAGCACAGAGCCCGATGTGGGGCTCGAATCCACGAACTGCAAGATCACGACCCGAGCCTAAGTTGGACGCCCAACCCACTGAGCCGCCCAGGTGCCCCTCAGGAGATTTTAATTAACGGAAAGATACATCATGCTCATGGATCCAACAGTTTAACATTGTAAAGATGTCAGTTTGTCCCAAATTAATCGATACTTTCTATACAATTTCAATAAAAATTCCAGCAAGATTTCTTTCAGGAACTCAAGAAATGGATTCATTTGGAAAAATAAAGGTGCAATAATAATCTAGAAATTCTTGTAAGAGGAGATCGAACAGGAAAATCGCCTCCCACACACTAAGGGGTATTAAAAGACCACAGTAGGGGTGCCTGGGTGGCTCGGTTGGGTGTCCAACTTTGGCTCTGGTCATGATCCCATAGCTCATGGGTTCGAGCCCCACTTTGGGCTCTGTGCCGACAGCTCGGAGCCTGGAGCCTGCTTCGGATTCTGTGTCTCCCTCTCTCTCTCTCTCTCTCTCTCTGCACCTCCCCCGCTAATGCTCTGTCTCTCTCTCTCCTTCAAAAATAAATAAACATTAGAGAAATTAAAAAAGACCACAGTAAACACAGAATACTCAGCCAAACCAGACAGAGAACATGGTACTGGTGTGAGAACTGATAACCAGCCCAGCAGAGCAGGATGGGGGTCCCAGGGACCATCCCAGTGGAGCAGGTCCGGGGGGCCCAGGGAGGAGCCCCAGGGACCAGCCTGGGGACACAGGATGGGGAGCCCAGAAATGGACGCCCGAATACGGGACGCTGCCGTGCGACGAGAGGCCCCTCTGCTGCGGAAGGACATGCTCCCGGGGTCAGTTTGGCAAACTGGACTCACTAAACGGAGAAGAATATTGTAGCCCAACTTCGCACGATGTACAGAGTTAAACTCTGTGCAAATTTTTGAAAAACTATGAAATTACAGAAGAAAATATCGTGGAATATCTTTGAGATCTTGGGGGAGGAGACATTTCGGAAGACCCAGCGTGTTAAGGTGAGTCCGTTTCGGAGTGCTCACCTGACTAAAGAGCTCTCTGCAGTGAAGCTCATTCCTAGCGTTTCCAGGCGGGCAGAAGAGTAGGGGTATTGGTGATGTCCGATGCGCCTGTGAATTACGAAGAAAGGCACTTGACCCTGAGGAGAATAGCAAAGGGTTTGGTTAGGTTGGATGTTTCTAGAAGGACAAGCGGCGGCTCACGGGCAGGAGCACAGGCGGCGCCCGGGACCCCGCGGTGGGGACGTGGTGCCGCCGTGGTGTGTGGTAACCCCCTGCGGGCTTTGTGCAGACCCCTCCTCACGGCCTTTATCAGCAGCGGGGGGCTCGCGGCCGCGTCCTGCTGGGAGTTACCTGCAGCGGCCGGGAGCCCCTGGCCCCGAGGACCCATCCCTTCTCCCAGAACGTGGTCCGTGGAGGACGCAAGGTCCCTGCTGCTCCCTTTGTGCTGGTTTTGAAAGGGTGACTCCGCTTCAAAGGGCCCGCAGGGTTGGCGGAGGTCTTCCTGTCAGTCAGACGCTGGTTCGCTTCTCCTTGGGCCCCGTCCCGCCTGCCGTCCGCCCCGACCCCGGTACCTGCAGGCGCATCCCGCTCCTCACCCCGCAGTCTGCTCCTGGGGAGCCTGGCCCACAGGTTTGGGGTGACGGGGACGTTGACGTCCTTCGTCTCGTGCAGGCCCCCTGTCCACCCTTCCCTTTGCCGGCCGAGAGGCCCAGAGGACGCCCCGTGCCGCTGGGACACAGCGACGAGAGAGCGCAGGAGCCTGGGCGCCGTCCTCCCTCAGCCGTGGGCCACGGGCGGAGATGCTGCCTTTGAAGTGGGTCCTGATTCCAGGTGGTGGCATTTCGCTCAGAGACACGAGGCGAGGGGCTGTCGTTATGGGCAGCAGCTGTGCGGTTACAGAAAGAGGCTTCAAACTGCAGGGAGCTCGGCGGGGGCTGGGTGGCACGCTGTCGGCGGGATGAGACGCGTGGGGGCCAGCTGGCCCTCGTACTCGGAAGTGACCCTCCGCTGGGCGAGCAGAGGTGGCCCCCTGCGGCACCCCCTGCAGTCTGCCAGGCCTGGGCCAGCTCGGCGCCCCGGGGCCCCTCGGCGGATGGGAAGAGGGGGTCCCTCTGAGGAAGGGCCCCTCATCCCGGCTACGGGAGTAGCACAGCCTCACGGGAGCTTTCCCACGGGGACTGGGACATGTGCCCATGGAAACGAGCACCGGAGAGAGGAACACCCAGGCTTTGGGGGATTATGTGAACCAGCTGTAAGTTCAGGCCGAGGATACAGGTGCCGGTGTGATTCCCTGGTCACGCGGGGGCTTTGGGAGGTTGCACGGTGCACGCAGCATCGGCCCGACTTCGCCTCACGGCGGACAAAGGGGGTCTGCTGGCCGGCACTGCGGTCACTGTGAGTGAACCCCTGCCGCCGGTCCCCCGGGGCTCCAGTGGTCCTTGGTAGTTCCGGCAACAGCAGCTGTGCCTAGATTTGGGCTTCGGCGCCAAAAGCTGGCTCCGGTGGTGCAGCCGCTGCAGTCTGAGCGCAGAGCTGGTGCTTGCTGGCTGTCCGGGGACAGGCTCCAGCGGGGGGCCATGTGCTCCCAGGGCCTCTGGCGGCTCCCACAGCGCATCGTGGTAGCAGGCCCCTGCGCGGTCCTCTCTCCGTCCTTCCAGCTCCGGGGGTGCCGCTTCCTGTAGGAACTAATCTCTGGGTTTCTACCCGTTCTGGTTTGCTCCTCTGGCCATTCCTAGAATTTCATAACCAGTTCCTTAAATGAAATCCCCTGCATTTGAGATTCCTACTGTGGTTTCTATTCTCCTGGTCAGTTTCCGACTCGGAAAGTTTACCGTAAATCCGATACTGTTGGTTTCCGGTTATTAGAGAAGTAAAACTCAGACAATAACGAAATACGGTTGTACCTACGTAACGTTACCGAAAAGTAGACAATCTTTTAATTCAAGTATCAGCAAGGATGTGGGGAAATGGGAGTTCCCATGCACATTTGGAGGGAAGGTAGGTGGGGCAACCAGGCTGAAAGGTGATCTGGGATTCCATAGCAAAATTAATTACTCCTAGCGCTCGCGATGCAACAGTCCCACTGCTGGGCACTCCCCAGGGGGACTCTCACATGCGTCCGTATGTTTGGTGTTCGAGACGTTTGCTCCAGATTGGGTCGTACTGTTGGGAAGCGGGAGGCGGCCTGCGGGGAGGGGCCCAGCACTTGGAGAATGGCTATGTCACCGCGTGGCAAATGGACACTGTGGAACACAGTGCAGCAATAGATAAGGTCGTGTACAGAAAGCAGCGTAGACGGATCCTAAACACATGGCGTTAACCAAAACAGCAGCAACAACAGCAGCAGCAGCGATAAAACCGTGTGGTCTGTAGCTCAGTATCGTTTATACAAAGTAACAGTAAAAACCACATAGAATTGCAGGTGTGCTCTGGTGAGTCTCCCGATTAACTTTTTTTCCCCTGGTAGGACACATCTCAGTTTTTAGATCCCCCACTGTCCTTGCTGACGTCCACCTAGCACTGGCTTAGCATAAGCCTCTTAGGTGGTTTGTAAGGTCACCAGTACCATCAACACCATTCCTACTGCCATCACCACCACCATCATCACCACCACCATCACCTCCGCTAACACCACCACCATCACCACCACTTCCACTAATACCACCACCATCACCACCACCACCGTCACCACCACTAACACCACCATCATCACCACCACCGTCACCTCCACTAACACCATCACCACCACCATCGCCTCCACTAACACCACCATCATCACCACCATCACCTCCACTAACACCACCATCATCACCACCACCGTCACCTCCACTAACACCACCATCATCACCACCACCACTGTCACCTCCACTAACACCACCACCATCATCACCACCACTGTCACCTCCACTAACACCACCACCGTCATCACCGCCGCCATCACTACCATAGTCACCCCCATCACCGTCACCAGCACTATCTCAGCAACAAGATCCAATCACCATGAACCATGGCCAGAGGCAATGGCAAGCAAAGAATCAGTAGGACGTGTTGATTATAAATAATAACAATAATGGAGGTGAGGGGGTAAGATCTTGATAGAATGAAGATTCCAGTCAAGCTGGAGGGAGTAGGGGTGAGCTGAGGAGTCAGACGCTTGAGAGCTTATCTTCAGGTGAGAGACAGGAGCACCACTGCCACTCTGCTCGTCTCCACGGAGGCTCCCGAGAACCGTGCGGCTGGGACGGGCAATCGGTATTTTGCCTGAATCCATTCACTCCAGTTCGTTCCTTGCCAAAACGCTGGCTTATTTTAGCGTAAGCACGGCCCCGCGTTCCACAAACGAAGATCAGCTTCATCTTTTCATCCATTTTAATGTCTCAGGGTAGAGGCTTCTCTGAAAGTCAGCGGAGCCCCGTAAGCCAATTTCAGCGGGACCTCGTTCCCAGTCCCTCCTCACGAGCCGAGCCCTCATCCGCTCGCTCGTAGGAGAGCTTACAGTGTGTTGCGTAAATTGAAAATCTCGTCTGAATAATCCCCTTCTATCCTCACTGCTTCTACCCATTAAATATCTGATGATGTTTATCTTGTCTTCACTTAGTCCATGATTAGGGAAGCTGCACACACTTAGCGTCCTTAATCTTTCTTCCTAAATCAATCCTTGAAACCAGCCCCTTAATAGTGTTGTTACTCTCTTCTCCTCTGAACCTCTTCCAAATTGTCGATCTTCCTTGTATCGAGCTGCCTGACCTGAATAAGCTGAAGGCGGTGTTGTTATGGGTACAGACTCACTAATGTACCCTTGCAGCATGCTAATACTTTGGCCCAAGCCTCCGAAAATTAAGCCTGTCTCCCTCCCACATTTCTAGCTGTACATACAAGTCAGATCCTTTGCTTTCTCTCGAACCTATTTTTTTTAACGCCGGATTATTGCTAATTATCTTCCCGATATATCAGATGCAGAAGAGGGACAAGGCCGCGTACACAATGCGTAACTCTCCTCACTTCCAAGGCCTCAGGAGGTGGCCTCCTGTTTCATTTCTCCCCTGACACAGCTGGGTTTTCCATGGATACATCCCCTTAGATTTTCCCAATTTCCGTGTAAGATCCTTGCAGTGACTGTGAAATGGCCAGTGTCTGATTGTCTCCTATGACAGGTGCTGTGGGTCGCCGGGGTCTGCTGACTGCTCCCAGCACCTCCCCATCACGCAGCGCTGTCTGGTTTCAGGTTTGTGCCGGTGCTCAGCCTGGACTTCCTTCCATTTCATAAATCTGTTCCTAGGCTCTCTTCTCAAATGAAACCTTAAAATAATTCCTGTAATAACCCTGATAGACACACTCCAGTTTGGCAACCTTTCATCATTTTATTATTTACTCTCTCGTTGCAGGCTTTCTGCGCAGCGACAATACACATGACTTATTTATATGTTATAAATGCTCGCATGAATTACCAAGCAAGCTTTTATGACAGTCTGTCATGCTTTATTCTGATTAGTTCTGATGTATTACCAGTACCAGCGCCCGGTCCCAAAATATCTAAATGCAAAAATCCGCCTTTCGCACAAAAGGCTGTTGGGTGGGAAGAGAGAACGAAGGGAAGGATGGCCCTGTACGGTTGCAGTGTTGAACACTGCACGCATCTAGGGGGCCATTCTCCCAGACTGTCATGTGAATGGTAGTCCTCTGGAGTTCTCTAGTGCACAACTTGCACCTTTATGTACAGAAATGCTGGCAGGGGCAGGGGTCTTCCCCAACTTCAGGAGGTGGGGAGCTTTATAACACCCGTTGTCTATGGGATAGAAGTTCAAAGTGGCATTTAAGGCAACTTCCAAACCAGCCTCAGTTTGCATTTTAAGCTTTGCGTCCTGCACTTTCTGCCCCATCGCATACCTGCGCCATCTCCGGGTCTTTATTCCTCTGTACCTTTTTGCACGCCCGTCCTTTGTTCTAAATGTCCTCCTCTCCCGACCCGACAGAGGGCCATTTTCTGGGCGACATCAAGCCTCCATTCTGTCCGGGGGAATGGAGTTGCCTCCTGCCCTTACGTTCTGTTGCTGGTTGTACTGATGCGTGCCTCACAGTGCGTGGGTAGTGAATTGTTACATATTTGTGTTTCCTGTGAGGCCCCGGCTCTGCCTTGATCCTCCTCGGCCTGGTAACGGGGCTTCCTGCACAGTGTGCGGAAGGCCAGCGCTCAGGAATGTCTGCAGAGATAATACCTCTCCACTCTCAGCGCTTCTCTCTTATTCCTGATCCAAATCCACAAAATCGAATCTCGGGGAAATAATGCAACTAACCACAGACGATTACAAGAGAAGTTTAAAGCATTAAGTTCCTGACAGGGGCCTCTTCTGTGGAAGTGGAAAAGCAGACCCTTTGTTCTTGTTCTCCAGGGGTCTGGGAAGGCAAGGCCAGCCTGCTCCGCGGGAAAAGCTGGTTAGCGGTAGGGTGGTCTGTCCACAGCGCCGACTGGGTGCCTCTTGGGGAGATGGTGGTTTGGTTCGATGCACTGAGGGGTGCAGGAGAGATGGGAGTGCAAGGTGCCAGGGTTCGTAAGGATTCAGAGGAGTGTGTGTGGTGGGTGGACTGGGGCCCATCCCCTAAAGTATGTCCAACCATATGGGACCTTGTTGATCGATCAATTGATTATAAGTTCATTTATTTTGAGAGAGAGAGAGAGAGGCAGAGAGAATCCCAAGCAGGCTCCGTGATGCCAGCACAGAGCGTGACGTGGGGCTTGAACTCACGAATCGGAGGATCATGACCTGAGCCGAAAACAAGAGTCGGATGCTCAACCAACTGAGCCACCCAGGTGTCCCGGGACCTTATTTAGAGAAAAGGGGTTTTGCACATGTAATTAAGGATCTCCAGATTTGAGAATCCTGGATTCACCGGCTGGGCTCTGAACCCAAGGACACAGGCACAGAGACACAGGAGGAAGGGTGGGTGTGACAGAGGCAAGACTGAGTGATGCGTGGGGTCAGCAATGCCAATGCTTGCAGGCAGCCTCGGGAAGCAGGAGAGAGACACGGAGGAGATTCTGCCCCAGAGCCGGCAGAAGGGACCGACTGTGCTCACACCGCGCTATCAGATGTCTGTCCTCCAGACCTGTGAGGACATTTCTCTTGTGTCTGTGCTAATTTGCTCAACAGCCCTAGGACACTAATGCAGAAAGCTGTGACTCCATGCTGGGCAGGGAGATACGGACACTGGGGTACCTCCTGGTGATGCCCTGATTCACTCTGAGCTCAGTCTCAGGGCATCTCCAAGGGGACAGGTGGGGTGCTGTCTGGCCCATGGTATGATTTCTCTCGTTATCATCCACCTACCTATCATGTCGGTTGGGAACAGGGCTGGAACATGCTCTGGGCACGCTTTGCTGGGAAGCCGACTCTGATGAAGATCAGCACGGTGGCTGAGCCAGGTACCAGGGTGTGTGTGCGCTGCCACTCCAGAAAGGATGGCGTGCTAACCATGGCTCCTCCACAAGGTTTGGTGGATTTGAGCCTGGGTGTGTCCGAGGGGCTATTACCCGAGTAACTGTTCTCCAGCTTTGGTTAGATCCTCGAGAGCCTCTGAGATGGAAGGGATATGCACGTCCTACCTTCCAATCAGTGTGGCTCTTATGTGACCACTGATGGCCATCTTGGGGTGACTAATGGCCGTCCTGGGTGACTGATGGCCATCCTGCATGACTGATGGCCATCCAGGTGACTGTTGGCCGTCCTGGGTGACTGATGGCCATCCGGGTGACTGTTGGCCATCCTGGGTGACTGATGGCCATCCTGGGGTGATTGATGGCCATCCTTGGTGACTGATGGCCATCTTAGGTGACTGATGGCCATCCTGAGTGACTGATAGCCATTTGGGTGACTGTTGGCCATCCTGGGTGACCGTTGGCCATCCTGGGGTGACTGTTGGCCATCATGGGTGACTGATGGCTGTCCAGGGTGACTGATGGCTATCCTGGGTGACTGATGACTGTCCAGGGTGACTGATGACTGTCTTGGGGTGATTGATGGCCATCTGGGTGACTGTTGGCTGTCCTGGGTGACTGATGTCTGTCCTGGGTGACTGTTGGCTGTCATGGGTGACTGTTGGCCGTCATGGGTGACTGTTGGCCGTCCTGGGTGACTGTTGGGTATCCTGGGTGACTCATTGCCATCCTGGGTGACTCATGGCCGTCCTGGGGTGACTGTTGGTCTTCACGGGTGACTGTTGGTTTTCCCAGGTGACTGATGGCCATCTTGGGTGACTATTGGCCATCTTGGGGTGACTGATGGCTGTCCTCGGTGTCTGTTGAGGATGGATGGAAGCTCTCTGGACCTCTGCAAGTCAGCCTGGGGCTATGACTCCAGCCCTTCAGTTTATGGAGTAAGATGAGGAAGCTCAGGCTGCTTCGGTGCTGGTCTCTGCTTGAAGAAGAACCTTGAGTCCTGTGTCCTGTGTCCGGGCTCCCTCTGCCACAACACTTTAGTTCCTGCGTGTTTCAAGTCATCATTATACATCGCTTTGGAATTAGTTCAGCCGTTACTATTGAGCTGAATGAACACAGGCTCCTATCTTTTCAGTTTGCATAAGTTAGGTCAGAAGTGAGTGTTCTTGGGGCTCCTGGGTGGCTCAGTCGGTTGAGTGTCCAACTTTGGCTCAGGTCATGATCTCATGGTTCATGAGTTCGAGCCCCATGTCAGGCTCTGTGCTGACAGTTCAGAGCCTGGAGCCTGCTTCAGATTCTGTGTCTCCCCCTCTTTCTGCCCCTCCTCCACCTGTGCTCTGTCCCTGTCTCTCAAAAATAAACGTTAAAAACATTTAAAAAAAAAAAAAAAGAAGTGTTCTTTCGTGTGCACACACTCATGGGTCCTAGGACACCCAACGAACACAGCATTTTGTGAGCTTCATTATCCAAATGGATGGTGTTTCCCGAGAACATCGACCCACGTCCTGCCCCACGGACGGAAACAGACCAAGGCGAGTGCTTCTTTGCAGCCTCTGGAAGCCAGTGGCTCTTGACTCAATATTCAGTGTATTTTTCTGAGATTGTTCATGCTGTGTAAGGAAAAGGACAGGATTGTGACTCTTCTAGAATACCTCTTTTTCCCTCTCTTGGATGTACCGTGTTTTCTAAGCCAACATTTCAGGATCTTGGAGTAGACGGACAGTAGTGAGAGGGGTAACTGGGAAGACATTTTGATGGAGTTTTGCATGTTTGAACATGAAGTGACATTGGAAGCACGTGTCCTGTTGGGGGGATGCTGCCCCGACCCTCCGGGAGAGGAGTCGAGAAGAGACCAGAAAGGTACAGACCTTGGGAGAGGCAATAGCGCCAGCCGGCTCCCGGCAGCCCTTGTGCGTCCTGAGTGGTTTCTGTGGGCGGGCGTGTGTAGGGAGAAGGGATCCAGGGAGGAACCAGTGATAGGATCTGGCCTTAAAGGGACTCGCGGTGTAATGAACGAGCTAGGACATAATTACAATTATAACACAAGTTAAAACGTGGCAAGTTTCATGGAAGAGATAAAAATAAAGTATGGTGGGAGCTTAATGGGGGGGGGGAGGGTTATTTCCAGGGGGAGGATCAGAAAGCCACTGCCCAGAGGCATTGAGCTACGCTCTCTTACTTACTTCCAGGAGCCAATAAATTTTATAATCTTAATTTTCTAGATGTTTTCAAAGCATTGGGCATATCCAGCTCCCTCAGAGTTTAACTTAAAAAGCAGTTAGCAAATTAAGATTTAAGAGCTCCTTGCGTGTGATACAGCCCCCCACAGAGCCCCGTTTTCCTTGCCTCCCGCTGGCACTGGTGGGGCTCAGAAGAGGTTATGCTGTCTGTTTCTCCACGAGGAAACTGGAAAAAAATTTTTTTTGCATTGTGTTGCTATAATAAACTCCCTCTCTTCTTAATTGCCTGGCATTCATAACCACTGCTTCTACTGCTACAGAGGTGATACTCAGATGATTGTTAAGAAGGTAGTGAGGGAGTCAGAAAGGACAGAAGGAGGGAAGAAAGAGAAGAAAGCCGGAAAGCAAGCTAACAAAGCCATCTTAGCAATGAGATCATATTTTCATGTGTGCACTTTAATGATTTCTTTCGTTTGAAGCAACGTGAAAGCAAGTAATTACTGTTATTCCTAATATCCCGATGCCAAATGGCAAACCAGGAGCACCGGGGAAATAAATGGGGTGCTGGTACTTGATGGGCCCACGTGTGACAGATCACAGCTGATAAGATATATTAGTGCCATTATATAATTTGATCAGGTGGCCAAGAAATATGTCAGCAACTCCACCTGCATTTATGTGTCTGTTTGCTCCGTGGTGCATTCCTCACTCTGGAAAATGGAAGCAATTTGCAGAAATGCACGTGGCTCCGTGGCTGGGGGGAGCTTCACCCACTGGACGCCTCGGGCGTTCTGGAAGGCTCTATCACGGGAGGTGAGTATCAGAGGCTTGCCCTGCAGCCAGCGAGGCTCTCTGCCTTACAGCTCTGGAAATGCTAAGCGGGTAATTAACAAATCATAGGCACAGGTGTGCCAGGTGAAGTTTGGTAAATTGCTTTTGATCTAAATTGAGATGCTTTGGGGATTTAACTTCTTAGACAAAAAGGGCATAAATAAATAATCAGGATTTTAAGGTTGGAACTTGCAAGCGAGCTCTAAAATGTCTTAATGCACTTGAGGAGGGATGTGGGGAGAGCGTTTGAGGCCAGCCCTTAGCTCGCCCTTTGTGCTGGGATGTTTGTTCGCCCGATGAGCTCAGGACGGCGGCTTGGCAAACCCCATGCGGTGGGTTTGGAGGCTGAACATTCTGTAAGGAACAGAGTTGCTCGTGGACGCCTCCAGTTTTATTTCTTATCTCGTAAGAGGGCAAAGGAAAAGAGACGTGAGCTCCTGGGCGGCGAGTGGACCGTGCGGGTCAGCTGTGGGGGGGGGGGTGCCGGCTGAGAGGCCCCGGCGGGGGGTCTCCAAGGCCGCTGGCCGAGCACCCGAGCTCCACCGCTCACTGTGCATGACATCATGGGACCCACACTAAACACGTCCTCTGCTCTTGTGGGGGGGCTCTTTCCCGTCCCCCTCTGACGTTTGTCCCACAGCAGAGATGACGTGGGTGCTGGTAATGCTCTCTCTGGCCTTCCAGACCATTTGCTGATGTCCTCAGCCCCGTGGTGGCGGCCCCAGGGGGCTGACCTCTGTGGCCACATCATCTGGGCCCCCTCGTCCTCCGACTTCTACTGGGTTTGAACAGTGGTGGCATTGGTGGGGGACCAGAGGGCTCCTTCCCTGCTGGGCCACGGGTGTTCAGGGCCCATCCTTCTCCCAGGGCCGGTGGTCTTGGGCACAGGCTCTGTGCCTCAGCCCTGGCTCCCGGGTGTGCAATGTGTGAGTCCGAGGGTGCTCCCCTCCCCCCGGGCCCCGCGTCCTCACTGGATTTCAGCGGAGACTCCATCTGCGCTCTCTGCTCAGCCGCTCCTTTCAGAGTGGGGTCTGCTCTCTGCTGTGCTGACACCACAGTCTTACCGAAGCTGTCGCGAATCGCCCTGGAAAGGTCCTAACTCCCGATTTTGTAGCGTCTCCTTCGCACCGGCTAGAAAACACGCCACCCTGGGGAGGAATTAACTTCTTAGCCAAGCTGGACTTGATGTATCCATTATTTTGATTGGGCTTGTTTGCTCGTCTACCCAGGGTTCAGTCTGAGGAAGGTAAGACACGCCAGGCCCGGAGGGTTCGGAAGTGTGAAGGCCACGGTTGATGCCAGGACACAGACATCCATCGGCAATCCCATCAGGATGCAGTCACAGTCTGTACGCACTGCAGAGGAGAAGCATGGTCTTATGGGGGTGCAGGGAAGGGGTGTGAAGTTGGTAGAAGCTTTGTGCAGCAAGTGGTGTTTCAGAAGAACAGGAATTAAGTAAGAGAAGAGCAGTCTGGGGAGAGGGGACGGTGTGTGCAAAGGCCCTGTGTGCAAAGTGAAGCAGCTGTGTTGGAGGGACGGGTCAGCGTGTGTGGGGCTCAGAGTGTCTGGACAAACGGGCCGTGGGGTCACTGGAGGCTCATGCACGAGCAGGAGGAGGGGTGTGGAGTTGGCTTGGAGGGTCTTGGAAAGCCACTGAGGGTTTCGGGCACAAGCATGATGCACTCAGACCTGTGGTCCTAATCGCCTGGTTGTCTGGTGGAGAATGGATCTCGGAGAGCAGGGGGCCGTCCGGCAGCAAGGGGAGAGTGGTCAGGGGAGGCAGGGAGGGTCTCAGACACGGTGGGAGGAGCGGGCTGAAAAGAGGTGTCGAGGCATGGGAAAGTCGGGCCGAACTGTGGCAGCGGCTTGAATCTGAGTCCGGGGTGGGTTGCATCGGTGCATCAGGAAGCAGCCCCTGGGCCCTGGCTTGTGCGGCCGGCTGGGCTCGATCCCCAGGGGAGCTGGCCTGTAGTCCCCAGTGCGGCGGCAGCGGGTCCTCGCGTCTGGGAGCGGAGGGGCCGGAGTGCCAGTGCGGTGGTCGCCGGCGGAGACCCCGGCGCTGAAATCGCGGGCGTTTCTGTGAGCTGGAGGCTGCGGGCGGGCTGGGCACTGATGTTCACAGGACCGTCCCACGCCTCGGATGGTCGGGGGCTCAACGTGGAATAATTAGGCAAAATTCCAGGCGGATGAGGGCTGCCGTCACGAGGGAGCGGAGAAAATGGCTATCGTGGAAGTCAGGAAGACAGAAGGCGTCGTGAGCTCTGGTGGCCGAGCGGCCGCCCTCCTTCGGGGGAAAGGTCTTCCCTCTGTGGACACCGGGCCACTAGGGCCTTCGAGCCCCCGGTGCCGGCTCTGAGTCCTCCTTCCGCAGAGTCAGGATCGCAGGGCAGAGCCTCTGATACCCGCGTGAGTTGGCTGGCGAAGCCAATGTCACTGGTAACCCCCAAACAACAACGTTAAGAGCCCTGGACATTTCCGTCAGCACAATTTCCCCCCCAGATGTGTAGTGCACATTGGGGAGGGGGCAGGCTTGTCTTGTCTGACAAGCCCCCCGTGCCCGGGGGGCCTCCCCTGTGCTGAGGTCACCATTGCTGACCCCCACCCTCTTCTGCGGGCTGTCGTCACTCAGTGTGATGACCTACACGTGGCTGACAGTGTCGTATGGCCGCCCGTGGTCTCTGGTGGCTCACTGTGGCCGGTTCCCCTGGGCCTTGGGGTGCTCCCTTTATCTTCGACAGCCTGTGACCAAGCCTGGCCTGCCTCAGCATCCAGCTGTGGGACAGGGTGGTGGCTCTGTGGACTGTGACTCGTGGCTGATACCCGTGGTCTGTGGCCAGGCATCCAGGCTCAGGTGGGGAGCTCAGAGCCAAGGACAAGGGGTAAATACGTCCTGGCAGATGGTTCCCCGAGGTCTGCACACGCCACTGCTGTTGGGGGCCGGGGTGGGGAAGCCAGAGCCGAGCTGTTGGGGTGAGGGGAGGATAGCACGCGCACCAGCGCCTCCGTGCACTGAGCCTGACAAGGCCCTCCGCTCTCTGGGTCGGCCTTTTAAAACCTCCTCTGTGTCTCTGCCAGCTGCCTGTGTAAAACTACAGAAAGTGCCACCCCACAGGGACCTGCTGCCAGGAACCAGGGCGGAGCCCCGGGCAGACGCCGGACAGAGCCGCTGGGACTCATTCCGGCCCTGGACGCGCTCTGCCCGTGATGCTCATCCCTGCCCTGTCCTCGCTCAGCAGCGGCTCCTCTGGATCTTGCATTTTTCTGCCTCACCAGCTCCTTCTGAGTTTCGTCAAGAAGTCACTGCTGTGTAGACCAGTGCTTGAATGCCCTGGGGAGCTCGGCGCTGGAAAGAACTTGCCAGCAATTCCTTTAAAGTGAAGAATCGTTTTGCAAAATAAATAACCCCTTCTCTTTAGCTTATCTCTTCTTTATACGTTTTTTTTTTTACAAATATAATATTACGTTTGTATGAGGTTATATGTAATATGTATTATGTATTATTTGTACTATGTATTTATGTATTATGTATAATATTTATTTCATTTTATAAGTTTATTTATTTTGAGAGAGAGAGAGAGAGAGACAGTGTGAGTGGGGGAGGGGCAGAGAGAGAGGGAGAGAGAGAATCCCAAGCAGGCTCCCACTCTCAGCACAGAGCCCGATGCGGGGCTCGAACCCACGAAACCGTGAGATCATGACCTGAGCCAAAACGAAGAGTTGGATGCTTAACTGGCCGAGCCACCCAGGTGCCCCATATTATATATTTTTTAAAGCAAAGTGGGCATCAGTTATATTATTATGACTTTCAGATAAATAATGGGGCCTAATGTGACAAGTTTAGGACCTAGCTGTGTGCCTTCGAAGCAAGAAGACCTCAGCAGGCTGAGCTGGTCTACGCGCATCTGCTTGTCCAGGTGCTCAGAGGCCCTACGAAGCATCGGGTTGACTCGCTGCACATTTGTAAGGATCCGTGTAGCCCATCTTTCGTTTTAGATCTCGGAGCACCCTAAGGCATGTGTGTGTATATTTTAAGGTATTTTGTTTTGGGAACTTCAGTTCACTCCTCGAATTTGTATGTCCCAAACGTACTGGGAATCACTGAATTAAACAGTATTAATTTTTCTCAAACAGTGGTTAAAAACAGCCACCTCCACCGCGAGTGTGCTTGCACTGATGGTCCACTGTCACAATACACGGCTGAGTTTGGTTTTTCTCCCCTTTCACTGTCCTCCTAGAACAGAGCCCTTTTGTTTGATTGTTACCTGGGCAAATTTGCTATACGATAAAAAAAAAAATTACGCACGCCATTGACTCCCATCCAGATGCCCTTAGGAGAAGAGGTTCATTTTCATCTTCTGTTTCCCAAATGAAGCTTTAAATCTAATTAGGTCTTGAAAGGAAATAACTGTGATATGGTTTCTTTAAGTAAAGGGCCTCTCATTTAAATAATGTTCTTACTTGTTTATGCTGTGTGATTTACAGTAAGTGATGAAATTCTCTGTGGCTAGCATGCCGCACACTTAAGGGATCCTTTGCATAGAGCACTTTGAGTAAGTTGTAAACCATTCTAGACACAGAAAAATTTAATTGTTATAACATTTAATAGTGTAATAGCCTAGCCCAGCGCCTGGTATGGGCCTTTTACGCAGTGGAGGCTCAATAAATATTTGCAGAATGAATGAACTCACGCTCATCCATCACTGGGTTGGGGTAGAGCAGCTGTTTTATTAAGGTTTAGCTGTTTCTGGTGAGTTTGCAGTGGGGGCACTTGAAGGGAGAGGGCCCAGGCGCTGTTAGATATTTCAGTCTCTGAAACAGAAGAGTCAACTGCAGGATGAAGGCATCCACCTGACCGGCGTCAGGCTGCGAGAAGTCCTATTCCACGGCCGCTTGGACGCCATGTCTGCTCCACAGCCATGTGGGTGGGACTTCCCCACCTGCAGTGGAAGGGGGGCCCTACGAAGGGGCCCCCGGTTCATCTCGGTGGGCTGATGGCTCAGCCCAGCACCTCGAAACCAAATAAAAAAATATTTATTTTTTAAATAAACACATATATACATATACATATATATATATATATATATATTTATTTATATTTAATTTAAATTCAAGTTTGCTGACATACAGTGTGGTCTTGGCTTCAGGAGGAGAACCCAGTGATTCATCCCTTCAATACGACACCCAGCGCTCGTCCTGACACGTGCCCGCCTTGGTGCCCGTCCATTTTCCCCACCCCACCTCCAGCACCCCTCAGTTTATTCTCTGTATTTAAGAGTCTCTTACGGTTTGTCTCCCTCTCTGTTTTTATCTTATTTGTCCTTCCCTTCCCCTACGTTCATTTGTTTTGTATCTTAAATTCCACATACGAGTGAAGTCATGGTATGAATATGGTTCTTGTCTTTGACCTATTGCACTTAGCATAACACATTCTAGTTCCATCCACGTTGTTGCAAATGGTGAGATTTCATTCTTTTTGATTGCTGAGTAATACTCCATTGTGTTGATAAACCACATCTTCTTTATCCAATCATCCGTTGACGGACATTTGGGCTCTTTCCATACTTTGGCTATTGTCGATAGCGCTGCTATAAACATTGGGGTGCCTGTGCTCCTTCGAATCGGCATTTGTGTATCCTTTGGATAAATTCCTAGTTGTGCAGTTGCTGGGTCGTAGCATAGTTCTGTTTTTAACTTTTTGAGGAACCTCCACACTGTTTTCCAGAGTGGCCGCACCAGTGTGCATTCCCACCAGCAGTGCACGTGCATATATAAATATTTAAAAGTAGCTTTCCACGAAACTTTGTGGTGAGGAATTAAAGAGTTTAGGCGGGCTTCGTGGAGGAGGAGCACCACAGAAGCAGCGGGTTCCACCGGCCCAGGCCCCGATGTGGCCTCAACGGGCAACTGTCTAGGGCGTCCCGAGCTCCCCGCTCAGTGTTCGCGAGATGGTGGCATCTGGTGAGTGGCTGTTGCACACTTGGGAGAACTGGCTGTCTCTTACGACTTTGGGGTGAAGGCTTCTTATTCCTCAGGAAAGCCCTTGCTTCACTTCCTTTTCGTTTTCTTCTCTGTGTGGAGAAGCTGCGGACTCCCGCCGGGCGCCCCTGCTGGGAGGGCACCTGCCAATCTGGGAAGTTGGGAAAACACACCCCAGCCCTGCCCTCAGACTGGCGCAGGTGTGAGGATGAAGGGTTAGCCCGGCCTGCGCCTCAAATAAACTGGGCAGAGCGTCTTTAAGGTTCATCAGCCATTTGTACCTCGGAGGCAGGAAGCCCTTATTTCAACGTGGAGCTTCACGCGGCTTCCGCGGAGTCGGGCAGAGAAAGATGGGCAGATGGTGAGCCCTGGCGCCTCCAGACCCAAGCAGAGGAAGCAGAGTGGGTGGTCCCCTACCCCTGGGGGACACAGGGCTGGGTTGTCCCCTACCCCCTAGGGGATAGAGACCTGGGTTGTTTCCTCCCCCCCAGGGGTCACAGAACCGTGACCACACTCAACTAAGGGCTCTGGGGAATCCGATGACTGGGTCTCTTGGCAGCCAGGGGACACCTAGTGTGGGAGCTCTTCAGAGATGCCCCCATTTGTCACTTCCTCCCTTTGAGGTGAGTGAGCCTGGGGGACTGTGTCTCGAGTGAGGGGCTCCCAGCTGCAGTCTCCTGGCCTCAGCATCCTTCCCAGCCTAGAGGCTCTGAGGGCCGGGCCTGAACGTCTGAGACCCACAGATGACCTTGTCATCAATGTCAAGGTGGTCCATGGGCGCGCTCTGCCCCAGAGCCATGTTCCTCTTGGCTCCGAGCGCTGTGTGGCGCCCAGCCCCCGCCAGCACCCGCACGTTGCCGTGTGGCCTCATGCTGTTGGCATTCTGTCTCCAGGGGTCTCTGGGCCATCAAGCTGATCTGACCTCGGGCTTTTCAGAGTGTTGCCTCTGCCAGGAATGGCCTGTTCTCTCACCTCACCTGTTACCGACCGTGTCTGTGCATATAAACATGATCTGTCCTGTAAGGCCCAACTGGGGTGGTGACCTCCTGTGTCCCCGCAGCATCCAGCCTCTGTCCCTGCTGAACTCACAAGTGACACACTTGTGATGGATCCATAGGCACTTTGTATCCAAGCCCATGTTCCCACAGCCGCGAATCAGAGACTCTGGGCCGTAATTTGAGGGGCTGTGGGGTCAACCCTCCCCCACACACCACTCCCACCAGCTGCCACGCTGCCCCAGGCCCATTGGAGTCCCCTTGGGTTGAAGCACCGAGGCTTTAGCATGCTCTGTTTCCCCTGAGGCTGGCCCAGGAAACCCCCGTCCCCCTGTGGACACGTAACTCGGGTTATTGATCGCTTCACCAACAATCATCTCGGCGGTTGAGCGCTTTCTTAGCAACAAGGAAGATAGAGGGTCCGGTCCGGGGCAGGGGTGAGTCGGGATCCACCACAGTGCGGGTGTTTGGAGAGCCAGTGCGGGTCTCTGAGGTGGGGAAACGGGGCAGAGCGAGGTCCCTGCCGGCCTTGGCCTGGCTCCCGGCTCCCTGGCGGCTGGGGGCACTGTGTTTATCACTGGTGAATTTAATTAATGTGCGATCTATTTTCACTTCCAGATTCCTGACAAAGAATGGGTTTAGTCCAAGGATGCCTTCTGAGCATATTGCTCTGCTCCGCTTGAAAAACTCCACCTTGCTCTGGGCGCGTGGCTGGCCATCATTTCTCCGCCGTACGTGAGGCGCAGGGGTGGATTAGAGGTGCTTCCCTGACATTTGCTGCGGGGGTGGGGGCCTGTCTGCAGGATCTGGGCTGCTGGGAGGGGGTCCACCGCTGAGCCGGTCTCGCCGGAGGCTCTCCTGGGTGATGCTAGTGCCGGGCACCGTGCTGGCTCTGTGGGCACACGCAATACACTGAGATCCCGTTGGAAGGAGCAGGTTGTGGCCTCAAGAAGTTGGGAGCAAAACTGAACCCTGATTTAAAGGCAGGTTTGAGGCCATGGTGCTGGGAGTCACACGGTGGCTGCAGCGTTGGACCTCGGCCCCTCCCAGTGACAGGTGCACACTGTCGCTCCCCTTGGAGGGGCTTGGTGCTTCCTGCACCAGCCTCCGCCTCTGTCCACCTGCCTCCTCCCCAAATCCTCATCAGACGGCCGGCCTGTCCTCTCGGGAAAGGACAGGTGCCACCCAGTGCAGGGGCTTCTGGTGCTGGTCCCCTCCCAGCTCCTGCCATCGCCCTCCCGCGGGACTGCTTCTGAGTGGCCTCCCTTTGTGCAGCGTTCCCTCGCTCTGCAAATGTCCCTGCTCTCCGGATGCTTTTGACCAGATTTAAAAGTGTGAACCCCGGAAGAGCTCCCCCCGACCCTGGGGCTCCATCACCCGCAACTCCTTGTCTTCATCCTGTTCACGCTAAGCCCATCACTTCTTAGACACTGCTCAGTGCCCTGCCCTGGTGCCTGGGCTAGCACGGAGTCCAGGCCCGGCTGGGTCCTCACCCCGTGTGGTGGCCGCTTTCTGAGACTCTGCGCTGTCCTTAGTTCCCTGCACCTTAGCTGTCTCACCTCTAGGGTAGTGTCCCCATCTTCTGGCCGTTTCCCAAATGTTGGTGGTTCCAGACTTCTCTCCCAGGCATGGGCCGTCCCATGGTGGGGCCACCCTGGCAGTGCTGATGACACAGCTGCTGTTGACTCCCATCTAGCTGGACTATGAGCCACCTGCCCTCTGGGTAGACAGGGCTCTTTGCACGTCCCACGAGTGCCTCAGCACCCGCAGACGAGCCCGTGGTCTTGCATACTACTCAAGTTCCCTGTCCTGATGAACGGAGCCTCAGTCTGCCAGGACTCGGGAGGTAAATAACTACGTATAAAACCGTCCCACTGGTTTCCGTGTATAGCTATTTGGTGTACGTTCATCATAAGGAGCTGGCTCTCAGGACTATGGAGGTTGAGAAGGGCCAAGAGCTGTAGATGGCAGGCTGGCGACCCAGGAGCAGCCGAAGTTTCTGTTTGAGTCTGAAGGCGAGAAAAAGCTGATGTCCGAGCTCGGAGCCCTCTGTTGGCAGGAAGACACTAGCCTTTTTTGTTCTAATCAGGGCTCCATCTGGTCGGATGAGGCCCACCCACACTGGGGAGGGCAGCCTCGTTTACGCAGTCTACTGACACCCTACCAGGCACACTCAGGATACACACCTGGGTGCCCCCTGGCCACATCACGTGGGCGAGTAAATTAACCGTCACAAGGAGCAGGTGTTGGGGATGGGAGCCTTGTTCCCACAAGAAGGGCAACATGGCAGGAGCAGAAAGCGTGAGGGCAGAATAGAGTTGGAGAGGCTGCCGGGGCCCTTGGACGCACGGGGTTGGAGAGGGGAGGGGACCATCTGATTTACTCTGAGAAGCGGCACTCTGGCCGAGCAGAGGATTGAGGTCGGGTGTGGCTATGGGGACACGGCTCTGTAAGCTGCGTGGTCAAAGGGCCGGCTGTTCACGTTGCTGATTTATTGTCTCTCAGCTCCAAGTTTACCCTTGTTTGCCGGCTCTGCCAAAGTGGATGTGGGCCCGTTAAATGTTTCCCCTTTGGCAGCTGACTTGATGCTACGCCTTGTTAGCAGAGGTCAATGGAGGGACGATGCAGGATGAAGGGGCTTCGCCTTCTGGCTCTGGTGGGATTGGCAGCATCGGGTAGCATGTGGCATTTTCCCAGAGCGTGCTCCTGCTACACAGACCCAGTGGCCGGCGCCGGCAGCGTGGACAGCTTTTCTGGCACCGTAGAGGGAGGGCTTCTGGCAAGCTCTGCCAGTGTGGCACCCCAGACACCCCTGTCATTGGGCAAGCTGTGGGCGTGTGTCTCCGGGAGAGTCTGCATCTCAGCCTGGGGTGGATGTGGGGGGCTCTTTCCTCGGATTCTCTGTCTCAGCCCTGGGGGGAGGGCTGCTCCCGGGTTCTGCTGCTGCTGTGTTCTCTAGAGTTCTCCGTGCTTCTTAGTTCTTTCTTCTAAACTGTCCCTGTTCAGGTGACCATGTGGGTCTTCTCCCCTGCTCGGACCCTGACAGATGTGGTGTCATTTCCGTTATGCTCTCTCGGTGGAAGTCCTGAGCCCACCTGGCTGCAGAGAAAGTTGGCATGGACCCCACTTCCCAATCAGAGGTGTGTCATGTGTTTGCCGCCGACTGCTGACACACGCCACAAGCAGGCAGGGGCTGTACGGCGCAGTTTGAGTGATTCATGGGTATATGACCGTGAAAAGACCAGGAAAGCCCCAAACAACCACGTGCCCCTCGCCAGGGCTCTTCTGGGAGTTGTTCCTATACAACGAACCCAACAGTGACTTGACATTTGGAAGTTTCAGGTCATGTCTGAGAAGAGGGACCGTGGCAGTTGTAGACGGTGTCATTTGTCACTCAGACCTTTTGGCAAACCTCAGATTTCACCGTGGCCAAAAGAGTTACCTCTGATTTCAGTTCATCAGTGTCTTTGCAGGTAAGGGTTTGAAACTCGTGCTCTGCGTGGTCGATTAGTCTAAGTATTGATAAGATATCGGTAGCTGCTCTCTGCTGAGCACCTTCCCACGTGCAGGAGCTCTGAGCACTGTTTCCGTGAACTATCTCATACTGTGGGGGGAGGCTATCCCAGGTCTCACATGAGGACGCCTGAGGTCGGGGGCGAGGGTCTGTGCCGAGTCTAGCAGCTGAGTCATTAGCCCCCTTCCCTCCATGTGAGGGACCGAGAGTGTCTCTCTCGTCCAGTGTAGCCCTGCAGGCATTTCAGGCCTATGCATGTCATCCCTAAGTCTGCTCCCCTCTGCTCTTCTTCTTGAAAGTTCCTGAAAGGCTGGTGTGCGGTACTTCCTTTCTGATCCCCTTTTCTGGTGGATTCTAGCTCATCAATCCTTTTACTACATAGCACTCAGAATTGGGTAGAATAGTCCAACGTCGCCTGAGTGCTGCGAGGTTATATAGAAATAGTCATTGAAGGTATGTAAGTGTGGAGAGAGTGTGTGTGACTTAGAGACATGGGGACAGAGAGCATGATTTGTACTGAAGACTCACGTTCCCATCCTGCAGGCGTTTGTCTTAGGTCAGGCTGGCGTAGCAGAATCCCCCGGGTCCTGGCGGCTTCGACGACAGACACTTCCTTCTCACAGATCTGGAGGCTGAAGGCCGCTGGGGGTCCCGCATCCTGGTGGTAGATGACATCTCCCTGCGTCCTCCCAGGCTGGAGAGCAGAGAGATGAAGCAGGCTCTCTGGTGCCTCTTCCCACCAGGGCACTAATGCCATCATGAGGCTCCGCCCTCGTGACTCATTCACCTTGTGGGTTAGGCTTCGACATATGGATTTGGGGTGGGGGGAGGGGAGACACGAATTTGGCCCAGAGCAGTGATCTCTGGCCAATGAAGAAGATATTCAAATGTAATACAAACGCACACAGTTTTAAGTACAAATAAAGGGCAGCCAATCACTGTGCTTTTGTCCTCAGTTTAATTAGTGGTTAGAAAATAGTCTTCGTTGTTGTTCTCTTGAAATGTTGATTTGATGGCCGGGGTGCCTTCTGGGCGCTGGTTGACCCCGAGCGTCCGAGAAGCAGGGTGCCGATTCAGCTGTCTCGGTGTGTGATGCAGTTACTACCGTGTGGCCAGACTTCTGTCCCTCTGCTCACCTTGCTGGGCTTCTGTCCCACACCTGTGCCGCTTTGCACTAGCGCCGTGGGGGTGCTGTCTCGCGGGAACTGCCCAATGGCCTTGATCAAGTGAAGCCAGTTGATTCGGTGGCGGGACGAGGAGCCGAGCAGGCATTTCACAGTCATGGGAGTGTGGAACCCACTAGAAGGCTCTGCTCACGGAAAGCGGATTCTGGTTACCAGCTTCCTATGATGCCGAGGGTTTTCCACGATGAGGTATCAAAACATTGGGGTCGAGCCATTGTTTCCGGAAGAGTTCTCTGCCGTTCTAATGTGTCCCTCGGTACATCACCCCGCTACCCCAGAGCCACTGTCCCATTAGCCGAGCCCTCCGGCTGCTTCTTATTTAGGTCCTGCCTTATTTAGGGCAGTGGTTACTGCATGTGAGGAGGGGTTGTGAGAGCAGGGAAGGTCGGGGAGAGTCCGCAGCTTACGATACATGTAATAGGAGTTTATTTTATGATCTGTAATATAATTAGCTTATAACATATTGGAGCCCAGCCTTGGTGGAGATGCAGGCTTTACACAAATGCACACAGAAGCGAGAGTGTGCACACACGCACAGTGCTTGTGGACACGTTGATGTGGAAGACCGCGAGCAGGAGACCTAACACAGCCACCACCGGCACAGAAACCGGAGGCAGCCAGGCTCTGGGAAGAGTAGTAAGTTC
Source organism: Cryptoprocta ferox (assembly GCA_028646485.1). NCBI lineage: Eukaryota > Metazoa > Chordata > Mammalia > Carnivora > Eupleridae > Cryptoprocta > Cryptoprocta ferox. Next base: position 98,958,610 of record CM053559.1, on the reverse strand, counting down.
GATGGCGAGCTTGTTGGGTTTCTCTTGCTGTAGGACATGCAGTGGGGTGACCACAGGCTCATGTATGCATCTGGCAGCATTTGGAAGGGAGGCCCGGGCTGGAGGCTCATATGTGAGCGCTGCTGTGTGCGTGGGATGGCAGGCCGCACGCTGAGGCCGGGTTGGGGAGGCAAGAATTGGAGCACATTCAGATGGCCCAGCATCGCAGGAGGGTCACCAGTGGTCTTGACAGGAACACAGAGGTAAGAAAACAGGCCAAGTGACACAAGGCGGGTCACCAAATTCTAAGTGCCCTCTGAGATCACTCGTTATGTGACCCTCAGTATTTTGGGGACAGCAGAGTCCTATTTTAAAATTAAATCTCATTCAGAGCCTTAGTGAGGAAACAGGTGAGGCCCAACCAGTCTGGGTGAGTCAAGGGTGAGGCCTGGAGCCCCGGCCCCCTGCTGTCCCTGGGCCCTGAGTCATGTCCACAGGACGGGCACCCCTTGGGATGGCGTGGAAACGTTGCCGCCTGAGAGAGTGGACCGAGATCTGCACGCGACAAATGAGCGGCTCCTCATGGGAAACTGGCCTTCGTCACGTGGGGACGCTGCTTGCAGGCTAATTTGAGCAATTAGAGTCTAGTCTGGGTTCATGGCAGGGGCTGTAAACTCCATCGGTGGGTGGTGGAATTACTATGGTTGCCATGGTTTCGCAGTCACATGCGAGGCACGGCCGTGAGGAAAATACATCCCGCTCATGGCCGTGCCGGCGACTGGGTATCGGGCACTGATGACCTTAGTTTCCCCTCCACCTGAGTTACTAATGAGCAGCTCGCTTCATTTTTATCTCTCGGTGGGTCCCACTTTTGGGAAGTGCTGGCGTGCAGCGGAGCGGCCACGGGTGAGTCGAGGAGGCGTGCGGGGCACACGCAGCCATGGGGGAGCCTGCATTTCTGGGAGCCTCCTTCTCTGGTCTGGGCACAAGTCACAGTGATCACTTTCACATGGGACTCCGATCCGATTGCTCTTCCGACAAGGCTTCGAAAGAGCCTTTCTATGGCGTTTACGGTAGAGCCACGGCTTGGAAGGCTGCAAACTGCCTTCTGCCACTTCACCAACTCAGTGAGTCTGTCCCCAGTCCCATGGCCCTTCTTGTCTTTTTTTTTTTTTAAGTCTTATTTTATCGTGGCAAGAACACTTCACCGGAAATCTACCCTCTCAACAGTTAAAGTGGCAATAGCTGTCGCTGACTACAGGTCGTGGTTGTGTAGCAGAGTTCTGGGGCATGTTCTCCTGGCTCCGAGGGAGACTCAGGCCCTCGGATGAGCTGCCTCCCCTCCCCCAGGCCTGAGCCACGGCCTCTCGGCTCCTTGCGTCCATGAGTTTGGCTACATTAGACTCCTCCTGTAGTGCTCACACAGCACCTGTCTTCCTGTGACTGGCTTATTTCACTGAGCACGGTGTCCTCAAGGCTCACCCATGTTGTGGCATGTGGCGGAGTCCCCTCTTGGTTAAGGGCTGAGTAGTGCGTTCACAGCACATCTTCCTTATCCAGTCATCCATCAGTGGACAGCGTCTCCACATCTTGGCTCTGGTGAGCAGGGCTGTGGTGACTGAATGAGTGGACAACTCTTTACGATCCTGATTTCACTTGTTTCGAGTAAACACTCAGAGTGCATTGCTGGCTCACATGGCATTTCTGCTGTTTTTTTGAGGAACCTCCATACTGCTTTCCACGGTGCCTGCACCATCGACGAGGTCTCCCTCGTCTCCGTGTCCTCACCAGCACCTGTTGTGTCCTGTTTTCTGTGCTCCCTCCCACATGCCTCACTGTCCCTTCACCTCCTGCTTATCCGGTCCCTTTGTGCAGTTACTCTCCTGGTCTCTGGAGCCACTCTCTGATGCCTTGTCTCTCATGGCCTCCAGTCCCTCACCCTGTCCTGCTCACTCCTTTCTCCCTGCTCACCAGAATCCAGGCATGTGTGATCATCTGAAAACAGTCTTTGTCTTCCACACTTATGACACTATCCCCAGCCAAGTCTTCCCAGTCTGATTCTTAGAAGGGCCTTTATGAATACTTGTTGGATGAAATATTTAATCAAACATTTTGCATATCTAAGTTGAAATAGGTTATATTTTTAGCTTTGTTGTTGGCCTTGTCGTAGATGCCAAGATCATGGACTGGTCAACTCTCCACAGGGGTGTGTGATGGTTTATAATTCTTCATTTGAAATTTATGTAATTGTTGTTATTAAATCATAAAGATTTGCCAGAGGGGGCAGGAAAGGGGATGAATGTCATGATGAAGGAGACACCTTAAATAGTCACAGATTAAACAGAAATCTGTCTTTACAGGGGACAGGCTTAAACATGTAGGCAACCGTTTTTACTAGTGGAATTCCAGGATCAGTGTATTAAATAAAGTGGCATTCAGCTCCCTAGAAGACACCACTGGGGCCCCCAGATCAATGGAGAGGCAGAAAAACAAACTCTTGCATGGGATTTTGTCACTTAGCCAGGGCTTGGGTATTGATAAAGGGACGAGAGAATTAATTTTGCAACCATGGCTCTCTAATCAACAGGACTACCGTAGCTCTCATTCTGGAGCTGGGACCTGAGCATTCTGGATGACATCCAAAAATCTGGTTGTAAACCTAAGTAAGTACAAAGGGATTCTGCTTGGAAGGAGAAAAAGTTGAAGAAAAGATTATCTTTAGCTGCCAGGAGGTCATAGACATCTATCCCAGGAGTAGTTGAGTTTATAGCCAACTGACTTTAAAAAATGTTTTAGTTATGGCCTATGTTTCTTAAAATTTAATTCTTGACTGAGTGAAACTACATAGTGAGCTCATCCATTTTGGGCTTAAAAACACCTTAGGTTTTAGATACATTGAAATGAATTTTTATTGTACCACTACTGGCAATTTAGATCAGTGAAGACAAACTATTAGCAGCTATTGAGTTACACCAGATCAGGCTGTGAGCAGGGATTCCAGAGAGGGAAGAACATACGTCTGTTAAGTTCAGAAACTTTTCCAGTCCAGGATATCTTGGGTATTTACCTTGAAGTTAATAAGAGGAATGGAGGCATAATAAAATGAGCACAGACTAATTTTTCAGAGATCTGTGTTCCAATTTTAGGTCCATTCAGGTTCTGTTACCCAGGCCCCATCACTTATTAAAAAAAGGTTTTTTTAAATGTTTATTTCTTTTTTGAGAGAGAGAGAGAGACAGAATGCAAGCGGGGGAGGGGCAGAGAGAGAGAGAGAAGGAGACACAGAATTTGAAGCAGGCTCTAGCTCTGAGCTGTCAGCACAGAGCCTGATGTCAGGTTCGAACCCATGAACTGTGAGATCATGATCTGAGCTGAAGTCGGACACTCAACCAACTGAGCCACTCAGGCGTCTCTGGCCCCATTATTTATGGTGTGTATGAATAATTTCCACATCTACAGATTGAAGGTGTATGTGAATGTATGTGCACCATTTTATGCCACTCATTCCAGAAAAGGATTAGAGGCAATTTAAAGCAAGCAGAAAAACACCATTAGTAAGAAGTAATGGTGTAGAAATAGAAGCAGAAAGGTAGTAACAGAGGAAAAGAGCGCAAATAGACCAAAAGCCCACAAAGATGTGATATTCCTGCCTCACATTTGATTTTGAGCTTCCTGGAATGCAGGATGAAAAGGAAGGTAAGGTGAGAACCCACATTCTTATCATTAGAAGAGAAGAAACATCGTAGTTCTGGGGAGGAGCGAAACTTTCTGAGAACTGGATGCAAAAAATATTCCCTTGGGCTTTTTCTATCAGGCCCAGAGGGTTGGCACACAACGTCCTCAACGACCACAGATATGACAAGAAATTTGTTGTTTGAACCCTTACTCGCTCCATGAAGGATTTGGAGGGACCACTTTCATAAAGCGATCTCTTGTAGTGACCCTCAATAAAACCTGTTGTTCCAGGAGCTGAATCTGTGGGTCACCAAGTGACAAGGCCCAAACACCCCATCTTTGGGGTCACTTCAGGGTCACCCTTGGTCTAAAGCTGGGGGTTCCATGTGCTTGTTGGGGTGGGATCTCCTACCCCACCTGACCCCATGTGGCTCTATGTGACTCGCAGGCAAGGTGGTTCTGGAAAGCACTTTAGAAGTTATACAGCGCTAAGATAATGCCCCTCTGGCCACTATTGTTTACCCACTAAATTATAACATAGCAAAGAAAAATAGGAAAACTGTCTTCAAACTCTTCTTAAAAGTACCTACTCGTTGAGTTTTATGGAAAGAAAGAACTACATGGCTGACTCATGCTGTAGCAGCAGCCGCCGCCCCGAGAACTCGTACAATAGTGTTTCTTTCCCACCACAGCCCGTCGATGCTGACTGTTCCCCGCAAGCACATGTTTTGGGATGTGGAATCGCAGGGATCTTCTCTGCTAGAACGCGGGTGACAGTATATTTCCCTGACATCCCATCGGTTGTCATTGTCTACCTTCGAAGAAGAGAGAAATTTGTAGTTTCACGGCAAGATCTGGGATCGTGTGAGTGAGCCCCCTGCAGTGTGGCCGTCATGGGGACAGGTTACTGGGCTGTGTCTGCCCGGTTCTTTCCGCGGCGCACAGGGCAGTGACTGGCAGACCAGAAATCAGGAAGCGTCTGCTCTCGCACGCGTGACGGAATCTGTCGCAGAGAGAAAGCAGCCACCCTTACGATCCTTGGGAGAAACACTGCCAAGGATGTATGATCTCATTATTTGAAACCAGAAACATCAAAGGAGAAAGTAAAGGGATTCTTTAAGCCTCACCTGGGGATCCCCAGAAAGCTATTAACACGCTGCTACTAGGTACCTGTGATTAATATTGTTATTTCCTAATTTTTCATGAATACCGTCATAAAATTTTAATGTCTCTGTAAATATCTGAGGAAGACTACCTTATGAGTATGAGAAATTTAAATTCATCCTTGTAAAAACGATTTAAATCCTTTAAGTGGATCTTCGGGTGACAGGGAATTGGCTGTTTGCCTAATTTTTTGTATCGATTTAACTCGATGCCAATGGACACAGGTGCGCCTGCTGTCTCTTCTTTACTTCCAAGCACCAGTGTTTGGCAGGGACAACAAATTGTTGCATAATACGATCGTCCCTCCCCCCCCCCTTTCGGATGTAGCCTGAAGTCTTTTCAGTGGTTGTTTCTGAAGCCTTTGTAGGCGGCTGGAATGCTTTTCTGAGTTACATTTCTATTAAACCGTGCTTACGGAAATACCTGCAGTTGGGAGCTCGTCTGCGTGTGTGCACACTGATTATGTGTCCAGGTCGTTTTCATTCACTGAGCGTAGAGTGGATATGGAAGAACGAACCCCTGGCCCGCGGTCAGGGGCCACGTTCCAGCGCCACCTGTCACCATCTCGCGCCTCATCTCCACCTGTTGGTTCCTCTCTCTGGACCTCAGTCTCCACGACGGTAGACTGGCCATCACTCCAATGGTCTGTGTGTCCAAGTCCAGGGCCTCCCCGGGGAACTCACTGCTGTGTGGTATAGAAAAGGATCTAAGATCTTGTGCTTGGGAGGCATTTGGTTAAACTCAGGCAAATGGCAGGCCCTCTCAGAAGCGGTGATGTGCTGATGTGCGTTCTGACAGCAGAGGGAACTAGTCATGTGTTCCAGGCCATCTGCACGTGGGAGCCCTTATTTCCTTATTTCCGAATACCGAATATTCACATCTGACCAGACAGTAGCTTTCTGCAGAGCCCATTAATCCATCAGCTTGGTTCTTCTGAGGTTCTCACAGGTAAAACAAGGCCATTTTACTGGCTCAGTGGTGAACAGCTTTTCCAGGACCCCAGTTTGTGATTTTCTTCCATCCTGAACGTATTTGGAAAGGACTTACCTATAGAGCGCAAGGTGATTATTCAGGGATGGCGGTGCGGCCTCACTGTGGATACATGCACGGTTGGCATTAGGCTTCTGCTGTTTTGTTTCCTTTGCTCCCTTTAGGGTCTTCGGGGTGGAAATCACATGACCATATGACCTTGGATGTTCCATTTCCTGAAGGTAGACTTGCCTTTTAAATTTTTTCAGCAATGTGGTGAGCATTCGGGAAGAACTCTATGGAAGAACATCTGCACGTGCCTGCCCTCCAGCATCTGGGAAACTGCCTGGGTCCTACACCCCAATTTAAACTTAGTCGACATGATTAGCTCCATCAGCCACGTCCCTCTGTAAGGGTGACCCTTCCGCAGAGACGTGTTTTCCAGGTGTGACTAGGGGCAGTGTGTTAGCAGGAAGCGCTTTCTGGCTCTGAAATTGGGCGGTCTGGAAGCTCTTCCAAATGGAGCGCAGCTGTGGACGTAGGATGCTACCTGGTGATGCAGTCAGGGCCTGTGTCTTGTCTTATATCCATTTGGTTGGAAGATTCTTAAACATTCAGTGACTTGGTACCAGTGTGTTTGGAAGATGTTTTGCTTTTTGTGAGATTGTGGGGAAGAGGTCGCTGGGATGAGATCCTCCCTGGTGCGTGGCCCCCGTCACCTCCCACTTGATACTTTGACCCCAGCCAGCTTCCCGTGTGAGCCGCTGACGGCTGCTCCGTGCAGGTCCCTTTCTCTGCACCTCGCGGTACACCTGGCACACTCCCCACCTGCACATGCGCTCAGCCTCCCTCCCCAGAGCAGAGAGGTACACTTGTCACCATTGATAAAACGAAACGGACACGTCATTATCACCCACGGTCCACAGTCTACGTTAGCGTTCACTCTCCGTGTTTTGCATCCTGTGGGTTCATACAGATGTGTGACGACGTGTACCCCGCACGGGATTCTCACCCCCTCGGCAGCTCCAGGTGATTTTATGACAGGGTTTCAAGACCCTCTCAGCCTGCAACAGCGTGTCAGTGGCTCCTCTAATTTATGGTTGTTTCAAACTGGAATTCCTGGCAGATGCCAGCCGGTATCGCCGGACGGGCCGGTCCCTGCCCCGGTCTGCACAGCTTGTGCTGTACAGACACACCAGACCTTCTTCCGTGGCCACTTTGTACTTGTTCCTCCATTAATTCACTCAATGCATATTTACTAAAAGTGCACTAGTTGCCAGGATATGATGCTAAGAAGAAAAGGCTTAGCTCTGAGGTTGAGGAACATAATAGTTTGTCATCTAATGGACTATATGTAGGGGCGCCTGGGGGGCTCAGTCGGTTAAGCATCCAACTTTGGCTCAGGTCATGATCTCGCAGTTTGTGGGTTTGAGCCCCGCGTCGGGCTCTGTGCTGACAGATCAGAGCCTGGATCCTGCTTCGGATTCTGTGTCTCCCTCTCACTCTGCTCGTCCCCTGCTCATGCTCTCTCTCGCTCTCTCTCTGTCAAAAATAAGAAACATTAAAAAAAAGAATGGACCATATTTAAATGATGTTATTTAAAAAACTTCTGAATTATCATTATTATTTTCACAGACTGCCATCCCCAATTTTCCCCGGATTCTGCACTTGAGCTTTTGACGTACAGGACTTTTTATATAGTTAGTTTCAGCTGGTCAGGTTCTTTTCTTTTTTTAGACCGTCAACCCAAGGTATTATTTCTCCTCAGTTTTGTTACATATGCACTTGATGGACACACTTTTTAATATTTTACTCAGATTCTTAAAAATACTCATCAGGACAGGGCCACATTCGGAGCCTTATGGCAGACGGCCAGAGACTTCCTTCCAGGAGGACTTGAATCAGCACGTGAATCTCCCACATAATCCAGTCCATTATTCATGTAATATAGGGAATTTCTTCCCAGGAGTTATGTTGAAAATAGGGGTTGATTTGAGTGGTGGGTTACTGTAATTAGAGACCCAGTTCTTCATACAGATTACTTTTCTGGTTAGTTTACGCTGATAAAATATTGGGCTAATCAGTAGTTCTCTTAAACACCTGCCAATAAATAGCCTGGGGTTTTCTCAAGAAGAAGGAGGCACGTTATGCTCCTCGCTGATGGCCACAAAAGCGATGATGTTAGCGTTCCCCCAAACCACCCCTGCCCCTCATTCCCTCCTCTAGTCTGAAATTTATGGGAAACCAGAAATTCTCCCATGTGGCATGTTGAGAAACCAGAACTGGGTGTCTGAAGGAGAGTTTTCCTATAAGAGATTAATTCTGAAGATCCACTTATTAATGGGGAAAACAATCACTGAAGTAAAGTTTAGGTACTTTCTAAGTGCAGTTGAGCTGGGGAAATTTAAATCTTTGTGCAGTGGGAAGAGAATAATTTATACATTTTACCAGCCTCAGAGCTAGATTTGGGAATACACCCAGCTGAGTTAGGAGGGAAGTCAAAGATACACCCCCACGTAATTGCAGGGGTATGTCTGGGCCCTGTGGGGACCTGCGGGCACCGTCACTGGTTAGGTCTCTCTTCCCGGGCATTGGATGAGTAATAAATATGAGACAGTGAGACAGGACATTCGAAGGCTCAAGCATTTCTTAATGAAGAGTGTGCAGAACTAGGTACAGATCCAGAGTGTTCTTACCTTGCCTGACCCGAGTGTTTATATAATCCTAAATTGCATGGCCTCATTTTCCTAGCTGAGTTTCAAGATTGCCTGCGTGTGAAGAACAGAAGTTAGGGAGCAGAAAAAATATTCACAAGCCCCGAAACGCCCTTGGTGGGAATGAATCTTATGTTTTACAGACGCAAAGAGGCTCTTATTTTTTCCCCCAGGCTTTCCTTGGAAATGATGGCTGCACAGTTTGTCCAAGTGGTTTTACTCTTCATGGAGGTAAGTTCTAGTTCTGAGGGATGACCTCTGTGATACATGTGCTGTTGGAAAGTTCCTCCACCGAATGCCCTTCTGTCCACTCGCGTCACTGACATTTATGGCACTTCTAATCACATATTTATTTATGCGTTTACTTTTCAAGCGTCTTTCTTCCCCATCGGACTCTGAAAACAGGGATCAGGCCTTGTTTTACACACCAGTGTGTACACTTGTCACCATTGTCACCCACAGCAGAGAGCCTGGTACACAGGCACTTAACTTCAAACCAAAGTTGAAATTAAAGTTTGTTGTGAAGATCTGAAATTTAAATCTCTTGTGCTGCCTCCAAAATGATGCCAGGAAATCATCCTTTGGCACCATTTCAGTGGCTGGATTGGACATCTTCAGCGCCCCTACATTGGGTGCTATCAGACCAACGTGGGTTTAGGACTAAGGACTTCCTATGTGCCTGAACCGTCTCCTTGGTGTTGTGGGGATCACAGAGGAAGAGGGGTCTGGTCATTAAGTTTGTGGTCTAATTGAAGGGTCTAGACTGGCTCATATAGAATGATTAGTGACCATTACTAGGTAACAGGTAACCACAGGCTCAGACCACTGGGACAACAGGACTTCAGGAGAAGGAGATGATTGGTTATAAGCTGGTTTCAAAGAAGCCCTGTTCGTGGGTGTGCTCCCCCAGTTACCCCCACTGGTCGGCTCTCCGCTTTCAGAGAGATTGTGTGGAATGAATACAGTGAAGGAACAAATACAGTGAACGTGTAGGTGAACTTGGTCAGGGAGGTGGCAGCATGAATCAGAGCCATGAGCCCTGTGTGTTCAGATCGCCTGGTAGCCCTGCCAGGGTCCTCCATTCCATGCCTCACTCTTGGGGTCTCCTCTCTCAGAGAAAAAAAAACAAGGATCACAGGATCAGATAAATTCTTGAACTTCACTTCTTCCTTTTGGTCCTTGCCCTGAAAGCCCAGCATGTTGTGGCTCTCGTGACAGATCGTGTGGCTGCTCAGTGCCCGTGGGCACCTGGAGACTTATTGGTGTGTGACTCTGCCTGGGGCCATTACAGTTAGGACACAGAGCCATTTAGAGAGCTCGGCTGGCACCCGTTTCTGAGGTGCAGACTTGGCTTTCTCGGCAGGGGCCTGTTAGCGGAGCCTCACGTCACAGGCTGAGTCCTGGGGCCGCACTGGCTGGTGCGTCACATGCACACACATCCTGATACAAGATCCAGAGACCTTTCTCTTTGTCTCGGTCTGAAGTTCCATTCCTCCTGAGATGTTTATACCACATTTTGTGGCAGACTTCATCACCTGATTAGCTGGGCCTAGACCAGATATGCTGGCATTGAGTGAACTCTGGAAAGACCCCAACTGATGGTAGTGGGAGAGGCTGGCAGATAGCTGGCTTTGGAGAGCTCAGTCACAGAGAGCAGGACAGTCACTGGATGGGGCGGCTCTGGGGGGGAGATCTGCAAGGACGCAATAAGATTCTGAGCATCAAAGAGCAGACCAGCCAGCAGGTGCGTAACAGAGAACAAGGCAAGGGCCTGATGTTAGGACCGGGGCTCTTGTTAGGGACTCGGCCACGGAGAAGCCCACCCCTCAGAGCTTGGGCGCCTGCAGGCCAGGCCAGGTAGTGAGTTGGGGCGGTGTGCGCTCAGCTGTCCGAAGTCAGACCATTCCAGCTTCCTGGGGCTGCAGGTGGGGGCCAGGGGTGCAACCTGGGAAGGACATGCATTCGGGACTGGGGACCCGGTTGCCCCTACCATTAGCAACATGAGTCCGTGTAAAGAGTTACTTCCTTTAGGCATATTTGCAATTCAAAAGGAAGAATGGCTTTTACATTAAAGGAGGACTTTTTAAATTAAAGGATAAACTCAGGGACAAAGGAGGTCATTTTGGATGACCCGTCCCCCAGCAGGGACGCCTGACACAGGGTTTCATTCTGCCTGGTCACAGGGCTGACTGGATGTCTGTGGTACGAATTCCTTTAAAACACTGATCCAAAATCACAGCTGTATCCGAGGGAACACACTCATTGTATTTCGTTTTTGGTGAAATGGGTGAACCCACTCCCATGTGTCACTGACAGCCCGTCCATGCGTCCTGCACTCTTCCAAACTCCCAGGCGACCACGTCCTCAAAAATAAATGGTGGTAAACTGCCTTACATCCCTCCTACCTGCTAACCCCCCCAACCCACCTGAATCTGTCCCCTCCGTCCTCTGTCTCCGATGGTTCACAAACAGAGCATCTGTTCCTCCCTCCTTTACTCTGATGCCGTGGTGGCCTTTTTAAATCGCAGCCTCTCCCCCCCACTCCCTGACTGTATCTAACATAATACACATTTTACTTCTTTCATTACATGAAAGAACAGTGCTGCCCAGACATCTGCATGACGAGCGTGGGCCAGGACGCTGGTGTGTCCCGGGTCCATCCAGGAGGCCAGTGGGCTGGAGCTGAGACGCTGGGAGGGTTGGCAGGGTCGCGGCACAGCTGGTGGACGGGCCCGTGGGCAGCACCGAGAAGCCGGCGGTGCAGAGGGGACATGGGTAGTGTTTTGTTTCTAAGTTGAGTGCCATCAAGGAAGACCGTCTGATAATGGGAACTAACTAGAAGAAAACGGAGACTGCGCCACGGGAGAAGTGAGATTGTAGAGGTTCGGACAGCTGGGTACACGTTGAGGACCGGTCTTGGACTGTCTGTCTGTGAATCGGTGGAGACAGAGGACGTAGGGATGGATTCAGGTGGATTGGAGGGGTTGGCAGATCGTAGGGATGTGAGACAGTTTACGGACTATATGTTCATTTACTTAAATTTATTTATTATTTGAGAGAAAGAGAGAGGGAGAACAGGGGAGGGGCAGATTAGAGAGGGAGAGAGAGGGTCTTAGGCCGGCTTCATGCTGGCAGCACAGAGTCCAAAGCGGGGCTTGAACTCATGAACCGTGAGATCATGACCTGAGCTGAAATCAAGAGTCAGATGCTGAACCATCTGAGCCCCCCAGGCGCCCCCCACAGACCATTTATATTTGAGGAAGTGGTCAGCTGGAGGTCTGGAGGAGCGGAGGAGGCCTGAGGGCTGTCAGTGACCTGGGGGAGCAAGCTTCGGGGGGCGGGGGCGGAGCAGCGCTGTTCATTTGAGACCAGAGGCCACACGCTTGACGTGAGTCTTGTTGGCAGATTGAGGGATTTTCTCCAGCAACTTCCAGCCGCTCTCGGGCGGGTGTAGCAGGTGATTGGGCGTGACCTGAGTTAGGGATTTTCCGGGTAAGCGCAATCTGAATTCATTAATCCCACGGAAGAACAAGGGAGGCACAGCTCTTAGTAACGGTTGTAGCGAAATCTCCGAGTCAAGGCTGGGGAAGGAGGGACCGAGGACACAGGTGACGAGTGCAGCGCGCACAGGCCGGGGGGCTGCGGAGTCTGAGCAGCAAACTGGAAGCTGGCAGCGTGGCGCGTTGGAGATCGAGGCTGGGGAGGTGGTGCGGTCCAGTGCCTACCCTTCGAGAACTATCTAATGTTCGTGGAGGATGTGGCTGTTCGAGTTAAGAGGGTCAGGGGATTAAAAGTTCAGGCAGGAGATGGATCATGTAAAGCAATACTTCTGTATGGGAGGTGTCCCCCCCACCCAGGGGGCCTCTGGGAACATCTGGAAACATTTTTGCTCGTCCCAGCTGGGAGGTGCCACTGGCATCTAGCGGGCAGAACCCAAGGACGATGCTGCACACCCTACAATGCACACAGCAGCACCCCACAACAGATGATCGGCTCAACGTGCTGGGAAGGGCCACTATTGAGAAAGCCAGTCTAGGTGGTGGTGACGTTGCCAGGAGTGAGTCCAGGAGCCAAAGACAGGGCGACGGGAGCTCGGTGACAGGGCCAGCCATGAGCCACAGGATGGGAAAGGATAGCGAGTGTGACCCCGTGCCCTTGAACGAACCTTTTTGTTTTTTTAGAGGACAGGGAGAGGTAGTTGGGAAGTGGCAGAGAGCATGGGGTCATGTGAGGGGGGGGGCCGAGAAGTCTGGGAGAGCAGTGTCCTCAGAGCACGGCCAGCCGAGGCTGGAGTAGGGGGGAGGATGTGCGGGGAGGCAGGAGCCTTGCGGATGGCAGGTGTGACTGCCGGGGCCGGGAGCAAGGCTGGGTGGGGGGAGCCCAGAGCGGGGACTTCTCAGTAGAAAATGATCACACACGTGAGTGTAAAGCATATTGAGATGGATCTTTGAAACCTCAGAGGCCAAGGTGGGGAGGTCTTGGGCCAGCTGCTCGATGCCCCGAGTACATAGTGACCAAAGACCCCGGGGAGGTGGCCTCACCCACAGAAGGAGGTCCTGTTTCAACCTGCAATAGAGGGTCCCAGGGTTGGTATGAGGAAGAATGGGAATGTTTTCCCCTCCGAGCCTGCTCTGAAAACACAGTGGCCTTTGAGATAATTTATGTTAATGCCGAGCTAATAAAGGTGAGGAGGAGAGATTCTTAGTATTTTAAAGACTTCCCATAACTATCTTCATGGTTCTCAGCAATGATTTATGACGTGCCTCTGGATAAGACATTCTGATGTGTAAATATATATAATAGGGACTCTGGGAAATCTTTTTTTAATGTTTTATTTATTTTTGAGAGAGAGAGACAGTGTGAGCAGGGGAGGGTCAGAGAGAGAGGGAGATACAGAATCCGAAGACAGGCTCGGGCTCAAACCCACGAATCGTGAGATCATGACCTGAGCTGAAGTCGGACGCTTAACTGACTGAGCCCCCCAGGCACCCCGGGACTCTGGGAATTCTTGAACAATCAGAGAAACACTGTGGTGCTGGCAGGGGGAAGTGCTGATGGCAAACAGGTGTATTTCAAAACTTTTTCAAGCCCTGAAAATGCTAAAGTACCAAATATTTAGTGGCCTTATGGCCATTAATACTCCTTAATTTTATTATATCGTAAAGATGTTACCGTGAAATATAACATGTATATGAAAAATTGCGCTGTGTAAATGAAGATTAATAAATAATCTAAATAATATGTGCGTCCGTCACCCTTACCATATTGCTTTCTTCCCCTCCCCAGTTTCTTTGACATTTATGGTAATTATTTCCTTGCTTCTCTGTATCATTTTGCCACCTATATGTGCATCCCCAAACCACATAGTATAAAAAGGTCTTTTTGGGAATTTATATTAATTAAATCATGTAGTCTCTGTTCTTTTGTATCTTACTTCTCCTGCCCAACATTATGTTGGTGAAGTTCATCCATAGTGTTGCATGTTATTATAGTTTGTTTTTTATTTCATATGGTTAAAGTTTTACTTATGTATAGTTTTCCCTCGTATGGACCTACCAAAATGTATTTATCCATTCTCCCATTGATCACTATGTTGTTTTCAAGTTTGGGCCATTGCACAAAAACAGTACAAAGACTGTTCTTTGACATAGGTCTCATGGTACATATGCATGAGATTATTTAGGGAGTACACGGAGAGTGGAATTGCCGGACAGAAGAGCATGTCTGTATTCAGCATTACAGGCTGACAGGGTTGGCGATGCTCAGTGTTGGGGAGATGAGTGTTTGTGATTTTCATCAGTGCCAGTGGAAGTCCGATATTTTCCTAAACGATGTGGCAATTTTCACATCCACCTGTGATGTGAAACACACCTCCTGCTCAACAGACCTCCTGCCTTCATGTTTTCTAACGCCTCTAGGCTGGTATGAATAGCAGGCCAGCCTGACCCATCAGTCCCTCTGTCTGTAGCCTGGTGTCACAGAAATGATAAAAATTACAAATGAGATGGTATTCATTTGATGAAAATTACAAATACTCCACTTTTCACCAGCACTTAGTATTGTCAAGTTGGTGGGGTATAGTGGTATTTCATTGTGAGTGTTTCTTTTTCTTCTGTATTTTGAAAAGTTATTACCACATTATTTTCATCAAGATACGTAGCAATGATAGCTGGCTTCCTTTTAAATATCAGGATTAAAATTAAGTATTTTTCTCTCGTTTTAAATTTATATTTTCCTACAGAGAAAAAAAAAGAAAGACAAGCATTCATAAAGCCTGGACACACTGGCATGATTAGCTGGGCTAGTGAACATGGTCAGCTTCTTGCCAGTCTTGGGCTCTAGCCAAATGAAGCCAGGTTACAATAGTTTTAGTAGAAGCCAGGTTACAATAGTGCAGTAAAACAGGCTGGCTAGTTCTAAACCAGGTAAGGAAAGGGGAAAAGAAAGGGACATTTTGTTCCAGAAATAGATTTTCTGAGATTCCCAATTTATCAGGTATTTTCGCCCAAAAGGAATTTTAAGGGGTACAGTCAACATGAACTTCAAAATATTGTCCATGGGAGATGGTTGTGGTTACCTCTCTGGGGAGGGGATGGAAGGTTTCTAGAAATTCTCTGATACTTGTCTGTGTACTGCTCTGCTTGGCTTGGCTTCAGAGTCTGAGAGAAAATCTACACCGGTGGTCCTGACATGGTCTGGTCCACTGGAATTCCTCAAGGTACTGTAAAAACTCCTGATGGGAAAAGTAAAGGAAGAGAAACATCTTGTGTTGGTTCAGGTTAGAGTTTAGTAAATAGTAAAGACTATTGAATTATCATAAGAATAGACTCAAAATCCAGTATGGGAAGTTAAAATTTGGGGTAATGGCAGAACAGATTAGTCAGATTAACTACCCCACAGGTAAAGAATCTGAACAACAACCATATGTGTGTGTAGAGAGGGGCAAAGGAGTGTCACTGATAACAGGCAGAACTGGAGGGGAGGCTACCTTTTAAATACAGGAACTTGACTTGGTAAAAATTTTGAGTTCACATTTCTTTTGCCTAAGGTATTCCATAATACCACCCATGTGGCTTTGCCCAGGAGGAACCTTGTAGTGTTTCTGGACTGAGGTGTTAGAAGAGCTGACAGGTCATCTAGAAAGTTAGAGGGAAAATCCTGAAAGAGACAGGGCCCCAAATCTGCATATAAAATCCTTCCAAATAATAGGCTGACTGCTAAACTATGCTAGTGTGTGGGAATCCCAGAAAATCTGGTGAAAAAGCAGCATCTGAAAGCCAGTGTACTTGAACAGAGATGCTAGCTGTTGTCTACTGCAGAGGAAGGAGTCTGAGCTGGCTGAATTAACTGCTTTCTAAAATAAAAGTCAATCTCTAGAGCAGTATGAAAAAGTTTAGAGACTACAGTGTTTTA
This sequence comes from Cryptoprocta ferox, assembly GCA_028646485.1. NCBI lineage: Eukaryota > Metazoa > Chordata > Mammalia > Carnivora > Eupleridae > Cryptoprocta > Cryptoprocta ferox. The sequence continues at coordinate 98,942,696 of CM053559.1, read as the reverse complement.
CTTATAATGACTTGTATTTAATAGTAATACAAAAACCAGATATGTGAAGAAACAAGAAAATGTGACTCATAATCAAGGAAAAAGAAGCAGCAACAAATAACTAACTCTGAATGAATCAGATGTTGCAATGAGCAGATGAATACTTTAAAGCACCTAATAAAGTATGTACTAGAACTTGAAGGAAAACAGGTGCATGATAAATGAATAGGTGGCAACTCTGGCAAAGAACTGTAAAGAGAAAGTATAGACCTTAAATAGTCGAGAAGAGAAATGAAAAATTCACAGACTCAACTCAAGAAAAGAATGAAGGTGGGAGAAGAATCAGTGAACTTGAAAATAAATCAATAGAGACGATCAATTCTGAAGAACAAAAAAGCACTGACGAAAATGAACAGAGCCTCCCAAACCTTTGGAGAAATATCAAGCAGTCTAATATATGTGTAGTTAGAGTCCCAAAAAGAGATGAGAAAAATCATGGAACAGAAAAATATTATTTGAAGAGATCATGGTTAATAATGTCTCAACTTGGATTAAAGATATGAAGCTACAAACTCAAGAAGCTCAAAGAATCCTGAGTAGGGGAAAAAACACACCTAGGTATATGGTAGTTAAATTACTGAAATAAAAATATAAAATATTAAAAAGCAGTTAGAGAAAATGGCATGTTACACAAGGCAAAGGATCATACAATTGACAGCAGATTTCTTACCGGAAACAATAGAGACCAGAAGACAATGGAATGACATTTTTAAAGTGATGCAGTAAGAGTATCAACCTAGAATTCTATAACCATGAAGCTAGTCTTCAACATTGAAGGCAAAGAGACATTCCAGGACTGTGCTAATTCAGTAGCCACTGGTGTAAGCTATTGAGCATGTAAATATGACTAGTTTGAATGGAGATGTGAATGTAAAATACACACCAAATTTCAAAGATTTAGTATGAATAAGAATAAGGTAAACTATATGAATAATAATTTGATTACATTGAATGCATGTTTTTTAAAGTTCTTCTTTTTTAATTTTATAAATATTTATTTTTGAGAGAGAGAGACAAAGCATGAGCAGGGTAGGAGCAGAGAGACAGGGAAACAAAGAATCAGGCTCCAGGCTCTGAGCTGTCAGCACAGAGCCTGACGTGGGGCTCGAAGCCACGAACCGTGAGATCATGACTTGAGCTGAAGTCAGACGCTCAACTGATTGGGCTACCCAGGCGCCCCACACCTAATGCATGTTAAAATGCTATTTTAGAAAATAAAACATATTAATACAATTTTTAAAATGAATGTGAAAGATATTTTGGATAAACAAGCACTAGGATAATTCATATGGAGCTTTTACTCACATCTAATAAATGCCAATGAACTCTTCAGATTTAAGAGATGTAACTGGTGGTAATTGGATCTCGAAGATTTTGTGAACATCATTAGAAATAGTAAATGTGTGGGTAAACACTATATTGATATTTTTCTTCTCTCAATTACAAAATTTTTAAAAATACTTATTTTCTTGAGAGAGAGAGAGCGAGCGAGCGAGCATGAACAGGGGAGGGGCAGAGAGAGAAAGACACAGAATCCAAAGCAGGCTCCAAGCTCTGACCTGTCAGCACAGAGCCCGACACAGGGCTTGAACTCACGAACCATGAGATCATGACCTGAGCTGAAGTTAGATGCTTGACTTACTGAGCCACCCAGGTGCCCCTCTTCTCTCAATTTTTAAAGAAGACAAAGAATTTTTAAAAATACAAGTTATAAAACTAGTCTAACATGTATGTAGATATAATATATATATCAGCAGTAGCACATGGGGGATGAAACTATAGTATTGTAAACTCCCTATATTTTACATGAAGTGATACAATGTTAAATATAAATAAATCTCTGTGATAAATTATAGAGGTACATTGTAATCTCTAGAGCAGCCACTAAAAAATTTAAAGAACGTAGCCAAAAAGCCAATACAGGGATTAAAATAGAATGGCAAAAAGTTTGATTAACCTAAAAGAAGTCAAGAAAGGAGAAACTGAGAAATCAAAAACACGAAAGACAAATAGAAAACAAATAGGAAAATGGTAGACCTAAATTAAACCATATTAATAATTGGCAGAAATATAAATGACTAAAACACCAATTAAAAGGCATAGATTGTCAGGCTTGATAAAAAGCAAGGTCAACTATATGTTTTCTTAAGAGATACACTTTAGATTATATATATGTATAAAATTTAGTGTGACTGTGTGTGTGTATTAAATAGTAATCATTAAAAATTGGAGTAGCTACAGTAATACCAGGCAAAGTAGACTTTAGACCAAGCATGTTACTAAAGAAGGACATTTTATAATAATAAAAGGCTACATCAGCAACACATAATAATTAAAAATTTATACAAACCTAGAAACAGTGATTCAAAATACATGCACCAAAAAATGAGAGAAGGGAGATAAATGCAGTGTCATAGTAAAACTCTGTTCTCAATAATCTATAAAGTCAACTAGACAAAATGTCAGTAAAGATACAGGATCCAAATAATAAATGGTGATTATAAATCGATACATTTATAAATCTATACATTTAAATTATAAATCAAAATCATAGGAGCTAAATGACTTAATTGACATTTATAGAAATTCCCCTCAACATTGCAAAATCCATGCTGTTTTCAAGCATATATGGAAGGCTTATAGTAATTCGCATGCTGAGCCATAAAACAACAGTTAATCAATTTCTAGAGACTGAAATATTACAAAATCTGCCTTATGGCCACAGCGGAAGTGCATTTGAAATCAATAACAATAAGAGCTCTAGAAAAACAACAAATATTTATATTAAATGATGAACTTCAAAAACTGAAATGTCAATGATGAAATCGCAGTGGGAAAGAGAAATAAATCAAACTCAATGAAAATGAAAATACTACATATAAAATTTTATGGAATAGTTGAAGCTGTGCTTAGAGGGAAATTTATAACTCCAAAATGTTTATTTTAGAAAGGAAGTGATTTAAATCAATGACCTAATTTTCCCCTTTAAGACAGTAGAGAAAAAATGAGCATGTGAAACCCGCAGTAACTGTAAGGAAGAAAATGATTCGGTTAGGAGGAGAAATAAATGAAACAGGAAGAGACGAAAACAATGGAGAACGTGACAATCCCCAACTAGGCCTTTTGAAAATATTAATAAAACTAATAAACCCCTGGCAATAACAGTTCAGAAAAAGACAACATAAATTAATAATATCAGTGATGAAAGAGGGGGCAATCATTAAAGATGCTACATTAAAAGTATAATAAGGAAATATTATAAACAACTTTATGCACATAAATTTAATACTGAATATTTGAATACTGAATAATACTGAAAAACTGAAGTGGACAAATTCCTTAAAAATACAACTTATCAAAAATGATGTAAAAGAAAAACTATGAATTGTTTTATATCTATGAAAGGTCTCAAACTTTCTGTCAGAATAGTTTCTTATAAAGAGAACTCTAGGCCCAGATGGTTTCACTGGTGAATTTTTTCAAACACCTGACGAAGAATATTCTTCAATATTCTTTTAGAAAATAGAGAAAGAAAATTTTCAACGAATTTTATGAGGGTATCATAATTGTGACACAAAACCTGACAAATGAACCACAGAAAAAGAAAATTATAGACATTATCTCTTAGGAACAAGGCTGTTGAAATCTCTAACAAGATGTTAGTACACTGAATCCAACAATACGTTCAAATGATACATTGTGACCAAATGAGCTTTATCCTATGAACGTCCAGTTGGTTTAATGTTTGGAAATCCATAGAATCTACCATACTAATCAAATAAAGAATAAAATGCTGTATTTATCTCAATAGATGCAGAAAAAGCATTTGATAAAAAACTAAGACCTATTCAAGATAAAAACTCTTAGGAAACTAGTGATAGAGGGAACTTCCTCAATCTGATAAAAGGCAGCTACGAAAACCTTCATGTAACATAATACTTAATGTTGAAAGACTTGATGCTTTCCCTCTGAGACTGGGAACAACTTAAGCTCTCATCACTTCCATTCAACAGAAATAAAAACATATGGATTATCAGTGAAGAAGTAAAACCGTCCTGTTCATATACAACCTGATTGTTTACACAGAAAATTCTAAATTATCGACAACAACAACAGCTTATTAGGACACATAAGTGCATTTCACAAAGTCTTGGGATGAAAAGGTCACTATTCAAAAACACAATTGAATTTCTATATACTCGCAGTAAACAATTGGAAGGGAAAAGAAAAC
>CM053559.1:98764686-98937926 GCA_028646485.1 Cryptoprocta ferox | reverse complement strand
GTTTCTCCTGTTAGACCTATGGATGAAAACATACGGTATCTGTCCTTCTCCGCCTGACTTATTTCGCTTAGCATGACACCCTCGAGGTCCATCCACGTTGCCACGAATGGCCAGATTTCATTCTTTCTCATGGCCATGGAATGTTCCATTGTTATAGATAAACCACATCTTCTCGATCCATTTGTCAGTTGATGGACATTTAGGCTCTTTCCATGATTTGGCTATTGTTGAAAGTGCCGCTACGAACATTGGGGTACAAGTGCCCCTATGCCTCAGCACTTCTGTATCCCTTGGGTAAATCCCCAGCAGTGCTATTGCTGGGTCATAGGCGAGTTCTATTGATAGGTTTTTGAGGAACCTCCACACTGTTTTCCAGAGCGGCTGCACCAGTTTACATTCCCACCAACAGTGTAGGAGGGTAATTGTTTCTCCACATCCTCGCCAGCATCTATAGGCTCTTGAGTTGTTCATTTTAGCCACTCTGACCGGTGTGAGGCAGTATCTCAGTGTGGTTTTGATTTGTATTTCCCTGGTCAGGTGGTTTTTAACCAAGGCAACTAAGAAGTTCAATGGGAAAAATGAGGTTTTTCAACAGATATTACTGGAATAGCTTGTATTCCAGTACAAGCTATTGTACCTATACAAGAAAAGAAAAGAAACTTGGCTGACCTCATACCATAATCAAAAATTAATCCAAGATGGATCATAGATGCAAAAGTAAAAACTAAAGCTAGAAAGTGTTTAAAAGGAAATATTTCAGAATATCTCTATAATATAGGAGGCAGGGAAAAGTTTCTTTGACAGGACACATTAAATAATATTCATAAGAGAAAAATTTGATTAGACTTAAGACAAAACAGACTTTTCTGTTCACAAAAAACACAGTTAAGGAAAGAAAATAGGCAAACCCAGACTAGGAGAAAATATTCTCAAGACATAAAGTTGACAAAGGTTTTGTATCAAGGATGCAATGTCTAGACTCCATAATAAAAAAGAAACGTTATTTTTAAAAATTGGTGATGGGGCTCCTGAGTGTCTCAGTCAGTTAAGCGTCCAACTTCAGCTCAGGTCATGATCTCACAGTTCATGGGTTCGAGCCCCACGTCGGGCTCTGTGCTGACAGCTCGGAGCCTGGAGCTGCTTCGGATTCTGTGTCTCCTTCTCTCTCTGCCCCTCCCTGCTTACTCTCTCTCTCTCTCTCTCTCTCTCTCTCTCTCTCTCTCTCTCTCTCTCGTTTTCAAAAATAAATAAACATTAAAAAGATTAACAAAAACGGGCGAACAACTTGAACAGCCACTTCACCCAGGAAGGTGAGCACATGGCTGAGGGAGCAGAGAAGATGTGCTCAGTGTCACAGCCATCAAAGACATGCAACTAAAGCCACAACGGCACCGCACTCCATATTCATCAGAATGACCAAAATTTAACAGAAGAGGAGTGGCTCCAGGAGCACATTTCTGGTGGATCTGTAACGTGGTGCGGCTGCTCTGGAAAATGTCCGGTGGCTCCTTATGAAATAGAATGCATGCTTACCCTTTGATTCAGTAAGTGCACTTTCTATTTCCCGGAGTCACTGCCGGAGGTGTCTTTGACAACCGGGGATCTTGCAAAGCCTCATGGCACCTCTTTGCAAAAGCAGATTTTTATTGGCTAGAAAGTTAAGGTGATAGGTCTGCATATGTACCAAACTCGGACAGGCTTTGCGGCATTCTGTGTCTGCACAAATCCCAGTTTTCAGAAATGTTTAGGTGGTTTACACGTTTCATGATCGCTTTCTGGGCCTTTGCTTGAGTTTGTGCGCACTTTGCCTCTGCAACCCAACATTTCACCCCTGCTTCGCTCATCCCCACCTGCCTCCAGGAAGGCGTCCCTGGCCATCTGGTGGAAGAGGTAATGAATATGGCTAAACTCTGGCAGCGCTCTAAAATGCATCTTAACGTGCAGTTCTCCCTTGCTGCTCCTGTCCGCTGCCACTCCTCGTCACCCCCCTCTCCCGGAGATCCCCCTTTGCGGATGCCTGGCATTGTTACAGAGGTGGAAGTAAAAGCACATTGATTTTCATCTTTTGATAACCCAAATAGAATTTTTATGATGACAAAATAATCATGAATTCCGGGCTTTGTCAAGAGAGGAAATATTTTTCAAGGTCCTTTATCCCCATTAGGCTATTGAGCGTAGGTCCATGGAGCGGACCTCACAGGCTGGTGGAGGAAACCCAAGGCATAAGGCACGGGGCCTGAAGAGCCCTGGAAAGGAGGGAGGAGAAGGGGGCGACAGAGTGGACAGAAGACCTTACCCCCTCTCTTGCCCCCACAGGTGTAAGGTTCAGAGAGTGCTGTGAGGAGGGAGAGTAAGAGCAGGGGCATCACCGCACCCCTCCCACCGAGCTCCGGGAGGGGCTCTGCATTTGTCTTGGTGGGGAGCCAAGATGGCACCACGGCTCGGCGTGGGTCTGGCTGGTGGGGGTGGGGATGCGTGGGCCTGTGGCCAGTCCCCTGGCTTTCCCGTGGTCTGCGGGGGGGAGAAAGGGTTGTCGTCCTGGGTCCCGACGAAAGGATGCAGAGGGGCGGGGCGGGCCAGTGTGTGGCCAGAGGCTTGGGACAGAGAAGAGAGCCATTTGGAGGGGGATTTCATAGTTGCTTCCAGCCCAGCTGTCAGTGGTCCGGAGAACCCCAGTGGCCCCAGGACCCTTTCGTTCTTGTTGCTGTCGGGTCACAGAAGCCCGAGATGGCTTCGAAATGTTGTGCCTTTCCCCCAGAGAGAAGATGAGAACGGAGGGGCTGGCATAACCTCTTGAGCTATATTGATGCGTGGCCCTTGCCCACCCTGCTCCGACCACAGCACACCGGGTCCTGTGTGCCACTGCCCGGGAGGAAGGGCAGACTCGGATGGCAGAGCGGCCCGAGGGTCATGTCTCGGTGTCTTGTCTCATGCGTTGCTGCAGCGAGTCTGACTTCCGAGGGATGCGGTCCACATCGGGCGCATTCCTGTCATACTACGCTCAGCACTCATCGGAACACGGTCTCATTTACTGGATTGTTCCGGTCGCTGAGTCTCACTTTTCCCAGCAGAACATTCGGGGTTCCGAGAGCGTGGGTATGTTCTTATATTTATTTTAGCGAATAGCAGTCATCCTAAAGCCGCCCAAATAAAAGCCCCGTAAATATTAGTGGACGGAAGTGGCATGCAAGGAGGTAGGTCAGTTCCCGGTAACGAGGTTGTCTTGAGCTGGGATCCGCTCCCAAACGGCACCTGCTGCTTTCTCAGGGGTGAAGAGTGGCCCACGAAACAATGCGCTTTTGGTATTTCTTTCATACATTTAATGAAATAATAATATCTTCAATGATGCCGACATGAAATGTGTCTCTCTTCAATGTTGTTAAATCGCCGATTTATTTAAGTATTTCCAAGGTCCTGGTTACTCCAAATGTATCTCTGAAACAAACTGTAGTTGCGATATTAGGTAACATTATTTTATTCTAATTTTTTAAAGTTATTTATTTTTGAGAGAGAGCAAGAGGGGGGAAGGGGCAGAGAGAGAGGGAGAGAAAGAATCCCAAGCAGGTTCCTCACCGTCAGCACAGAGCCTGATGTGGGGCTTGATCTCCCAAACCATGAGATCGTGACCTGAGCCGAAATCAAGAGTCAGACGCTCAACCGACTGAGCCCCCCAGGTGCCCCTAGATAACATTATTTTAAACGGAGAAGTGTTTTTGTGAAATATTTTGTGTGTAAGTCTGCTGTGTGTGAAGTAGATCATGATAGCAAAGAGATCATTGTATTCTAGTTTCAAAAGCCATCTCAGCGAAGTTTCTCTAATTAAGAAATCCAGCAAGCGTGAGTGGGACTCTTTCAAAGGCTCTGGGTACAGGGGCGCCTGGGGGGCTCAGTCGGTTAAGCATCCGACTTCGGCTCAGGTCATGATCTCACGGTTTGTGCGTTCGAGCCCCGCGTCGGGCTCTGTGCTCACAGCTCAGAGCCTGGAGCCTGCTTCGGATTCTGTGTCTCCCTCTCTCTCTGCCCCTCCCCTGTTCACACTGTCTCTCTCTGTCTTTCAAAAGTAAATAAAAAAGATAAAAAAAAATTTTACACAAAGGCTCTGGGTACAGTTAAAAGCCACCTAGTCCGCTCCTACGTCATTCCTGATCGTCCCCTGGCCTTGCCTCGTGCGGGTGAAGAACAGGGGTGTGGTGGCCGGACAGGGCAGCCCTGCTCCCCTACTAAGGCGTCTCACCCCTGCGGTCCAGAGCGCAGATCCACACTCACCACCACGCAGCCGGAAGCCTGAAGGGCAGGCGTGCGGCTGGGCGCTCCCTTGGCCTTGTTCACACGCCCACAGGAAAGCAGTTCCGAGGGATACGACCGGTTTCCGGCAACACACCTCTTCCCTTGCATGAAGCAGCTTGAAACGCACCCACTTGCCCCTTTTAATTAAGTTACAAAACCTCAGAAAAGGGCATAACATTTTTGAAATTGGTCTCCTGGAATAAAAATCGTCCCTGTGAAAATGTATTTGCAGCTGTGCCCCTAGGATGATAGATTTTTCACATAAACCGGGGGTCGGTAAACACCGTGTACCTTATAAAGAGCTGAACAAGTCCTTGCTCATCACGGCGCTTAATTGCAGTGGTTGTATCAAAGCCGCACCAACTGAGTCAGCAACCACAAGTGAGGCTCTGGGTTTTACCGAGGTGCTTCTAGCCTTGTTTTTCCACCTGTTAAAATGAAAGATTCTTGGAATATCTAATATGTAAAGCTTGTTTATGATGCAAATATACAGATGCCCTTTCATCTCTGAAGGGCTTTGATGTCGTGATACGGAAGCTTTCAGCACCACCTCCTCACAGACACGCACCGAGATGTTATCTGGTTCACAGACCTGGGTGCCCAGTGTAAACACGTGGGAGCCAATTACGGGGTACTTGTGCGTTCTGTACTTTTGATGAGGAATTTGGCCACTTCGAAATTAATGGAAGGAGGAGAAGAGTGTGTTCATTTGTTTTTCTTTAAGCGTTTGGCATTCCATCTGGAGCATCCAGGTGAGGGAGGCTGAGATGGGAAAATGACGCAGAATCTCAGGGTTCATTCAGTGCCTCTCGAGCAACCTGGGAAACACCTCCTCAAATATTCGACCTCGGGATACGGTCACTCTTGCCCGCAGAAATGTGAATTCCCTCTCCTATTTAGAGAAGACGAATCTTTCTCTCTTTTTTAAAAAAAAAAAATTAACGTTTATTCATTTCGAGAGACAGAGAGACAGAACATGAGCGTGGGAGGGGCAGAGAGAGAGGGAGACACAGAATCCGAAGCAGCTCCAGGCTCCGAGCTGTCAGCACAGAGCCCGACGCGGGGCTCGAACCCACGAACCACGAGGTCATGACCTGAGGGGAAGTCAGACGCTCAGGCGCCCCAAATATTTGTCATTTTAATACGTGTTTAATTAAGAAGCTCAGTGTTTGTGTCTACCACAGTCCCAGCTTTTAACTTGGGTTGGGGCTACCCAAATTTTAAAATTTGGGCACGGGCTGGGCGTGGCTTTTTAAAGGACTCCTGGGTTATCCTCATGTGCCACCAAGGGTGAAAACCACAGATTTACTGAACCATGCCATGTTTCCATGTCGTTTTATTCATTTAGGAGTATTTTATTATTCAATAAAATACTGAGCGCACGTGCACAAAGAAACCTACGTTTCCCAAGTTAAAAACCCAGAAAGGATAGTTGACACTTTCGTCTTTTGTTCATTAGATAATCTTTGAATAAATAAATGTAAAGTTGAATAAAAGCTGTATAAACATGCCAGAATTTAATTTTAACTACTTCAATGTCTGCTGGAATGGCTGTTAATGTGTGTGACCAAAATAGAACTTTAAAGAGAGAATATTGATTAATTAATTCCTGTAAAGAGAGAGAAAATTCTGGGGGGTGAGGGGAACTCCTCACATTCAAGCTCCCTGGAAATTTCCTCTGAAACTTTCTTCTCCTTTATTTAAAAACCTAGAAACAGTAGTCTTTGATCACCCTTTGTCCAGAATGAAAACAGCCAGGGAGTTCATGCAAGTCCGTAAATCGCAGTGCAGGAAAATAGTGCTAATCCTGGAACGTTAACATGGAGCCCCACGGATATGCGGGGAGGCGGGGAAGCTTTCACCCTCTCTTTTAAATGTGCTGTATTTATGGGGCTACAGATTTTCTCTCCAAACTGAGGCCCTGCACGCGCGGCACAAGGTCTAAGGTGAGGCTCTCGATCATTGTCGACTGACGCAGCTACGTCAGGTTTGCTACGATTTTAGTGCTAAGTATATCTTACTACAGTCTCATTTTGTAAAAGCTGGTCTTCTGCATACATGTGTTCTTTTTTACTGACCCGAATGGTTAATTAATTAGAATACCCCATCTCGCCATCATCCTGCATAATGAGAGTTTACTGTACAGCTATTTTCGGTAGCCTGAACGAGTGGAAAGCTATTCACAATGATGAGTACCTGAATCTGCTGATTGTAGACGTGGGTAATTCACAATACCCCATCAGTGGTGATGGGGAGCAGACAAGCTAATTGGCCCACTTAAAGGATGGAGCTCCCCAAAGAGGGCTGTCTTTCATGGTTCAAGTTCCATTAATCAACAAATACTCATTGCGCTCCTGCTGTGTGCCTAGCATGATGCTGGATAACAGGGTGCGAGGCATAGATAAAGGCCATGTCCTGCCGCGTCTTTCGATTCAGTCGGAGAACAAGACGTGCACCTACGATACTTCTGGTAAAAAATATAGGATTTGCGAACACCGTCACCTTATATGCTCATGAAAGAAAGCTCGCTCGCCCTGGCAGGGCAAAAAGAATAAAAGAATGTGGAAAAAGACACTTGCATGCCCCACACAGGGGTCACAAAATGCAGAGCCCAGTGAAAGTGGTGTGAACACAGAAGATAAGACGTGCCCCCGTGCGTGGCCGCCTGACACGTCCCGTGTCTCAGATAAGGAATAGCCACCAAGACCCTTCTCAGCTCCTGGAGAGGGAGGGTGTCCTCTCCGGCTGTGCGGATTTGGGCTTTTGTTCCGTTTCGTTTGTGTTTCCTACTGACCCTGAGATTTTGCTCCCAGGAACGCAGAATGCACACAGTGTGGAAAACACCTTTCGGCCCGGGGAGACCTGGACCCAGGTCGGAGTCTGAACACAATGTGAGGGCATAAGCCGCTTCCGTTGGACGAGGCGGTTGCGCCTTGGAAATCTGCCCATAGGCTAGACCCGCTCATGCTTCCGAATGTGTGTTTTTAAAAACAGTTTCGCTCGCTTACAGGTCCCAGGCTAAAGCCAAAGTAATATTCCGCCTGCAGTCTCGCCGTCTGAGGGCAGCCTCGGTGTCCCTGCCTGTGTGTGGGGGCAGCGTGCCCTGTGCTTCCGGGTCCGTCCCACCACATCCATACCTTCCTGCTCTCCTGGTCAGAAGCTCCACGAAGCCTGGGGCCTGTCCAGACTCTGGGGCAAGGAGAGTGGGAGCGGTGGACGTGGCAGGTGCCCCTTCAGACATCACCTGATGGGGCGCCTGGTGGCTCAGTGGGTTAAGCGTCCGACTTCGGCTCAGGTCCTGACCTCACAGTTCGTGGGTTCGAGCCCCGCGTCAGGTTCTGTGCTGACAGCTCGGAGCCTGGAGACTGCTTCCGATTCTGTGTCTCCCTCTCTCTCTGCCCCTCCCCTGCTGATGCTCTCTCTGTCTCTCTCTCTCTCTCAAAAATAAGTAAACATTAAAAAAACTTGAGGCATCACTTGAATCACTTTCTGTCCATGGATGTTTGTGAAATCAATTCTCCTTAGCTGTGCACGCCTGTGACACCCGTGTCCGTCCACCTATGTAGCCACGAGCAGTCCACAGCCTGGGGGGGGGTGTGGTGTGTGTGGTTTCGGTCTGTCCCCTTCCAGGCTGGGGTGAGAAAGGCACGGGGGCGGCCTGGGGCGGGAGTTTGTGTCATATCGCGCCGGATCTGACCACACACTCTGGTCGCGTGAACGCTCCTTGGCACCGACCTTGTGCTAGAGCAGTAAGAGTTGAACTCAACTTAATGGCAGGTTTTAAAAAGATCAGAATAAAGGTAACATGAGGCAGAAACTATTTCGAGTAACACTTGATAGTCCGCATAGGAACTTTCATTGGAAAGGAAATTGTTCTGCCAAAAAGTGATTAGTTCCCTCCAAGACGGGCTCTCATTTTTAAATTCAGCCTCACAATGCAATATGTTACCCTGCTTTCGTTTCAGCCCCACTTATCTCTCCCACTTGGGCTCATTTCACATACTTTTGATTTGATTTACAAATTTGCGATTGGATTTTAGAGGCATTATGGAGTCCACGCTCCTGCCAAGATCCCCATCACAAGTTTCTATGTTCAGCTTTTCTGGTATCACTTGTCATTCTATATTCCTGTCGGGACATCACCGGAGCGCTCGCGGAACAGTTCACCGCAGGGCGCCAGTGGCAGGGGCGGCGGGCGAGCTCCCAGCTGGACCGTCACGGCACAGGTGGCGGCGCCTTCTCGGATGCCCCGTGTCCCGAGATCGTGCCTCGGCGCAGGGCGGCCCAGACCACGCTGTGCCCGCGCTCGCGGACCCTATGCAGTGTGTGTGGGCTTTTGTCCGTCTTGTTCTGTGTGTTCAGGCAAACTCCGAGTCACGTGTCAAAGCCATCAGCTCATCCCGGGAAAGGACCCACAAGGCAGTACTGGATCAAAAGTCAAAAGTGTATCGACAAGTCCGCGCTGCCGTGAGTTGGCAGAAAAGGACATTAAGACATTAGCAGCATTGAGAAAAGAGCGTTCTCTCTTGCCTACAGCTGGACGGCGAGCTGATGTCCATATGGACAATATTTGAACTCCCATCGTTAACACTAGGTTTTGTGTAAGCATCACTTGACTCACTTCCTGGGTTGGGGGGAGGACGGTGCTGGTGGAGAGCAGGTGAGCGCTCGCCAGGATAGCGCCACAGCCTCGGGGAGGTGACGGGGATGCCTGGCCCCTCCTAGGTCGTTCCCTCCTTCCCGGCCCTGGTGTTTCCCTCTGCGCGCCTCTGCCACCCTGGAATTTGGGGTGAAAACCACATCATCTGTCAGCCCCTCCCAGGCGAGGCCGCATCTACACAGCCTGTTCTGTGCCAGCTGGCGGGGCGGACACCCTGGCTTCTCCGCTCACGCGCCCTGCCTGCCCCGCGCTGCCGGGTTGTAAGGTCACCGGGCTCTGGGTTCTTACTGCCGTGTGTGCTGCTGAGGAGCAGCCCAAATGGGGTTTCGCTTTTCTGTTTCTTAATATGGTTGCAAGGATGATTTCCGTCTCTCCTCCTCTTGGCGATCTTCCACCAGAAGCCGCAGCTACCCTGCCCGTGTCCCGGGGCATCCCGCCGCCTCTCCCGCTCCTGGTGTCGCGGGCTGGCACCTGCCGCCCTCCACCTGAGGCCCCCTCTGGCTGCGCGCGCTGGCTGGCAGCGCCCCGCGGGAGGGCGGACGCTGGTGCGCGGTGCCCCGGGGTCCTCGGCGGCGGACGTGGTGGGTCAGTGCCGCGGCCTTCTCGTCTCTCAGGTGGGGCACCTGGAGGGGCGTCTCTGCTCCATCTCCCTGGGCCCCGCGAGTGTGGCCCGGGCGCCTGCCGCGGACACTCAGGGTTCCGCTCTGTGCCTCTTCTGCTGCCCGTGCCGTTTCCAGAGGCTCGTCCTCACGGCCCCGCGGCCCAGCCCTGCAGGGGCCTCGGGTGTCAGCTGTCTGCGCTTCCTCTGGAGACAGGGCGGCACAAGAGACACAGTCCCGTCTAACAGAGTGTCGTCTAGAGCGCTGGTCCGTTCCCTGTGCCTCCGTCTCCGCCTCCCTGCTAACCCCGCACCACGCACACACTTTCCGTTTGAGAAACTTGATTTTTTTGTCCAATAATGTTCCTTTGGCATTTCCCCAGGTATTTCGGTGTTCTTCAACAGCACGGGAGGATCCCGTCGTAAGAACAGCAGAGCTTTCTCGTCACCCTTGCGGTGAATACTGCCTTCGGTACCGGAATCCCTGCTTTGATGACAGTCTCGGTGGCCTTCCATGACGCCTTAGCATCAGCCCCTTGGGCTCGAAGCCTCCAGACCAACGTGCTTCATGTTTTTAAGGCTTTTGCTACACTTTCCAGATTGACCTTCAGCAAGTTTACACCAATACTGTTGGCACGTGACACTTTCCATTTCCCCAAAGACTTGACAAAGGTGGGTTTTAACCTCTGCCAGCTTGATAGGGAAAATGCAGTCCTGTGAATTCTTTTCTTTGAATTAACTTGCTTTGTTTTTTAAAGTTTTATTTTATTTTATTTTGAGAGAGAGAGAGAGAGAGAGCAAGCTCTGGCAGTGCACGTTTTACCGTGAAATTTTCAGTTACGTTTATACTTTTTGCCAGATTATTTTTGTATAAATCTTAGACTCATTCATCTAATTATAAAAGCAGCAATCAAGCTATTTGAAATGGAAATGGTAAATGAAATTACAAGACACAAGTTAACTTGAAGGTTGGAAGTGTCATAATCCTTAGTTTAACAGATGTGGTAGACATGCTCTAGCTTTCCATTTCTGTAAGTCCTTTTGTACGTGTCTCAGGTAAGTTTTTAAATCTTTTTCATATGTGCCTCGCATATTTCCCAAGATGCTTTACATTTCTAGATATTTTCTACTTTGTTATAATTTCTTAAGTGAGACCTTTTAAATTCTATTTCTTAAAGTATAGAAAACAAAGAAACGAGAAATCACAAAATGGAAATTATAAATATAACAAGAAAAATAAATATCAGTTATAACAATAAATACAAAAGGGTTATGATTTTGAATGAAAAACAAGGCCTATCATCATGGTTCAGAAGGAAAAACAAACCACTCATAAAATACATACCTAAAGAATGAGTGGGCTTAGGCAAAAGTACATCAAGAAAGCACAGAGACTAAGGCATGATGTTACTACTAAAATGTGATTAAAAGTGAACGTCGTGATGTGAGACTGAAGTGTTTGTCCTATATTTATAAAGGTGCAATGAACAACAGTGTTTTAGCAATCATTAATCTTTAGTGCCCTCAGCTAGTGGAGGGTGGACAATAAATCTGATTATAAGCAGAAAGAGTAAACATTTTTTTCCTATGTTATTTTCAACAAGCCTCCTTGTTTTACTATTTGCGGTTCCTTCTACAAACCACATGTAATGGACTTAAATGCACAGTGTGAAGTAATAAGGCCTTTAAAAATATGTATCGTATCTAATTGTCCTAGAACTTTTCATTACAAAGAATACCTTCTCCCCACGTCCTAGTGCCGCATTTGTATTAAACAAAGTGACTGTACATTTATGGGTCTATTTCTGTCTGTCCCCTCTGTTCTGGTTGTCCATTTGTTTATTGTTTTGCCAATCCCGCATCATATTAATTACTGTAACTTTAAAAGATCTTAATGTGTAGTAGAGCATGTCTTCTGCTTTGTTCTCCTTCAAGAGCGTGTTGGCTTTTCTTTGCTCCTTGAATTTTCATGTAATTTTAGAATCAGCTTGTCAGGTTTCTAAAAAAAGGTCTTCTGGGTTTTGATTAGCATTGTGTTTAATATATAGATCACTTCTGGTGAATTAATATCTTTACCAATATGTAGTCTTCCAAGCCACAAATACTTGGACTTATTTAGTTGTTTAGTTTATAATCCTCCTTTACAGTTTTCTGCAGGGAAGTCTCGCATATCTTCTGTAAGGTTTGTTCACAGTTATACATATTATTTGGTGCTACTGTAAATGGTCTTTGTTTCTACTCTACTAAAGAAGAGTCTGAGACAAGGACAAGGGAGCAGGAAGCTTATTTAGAATGTGGTCCCAAGAAGCAGAGCAGCAAGCATGGGACAGGAAAGAGGAAAGCCAATACTGCAGATGTCATTGAGCCGGTGCCACTGTGGACAGCCGGGACTCAGTCTCACGGGAGACAGAGAATGGGTCCTGGGATTTTCCTTCCAGAGGACGGGCTGGGACATCTGCCACCAACCCCGTTCCTGCAGTGGTTGAGGGTTGCCTCCAGGGCTGTTACTGCTCCTGCACTTCTGAGTGTCTGTGCACAGACTAGGAGGGCTTCCAGGGGTTGGATGAGCGCCCGGAGCGGACGAGCGGACCCCACGTGTGTGGCTGACGTGGGGTGGTGCGTGCATGCGTGTGTGTGTGTGTGTGTGTGTGTGTGTGTGTGTGTGTGTGTGGAGCTGTCCACCACGGCCGTGCTGAAGTCAGGCTGGCCAGCGGGGCGCAGCACAGGGCACTGCAAACACGTGCTACGTCACCTTTTCTCTTTTCTAAAAATTATTTGCTGTCAGTATGAAGGGAGCCAATTGATTTTTTATAGGTTGACCACAATCCAGTAACCCTCCTAAATTCACTTATCAATTCTAGTAATTTATCTATAGATTCTCTTGGATTTTGTATTTAACACGATTGCATCAACTGTGAATAAAGACAGTTTTATTTTTTCTATATCAATCCTTGTGCGTCTAGTTTCCTTTTCTTGCCTAATGGAAGCATGTAGCCCTTCCAGTGTCCTGTTGGGCAGAAGTGGTGAGGGTGTGGAGAGAACTCTTACATCTCACAAGGGAGGATGCTTGATGTAGATCTCTTGAAGATGTCTTTGATCTGGTTGAGAGCATTCTCTTCCATCCGTAGTTTTCTAGAAGCAATAGATTCTAAGTGGATATTGAATTTCACCATTTTTAAATTCTGTAGAGGTGGTTTTCCTTCTTTTTCCTGTTTGTGCTGAATTACCTTGGAATTCACTGCTGTTCAGTTATTATGAAAAGGTCATTTGTAAGACATGGCATTGATGGAGACACCTCTGAAAGAGATCTTGTACACCTAGAGTTTTCTTAATTTTATTGTTATTTCCAAAATTAACTGCCCGCAGACCTCTGGGTGAGGCCTCTGGGCCCCTTCCCAAAATAAGATTTCTCAGTGCGTAAAATAACACACATAGAATTTCAAAGGAAACAAATTATGTTGAGCTGTGTTGTTTCAGAGGAAACATATGTTGAAGAAAATATGAAGCAAATTTGAGGCATAGTAACATATGTACTTTTAGAGCAGAATCACTCAGTCATAAGACCTGGTGGCTTCGCGCCACTACGGTTCTGGGGCGGCGCTGAGCCTGGGAGCGGGTTTAGGAGATGTTCTGCAATTGTCCCTTGACACGAAATTTTCTGTGATCGCACAGGTGACAGGTTGGGTTGCCTACATTCATCATTGATGGGACAGTAGAGTTCAGGAACAGGTCAATGAAAATAAAGATGTGCTTTTTCCATTCGCTCAAGACCCCTGGGTTCTCTGTGGGACCCTGTGGGGCTGTTCTCCCCCCTCGGAGCACTCACACCCGCTGGCCCACATCCCTCCCGGCACGCGCGGCTCCGTCTCATCCTTTAGGATGTGTTTATGGCATCACCCCTGCATCCCAAGTCCCCCGCCACCCTCTGTCAATATATGCGTTCACGTTCTTCCGCACACTTCATTCTGCACATATGCACGGACTGTTCTGTCCTCCACCGCACGTCCATTGCTGGCCTGGTGCTGGGTACGTGGGAGGTGGTCATCCCTGTTTGTCCGAGCCTAGAAACTTGGACCTAGACCAGTGGCCCTGGCTAGGACACACACGGGACTTGAGAGAGCGGGGTGCTGGACGTCACTGCCACTCCCGGCTCACCGTACTGTTGTTATCCTCATTCTTCTAAGTGTAGCACTCACTTAAAAATTTAATTACATTGTGTTGTACTTGTTTTTTTTTTTTTGAGTTTATTTATTTTGAGAGGGAGAGAGAGGGAGAGAGAGAGAGAGAGAGAGAGAGAGAGAGAGGATGAGCAGGGGAGGGGCAGAGACAGTGGGAGAGAGAGAATCCCAAGCAGGCTCCACGCTGTCGATGCGGAGCCTGACATAGGGCTCCATCCCGTGAACTGTGAGATCATGACCTGAGCCGAATCAAGAGTTGGGCGCTTAGCCGACTGAGCCAGCCAGGTGCCTCTTGCTGTGTTGTACTTATTTCTAAAAGCACCAATTAATCGTTTTCTTTTTAAGTAAAGTGTGTTTTCCTGTGCCTCTGTTGGCAGCCCGGTCCTTCTCTTCCTGCCTGGCAGGACCACACGCTGTGCCAAGTGCCCCGAGGCCTCAGCTGATGGCTGCCTGGGGTGGGGGGGGGTGGAGAGGGGGCAGCCTGTCTGCGCGGAGCCCCTGTGGGGCGGGCGTGGGGTGGGGGCAGCGCCCTGGCTCTGGCTCGGGCACAGCCCAGCGCTTCACCTTCTGGGGACACCTTTGGAGAGCAAGAACGGGCTGGTGATGTCCGAGGGGGGCGTTTGCTGCTTGCACAGCCCCAGATGGAACACAGCCCGGGTCTAAAGGGTGGTGTCGGTGGCATTCATGATGCCGCCCCCGGGCCAACTGTCATGCTCACTTCTGTGTCTGACAGTGGGGCACACCCGTTCATAAGCTTCGCTCTCGGCACGCCGTGCCCCACGCTTAAGTGCTGCTGGACCCCAGCTTCCATAGAGGCGGCGTTTTTGGTAAAACTTCTCATGAGAGCTCTCAGCGTCTCCACGCTTCCTGCCCCTCCTCCTTCAGGCTGTGAACTGAGCTCTCATTAACTGTCACAGCCCAGGTTTGCTGGGGCATCGCTGGCCATCTAGACGTTTGGGCCAGACCTCAAGGAGTCGGGGAACAGGATGGATGGAAACACGTTCAGTGGCCCTTAGAGAATTGGGTTCTCTTTTGCAGAGAAGATAGTGAATAGAATACAGTTGTGATTTTTTTTTCCTGGTTGAGAAAAAAAAAATCACACGATTTTGTGTGCCGTCTCTACGGGAACACGTTCCTTTTCAAGCACAGTGTTGGTTTGGCATAATAAACAACCTGCTATAAACACCTTCGCATTTCCTCCCACATGAAAGGAAAAGAAACCAATTTTTGCCCCCATTTCAGCATTTCATTCCATTGCAGAGGACTTTGGGCTCAGAAGGAGACACATACCATAGTGTCTCTAGTCCTTTTGAATTCCAAACATACTTGTAAATCCCCACCTCTTCTGAAAGTCCTGGCTCTTATCTGTGAAGCACGCCGCTATTTTGTGAGACAAGAATTCATGAGAAGCACAGCTCGCCTTCGAGTGATCTTTTCATTCGGCCACAATCAAACAAGAATCACGCAAGATGGCACACACTTTCTAGCTCAGACGGACACTTCATTGTCGGTTACAAAACCATTTTGATTTCGCAAAAGCCCATTAAATGTTGGCACCTGATAAATATTGCTTGATGTCATTATAATCAACACCTGCTGTCTGCTGAGGCGGCGACACATTTGCCCAAATTAATTGGAGGGAAATGATGAAAGACAGCTGTTCTCAGCGCTGGGCCCTGTAAAGGAGCCGCGCTCGGCCGCGTACCTCCCTCCCCGCTCCCCGGGGGGGCGTGCCGGTGGTCTGAGCCCGTAGGAGCACCGCGCACAGAGCGGCAGAGAGCATCGGGAAGTGTGCGGATACCACTCCTGTAGCCGTGTCACAGACCCTTAACACGGTTCCACATCAGGAGAACCGACCTCCCCCTGGACAACAGGGCGTTATCGCCGAGACGCTGTTTCTTCGGTGTCTCGTCCCTTCCTGGTGTACCTGGTGGAAAAGTCGGCCCTTCTGCACGGAGGCCGGGGCGGGGGGTCCGGCCAGCTTCCGGGGCTGGATCCCGGGGGGGAGGCGGGACAGTCACCGCGGGGGGACGGGTTCACTGCCTGGCACCCTCGCGGGCACACTGGCCTCCACAGAGATGGTGAGAAGTTAGGTGTGCGTCCTAACTCCCGGAAAAACTAGTTCACAGCACGTGACCCTGGTCAGGCAGAGAGAGGAATCGCCTTTATTTAAAAACAGAGGGCGCCCTAGGGAGGAGTGAGGAGGGGCCATCTGGTGCAGCTGTCCCCCCAGACCCAGAGGGGCCACAGGCGGATGGCAGCACGTGTGGCCGGCGCACAGCGGGAGGAAGGGGGTGAGCTGCCGTCGCGGTGACCGAGGAGGTCCCCTGAGGGCCCTGTGGCTTGGAGATGCGGGGCCTTCCCTTGTAGGACGGGAGGGGCAGCACGGAGCCAGGAATGACGTGGACACTGACTCGCGTCAGCGTCTGCCTCTGGAGGGGGGTCTGTGTGCGGCCACAGGGCAGAGCGTCCCTGCAGAGCCTTGACTGCGGCTTTGTGGTCACGAGCCAGTGAACCAGCTCCGGGCGCTGCCACCGTCCGTGCGACAGGGACAGGGACACGGGCGGCAGTCCCCAGCATGGCCGCCGGCCCGCTCTGAGGTCAGAGAGACCTGCGTGCGAGTCGCAGCCCCTCCGCTCGCTCCTTCATTCCGGATGAGCTCCTGGGCCTCCCTAGGACTCTGTCCTTATCCTGAAAGTGGGGATAATGACACTGCCCTCCATGGAGTCAGACGCGGTGGCCCATCCGTGCGTGAAGTGTTGGGTGTAACACCCGTCCTCTGATGCACGACGAACGTCACAAGTGAATCACGGGAAAATAACACGCGAGGCGGCGGAGTCCTTGGAGAAGATGCAGGCGTGAGAAGCAACGGCTCGGCGCACGCACACGACCTCGGACCACCTGCTCCGACGCAGCCCCGCTCAGCTGCCCTAACCTCACCCGGCACTTCATGCTTCTGGGGGTGGAGTGTCCGGTATTTTCACACAATCTAAAGCTGAATGCCAGACAAAATATAAACAGAGGGACGAGAGGGAGGAGCGGCCGGGCGGGAGGTGCTGAGAGGGGGGGCGGGCAGCGGGTTGGAGTGCGGTCATTGGCGTCGCTGGTGAGGGCTCTCTCTCCCACGACGGCCTTCGGGGGGTGGCTGGGGGCCGCCGGAGGGGCAGGGAATGTGGCTGGAGTGGCTGACGCTGTTCTGACTCTCACAAGGGGGGTCTTTCCCGAAAGACCAGCGTTAGCGGGTGTCTGAATCGAGACACACCCGCACAGCCACACCTGTGCACACGCACATCTAGGTGGTCGTCCGAGTGAGGCGCTCGTGTGCGAAGTGTATTTCTGCCACGCCTGCCCCGCCGGGCCCCGCCGGGCCCTGCCGGGTGCGCGTCCCCCCCACCGTAGGCCCGGAGCGCAGGGATGGCCCGGGGGGTGGGGGGGACATGCAGGACCCGGGGGCGTCTCTGTCCCGGATCCCTCCACCCTGCCGTCGTGGAAAAGGCAGCTGAGGGTCAGGGACGCCCGCTGAAGGCAGTGCCGCTCGGAGGCGGACTGCAGACACTTCTGATTTCAGGACAAGTGACGGCCGTTGGATAGGTGGTGTCCGATGATCGTCGGGCGGCCTCTCCGAGAATATCCTCACGCTGGACGTGTCTCCGCGCAGGCAGCACAGTGTTTCAGGACAGGAGGGAAAGCAGCCCAGTCATTCCAGAAGCTTCCTGTTGCACAGTTCGGAGGCTCAACCCCTGCCTTGCTCCCAAGGATGACAAGTGCGCCTGTCTCCCTGGGGAGGGCGGCCGGACTCAGTGGGGGCTTCTCTGCTCCCGGGCGCGGTGCACAGCTCGGGCGTGCAGCCCCCAGGTAGAGAAAAACTGTGCCCAGAGACTCCTTGCTTGTGGAAATACCCAACCTTCTTTCTTGTGCCGTGAACCCAAGGTTATGAAGGTCTGAGATCCAGGACTCAGGTGTGAGAAAGTGCCTGCCCAGGGAGTGCCCGGCTTTGAAGAGGGCATGGGGACCCCTCCTTGGGTGGCCTCGGCCAGAGGCTGTCTGTGCTGGTCCCGGCCCCTCCGATCATCGGGCAGAAAGCCCTTTACGTGGGTCAGACCATCCATCAGATAGTTTCCATGGAACTGTACATTTTTTAACGATTTTTCTTCAGAAGGAGGTTGGGCTAAAAAATCACTCTGGTTTTAGACACATCTTTCAAAACACAAGCAAATTGCAGGCTTGTTATTGCTATGATTTCTCTTCCGGGCTTCATCTCGCTCCTGGAACGCAGGATGGAAAATGAGGGGAACCCAGGGAAGGAAAACCGACCTGGGGGCTCTGTGCCCTCACCCGTCCCACCGAGAGGCCCCGGGCAACCCTTCCCGAGCTCTCTCCTTGGGAACTAACGCCCTTTCCTCCTTTGAAGAATGATGAAATCACCTTAACTTTTTCCAGTGCCTGAGAGTTAAAAGCTGCCTCTCGAAGCTGCGGTCCTTTAAAATCCGCGGAGTAACGTGCTGCATCAGGCTCCGTGAGGCTGGCCCCACATGAGGTCAATACTTGTCTGAAAGCAAACACACTCTTCGAATACAAGGTCAAAGCAAAAGAATGCCCTCCCCCCGGCTTCCCCAGCCCCTCATCTCCCTTCAGAGACGGAGGTGGTGACCTGGCTCCTAGGGCAGGTCAGATGCGTGTCATGGCAGACACTGGAGTTAATATTCAACTAAAAAGCAATAGATTAGATAACTATTGCACGCTTTTAGTGCCTATTAATTTCGTGGCTGTTTTGCCCCTCCTTTTAGGGGGCCGGAAAACACCGCGGTTTCCCGTGGCGAGTTCTCAGGTGGATCCTTTGTGCTGCCGTGGCCGGCGACGGACGGGGCTGACACGCGTAATCCCCTCGGATGCCGCTGCGGCCCCGTGTCGGGCGGGAGCCCCACGAGCAGGGTGGACATTCCCCTTGTCGGGAGATTTGTGCTGGCTTATGCTAGCACAACAACGACGCGGTGGTATTTGAAAACGAAAGGATTACCTGGTCTTTGTAAAATGAGGAATTTAGTTTTGGGGAGGGGCAGCGGGACGGTGATTTATTTTTTGTTGCTGTTCCTATGAATCCTTTGATACGTCAACTTCTGTCACTGGGTATTAGGACACTTGTAATTTCCCGAACCAACCCAGCTGAAGTTCATGTGGCCTCACGTAACGTATGTCAAACAGCCGCGCGGCAACAATGCCCGCGCTATCGTGAGCTAGAGCGGGAGGGGCTGCTTGGTCCCTCGAGGCCTACAGTGAATTAAATTCGGTGTTTTAGGGGACAAGCCGCCGTCCTCCCCGCATTGATGAGCAGTGGGGAGAGGGCTTCCTGTAGTTTCGGCTTCGTTCCAGGAAGAAATGATGAAACCAGCTTCTCCTGAGACTTTTGGTCACTTTCTGAGGAAAGCTGGTCCCGCTCCAGTGACAACGCACATCTGATCCGGCCGGTGCTCGGAGTCAAGGCTTTCCATGCCGCACGTCCCTGACAGGGGGAGCGCTGAATTTGGGGTACAATACAGCAGGGCCCCAGCTGAGTTAGCTTTCCTTCCGCCTGGCGCCTGCTTCCTCCAACCTGCTGAGCCGAGCCCCCCAGAGCAGGGCCCCCATACTTGGCACGGCCGGCGCCTCATACACCCGTGGTCTGCATCCGTGGAGTGCGTGGCAGGTGAGTGTGCCCCACTGTCCGTATGATGAAGCCCTGAGGCCCCGGGAGGGAGCACGCAGCTGCCTGTAGCAGCCGGGGCCTCACGCTCCGGCTTCCAGGCTCTGGGTGCAGCATCTTTGAAGAATCGGGCATATTTACACTGATGCGTGGCTCGCCGCTGTCACTTTCCCATGATAAGCAAACAAACATACGGACGAGAAACAACTTCAACACCAAAACCAACGTGGACACAATAACAGATTCCTGAGAGGCTCGGTGTGTGACTTTCTGTAAGTGGCGGCGGCGGCCAGCGTGTTTCTCTCTTCCCGAGTGACAAGAGCACGTAAGAAAACACGTACACGTGTTATCTTCTCTCTTTTCTTGGTCGTGGTGCTGCCGTGTGCAACAGATTGACTTCAGAGAGCGCTTTCCGTGGACGCTCGGACGGGAAGCACAGGGTATCGTCAGCTGCAAGAATCATAACGAGCTTTGAGTCTGGGGAGGGTCCTGGCACCACTTCTTCTTTTTAATTTTTCTATTAAATTTTTTAAATGTTTATTTATTTTTGATAGAGAGACAGAGCATGAGCAGGGGAGGGGCAGAGAGAGAGGGAGACACAGAATCCGAAGCAGGTTCCGGGCTCTGAGCTGTCAGCACAGAGCCCAACGCGGGACTCGAACCACGAACTGTGAGATCATGACCTGAGCCGAAGTCGGACGCTCAACGGACTGAGCCACCAGGCGCCCTGGTCCTGGCATTTCTTCACAGGAAACCCGAGGTGAGCACAGTGCCAGGCTTCACAAGGACAGTCGGTTACGGGGGCAGGGGTGGGGGGCAAGGCCCAGCGACGCAGACTTGTGTCCTCTCCCCGGCAGACACCGCCTCTTGGCCTGGGCTGTGGTCATGCTCACAGGGGCTGTGCGTGGCCAGGGAACGTGTGGCTCCTACAAGGCGCCAGCTCACGTCGTCCCCTTTCTCGGGAAGTCTCTCGTGTAGCACTGACACCCCCCCCCCCGGCCGTGGTTTACCCGAAGGTAAAGCTGGACGGTCTGCTTGCGGCTTTGGGTGCTATCTGTCTCAGAGCAGGACATTTTCGTGGAAAAGAAAGTTTATTACCGAGCCATCTGGTAATCAGAAACAACAGAAAATGGGGTCGTGCATTTCCCGCTATTAATTATGCATCAGGATCGTATGGCCTGAACTCCGGCAGGCGCGGTGCACAGAGGCACAGGGGCTCCTTTCTCGGCCCCGGGAGGCACAGCCGCGTGACCAGGCGGCTTCCGGGCCCGTCGGCTGGTCTCAACATGGAGGATGCTGGTGCCGTCTACTAGGGAGAGTTAGATAAGCAGCGGGGACAACGGGGCGAGGCCTCGGAAATCTGTGAGACAGGCGTTTGGTGTTTTCTCTTTAACCTGGCACCCTGCGCTCTCTGCGTCCTCGTGCCGAACCCCTCCTTGCCCACTGTCTTGTGGGCCTTCCCCTCCCGGGCCTGTTTAATTCCAGTTTGCCTCCCATTTGCTGGCTGGCGTTCTAACCACGCTTGTCTTGCTGAGCAGAGTGGAGGCCGGGAAATGAGCAGTCTGGTCACAGACGACAGTCGTGCAAACAGAGGCTCCCGCCTTTCGCCTCCATCTAGGCACCTGCACGTGCACAGACACACAGACACACGCACACACGCACACACGCACACACGACCTTGAATTACGCTGTGTTTCTTCATCTGTGCTCTTCACACTGTTCTGCGTGGCCTGATCGTGGACAAAATGAAGCAGAAAGCAGTTTTTATTTTACTCTAAGAAAGCTGAGAGAAGGCTGTAGTATATTTATAAAAGGGGCTCCCCTAAAAGGTAAGAATAAAATAAAAGGCAAAGAATTCACGGTGCAGACCCTGCTGCCATCACGATGCCAGCTGGAAGAGATGGCAGCAAGCTCACTCTCACATCTGGCCTCTTGGCTTTATGAGGACACAGTTTTTAGTTTCTTGGGGCGAGATCGTCACTGTATGCTTGCAACCCCCTGAGTGGCTGCCCTTGACCTGTGCGGTGTGGTGGGCCCGACGCGCTGGCCCCGGGGACAGAAGCCTTTTCCTCCACTTGCCAGCAGGCCTCCGGGCTCTGCACTGGCCCAGCCTCGGCCGTGTGTGTTCCAGAAGGCCCTGCCGGCTCCAGACCTCAGGACGGCTTACTGCTTCCCGTTTTCCTCTCCACATGTAAAATTCCACTCTGAATTTCTTGAGACGTTCTTGTTTAGAATTAGCTACGTAAAGATGGCATTTTCCATCATATCATCTTGAAAATCACCCAAAAGCAGCAAGAAAATTGAAACATAAAAATGCAAGTGCCATCTTTACAACAAAATCAGGGGACATCTGTAAGCCTGAAACACAATATATGAGGGAAGGCTGCCAAGGAGAGAGAGGGTCAAAGAGAAGCCCAGAGAGACCTCCTGGGAGGCCACTCCCAGCTGCGGATCTCAGGACACGCAGGCAGAGCCACCCTCCCCAGAGCAAGTGACCTCGCCCATGGGGGACACCAGTAATTAATTGTTTGGAATGAGGGAAGGTGATTGGGCCGGCAGCCGGAGTTCCCTGGGTGCGGTGTGGCCTGCAGTCTCGGGGATCAGAGAAGGCAGGGTTCCACTAGCGATGGTGCAGTAAGCTATGTTTGTAATCTCTATATCTCCATGTGTTCGGGGCAGGGGGGAGTGAAGCTCTTCACTGGGAGCAGCCCTGCACTGCTGCTTTGATTGACTGGAGCAGAGTAAGTCCAATGAACGTATTCATACACATAACCCTGGACATAAGGAGAATTCCCATTGGCTTAGAATATGACCTTGGATTATGTGTAGCTTCATCAAATGACACATGGGAAGGAATCTCCTTATTCAATGATAAGATATAGTTTAAAAAGTCTATTTTAAAATACCAGCGAGAAATGGATTAAGTTAACAGGATGAACACTTGGTGAGGAGAAGCTCCTATTGGAAAACTGTTGCCTAGAGGTAAGCAACAATCGCAAGAAAGCATACTGTCATGAATTTTAAAAACCACACGGTTTACCTCAATAAAACAAGAGCACAAATACAACATATAAGAGCTCTTGAGAAAAAGGTCTTACAACAGGTAATAATCAACTATAGATGGTCGGACTTTAGAAAAGAGGTGAGAAAAACTACCATGTGATCCTGCAATCCCACGTTGGGGTATATATCCAAAGGAAATGTAAAGAAAGTGTGGAAGAGATACTACACCCCCGTGTTTACTGCAGCATCATTCACAACAGCCAAGACATGGAAACAACCCAAGTGTCCTTGGGCAGATGAGTGGGTAGAGAAGATGTGGCGTATGTCACAAGCTTACTCATGTCAGTTCACTGAGAACTGGGGTTGTGTCTTACACGATCTCTTTCCTTTTGAACAGGGCATCCACAGGTCTCACAGGTATTTTAAATTATCACTAAATGAAGGGTACCCTTACCCTGTGTTGTGACCTCTGCTCCAAGCTGGTGAGACCCCTTGCAGCCCCCTCTCTTGCACACTACTGGCTCCTACCTTTGCCTCTTTTTTGCTCTACTTCTACTGCCTGACACGTCCCCGTGTTCTCTTGCACAGTCCACATCTTGCACCTCTTCCCGAGACTGGCTTGTCTCCTTCATTCTTCCGCCTTCTGAGTCTTCTCATCTCCCTCTGCAAATCCTAATATCTTCCTTCCCAAAATTTCTATTCAGGGCATTGATCTTCAAATTCTTTTGATTTGACAATTGTGGCTCCTTGTCAAAACGATAAACTCCTTGCATCCCTTTTCCAATGTATTGTAAACAACCCCTGAAATATGGCTGAGGAGAGAGTAAGGGCTTGGTAACTGTCTTTTTATTCATCGATGGGCACGTGTGGAAGGGATCGCGAGGGGCAAGCGTAAGCAGCGTTGTCTGGCTTACCAGCAACGTTGTGCTAACGCAAGCTGTGCCTAATTGTGTTTAACGACTTCATAGATGCTTAGCGGCCTTTACTGTGTATGCATTTCTGACCTTGCTCCAGCGCAGCCATACCTGATTTAGGGGATGTGCAGGCGAAAATACTGGTGGTTAAGAAGGACGGAAACGTGAGTGGTAGCAGATTAATAAATGCTGTAAAAGTGAAAGCAGAGATGAGTTTTTAAGCCTTTGGCAAGGGGAACGGTAATGATTCTCTGTGAAGTATAATCCTGAGAAAAGAGGAGTCACCTTCCCTAAAATACCCTCTCCATCCTTGATGCTTTATGATTTTCCTCTAAAACATTTACCTCTTGGCAGTGTCTCTCACACAGCGATGGGGTTGTTTTTCCAAGAGCTGAGCCAATCTCGGCATAACTGATAAATTACAACAGAAAATGAAGCTGGAGACAAAAGAATAGAGGCTGGCAACTGAAATGATTACCTAACACGCATTGTCCTCCCAATGCCTGTGCCTTCTGCCTGCTGGCTCGGCTGGGGCACCCCAAGTGGCTGAGCCCCACTCCTTAGGGAAGACTACAGATTGCGAGAAAGGGTTTTTTGAGCAAAAATAATAAAGACTTTTAGAGATCGTCTTTATAACATTCAGAGGGGAAGACACACCTGGCTTTGGCAGAATGGATTCAAAGCCTGGGGTTTCACAATGGTTGATACGCCTTTTCTCCATTTAACTCCTAAGCCCCGCCTCACCCGCAAAGTCTTCCCTGAGAATCTAAGACCCAGGAGTGAGGTTATTAGGCATTAAAATGACTTGATTTTGTAGGTGGAAGAATTGAGACCTGGATACCCATTCATCCTCCTCGGAACTGGCCGTTTTTTTCTGTACTGACTCAGTTTACCTGAGAATTAAGCGTGGCATGCCCACATTTGATTTCTGCCGTATCATCTCTGCTGGAAGTTCAGGCTCGTTGATGTAGGGAATATTTATTGTGTATTTTTATTCCTGCCCTTATATTCCCATTTCACAGGCAGCTAGAAGCAAATGGTGTGCAACGCTGGCTGGATTTCTGTGAAATAAGTGAATTACTATTAGAATATAAACTGAGGCACGTCAGACATGTTAAGAGTTTGTTTGAGCAGAAATCGATTCCAATCTGGCAGCGCCAAACTGGAAGTGGTCAGGAGGGTGCTCCCCACAGGCGGGGGCTGGGACAGACTCCGTGGAGGAAGCGTGCGGTGTGTGAGCAGCTGCTTGAAGCCCGGGTGGCTGTCTGTGACTGGCTGTCCTTCGGCTTTGATCTCACAACCTTGGGGCATCGACAGGCGTGGATCCTGGCTTGCTGACGTAGGCGCGGCGGCCTCCGTGTGTAGTGGATTGAATATTACCGGTTGGTAGGACTGTCTTTGATCGGGTTCCCGTCAGAATCATGCCGTGGGGGCTGTGCTCCCGGGATGACTCGACCCCTTCAGTTTGTATCAGTAGACACATGGCTTATTTTGAAGTTGCTGGTACCGTCAGGCCTGGGAAGCCCTCTCTGCATTTATTTCTACCGTGTTCGCAGGTTCATGTCTCCATTCGTGAAGTGGGGACGGTGCTCCTCCCAGGACTACATCAGGCGCACTCTGAGCCACAAGGACGCAGCGGCACCAGGAAGGAGGCTTGGAGCTTTGTTTGAACGTTCACGTTAACTGATGTGCGACCTCGGGCAATCCCAGACCTCCCCAGGGCTCTTCTTTCTCTGTAAAATGGAGAAATGGGACCAGACGTCTGCAGTGGCCCTTCGGTTCCGACGTGCCATGCTTGAAGCAAGAGCACATAGGAGACTGCGTGAGGGGCTTGGCAAAGGGCCTGTGGTGTGTGTTCACCCCTCCTCCTGGGACACTTGTCCATGCGAGGGTGTGACTGGATGAGCTAGCACGGTCCCTGCTGGGCCCACATCGGGAGGACTCCTACAGTCTGAGCCTGGACAGCGTCTGCTGAGCCTCTGAAGATGGATGTGCACAGCGCCCTGGTGTCGTCCTAACAGACGGTTACAGGAGCAGCGCGTCACTCGAATGAAAGGCTCTGGATAGTGTGAACCCCATTGTTTCCGCACTCTGATTCTTTCCTCTGGCAAGGTGTCCCCCTGAAGGGGGCGCCTCCCGAGTGGGGCGAAGCCCCTGTGTGTCCCTGAAGGTGGTGCCCCCCGAGGGGGTGATCCCCGGGGAACAAGGTGTCGGGGTGAGCAGCAGCCACTGACGTGAGGAGGAGGAAATGCCCCGTTCTGGGAGGAGAAAGCGGAGAGGCCACGAGTCCTGTGCGGGTTGGGCCTACGATTCTCTGCCTCCCTGTGGTCCCTGGGAGTGGCAGCAAACACCGTGTCCTTCAAACCCCGGCTCTTAGCACAAAGAGCTCAGCCGTCCACCTGCAGTCTCACGCGATGTGAGTCCATCTGGCCCTTGGCGGTGACTCTGGTCCACACTGGCAGATGAGGCGTTAAGGCCAGAGAGATCAAATGACCCCACTTGGTTAGTGGGTGTTAGGGGGCAAGGCCGCCGGCTGGTGGCTCCAACGCCTCCTTTCCTGGTGGACATAGCTCCTGGCCACTGTGTGTCCAGCTGCCTTGCGGGACGTCAGTAGGAATGGAGGCCGTTTGGCTTCATTTACCTTCGGTTTGGCACCTGACGGGAAACACATTCACGGACCAGCCACTGCTGTCGGCTCCCGGGGCTCTGGTCCTCGCTCCGCCACTCTTAGCTGGGTGACCTTGGGCGCATTTCTTCATCTCTCGGTGTTTCAGTGTCCTCTTTGCTGGAGGAAAACACCCACTGTGCAGGGTTGGTTGTTAGGGTGGCTTGGGGTCTCGTGCAGAACTGCCAGCCCGGCTCCTGGAACGGGAAGGACACCAGTTACTGCTCGCCAGTGTCACCACTAGCGCTCACTGTGGTCACTCGCAGAGAGGAACCCTCGAGATGCTTGCTGAAACCAGTGTGCCAAGTCCAGGGGGAAATCCTGGTGTAGAAGAGGAGAGGAATTCAGTTCAGTCGATCGTCTGCTTCATGAGCATCGACCGTGCACCCAGGACTCCTTGAGAAGCTGGGGGAGTTGAGCTACCAGAGCGGTCCTCACCCTGACGGGGCTCACTGCCCCAGGAGGTAGGAACCGGGCCGCAGAGCCGGACGCTACACCCAGCCGGCTGGAAGCCCGAGGACGTACGGTGCGCGGTCTCTCCCAGCTCAGCACACCAGAGCGCAGAGAGCACTTGCAGGGCCTGACCTGGAGCTGGTGACCATGAACCAGGTCCACGAGTGACTTTTCTGCCTTGGAAGGCCCTGCTGGGCGCGTCGGAGGTGGCCCGTGACAAGTCTGGGGCAAGTGGCCTGATTTACATCCCTGTCTGCGCTGCGTCTGCGTGCATGAGAGGGGCCCCTCGCACGCGTAATTGCAGAAGTCTGCACAAAATGCCTACCACCATGGAGCAGACCTTGTTTTTATCCGGGATCCGTAATTTTGCGTCTGAACGTGGCCCCGGGGACGGTGGGAGGGAGAGAGCCTCCTGGGGGCAAGGCATGCTCAGGGCTGTTGATAATCGGGTCGAATCCCAGGTTTATCACACAGCCACCGATGTTCCCAACCATTAATGAAGAAATCGATATTCCTAACTTGCCAACAACAACTTGATCCCAAACCTGCCCCCCCCTTGCAGCCAAGTGCCCCCGGCACCGCTCAGTTTGGACTCGGCCACTTCTTGATCCCCCTGCCCCCCGCAGCAGCCCCATGCACCACCTTTCCTGAACGCACTACCTTCCTGGGGTCATTTCCAGAACTCCTTGTCATCTCTCCTATCCCATCCCCCAGTTGCTTTGGCAAACTGAGATCCGTGGCTTCAGGCTGGGGTCGGGGGGGAGCACCTCACAGCAGGCTCTGGCGCCCAGACTTGCTTTAGTGGTGACACTCATGCCCTACACCTGCTGGTGCTCTCCGATGCACCAAAGCACTTTCCTAGCTCTTGTCCAGTGTGAGGCTCTCGGCAGTCCCAGGACAGGCATTTTACCCTCATTTTCAGCAAGGACACCGAGCGGAGGAGGGGCTGGGAAATGGCTGCCTGGCAGCAAACGGGGCGCTGGGGACAGGGTGGGCATCCTGCTTCTTGGCTTCCGGCTCGGACCCCGTGTCCCTGGGATCTTCAGGGACGCCCTTGGGAGCAGCCCTGGCATGGACTGCCTACCCTCGACATGAGCAATTGGGCATTCCTCTGACCACCCCCCCACCCGAGGCCTGTTCCAGGAGAAGCTGGGGTCCCGTGTAGCTGGCCATGTCTACGCAGGCGCAGGGGGCAGGCCACGGGGAGGGCTATCAGCGCGACCCTGTTTGTCACCTCCCTGCTGCTGACCGATGCCTGCCTTCCCCTCTGCTGAGGACTCCAGATCCTAAACCTTGCTGATGTGATTCCTTAAATAGTAAATGCAACAGAAGATATTAATGTGCTTCCCCAAGGAGCACACACATTCCCAGGAATGACTTGCTATTAGAAACATGGAGGCTGTTAGGGAGTTCTTCCTTTCGCTTCATGGCCTCTGGGACAAAATGCAGAGGACAAGGCTTAGCGCCAGAGCGGGCACTTAATTAAAATATTTGTGGCATGCTTAATTAATTAATTAATAATATAGTCGTGCAAATTTCAGGACGACGACACGGCTTGTGTGGTGTCTGACGCAGGGTGATACAGGTCCTACTTTCCCTGCACGAGCTCGCTTTGGGGTGGCTAATTGGAGCAGGAGAGGTAGGTCAGTGGAACAATATTTTGGGACTGCCACTGGGAACGTTCTTCTTGCTGCTTTTTCCTTCCTGTAGCAGTTCAGATGGACTAGCGTGTTATTCAAAAACCTACGAATAGTGCCTGAGCTGATGCAAAGAAGGGGAGAAACTACGCACCCGAACAGAGATGGTCTGGGACCAGCGAGGTGCCTCTGGCCGGTCTGGGCGCCGGTCAGAGGGGGTGAGCAGCCTCGGGGCGGGCTGTGCGGGCCGGGGTCCTGAGCAGAGTGCACGGCGCAGGAAGCGATGCTGGAGGAAGGCCACCCCTGTCCGGAGGAGGCGCGTCCGCCCCTGCAAAGTCCAGCTGGCCGAGCAGGTCAGGGAGCGCAAGTCCTGGCCCGCGGGTGCGAAGCCGGGTCTGCGAACCCTCAGGGGAGCGCTGGGGGCTGGCGTGGAAGGGCCCCAACGTCCAAGAGGGGTGGGCTGGCAGGGGGCAGGATTTCCTCGCTGTCTGAATTCACCCAACAGGAGCCTGCTCCAGACGGAAGGAGCAAGTCTGAGAGCCACTAAAATGTGCGTGAGCAATTGCCCCGAGTCCTGTGCCTTTTATGTATGGCTTTGTCACCCTTACAGTCAGAGCGCCTTGCAATGCGCCTCTGAGCTGACCTCATTTCCGTAATAACTGAGAGCCCCAAGGAGAGCCTTCCCGAAGAGACCACAGCTGTCTTCAAGCACCTTCTTGCCATAAGGCCTGTTGTGGATCAGAAATTAGACATTGAAGGGGCGCCTGGGGGGCTCAGTTGGTTGAGCGTCCGACTTCAGCTCAGGTCATGATCTCACGGTTTGTGGGTTCGAGCCCCGCGTCGGGCTCTGTGCTGACAGCTCAGAGCCTGGAGCCTGTCTTCAGATTCTGTGTCTCCCTCTCTCTGCCCCTCCCCTGCTCACGCTGTCTCTCTCTCTCAAAAAGAAATAAAACATTAAAAAGAAAGAAATTAGACATTGTGACCTTTAGAAACATCCGTTCTATATTTCCGCATATTTTAATTAATAACAACTGAGTTTCTTATGAAAATATTACAATAACAATAATGACTCGTGCCTCCCACATGTAGAGTCAAACTATTTTCCCACCCAAACCGAGTTTTGCCTTTGAGGCAGGAGGATAACAAACCAAAACAACATTCACAAAAGTGGCCATGGCAGTGGCAGCGATTGTGGACGACTCTGGGAATGCTTCTCTATTTCTGTCCAGAGAAACCAGCATTCAGGTTTGGGGCTAATGGAGCAAAGTGATGCATGGTGTCCCAAAGTGGACCTGGAGGCCTCATTTCCCACCGTGTGTTCAGGGAGTGGAACTGCCATGGTTGTGGCCCGTGCGGATGCCACGGACGCCCCCAGCCACCCTTTGTGTTCCCAACAGTGTGTGCTGCTTACGGGGCAATAAAAATGGTGGCCTAATAACAATTCCCGTGACGGATCCTTTTCCTGATGCCTTCTGACATCTCCGCAGCTGGTCACGTCACTTGCCTTGCCGAAGTCTCCCTAAGCAACACGACCAAGCCAATCAAGCAATGAAGTGACCGTGTGATAACCTGACCCCAGTGGCCCTACCGACTCTGCGTTCCTTGGGGGCTCAAGACACGCTAGACTGGTTTGCGGGAGTCATGGCTCGAGCCAGTGTGTGCAGACAGGACGTCCACGCTCAGCCTACTCCGTGGACCGTCACAGATCCCCCTTCCTCTGGATGCCACCTCGTCTGGGGCCATTTCTCTGTTCAGGAGCATTTGTCCCAGGGACGTGGCAGCAGAGGACTAAGAGAGGAACTTAGTTCAGTGAGGAATTCGTAAGTTCTGGCACTTGCACAGCTCTCATCACTGAGACATGTGCGGGATGTAATTAGACACATGTGAGCCCCGCAGACGTGTGTTTGCCCTGGGCGCCCCGTTGCTTTTCTGCACGTCTACGTTAGTGTCTCCCCTCTTTTGACGAACGATGTCTGCCCACTCTTTAGGGCTTCATGCCAACGGAGACCCTGCACACCTCCTCCAAAGTCCTCAGCCTTCCCTGTTTGCTTCTCAACGCCACGCACTCACACTCTGGGTATTTCCTTGGAAAAGGCTGACGTGTATTGTGAATGATCCCTCTGGATGTAGTCATCAGGAAAATGCCAATCAAAGCCACAGGGAGATAGCACCGCGCACCTGTTAGGATGGCGGTTATGAAAGAAAAAATGACAGGTGTTGGTGAGGAATTAGAGATAAGGATCCCTTGTACGCTTTCGGTAGGAGTGTAATTTGGTGTAGACATTATAGAAAACAAGATGGAGGTTCCCCCCAAAACCAGAAATAGCACTACCATATACGGCAGCAATCGCACCTCCGGGCGTGGACTCAAAGGAAATGAAATTGGTACCTCAAAGAAGTATCTGCACCCTTGTGTTCGCTGCAGCTGGACATGGAGACAACCCAAGTGTCCGTCGATGGACGAGTGGGTAGGAAATTGTGACACACACACACACACACACACACACACACACGGAACATTGTTCAGCCTTTAGAAAAGGAGAGTCTGCCATTGTGGCCACGTGCGTGAACCTGCAGACCTTTCCGCTTGGTGAAACAAGCCGGACCCAGAAAGAAAACACCCTGCGTGATCTCGCTCATTCTGGAATCTAAAAAAATAGAGCCCATAAAGACAGAGTGGAATGGTGGTTTCCGGGGTCCCGCGGAGGTTGGGGGGCTGGGGAGATTTGGTCACAGGGCACAGAGTGGCACTTACATAGCTGAGTGCTTGTGGAGGTCCAGCGTGCAGCCTGGGGACCCCAGCGTGAACCCTGGATGTGCTGACGGCGTGCGTGCGGGGGGGGGCTGCCCCCACACGCACGCAAGAGGGTAAACGCGTGAGGAGATGACACTTTCGTTAGCCGACTGTGGTTCTCAATTCACTGTGCATGTGTACATCAAGTCGTTGTGTTGTACGCTTTAAAGGTACACAATTCTTACAAAGTAAATTGAGGGGCGCCTGGGAGGCTCCGTTGGTTAAGCGTCTGGCTCTTGGTTTCAGCTCAGGTCCTGATCTCACAGTTCATGAGTTCGAGCCCCGTGTCGGGCTCTGCGCTGACAGCCAGGAGCCTGCCTGGGAGTCTGTCTCCCACCCTCCTTCTCTGCCCCTCCCTCGCATGCGCGTGTGCGTTCTCTCAAAATAAATAAAATTAAAAAAAATTTTTTAAGTACATCGAATTTAAAAGAAACCACAGGGCATCTTTGATCTCACCGGGTGCTTAGCGTAGCACCTACAACGTGCAGGACCCCATGAGCGCAGGCGATCGCTGGCCTGGTGGCTGCCTGGCTGGGAGCTGACAACACGTCCCCCCGAGATGTGAGGGTGGAGGCAGGAGAGGCCGGTGCTGGTGCCTCTTCCCTCCTCGTGTTCGCCCCAAGGACGCTGAGGACAGCGGGGCGGCAGGCGTGCGCCGGCCTCACGCTGCAGACAGCCCGGCCCGCATGCTACAGCCACAGCCGCTGGAGGGGTTGTGAGGACGGCGACCCCCCATGCAGTCTCCGCTGCCGTGGGCCTGGGGCCAGGAAGGAGGACTGCACAACCAGAGGGCCTGGAGTATCTTCGCCACAGCAGAAGCTAGCTCGCGCTTTACTGATCTCTCGGTA
Organism: Cryptoprocta ferox; assembly: GCA_028646485.1. Lineage (NCBI taxonomy): Eukaryota > Metazoa > Chordata > Mammalia > Carnivora > Eupleridae > Cryptoprocta > Cryptoprocta ferox. The sequence continues at coordinate 98,906,209 of CM053559.1, read as the reverse complement.
GTCGTTCGTTCGTGCTCACAAGGACCTTGAACGCCACTCCTGGCTGAGAGACGGGGGAGGTCCCCGCGGAGGCGGAGGCTCAACTGGGAACTGCCTATTTTTAGGTGCCTCGCTGTGAGTCGGGTATTGACTTCGCGGAAATGATGTCATCGTCAAGGTTGCCTGAAAATGGACTCTTCCGAATCCAAACCCGTCACTTATTGCCTGTGTAACCACCTCAGAGAAGGAAATCCTACCCTAATTTCTGATCGATTTTCAATCAGCCTCAGCTACAATCACGTTAACCGTCTCTCTGCCTGATTCCTTCGACGAGGAATCAACAAGGGGCAGCAAATGCTCACTGAGGCTCGGAAGTTACGTAAAGGAAAGAGCGAGAGGCGCGTCTGGCAAAGCAACATTGTTTGGCTGTTTACTAGGTAGGACCCTGGAGAAAGGGCCGTGTGAGCGTAACTTTCCAAATTAAATTAGATGAGTAGATAACCGTCAGGTTTCTGCTCCTCTGGTTAGTTCTGGACTTGCGGTCATTGAGTTCACGGTAAGCCCATGGCCACCGTCCCCCGATGCAGGCGTCTAATTCTCTCGCCTGCCCCACAGAGCCCCCTACCCCGTCCCACGACAGGCCTCTGTGCTGGCCTGCTGCTTCCCCCCACGTGCTGAGACGGGCCGGCTCCCTGGAGCCCGCCCGGGCGCGTGGCGGCCCCAGGACATCTGTCTCTAGCCGTTGGGACCACGGTATAGGAGAACGGCTGGTCCCTCCGTAGCGTAGCCCCAGTGTCTCCTCTCTTTGGGTTTCGTTGTGACACCTCCTCCTTGATGGCACTTCCCTGGTGGGGCTGATGGCCTGAACCACACCCAGCTTCCGTGCAATGGGCCGGCTCCAGGGTCAGGGCTGAACTCTGGGGTCCTACTGAACTCAGTGTCTCTTCCCCCTTGGCCCATGCTGCCTGGGGTGGGAGGGGTCCCGGAGGGTCTGCGTGAGGCTTCTGTGCGACCTTCAGGCAGAGGGCAGCGTGCAGGGTCCCCGTTTCCCCTCCTTCCTTCCCCTCTCGTGTCCACCAAGCACCCCGAGAACGAAGAGAGCCCGTGGGTTGGAGCGGGGGCGGGCCCCGTCCTTCCCTGCCTGTCGTGGGCTGGAAGGCGGTGTGGGGGCAGAGTGACGGTCGATTTGGGCCGGGTCTCGGGATCAAGCTCTCACTTCTTAAATGTGGAACTGGGGGAGGGGGGCTGATCTTGGGCTGGAGCCTGCTCAGCCCTCAGACGTACTAGCCGCCGGCGTAAGGCCGCTGTTTCCCCCATAGACATTCCCTCCTGCGCAGCACGGCCTGCACCCCCCTCACCCACGTCCAGCCATCTGTGCGGCACCCGCCATCCTGCTGCAGGGTCCCCGCACCCAACCAGAGCTTCACACTCACCTGCCTCGTCCCAGGACCGGAGGACGGGGACCTCCCTTCCCTGTGAGATCGGAGCACCTGGGAGAGTGTCTGGTGCCTAGTACATGCTCGATAAACCTTTATTTATTTATTTATTTATTATTAAAAATTTTTTTTTAAACATTTGTCTATTTTGGGGAGACAGAGACAGAGCGTGAGCAGGGGAGGGACAGAGAGAGCGGGAGACACAGAATCCGAAGCAGCTCCAGGCTCCGAGCTGTCAGCACAGAGCCCGACGCAGGGCTCAAACTCACAGACCGCAGATCATGACCTGAGCTGAAGTCGGACGTCTAACTGACTGAGCTCCCCGGGCGCCCCAGTTGACAAATATTTAAAAACCAGGTGAGATTTGATAGACGCCAGCACCCACATATGCACCAACTACCCTTTGTTTCCAGGGTCCTCTTCTCTGGTCCTGACTCTCGAACCCCGAAGGTGTTCTGTGACCTTTCTGCGTGGGGCCAATATTTTTATCTTAGCGATCTTCGGTGTAACCTCCATTCCCTGTAAGTAATGGGCACATCTGTCATTAAAACCTACGTATCGGTAATGAGCGGCCACTTAGGGCACTAAGCCCTCCATTTTCAGATCTGAGGACTCGTTACATCTGACGGTTCTTAAATACATCTCGTAACGATATTTTAATATGACTGAAAGTGCCGTACTGCCTCCTCCAGGAGCTGGAGGAGAAGCATAGGCAGATGTTGACACCATGCTGAAGGATCACTTCCTCTCCTCCCCGTGCTCCCTCACCCCTGCGTTGACCCTCCCTGTGTGCGGGAGCACCAACCAGATCTGTCTGAACACCGACCGTCCCTGGGAGAGTCGGGTTTGTTCTTGCCAAGAGCTGATCGCGACAGAAGACATAGTGACACCGGCATACATTTTAATCAAGAATAACAATAGTTACCTCAGAAGAGGTGGTCCCTCGCCAGATCTGAGGCACCAGAACATGGCTCAAAGGAGAAACATGACTTTTTAAATAATGCTGTTACTGCTAGTGCTTTGTAAAAAGTCTGTAAAATTAGGGCGCCTGGGTGGCTCAATCTGTTAAGTGTCCAACTTCGGCTCAGGTCATGATCTCACAGTTCGTGGGTTCGAGCCCGGCATCGGGCTCTGTGCCGACAGCTCAGAGCCTGGAGCTGCTTCGGATTCTGCGTCTCCCTCTCTCTCTGCCCCTCCCCTGCTCATGCTCTGTCTCTCCCCCTCTCTCTCTCTCAAAATAAATAAACATTTAAAAAATCTATAAAATAACATTGCACAAAAAATTGCTTTCTCTTTGAATGTGTGAACAGTCCCCGTGGATAGAAAGGTCATGTTTCTAAGCATCCAACTCACGCATTAATTGCAGCAAGACCTGGTTGTACGCCCAAGTCCAAGGCCGCGTGCTGGCCTCGTGAAGGTGAAGACACATGGTCCCTTAGAGTCTGTGGGCCCTGGGATAAACCAGAAGAGCAGGAAGGGGAACAGTCAGCATCACATGTAATGCAAGGTCACCTGGACGACAGCTCTGGCAAGTGGACCCGTCTGCTACCACCCCTCCTATGATGGGCTCTGGCCACTCAGGAACAGAGCCCGTGCATTTATGACTCGCTCGGTTCTACTGTACTTGCTTACGCTGCACCAAGATGTGTGTTCTTTTCTTCCTACTTACTGGTTCTTCCGGTTTTTTTTCTTGGAACTACATGGAAGGCACCTCACCTTGGGCAAAGGCAGTGTGACTTCATCGCACCAAGTGCCCCCTTCCCCGAATCCATCAGCCGTCTGGTTGGCTGTGAATGTTTTGTATCATGTAAGATGCTTGGGCTTGGACATCAGAGTTGGACTTGGGGCTGGCCACCGACCAGCTGCGTGAGGTTGAGCAGTCACTAGCATTTTGAAGTTCATTATGAAGTTGCAACACAGGCTCACTCGTAGAACAGGGGCAAAAATGCCATCTCACAAGGTTGTTCTGAAAGCAGTCAAGGAAGTGTATGTGACTATGCCAGCACACGAGCCATCGACACCGGCCTCCGTGCGGTCCTCTGTTGTCCTCCCTACACCCATACCAGTTGCTCCCTGGCTTCTTTCAAATAAAATCTGCAAATCTGAGTGTGTTCTTTGAACATCAGTCTGGGAATATTTCATGGTTTTATCTGAACTTTTGCCTGTGGAGCCTGACTCTGTGTATTTTAAGCAGCTTTCCATCATGCGATAGGCATTGCAACGTAGGCTCTTTGAATTTACCATTCATCCCCCACCCTGGGGTTTTTGTCTGTTTGGGGTAAGACCAGGTTTCCTGGTCCCAATGGTTGCAAGTGATTTACAAAGCCCAAGGGCAGGAGTTTTACCCCCTTTCTAGCATGACTGCCAGCTTGCACACAGGCACCCATCTCATGTTTTCGAGACATGGTTGAGTCTTGATTCACCATTGATTTTATTGCTGCCTCTCCAAACTTTGTGTGTCAGCTGCCATTCAGTTGAACATATTTTATTTTAAAATTTGAGGCTGATCTGGCTGCAATTTCTTTTCTTCATCGATCACCAGGGTTGGATCAGCATTTAAGGGCTGCAAAGCAAGCATGCCACACCTCTCCTTAAATGTCCTTTCAGTTCAGGAACATGACCTTCCAGCTGGGAGGAGGCATTTTTTTTCAGTCAAGGACATGCCATCTGTTTCTTCATCCAGTCAACCCGTAAATATACTAAATGGGAACATGGATCAGCACGGAATCCTGCCATCCTTCCTCCAGAATGATGAGATCCATACACCTGTTCAGCTGCGTGGGAATCCGCGTCATAGGAGCATTTGTCCATCACCCGTGATGTCAGCCTGGCAGGGAGCTCCATGATGCACCGTATCTAGACGCGAGGCATTACCAATCATGACCGCAGCGAGCATTCACTGTGAGCATCGTGCTAAGAGATGTCACTGAATTATCATAAGGAACCCATTTGTCAAGTACAATTACCTTAGTTTACAGTGGGGAGAGTGAGACTTGCCAAAGTTCAAGAACTTTCCCCAAATCATCGCCTAGAAAGTGGAGGAGCTAGGTTTGAACACAGGCAGGCTAGCTGGAGTGCCATGGTCTTGACCATGACTTATTCTTGGATGGGCTTCGGGTGTCAGCAGTTATTTAATTTGTTTCAATCATAATTCTTGGCCTTATCACAGAGAGTGGTCACATGTTTTCCACATGTTAAGTAAAGCATAGATAGTGATCTTGGGGAAGAGTGTGGTGATGTTCTTGCAAAAGGGCAAAGGCAGAGACCTTCTGTCCTGCCGCAAGGTGCCGTGTCACGCACAGTAGCATCACCATTGTGACACATTCCCTTTGAAAATGAAAGAACAAATAAGTAAAACACGTGATACTGATACTGTTAACTGCTTTCCTGGAGTCACGATGCCTACAGCCTCGTGTCCTGTATGTCCCGACAGCCCCTGGGGCAGAGCATGCAGACATCTGCACCCATGACGTGGGCAGAGGCAGTCACCACTGAGTTTCGAAACAATGACCTTGAGTCACACTGCAGCATCTTCAATGAGAGAAGTCACTTAAAATCCGCTTGCCGAGTCTCGTTCCCTGAGCAGCGACATGGGGAAGATACAGAGGTTTTTCCTATTAACTCTTGGGTAAACGTTGTATTTTGCTAATTAGAATATTTTTTTTCTCCAAGACGACTGTTCAGCAGAGTTTTTACTCTCCTCTTTTATAGGTCTGTGAGTCGCTTGTTATTTCTGCATCTTCAAGAATATTTAGGAATATGACCACATTATATGAAAATCTAATTCAATAGAAAATATTGTTTTCTATGGTCAGATCTTGATCACCCAGATTTCAATTCCATCCAGTTGGATCCTGTTTTGAGCTGCATGATGCATGAATTTTAAATCCTTCAACCACCTGGTTTTTATCGGAGAGAATGTCAAATGCTCTAAGTGGCTGAAAGGCTGGCATTTTCCTAAACTTCCTTACGTAGTTACAATTACCCAAGACACGGTGAGACTTCTGGCCCCGGGGAAATGGTCCTCCAAACAGATCAGCGAGGAAGGGCCAACAAGCCAGGAAACCCTCTGAAAGAGGAAATGGACATACACGAACCGGGGGGGCCCAGAGCATGCTGGGAGGCCCCGAGGACAGCGCTCTGCTTTCCAGCCTCTATCCCCGTTCGTATCCTTGTCCTTCATTATCAAAGATGCCACTGCCGCTGCTGACGCTGTCGTTTCCTGGGCCAAGATGTCCATTTAGCGCATACTTAGAGTGCATTTTGCTTTGCCTGCTCGCGTGGTGAGGCTGAAAGCTGGCTCAAATTGCAAGCCATGCTCTGAGCTCTTGGATGGTTCTGGGAAGGCGTTCTGAAAAGTGAGCCACATGACCACCCGTCCAATGTCAACCAGAGGCAGTGGCAGTAAGAATGTGGGGAAACTCATTTTTCTATTAGAGATCTCAAAATACTTGACCTTGTTCTTGAGTTTATCAAAGGAAGCAAGCCCTGCCTCACAGCGTTTAAAATCAGCCGCGATACCTCTGGGTGGTTTAGACTGTAGCCACTCAAGGGAGCATTCTCTCATGTGTGCACCCCAAATCTGTCCTCAAGAAGTGTACAACGATCTGGCAAAAACAGTTCCGCTGCACCTACCCCCTAAACACAGGCATACGGTCTTTCCCCACAAGGATCAAAGGGGCCCCGCTGAGCGCAGGCCCCGGTGTGGTGGCTGTAAGGTAGCCTGTCTCTAGCGTCAGTTCTCCAGAAAACATGAAATGGGTGATGGCCAGCACACACATGTGAACACTGGAGTGCAGTTTGGGGGCTACGTGATTCAAAATTGATATGAGAGGCTATGGAGGAACATTCCCCGGTTTATCACACAACACCCAGGATTGACAATTAGACGTAGCAGAGGTGCCTGGGTGTAGCGGAGGTCACCAGCACAGCACAAGAGGCCACAGGGCAGTAGGACTTGAGGAAGACAGCGCGTGGAGAGTGCGCTACCACTGAGAAGTCAGAAGGTGGAGCAGACAAGGGGAGGGCAGCTCTGGGCTCAGAGCGTGTTGGCGTTGACTTGACAAGAAGACCGTGTCCAGCGCACAGCACCAGGGGCTTTGGAATTGCTGGCGCTAGCCGAGCCCTGGACGCAGCCTGCGTCCGCCGGTGGATGAGTGGGGAAAACGGTGTGATACAATCTGTATGTGCAGTAGGGGCACGGCCACTAAAGAGGGGGAAACCCTGCCATTCTCAAGGACGTGGAGAGACCTGGAGGAGACTGTGCTAAGTGAAATAAGCTAGACACAGGGAGACACACCCTGCATGGTCTCCTTTGTATGTGGAACCAGAAAAAAAAAAAGGTCCAACTCCTCCAACTCCTCATACACCCTGTAGACACAGAGGGTAGGACTGTGGCTACCGGGGTCCCAGGGAAGTCGGGGAGATGGGGAGATGCAGTCTAGACGTCCGAGGCGTGGCGTGAGGACTGCCGTCAGTGGTGCCGTATGAATGCCGGGGATTTGCTGAGAGAGGACAAGCAGGTGCTCCCGCCACACACACGAAAATCAACTGCGTGAGGAGATGGGTGTATTAATTAGCTCGACGGAAGTGATCATTTCACTGCGTATGTCCAATCATCGTGATATATATACAGTTTTAGTAAATATATACACTTTTAGTAAAACAAAAAATAAAGTAAAATAACATTCTCAACTTTGATAAATAAGGAGTTTAGGCACACCAAACCTTCCTGTTCAAAAACCCACACCATTAAATATACATGTAACCATCTTGCATGTTATTGTAATATGTTACTAGGTTATTGCAATGCGTATGGACCTATTATCAATAGTATTGATTTGGAAGAGAAACAAATAAGTAGTGGGACGAAGCTTATTCTACAGTAAATATTCACCAGGCCCCTCTGGGTGTAGGCATCGCAGAAAGCAAGTCTAGGCCTTGATGCTTAAAGTGGAGGAGAGTTTGTACATGGTGGTGAAGAGATTCACGCATGGAGTGTGCTAGCCTCTAGAAAAATCTCTGAACGATGAAAACGCCGACTCTGAGCAGTTAGACAACAGGCCAAGCACCTCCAGAATTAAGGTGATCTGATGTGGTTAAAGTGTAGGCACATTTCTGCATACCTCTGCTTGGTGAGATCTTAAATCTCTTATGTCCTGTCTGATTTCTCTGGCGTCTGGGGTGGTCTTGGAGAGACCGATTGAGATTAAAGACAGAAAACAGGCCTCGCTGGTGGCGGCTGGGGTTGTGAAAACCTTTCCCTACTGTGTGTCTATAGCCCATTCATAAAAATCTATTTGTTTCCTGGATTCCTTGAAATTGCTTTTAGGAAAACGTTACATGGGAAATGTTTTACTTCAGTTCCGTTTAGGACGACACTTCCTAGGAGTCAGCCCTGCGGCTGGGCTGGGAGGTGCAGGATGACGTGAGCCTGTTGAGGAGGCGCTGGCCACCGGACACACAGGACTGGCACCCAGGCCCTCGGCGGGCTGCGGGGAGGCCCCAGGAAAGACCACAGTCATTTCCAAGGGTGAGGAGATGTTCACCAGGTAGAGGGATGTGAGCAGGTTGGGTGTGTGTGTGCATGCGCTTGCGGGGCGAAGTTGAGAGTGACTGGGGTAAGACCTGGGCCTGGGAATCGTGCAAATATGTGAGGCTAGCACAGCAGCTAGAGGCAGCGAGTGCCAAGAATTGAAGCCAGAATGGGCCACATGGTTGAGTTGGCCTCTGGGTGACCAGGGGTCTATCAAGGACAGTTTTTACGTAGGGAACTGATAAGGTCAAGTTGGCATTTTGGATTCTTCGTTCTGTTGGGCAGTTATTAAGGGTAATGAGACTGTGCAAGAAAGAGACAGACAGAGGGGCAGAGGCGCAGGCCGTGGGGACTTTGAGGTGGACTGGAAGGGGCGGAACTAGGAGTTCATCTAGGAAGCGGTGGTGGGATGACCGGAAGGGCTCAGTTTACAGAACGTACTGGAAGGTTACATGAGCCACACTTGATGAGCTGACTGTGTGGTGGTGAGAGACATCATCCTCAAAAGTCTGAGTATTTATTTTCTCTGATTTGTATGGTTTTGAGTGCAGATAAGTCCTGCAGATTCATTTCCTAAGTCGTTAGGCTGGAAACATTTTCCTTTTACCCACCGTCTGAATGTTAGCCAGTTCACTTTTGTTCCTGCGACTTTAAAAAGCACTTACAGCAAAGTGTTTAAAGGCCTCGAAATCTCATCAAAAATGCAAGTGTGCTGTGTACTGTATGCAGGCTGGTGGGGGATGTGACCAGTGGGGTTCACACTCTCCCCACTCTTCACACTCACAGTCTCTTCCCACTGTTGTCCTCGGTCCAGGGAAGGCACAGGGCACCTTCCCGTCTTTATGAAGTGGATGTTAATGTTTTAATTAAGAACAATTCCAAACATACAGAGAAGTAAAGAGAATAGAATCCTAAATGCTGCACTTAATAAAATGACCTGTGACCTGCACTCAATAAAATGTCTCCGTGTTTTCTTCAGCTCTTTCTCTGCTGAAACATTTTAGAGTAAATGGAGACAGAATGATAGTTTATCCCTTCTTCCATATGTGTTCCTAAAACATACGGACAGCTCTCCTACCCGCCATGACAAACAGTTCGCACAATAATGCTGCCTGACCTTGATGTTACCGAACATCTGCCTCAGTTTCCCTGGCGCCTCTGACGCGTGCTTGACGGCTGCGTGGGGATGCGGGTGCTAAGTACCTTCTGTGGTCCATGGGGACCCCCCTCCACTGCTGCTGTGGCAAAATAAGTACGATTTCACGTCCAAGGATAAGGGACCACATGTGATAAGGAGCTCCCCTGGTTTGCGGCTCTAATCAGACACTAATAAACAGCTGACTGGTGAGTTTCGGGTAGCTTCTCCTCCTCTCTGACCAGAGCCAGGCGGCACGTATGGGAGGTGCCCCGGGCGCGGGGCCCTAGATGGCCTGAGAGACAGAGCGTGGCTCCCAGAGCGATCAGAGTTTCCTGTGCTGTGGGTTAATCTATTACCAATAGCTGCTCTCAATGTTGTTAAGAGATCGATTCGGGCTTAAAGAACATAAAACATGGGAAAAAAAATGAACTCACCCAAAGTAGCATCGGTAACTTAGGATGGAAGTATTTTAGTATATTTTTAAGAAATTGGCATAAATTGAGGCGCCTGGGTGGCTCAGTCGGTTGAGCGTCTGACTTCGGCTCAGGTCATGATCTTGCGGTTTGTGGATTCGAGCCCCGCATCAGGCTCTGTGCTGACAGCTCAGAGCCTGGAACCTCCTTCAGATTCTGTGTCTGCCTCTCTCTCTGCCCCTCCCCTGCTCACGATCTGTCTCTCTCTCAAAAATAAATAAAAATGTAAAAAAAATTAATAATTAAAAAAGAAATTGGCATAAATTTAAGAACATATGAAATATTTTAATAATTAAGAATTATTTAATAACAATTTAATAATTATTAATAATTAATATTTTAAAGTAATTCCAGTTTTTCATTACTTCTTAATCATAAATTAATGATATTATGTATTATTAAATATTAAATTATTTTAATCCAATAGCATTAAAATTGATTTTGTGTTAACTTTAATATTAATGTTTAAATAAATAACAAACTAATTTAGAAATAAATTAGTAGAAATGTACAAACTTAGCATGAATTTTAGAAATTATAAAGGTTTTGTACTAGAAAAACTAAATTTTTTAGATAAAATGTTTATTTATAGCTCAATTTTCTTTGTTCCTAGCAGAAATTTTAGACTTGTTTTTTTTTCTCATCTGATTTACATGATCCTTTCCATCACACAACGAATTTTTCAGACCTGATTGATTTATAGTCATTCTCTGAATATCAAGAAGGAGAAAACAACCAGACTCAGCTTGACCCATAGATTCAACACAATCCCAATCAAAATTCCAGCCTGATATTTTGTGGTATCAACAAACTGATCCTACAGTATTGAAGAACAGAGTTGGAGGGCTGGCGCTACCAGACTTATGAAATATTTCATATTTCGAATTGTTATGTCTTTTTATTAGTGATTTCAAAGGGCTGTTTGAGGGATCATTACCACCATCAACTTCATGATGGTCTGGAGGCAAAATACATACACGCCTATAGCTACATGTGATGATCACATCTAATTCTATAATAAAGTTCCATGTGAGAAGTATGAGTTTTAATATCAAAATTCTACTTCTGGCAAATTTGGGAACACGCATCCATTCTGAGAAGGGAAGAGCTCCTTACAAATTCATAACCCATAATTGACCTTGGTCTTGAGACTTGGCCATCAGTTTTCAAAGTCCTGCTCTCCAAAAGTCAGGGAGGATGGATGGTGGGACGAAGAACACACTTGGACCTCGAGGGGCTCCGGATCAGCTCCCAGCACCATCCGCTCTCCGTGCGGTAACGAAGAACACGGCGGGGAGGCAGCGGTAGTGGGAGACACGCCTCACATTCCGTTTCAGTGGTCACCTATTTAGACTTGATGTTTCCCTTGGGACACAGGTCAGTCCCTCGGTGCCTTCTGAGGACAGTGGGCTCAGCGTTCAGACACCTGAGTCCTGGTCCTGCTGACAAATCTGCCCCAGTGGCGGCCACCATCTCTCTGGGTTCCGACACTGCCTGTGCAAGGGAGGACTACCCAGGTGAGCCTGAAGACGCCACTCGGATCCCTGCTTCTATTTGTGAATATTTACAGATGGCTTATATCACTTACATTTAGTTTTTGCCTGCGATGTCCCTTTCCTGTTTCCTTTTGGAGGGTCGTACACCTAAGTGCAAACCCCTCACCCTCTTGCATGTTTCCCTGTATGTGCCGGAAAATAGGAAAATCCTTGCAGAGCCAGATGTAAAAGCAGTGACCACACACGTCTTAATTCTACGAATCACTGCAGAGCACACCAGAGGACACACATCCTGCCCTGGCTGTCGAGCGCGTTACAGCGCGGGAGAGAGGGAGCCATCAGCTTGCGAGAGCTGCCAGGAACCAGCCCAGGCCCGACGGAAGGCACGGGGGCAGGTCAGAGGCCATAGCAGTGACAAGACCGACACCACCACCACCACGCACTGAACTGGGTGCCTAGAGACGCAGGTCGTGTGTCCTCCTGGAATGGGTCACCTAGAGCTTTCCTCCTGGTGGGAAATCGGCTGGAAGCGCACCTTCTCTCGAGGGTTAGTCAAGGTCAGGTGAGGGGCGTGGCGGCTAATAGTGCGAGGACGGATGCACGGGACCCGGCCTCCATACCGCAGGACGGCCCCCATTGGAAAATTATCAGAGCAAAGAGATCCTTCCTTAGCCTTTGATTCGGGGCCGTCAGTAGCCTCTGAGTGACCGGAAGCCCTTCCAGCGACGAGATAGACGGCGTGCCTACGGAGTCTCGTCTCTCTGGGCTGTGTCTTCATGTGCAACCTCGACGGGGAGACCCAAAGGCCAGGACCCGTGGGGTGGAAACAGCAGGAAGTGTCCCCGCCGGAACTTACAGGCTGAAGCAAGTCCGCTGTGCGCGCAGAAGGCATTTGAATCGCTGCCTGGCCTTTCGTTGTTCTTCCTGGAACAGAAAAAGACGCACGTTCCCCGGTGTGACTGTGTGCCAGGACTTTAAAAAATTACACTCTGTCAGCTGTGGCACGTTTAAACACCCCAAATATTTCAGGAGACAGTTAACTTGTGTGTTTTAATAAAGACGTGCGTGTTCAGACTTGCTCTGCCTGTGCTCCCGTGTGGAGCCGGCAGCCAGGAACCAGCCCGGGAGCCTGCACTCGGGGATTTTCTCTCCTTTAGCTGCACCATTTAACTCTTCACTCATTTCCTACTTGCTCAGATCGCCTCCAAACAGCAGCACGTTGCTGACCACGCGGAGGCCCACATAATCTATTAAATACGTGTTCTTCTTCTAAAAATCGCGGCTCCTGTGGGAGCACGGCCCGCCCGGCTGGCACAGAGATGGCCAACTGTGTGTTCCTCGGGGCGAGGCGGGGCAGGGCTGGGCATCTGTTGTTTTGTACCAGTCTCCGGGTCCTCAAAACGACCGCCACGGAAATACCCTTTGGTTCTACGAGCAGTTAAGATCCTATCTCTGCTCAAAATCATCATTACAGGAGAGAGAAGTAATTTCGGCGAGTCTATTAGCAGCACGCCCGAAACATCCCTATTAACTTCTCCTTCTTTTGTGGTCCATCTTTTATCAGGGTCTATCTGCGCTCAGCGTCGGGCCCGGCGCCAATACATTTTAATAATAATAATACGTTGCACTTTTCGGGCGCCCTTTCATCCAGGGAGCCCAGAGCACTTTACAAACATTAATTAATTAAGCTCCGCACAGCACCCCTTTGAGGTGGGTAGGCCCCCGCTGCGGTACAAGATGGTTCAAGTGGCTCTCCCCGAGGCTCGCCCCCTCTGAGCTGAAGCCGAAGTCCCGGCAGAGGCTCCCCGGCTCCAGGGTTCGGCCAAGTCCCGGCCGCAAGGAAAGCTTACCCCGTGGACGACTTGCTGGCGTGGACTGCCCGGCCCTTCTCCCGCGTCAGGGCCCGACCTTGGCGGAGCCTTGCTCCATCCTCTCCCCTCGTGTCCCTCCGTTCTCCTGCCAGGAACCCCGTGTCCGGGGGGATGGGCCCAGAGCTCGGTCTGGGACCATCACCTGCTGTGGGAACAGAGCTGCCAGCAGGGACTTCCCGACATGTGGGCTCTGTGCCGGGCCTGCCATCAGGAGCCGTGACAAGCTCTGTGTCCCACTCCCCATCCTGATCTCCATCCCCGTCCTGATCTCCTGACCTGGCGGACACTGAGGGGGTGCAATTTGCCTTTGGGAATGTTTGGCTGCGGTGACCGAGGAGGGGGAGGTGGGAGGCTGTTGCCCAAGGACAGCGCGGCTGGCCAGGTGCTTCTGAACCCCTGTGGGAAGGAGGGGTCTTTTCAGGAGTTCTCAAAGGCAGGTTGATGAGATGATCCGCTAGTGGCCGTGACGTCAGCATTATTACTGGGTTCAGATGACACCTTTTTCTGTGAATCCAGCTGTAACAGTCCACGCACTCACTACTTTTCACAGCTCAGGGTCTACGATTCTGTTTGAGATTAGGGACTGGGGGGCTTGTTGGGAAGAACCTACGCCTGACTAACAGAACAAGTCCCGGGGCTGCTGCTCTTCGTCTGCTGGGACTAGTGGAGACATCCCTGTGTGTGACCTGCTCACACTTCCCAGGGGTGTGAGCAGAGTCCCAGGAGGGAAAACGGTCTCCAGATTGGCTCACGTGCGTGTGTGTTTGTAAACGAGTGTGTCTCTGAGTGTGCATGTGTGAGGGCCAGGCTGCCCCGCGGGGGCTCTGACCGAGAGGCGGTCCTGGCTCCCAGGCACCTGTGCACAGGGCCCTGAGACTCGGTCCTCAGGTGCCAGGAGGGGACGAGTGTTTGCTGAGCCTGTGACCAAACACGTCTGGGAGCTGAGAATATGACAGCCAAACTCAAACCCAGTCTGGACCTGTCTTGGCTCCTTGCTGCCTGGTTGTTAATGTTCCTGGATTCGCCCCGTCAGCTTCTTGAAGAACCTTCCAGGTGGGGACAGCTTGCAGTTCTTGTAGCTTCTGTTGCCCGGTGGCCCCCCAAGGCTTCTTATCAGTACTTTAAAAATTCCTTGGGCAACTCCAGTGCGTAGCCAAGTGGAGAGTCTGCGCACTGGACGACTGTGCCCCTGACTGTCGACTCTGGGAACGTCTACTGTTCCAGGCACAGCTGCACCTCCAGGCCTTTTCTTGTGGCTCAGGGACAAAATGTGCAGCTTGGCTTGTCCGAATGTTCTAGAATTGCCAGTTACAGCGACGGCGGCAAGTCCCCTATGTATGGATCCCAAGACCCTTCCCGATACCAAGGGCCTTGATCTTGGGAAAACGGGCACAGTTGCCCTTTCTTCCCCGGATATTGTTCCGTAGCCTCTCCTGTAGCCAAATCTTGGTTCACGCTGTTGGTCTGAGATCTGGGGATATTTTGACAGTGTCCCTTTCAAAATGGCTTTATCTTCCCAGATCTTAATTTCTTGGATTATCTATCTAAAAAAAAATCACTGGAAGAGAACAGAAGAAAGTGAGATTCCCTTCGTTCGCCTGTCGCACAAAGTCCCCTCTTACCTGAGCCTCGCTGGTGGCTCTGTGTGGGGGTGCCAGGCCCTCCTTGGAGACAGGGGCCCTCCCGCTCCTCCCATGAGCCGGTTTCTCCGCAGGGCCCCCATGTTCACGGTGCCACGTCCAGGGCTGGGACTCGGCACACACCGCTGCCTTCCGAGCAGCTGAACTGTCGCCGTCTGCAGGAAGGGCCTCCCTCACGATGGCTGGGAAGAGCGGTGTGTCATCTCAGCCGCGGATACAGATGGATGGGCAGATAGGACCCCAGTGGCCAGGCAGACGCCTCCCGCTCAAGCTGGCCTCAGACAACCCCCTGAGAGCTCACGTGCCAATTGCAAACTCGGACTCATCTCCGTCTGCCGGTTCTGAGAGGCCAGCTGGAATGTTCCCCACGTCTACCACTTCCATCCCCTGGAAATTCCCTGCTTGGGGATTCTTTCCCTTCCCTGGGAGGAGTAGGAAGATTAGGAAGCCCCTCCAAGTGGATCAGAGCTTCCTCTGGCCAGGCCCGCGGGTCCAATGATGACAGGCCGTGGGAGATGGGCCTGGCGCCCTGGCACCCTGTGGCCTGCTTGCTCCGTGTTCTCGGCTCCCAGTGTTGAATCGAGGACATCACTAGACATCAGGGAACCTGGACTGGGGTGCGGGCTTTGCCCGTGACATAGTTTCATTGAGCAAGTCCCTTATTTTCTTCCTGAAATTCAGTTTCCTCATTTCTGAAACGAGAGCTAAAAATGACCCCATCGGCTTGCGATGATGTCCCACTACGTTGATGGCTATGGAAGAATTCTGAAGACTGTATAAAGGGACACGACCTTTCCCATGCCTTTAAGACACATCGTTCTTATCTCTTTGGCTGACTAGTCAAGTAGAATGATAAATGGTTAAGATAAAATTAGCTTGTTAGATACTTTTACAATAATAAATGGCAAGTTTGAGTGATAGAAGAGGCAGGTTTGGCATTTATTATTGATATATGTATTGATTTTTAAATAGATTTTTATGCAGGTCTTGGTATATGCCTGCCGTACTTTAATCCAGATTCTAAAATTCATTTATGATTTCGGTAGACACTTGCCATATGGGAGTACAACACATCCCAGACACCCCCCCCCCCCACAAAGCACTGTTAGTTAGTTTGCTCTTTAGAGGCTGTTTTCGAGAGGGCCTGTGCCCTTCACAGGAAATAGGACATTTGGAACCATTTTAGAAAGAGGTTTTAAAATGCTCTAACATTATTTGCTGCCAAAGAATAATAGCATGCCTTTAGAGGTCGTTAGGGGGTCTCCTGCCTTCTGACCGGGGCAGCCTTGAGGGTCCCCTCCGAGGAGGGGCTGGCTGGCTGGCCTGGATGGGAGGGAGCTCCAGCCCCACATTCGGGAACCTCTACCCCCTTCCTGTGCACACAGTTGGAAACCGTCTGTAGCTTCTGTTACAAGTGTTTCTGAAATGCAAGACAGCCATAGAAGATTCTGGCTTAATGCTGAGCCTTGATGTAAAAGGGCCTTCCAGCTGGGAGAAGCCAAAGTCTCCCGACCTGAGGGGTCAGAGGCGGCCAAGGGAGAGCATCTCTCTCGAAGGCACCAGGCCCCTCCCACGGCACAGCCTGACATTTGCTGAAACTGTGGCTTCTGAGAAAAAGGTCAGAGAGAGACACAAATACCAAATTCTGTCCATTCTGCTGAGAAAACCTGGTTTTTCCCGGAGAAAGGAGACTTCTCTGATAGATTCCGTCCTAACCATCTGGATGGAAGGTGGAGGAAACCCCTGCTAACGGGGCCACCTTGTTCTCTGAGGGCCATGGCTTGTCTTACAGCCATGAGCGTTCGTTCACCCTCGTGTTTCACATTGGCGATGATCCCAAGATGACATTTTCTCACTGTTCCATGCTGTGATGGCGGGCGGGGGAACTGAGGCCGAAAAAAAAGCTTGGGGGGCAGAAAGTTTGGGGGGAAGAGACCCTGCCCTTGGGCTCCCAGGCATTCTCCTGTCCTCTTTCCCCTGGAGCATATCCCAAGGCCCTAATTCCATCTGCCCAGCTTGTGTGCACCCTGAGCCTGCCGTCCCCAGATATGCTCATGACCCCACCGAGCTTCCCACATTCTGCACTTTTGTTCCGTTTAGCCTGATAATATTGGACATTTGAGGGGCCAGATGGCATTAATGATAGAGAAAAATTTGATGTTTCCCATACCACAAAGGTGTTTGCATTTTAATAAGAACCTAGGAGGCCTAAAGCCATAGTGCAGAGGAATAGATGGTTGATAGAACAATATTAAGGACATATAGAGCAGTGGTTTTCTTTTGCTTGTTGGGTTATATTTGGAACTTTGCTCTCCTTTTTCCTTGGGCACACTTATTGAGGTATAATTTATATATAGTAAAATGTACCCCTTGAACGTACAGTTAGATGAAGTTTGACAAATGTATAAAGTCCTATAATCATGATGACCACAACCAATGTAGGAAAAAACTTGCGTCACCTTCTAGATCTTCATGCCTTTTCAATAAACTCCTTATTCCTACCCCAAGGCCCTGGAAACCACTGATTTGATCTCTGTCCCTATAGTTTATCTTCTGTAAAATGTTCTATTATTAGAATCATACAATTTGTAGGCTTTAATGTCTGGCTTTTGTCACTTGGTAGAATGCTTTTGAGGTTTACCCGTGTTCCCGCATGGACGATTGTGGCTTGTTTCCTTTAATTTCTTTTTTTCACATTTATTTATTTATGAGAGATAGAGTGAGACAGAGCATAAGCGGGGAGGGGCAGAGAGAGAAGGAGACACAGAATCTGAAGCAGGCCCCAGGCTCTGAGCAAGCGTTCAGCACAGAGCCTGACGTGGGGCTCGAACCCACAAACCGTACGATCGTGACCTGAGCTGAAGTCGGACACTTAACCGACGAAGCCACCCAGGGCCCCTGTTGCCTTTAATTTCTGACTGGTATTCTGTTCTATCATATTTGCATTTCACTTATCCATTCATCAGTAATGGACATTGGGGTTGTTTTCAGTTCAGGGCTATTATGAATGAGGCTAATATAAACATTCACATATAGGTCTTCATGCAAAGGCATACTTCTGTTTATCTTGGGTAAATATCTGGGATGAGCTTGTATGGTAAGTTTGTGTTTAACTTTATAAGACAATGATAGCTGTTTCCAAGGTAGCTGTACCGTTTTGCATTCCCACCAGAAAAGTGGGACAGCCCCACTCGCCAGCTTTTGCCAGAAGCTTAGTGCTTCTGGTAGGTCCGTAGTGATGTCTCGTTGTGATTTCAGCTGCATTTTTCTGATGACAAATGGCTCAGAGCATCTTTTCACAGTCTCATTCATTGTCTGTACACCTTTTCGGTGAAGCATCTGTTCGAATCTTTTGCCCAGCCTTTTAAAAATGATGTTGTCTCATTGTTGAATTGTAAGGGCTCCTTCTAGAGTCTGATACAAGCCTTCATCAGATAGGTGTTTTACAAACATTTTATCCCAAATGGTGGTTTCCCTTTTCATTTTATTAATGGGTCTTTCAAAGGGCAGACTATTCACTCTGATGAACTCCAGTTTACGTCTATCCATTGGTTAACACTTCTTAAATCTCTCTCTGCAAAATCTCTTCCCCAAAAGTTTGCATCACTAAGAGTGCCTGTGTCTTCAGTTCACTGGCATTATTGAGTATTATTTTTTATTTTGTCTGTTTAATTGGCAGAGAAAGCTATCACATTATTACCTTGTTTGGTCCCTATTTTAACGAGGGCACCTTTGTTAATCTCTTATTAAGTAGTTAGTATTAAAGTTTCAAATATTAAATTTTGAAGAAGGGTTTAAAAATGTAAAATCATAAAATAAGGGATTATTATTAAATGTTGCCCTTTGAATACATGTGCATATGCACATGTTAAACCATTGTATTCCTAGGATATTACACTACAATCATGATAGATGCTTTTCATGTATTCATGAAATATTTGGTTTGATAAAAAATTAAGAATTTTTGTATGTTGACATGTAACATGCGTTATGAAAAAGGAAAAACCATATTGTCACCTCAATAGATGTAGAAGTTTTGACAAAATTCAAGACCTGTTCATGATAAAAACAAATTCTTGGCAAACTCAGAATAGAAAGCTGTGTCTGAACCTGACACAGGGCGAATAGTTGGTTGCCTGTCCCCTGGATGGGGCCATGCACAGGCGGGCTTTCCCACATTTCCCACAGGGTCCACTCCACGTTGGACCTGAGGTTGTCACCGGTGGAGTAAAGGAAGAAAAATCAAGAAAATTTATATATACTAGAATGGAAGAAGTAAAGTTGTGTATTCACATGACGTGATCGTCTATATAGAAAGACCAAAAGAACCTACAAAAAGCTCTGAGAACTAATGAGTTTAGCAAGGTCAAAACGCTAGCAGTGATGTTCTGTACACTAGCATTAAACAGCTGGAAACTGAAATAAAAATAATACCACTTACAATAACATCAAGATTTAAGTTTATGCAAAATAAGTATGAGAGTCATATGCTAAAAATTAGAAAACAAAATAAATCATATACAAAATAATAACATAATAGTACTCTCTGCCTCCTATTAAACTATCAAAACTTAAAAAAACACCCACAAGAACGTCAAAGAGGTGAAACATTTGCCACTCTGGTGTAAACTCTTGGAAAATGAATTTTGTAATGTTTGTCAAAAGTCGTGAGATAATTTGCATGTGGAGGAGTCTAGAATTATGTCCAGTCATTATCAGTGTATACAATTGGGATTTATTAATAAAAGCAACAACTGTGAATAATGCAAATATGAAACAATACTAATGAGATGGTTAAGTGAGTCACAGGCTCCGTGAACGTTGGATACGGCGTTGCGTGTTGAAGAACTTCAGAGGTGTGTCCGCCGCCCCCACTGTTACCACATGCGGACACAGACACGCAGCTGTGTGGTCAGTCACACGGCTTTTTGAGCCAGAAGGAACAAGAGTTTGAATTCTGGCCTCAACAGTTCACTAGTTGTCTGATTTTTAATGAATCACAGATAAAATTAACAGGTTAATTAACCTGTTCAAGCCCCACCTTCCTGATCTATGAAATAGAATGACATCTCACACATGTGGTTGTTGCCAGGATTACATTTCATACCTTTCAAATTGCCTGGTAAGTATAAATACTCCCCAATGTTAGCTGGCATTAATATCATTTCAGTAGTATGAAAATACTATAAGAAATGTACAAAATTCTCAACTGACTGTCTCCTCAAGGTGAAGAGTGAACAGCAAAACAATTTTAATTTCCTGCCTTGTACTTTCTCCTGGGTTTCAAGTTTTCCGGTAATGATTATTTATTATTTTTTTGCTAAAATTAGTTGTATTGTAAAGATATTCTTAAAGACTCTTTCATGGAGACAAGCTCATGAGATAAAGTGAAAATGCAGAAACACACACCGTAAACCCTCTTTATTTGCTGTATATGTAAGAGTGTACACCAAAGACTGAACTGAAGTCAAATGTGACAGTTGGTTTTCTTTTCTTTCCCGTACTTTTAGTTATTTAAATTTTTTTCTCAATGCAGTGTTTTTATGATGAGAAAAGAAGACTAAGGAAAGGTAGACTAAGCAATTCGCCATCAATGTGGTGGACTCTGCCTATTCACGGATTTGTGTTTGTGAATTTACCTGCCAAGACTCATCTGGACCCTCGGTGTCCGTAGTTGGAGAACCTTGAGGGGTGTTCACAGACGTGCACGGAGAGCAAACATGGCCTGACCTGCCCCTTCCCGGCTCTGCTTTCTCGTTTCGGTCCTGCTGTGATCAAGTGTCACTTTCGAGGTCTATTTAGTGCCACATGGTTTCCACTTCACATTTTTGTTGGTGTTCCCCTGCTCGACATGCCCCATGCCTGGCCCTGCAGGACCGTCTGGGGCTCCTAAACTCAAGGGGCTACACTTGCCTTCGGGGGAGAACGCGTGTGTCAGAGAAGCTTCCTTCAGGCTGAATCACGGTGCTGTTGGCATGAACTCAGTGTTAGTGAGCCAGCGTTCTAGATTCCATTAAGTGTCTTACGTAGAAATGCACAGTAGCAAGATAATGTAGTCACCAGTTGACAAAAATGCTGTGAGCAGAGCCTTGCCGGAACCTAGCCCTGTGTTATTCGTGGGACCGATGGTCTGGCTGTCCCTGATTCAGCAACTTTATGGAACAAGGCCAGGTACTGTGGATAGTGAGACCCAACTGTATATGTTTTTGTCTTACTGTCACTAGTGTTGGCAGCCCAGAGGAGGGTCCTAAGGATCTTGCCCAGAAGCAGCTCCTGATCCGGGCCCCTTGCCCGGCCTGCCCCGGCCTGGTCCCAGCCCCCTCCCCAAAAGAGCACTGGCTGCCTCTTCACTACTCATCCCCAAATCCTGCTATGTTGTTGCAATGCTGCTGCCCATCTGTCCCTCACCTGTACCTTGTCTGCCCTCCAACGTAGCGGAATTTGGTGATGTCAGCTTCCTTCTCCAGGGCTGCCTGGGGGCCGAGCCGAGCAGGCATTCCCAGTGCCCCGGGGGGCCAGGCCAGGGCCAGGCTCACGACCTGAGACGTGCAGGGCAGCGTGGTGGGCGGTGCCAGGGGGGCCCCAGGCTCCTGTCTCGCTCCCTCTGACTGCTGGGCAAGGGGGGGCGCTGCCTGTGGGCTCACGAAAAAGTGGGCCTGAGTGTCGCTGTTTGGGAAAGCTTTGCCGGCGAAGATGAAACCCTTGCCCCACACGTCTTACAAAAGCATGTGGAAATTAATTCTTTTCTTTCGTCGTCTATTCACAATGTTCAAAAACCGCACTCCACAGCGAGATTACATCTGAGCGGACCCTCCCTGTGGCCACAGCGTGCCCTGAACCCGCTACTTCCTCGCCCGAGTCCAGACAACCAGCCTTTCCTGGAGTCCTAGGGCTTCCTGCCGCCCCCAGCGAGATTCTACGTTCAGCTTCCCAGCCAATGGCTCCCGCCCAGAGGACGGAGATGGGCATCTGCCAGAAGAGGCAGGAGGTGAGGCACAGGTGTGCTCACACATTCAATAGCAACCACCATAAAGCTACTTAAAAACAGAGTGAGGGGCGCCTGGGGGGCTCAGTTGGTTGAGCGTCCCACTTCGGCTCAGGTCATGATCTCACGGTTTGTGAGTTCAAGCCCCACGTCGGGCTCTGTGCTGACAGCTCGGAGCCTGGAGCCTGCTTCGGATTCTGTGTCTCCCTCTCTCTCTCTCTGCCCTCCCTCGCTGGCACTCTGTCTCTCTTGAAAATACATAAACATTAAAAAAATGTTTAAAAAATGCAGAGTAAAATTACGTTAATAATATATTCATCTAGCCCAATATATTATATAAAACATCACCATTTCAACCCGCAGGCATTATAGAAATTATGAATGACATATTGCCCATCCTTTTAATCCATATCCAAGTCTTTGGAATCTGTGCCCGCAGCATGCCCAGCTCGGATGAGCCACGTTCAAGGCTTCAGCAGTTCCTGTGGCCACGGCCACCGTGTCAGGCAGACCCTGGGACAGTCAGGCTGGGCTTTGCCGACTGCTCAGTCTCCAAGAATTGGCACACGTCGTTGAATGTATAGTCACAATGGTGGAAGACACGCACCTCCCTGAGATTTGAGGCCCGGAGACTGGGCAGTCTGTGAGGCCATCACATGCACGACGCGGTGAGCAAAGGGAGGAGGTTTTCAGGTAAAGGGAAGGAGCTTTGTGCCTGAATCTGAGCCAAGAGCCTAGTCCTGGTCTATTTAGAGAAAGGTTTTCATGCCTTTAAAAGTGTGCCAGTCATTTACATGCTAGTAAAAGCGGGGGCCTTGGCACAAACTCTGAAGGAAGACGACAGAAGAACTAGCACTCCGGGTGGGTTGGAAGGGGCTGCAGGGAGGGGCGGGGGTTTTGATATCTGCCTCCCAACCGCACCGTCTCCCCTCCTGCCAGCCAGGCCTGTCTTCCTGCTTTGAGACAGGAGATAAAAGTCTTTGACCAACAACAGAATTACTCGTTCAGGAAAGCTCCGCCCGGGCCTTATGCGCTACAGAGCACCGTCCAGTCCTATAGCGCAGAGAGAGAGCCACGTGACGGTGTGTTAGCTTCAGTTGCTGCTGTGGAAATAGCTATAAAATGATATCCACCTCGTGGCATCTTGTAAGGATTGAATTAATTTATTTCAAGAGTTTAGAGCAGCGCCCGGCACGCAGACACTGTGTGACTGCAGCCCTGTACTGTTGAGAGAGTCGTGTACTATGCGTTCTGATAGCTATGATGATCGTGGAGGCCTCTCCCCCGGAAGCGGTGCGCTGGAGCTTCGCTTGGTCACAGCTCTGGTCACGAGAGCGGCCACGCGATTATCACGCCACTGTTCCTCGTGGGTCCCTGGCGAGCGCCCTCTGCAGGTCGTAGCTAAGCTCTTCGTCCTGTGGATGTTTCGGAGCCTCCCCAGCCGCGCACCGTGACCCCCGTCGCTGGAGACGTGCCTCCGTATTTGGCTGACGCTCTGCGGGACGGCGCTTACAGATTTATTTCTGCTTCTGCTGTGCTCACCTTAATCGTTGTCACCCCCGCAACTCTCTTGAATCGCACGAAAAATGTAATAGGCGAGTTATAGGGGAGAACCGCACTAAAACCCCAGTTTTACCAGCAAGAGCGCGGTTTGTTCCCGTGTCCTCCAGCCAGGAAGGAGCAGGGAGCAATTCGTATGCTTGCTAATTATTGCAGACATTTAATAACGGGCTGAGTCAGGGAGCCAACAGCAGTTTTCCCATAGGGCTCCGCTGCTCTGAACTGCGTGGCAACTGCGAGCGCTTGGTCGAGGGAAACCACCCAGCTACAAAAGGCTTTTCTTCCAGTCTCTGTGCTGCACCTTTCAGGCCCCAAGCAGCTCCCACGCCCATCAAAGTGTCCTCAACTATTTCTCCAATTTGCTTTTTGCTTTCAAGACATTAAAGAGCACTTTCAAGTCAAACTTATAGCAGGAGTGTGTGAAAGGGAGTCTCTAATGCCGTCCTTGCTAAGTTGACCCAAGGGATTGTGTGGAAAAGCTCCGTGTTTTCCTTGTGGTCTGAAAGGAGTTGGGGAATCTCGCAGGGAGGGAGGTGTGGATCCCTCCTCACACCAGCTTTCATCGCTGCCGCCCCTCCTCACCCCCTGCCGATGTCCTTCCCCAGTCCAGGGAGGCCCGATTTTTCTTTAGCTCTTGTTTGCTAAAGGGAGGTTCGGGGCTTATGTAAAACTTGGTGCCGAGATCTAGCATAGTTTGTCAAGCCTGCAGGAGCGGAGACTCTGAGCAGGCGAGGTCGGCTTTCAGGCCTTGGGTTGCTCTTGTCCCAAGGGGTTGAATGCTTTTTTTGATTGCAGACATAGGCCCGGAGACAAACCTTTTTAAAACTAAGTGCCCTGCTAAGCTTCCGAATGTTTGCACAAGACACCTCAGGGAATGCGGAACGACGGGAGCTTCAGGCCTCTGGGTTTCATGGCCATCTGGCTCTGTAAAGCCCCTCTTTCTGGCCGTGGGAGCTTGCGGCTGGCTGCGGGGAGTCAGCCTCAGCACAGAGGGATGGAGCCAGTGCGGGTGACCCCCCAGGAAGGATGGCCTTGCTGAAAATCCCAACACGACAGTTAGGAAAGGGCGACTGTCCCAGTGTGAACATTCCAGTGGACGTGAGCACCACGTTAGACTCGCTTTCTCCATGGGACGACAGCCTGGCCGGTCGGCTCTGCAGTGAAGGCCAATGTAGACGGTGGCCTGTCCTGAAAAGTCTGCGGGCTGCCAGTAGATCCCATAGGGGACCCAGGAGTCCGGCTCCCATAGAAGTAATTTGAGCGCCAGCTTTTGGGGGACATTTTTCCGTTACGGCCTCAGCATGACCTTCTGCACGAATACGGTGCTGGCATACACTGGGGTCTGTCAGTACCTGATGGTGTGTGTTGGTGTCTGGTGATATCTGGTCGTCTGTGTCGGTAAGGGGCTGGCAGTAGGACACGCAGTATTGTCTATCGGGGTGGTGCTGTGACTGTGGACGTTGCTGTGCAAGGTTCCTGGGGTCACCGTTCTTCTGGACTTTGCTACTTCACACTTCCGTGCAAAGACATTGGACATGTCCTATTTGACTGACCGTTACAGATGGGAGGGTTTGCAGCTGCTGAACGTGGAGCTGATTTTGTAGAAGAGAGGACATTTTGTACAGGAAACATCAGGTCTGGACCAGCAGGTCTGCTTCACATGCTGCTCCACCACATTCCCGTTACTTGAACATGAAAAAAAAATTACTTAGTGTAATTTAATAAATGCTTGTTGAACACTTACTTCAACTCCTGTGTTGTGCACTTGGAGAAACGAACATCAAGAAGACCACGCTCTCCTCAGGAAATGCATGATTGAACGGGGGTTGGGGGGCAGCTTGGGGACAGTGACTCAGAGCACGGTAGGGGGCAGCCCAGGAGTGTGATTAGGAAATCCCACAGGGTGCAGGATGCTCTAACAGGATCCAGTCTCGGGAGCATTTGGGAAGCACAGAAAAGGGAGTGATTGATTCTGACCAGAGGCTTTGTGGAAGGCTTCCCAGGGAGAGCCCATTGAATTGGGTCTTAAAGGGAGCACGGTGAATGGTCTAGAGCAGTTGTCTGGCTGGAGCGTGGGGGCACTAGGCATTCACTTCCGTTTCTCTAGAGTGGGAGCGCCGGTCCCACTGGTCCCAAGCTTTAGGTCCCCTCATATTTCTACATATCGGACAAGCATTTTCTGACGTAGGGGCATCTGGAGCATTCTCCTTATGCCAAGGCTGCAGGAAAGCTTTGGGGCTAAGACAGACTCTGCTTTGTATTAGAAAACCTAAGTTGTTAAGACTTCACCAAGACGAGGACTGCCCTTAGGTTTTAACACCAGCGTGCCTTGGCCAGCTCACCAGACTCGAAGTTTCTAGCACCGTTGGAATGTGGCACCTGCTTCAGACCGTGGGCTCATCCCTTGACTGATCTGTTGGGAGCACTCTACATCGAATGCATTTCAAAGTTAAAGAGAGCACACACACACATATTTGCAATTTAACTTGGAGGTATAGTAATGTGGTTTATACTGCAGGCCATTTAGACTCTAAGTTTTGAGAGATCGGTCAATAATTACACAGAAAACCTATAGATCGAGAAAGAGTCCAGCTGGCTGAGGAAACCACTTGAGGAGGGAGATGCACCCTGGCCGGCCGCCTTTATCCCCGACTCCACCCTCATGAGACAGAACGGGTGACAAACTGTGGCTGCTCAGACTTGGGTGTTTGGCAATCTTGGTTGTTTTGAAAATGAACAAAGGAAGCCTGTCACTTCAAGGAAAGCAACGGATAGTGTTTGTTGCCAATAATAAAATTCACACTCTGAAGAGAATGCTAGAATTTTGGAAAAATTTAATTTGCCACTGCGGACTTGACAGCTTCCCAGTGCTAAAGACATTTCTGATGAGGTCACTGGAGACACTAACAAATGTGATTTTGTTTTGTTTTGTATCAAATACAGGATGAGTCGACTTTTGGAAGATCTGCATAGTTCAGCAGGTGATCAGTGCATGAGGCTACAAAATCGTGAGTGGGTCCGAGATGACTCAAGTCAGACGCTGAATTAGGAGGTGTTACTGTCTGTGACCACACGCTGCTTGTGCAGCTTCAGGGCAGTGTAAAAGAACGTATCTGTGATTGTCTGCAAAGGCTGCTAAAACTCCCCTCTCTTTCCCTACCGTGCATCTGCACGAAGCTGTTTGTCTTCATGAATCAATCAGTCAAAACACCACATCACGACAGACCAGACACGCAGGTATATGGGAATCTAGTAAGCTGGACGTTCGGAGGTTGGTGGGCACATCCGACAGCGCCGCTCCTCTCTGCACTCCTCTGTGTGATTGGCACGGCCCCCCAGGGTTACCGGGGCCTCCCTGACATACACCACCACCTTGCTTTACGTGTACAGCACGATGATCCAGGTATTTACTGGGAGGTGCTGTATATACTGTGAAATAGTTACTACAGTAAGTCCAGTTCATGTCCATGACCTCATACGGTTCCACATGTTTTTTCTCGTGGTGAGAACCTTTACGATCTACTCTCTTAGCAACTTTCAAGGTCTGTAATGCGGTATGTTCGCTTTAGTCACCATGCTGTCTACGACATCCCCGGACTTACTGATCTTGTAACTTGAAGGGGGCCCTTGACCCACTCCCTGCCTCTGACAGCCACCAACTTGTCCTCCATTTCTGTGAGGTCAGTGTTTTTTTAGATTCCACCTGTAGGTGAGATCACACAGTACTTGTCTTTCTTTGTCTCACTTATTTCACTGAGCATCGTGTCCTCAAGGTCCATCCATGTTGTTGCAAATGGCAGGATTTCCTTCTTTCTTTTATAGCTGAATAATATTCATACGTATATATTGATGTACATCTCACATCTTCATCCATCCATCCACTGATGGACGCTTCAGTGGTTTCTATGCCTTGGCTGTTGTGAATAATGCTGCAGTGGACACAGGGGTGCAGATATATTTTTATTTCCTTTGGAGATACACCAGAAGTGTGATTGCTGGGTCCTAGGGTAGGTCTAGTTTTAACTTTCTGAGGAACCTCCACACTGTTTTCCAGAGCGGCTGCACCAGTTTGCATTCCCCCCAACAGTGCCCGAGGGTTCCTTTTACTCCTCATCCTCACCGGAAACACTTGTTGTTTCCCATGCTGTTAATTTTAGCCATTCTGACAGGTGTGAGTTGGTATCTCATCGTGGCTTTGATTTGCATTTCCTAATAATTAGCGATGTGGAGCATCCTATTCACGTACCTGTTGGCCATCTGGATGTCTCTTTGGAAGAACGTTCAGCTCCTCTCCCCATTTTTAATTGGATTGGTTGTTGTTGATGCTGAGTTGTGTGAGTTCTTTGTATATTTTGGCTACGACAATGACCAGATACATGATTTGCACATATCTTCCCCCATTCTCTCAGCCGCCTTTTCTTTCATTCTCTTGACGGTTTTCTTTGCCATGCAGAGGCTTTTTAGTTTGATGAAGTCCCACTCAGTGTTTTTATTTTGTTTTGGAAAATGTAACTATGTTCTAAAAGTGTATGTTATTTAAGAATAGGCACAAGTAAAATATTCCTGTGACTATTTTAAAATAAATTCATGTAGATGTCACATTCTGTCTTAGTTTCTGATACAGCAAACGTTGATGTACATAAGTCACATGAACACCCGCACTCGGGGGTCCTCTGTCATTGTAAGAATGGAAGGAGTGCTGTGGCCAAGTGTCGGTGGGCTGATGCTTCAGTGACCCGCTCGTGTCGACACTCTGAGCCCACGTGGGTGTGGACATCATCCACGTTGCACCTGCGCCTGATTACCAGGCCCACGTCTGCGCTTAATTAACGGTAGCAAGCGTTTCCAAATAGGTGAGAGTGCCGACCTCCCGCGTTCCTTCCGCATAGTATTTGGCCCTTCCACTTGTGGCAGGAAAGACTCTGGAGCCCATGCAGCTGGAGCAAAGCGCGTGGGTGCTGACGGCCAAGCACGAGAACTTGGCCTTCCTCTGCCATCTCCCGTGGCCCCTTCCAAACCCCAGTGACCTCTATTTGGCGTTCAGACTGTTCTCGAAGGTCGCTTATGGAACGCGCTCGCGCAGTTGCGGTGGTCGACAAGGAGACGTCTGTCTACATTTTCGCTTGGTTTTCAGCATGGACCCAGGACTTGCTCCTGCAGGTTTGTCGGGCCCCTTTTCTGTCACAGCGGCAGTAAGTGTCTAATTCCCTCGGATTTTGTCTTTTCAACTGTATTCCACGAAACATCAGGCAAGAGAGCAAAGTTTGCATTAAACAAAAAACCTTCCTTACTTTAGAAAACAATGCTTCGGGTTTTCTCTTCGACTTAAACGTGTACTTTGTTTCTGTCACTTTT
This sequence comes from Cryptoprocta ferox, assembly GCA_028646485.1. NCBI lineage: Eukaryota > Metazoa > Chordata > Mammalia > Carnivora > Eupleridae > Cryptoprocta > Cryptoprocta ferox. Next base: position 98,877,741 of record CM053559.1, on the reverse strand, counting down.
AAAAGGGTCTTCGAGATCAAAGATTTTCATGCAACACCTGTTCCAACAATATTTTCAATGGCTATTGACCCATTCTTTGAGATTTTTATTTTACGCAGGTGCTTTTTTTATTTTGCAGTTAGATTATAGCATTAACCTGAACAAAACCAGACTGTGTGCATTCATGTGGAGATATGTGTGCACACAAGTGTGTATCACTTTGGAGAGCACACTTCCAGAGACTCGAGAGTTAAACCCATTGCGGCAACCACACTGAGCTATAAATGCGCTTTTGATAATCTTTTATTAACAGTAAACTGAATGCCTCTGAAGGATTAATGCAAAGAAGAAACAAATACATTAAGAAATGTCTGTTTCACCGGAAAAATGCATCTGGTCATTGGCCATCGCCCCTGTTTGAGTTTTCTTTGTACGGTCAAAGAAAAAAGCCAACTTTTAGAACCTCAATGCATTTCAAGAGCCTCTGGGTAAAGAAAAATGAAACAGGTTAGCTGTGATCCAACATGAAAAGCATCCACACGTCTGTCTCCCCACATAGGGCACGAATGTCCCTATACACGGTCATACATGACTGTAAACTGTGGTGGACACAATTCACAGCTTTTCCTCCCGAGAAGAAGAGCTGTTTACACATTCGTGTCCATACTGGCCCTCTTAGGAACTTTTCACACTTACGACCTATTTTGTTCGGTCAAAACAAGGGCATCTGCGTTGGCCGCTTGCGGAGACTCTGCTTCCCTCAGCCGTCTTTAGAACTGGCCTGTAAGTTGTGATTCTCCAGCTCCAGGTGATGGGATTTCGCGAAAACCCAAGAGCCGCCGCACTGGGACAGACACGAAGTTCGCCGGGCCAGGTCGGGCGGTTTACGAAGAGGAGCGGAAGGTGTCCTGTACCACGTCAACCAGCCCTCACCCCGCCGGGGCCCCGACCCTACATGGGCCAGAACGTCTGAGTTTCCTTCCATTTTTTCTGTATATTGGCAGTACGCACAGTATGAAAGCCATTTATAAGTAGTCTTTCCTCATACGCTCTGAGTTCTCAGAGGTTAGAACCTTCTCTTTTAACAATGTCTTTCTTTGACATACAAAAAGCTGTGCATCTTTAGTGTATACAGATTATGATGTTTTGGGGATAAGTATATACCCGTGAAACTCTCACGGCGATCAGTGCCGTAAACCCAGCCATGCCTGCAAGTCTCCTCCTGCCCTCAATGTGTTATCATTGCTGCTGCTACTGTTGTGAGTCGCGTCTCTCCCGCGAACACAGGACTGCGGCTGTCTCTTGGGCTCTTGGCTCCTTTCCACATGGAAAGGTCCCACGACTCAGCGCTGTCTCAGAGCCAGGACTCAGCCGAGGCCTGACTCCTTAGCTCACCTTCCCTCGCCACCTGGATGCCTGAGCTCACGTGGCCACAGTAGGCCCTCTGACATTGCCATGGGACGTTGTCCTTTCCACGTTTCAGGACACATTTGATTCATTGCCTGGGCCTATCTGACTGATGTTGGCACAGAGAGACTGGAGATGTTGCTGGCTGTCACACAGCTCATGGATCGTGGGCTGGGGGTAGAGCCTGGGCCCTGGCACCCTGTCCCACACCTTCTGCTGGGATCACCTGACCTTTGTCCCAAGGACTTTCTGACAGCCCCCTTTCTGGAAATTGGCCAATGAAAGTATGAAAATAAGTGGATGTGTTCTACGTCCTCTGAGCCCAGCATATGGTGTACATGGGCCTCCAAATGTAATGACGTCTGGAGGCACGTGGGCCTCACGTCCAAGTTGAGACCAAGGTATTGTTTTCGTGGCATCATGGTGGCAGCTGTGGCAGCGGAAGGGTGAGTTTAAAACCTGAGAGGGGGTGCTGAATGAAAGGCACAAAGGGGAGGAGTGAGTGGAAAGGCCCTCAGGCTTTCCAGCGGCGCTAAGTGCCGCGGGTCCTTGACAAGCGCCCGGCCGTCCAGCACCGCACTCCTGTTGTGCCTGGTGTGTCGTGGCCGTGGACTGTGGGGGAGTGAGGGGTTCTGTCCTCACGTGGCCAGCTGCCCGGTGACAGTGCTCGCCCTGCTGCCGGCCTGGCCGTGCCACAGTAGACGGCGTAGATTCCTGGAACGTAATGAGACATCCATGGAATGTTCCAGCCCGTTCCAGTGAGCGGCGCCCTCAGGAGAGAGAGGTCTGTGTGGCTTTTGTGAGGGAGAGCGCTGGCGGCCGCTTCCTGGCCTGCGTCCTGGGCCCGGCGTCCGAGGGGCTTGTGGGAGCCCCTGCCCACCTGGTGCTCTGAGCGCCGCTGTTGTCCCTCTGGAGTGAAGCTCTCCCCAGGGGGACCGGGTCCTCCGACACCGCGGGACTGCTGGGGAGCGGGAGTGCGAGTCTCAGGCGCTGCCGCTGGTTTGGGGACGACGGGAGTTTAAATTCAGGCTCCGCAGATAAATATATTCCCTTCTCTGCTGCCAGAAAACATTTAAGTTTTCCTGCCAAAGTCACTACAGCTTAATCCATAGCAAACACTGAACACAGTCTGCGTGCACAACATCACGGCTGACATTTGGGGACAGAAGTGTCACAACAACATCTACATTTGCAGCGTTTACCACCGCGGAGCACCGTCTCTGTTCTGCTTCCTCTCTGCCTCAGCTCTGTAGGCTTCGTGGTGCCGGAGTCCCTTCCAGACTCACCTTCGGGTCCCGCAAGCGTGCTCTGTAACGGAGGGATGACCCCCACAGGGGCCGGGCGGGGTGCGGCCGGGGAGGCGCTCTGGCCTGCCCAGGCCTGCGTGGGGGGAACCAGGCTCCAGACTCCCACCCCGTCTTGCCCGCCTCCAAGTTACTCCTTAGACGAGCAGGTGCGTGACAGTGCCCGGCGGCGCGAAGCACGGAGTCGGCCTGCAGCTGCCCCGACGGGTCCTCGCCACCATAGAGAGAGAGCCAGAGGGTGAGCGGGGGAGGGGCAGAGACAGAGGGAGACCGAGAATCAGAAGCAGCTCCAGGCTCCGAGCTGTCAGCACAGACCTGACTCGGGGTTCGAACTCTCAAATGTGAGATCCTGACCTGAGCCAAAGTCGGACACTCAATTGACTGAGCCCCCCAGGTGCCCCTTGGAGCCTCCTCTCATACAGCAAACGAGCAAGCATGTCTCCCACTCTTATCCCCCAGGGGAGGCTCCGGGCCAGCCTCAGTGGCCCCACTTTCCCAGGCTACACGCAGCCTCACGCAGCCCTGCAGGGCCCAGCCGTGGTCGGTGTCGTGCTTTCGTCCCAGGACGTGTCTCTCCATGGCAGTGACCCCATGACCAGCACTGCACACAGGTCAGGAGGGAACATGCTGCTTCCTGGCGGGGGCAGGGGTGGGATGGGGAGGCAGGGGGGTGGGCAGGGGACAGAGGTTCCAGAAGCAGAGGATGGACCTGGGGACCGGGCCAGCGAGGGGTTCTGGGACGAGGCTTCGGAGCCCGGGAGGCAGACCGGCTGTCATCTCCTCCGAGAGGACTCCCGAGGTCGCGGGCCTGACGCGCACTCAAGGCCTCAGTCCGCTGGGCTGCAGGAAGATAGCAGAGTTGTCAGAGGGCGGCCGCTCCGGGCCGGTTGCTGTCACACCGCCTGGCATGGGCCTCGCGTCTCACTGCCGATTTGGAAATAAATGATGTGGTCGCTTGCGGCGTGAGGGAGTCCGTCATCGCTCCCTCTGGGTGCAGGCCAGGCCCTGCTCCGGGCCACCTCCCGAGGGCCGTCCCTTCCCCCGGTGCTCACAGGCCCGGCTCCCTCCTCGGCTCCTCTCCGGGCCTGTCCTGCCAGCGATCCGCTTGCTCACACGCACACACACGCACGGGAGGCGCGGCTCCGGAGCTCACGGGACCCACAGCGGGCTGCACGCCGCCAGCTCCCCCTGCACCGGGGCCCGGCCGGCAACCGTGGCTGGTCGGTGCCTTCCTGCACTTGCGTCCCTTCCCCGACTGTGTCCGTACTTTTGAGATGGAGACCGAAGACGGGCCTCTCCCCACCCCGTGTCCACCCCTCTGCCCCCAGGCCTGACATCGCATTGGGAGGAAAGCGTGCTGGCCCCGCAGCGTCTCCAGGGTCCCTCACGGAGGCGCCTACCGCGGCTGTGGGGGCACACCCTTCCCCTAAATTGTCGAGGCCCTGAAATAGGGCAGGCCTCCAGATCTGGGGTCGCCCACTGTGGAACTCGACTGGAAGAAAAGATGAGGTCATGGACATGAAGGCACTTTGAAGAACAGAGATTGTAATGAATGTGCGTTAGGGCTTCTTCATGGGGGCCGATGGACCAATGCACGCGAGACTTTGTGGGTGCGTGTCCTCTTTCTTTTTCTTCCAGTTCCCCTCCCCCTCCTCTCCATTCTCGCTTCCCCCCCTTCCCCTCTCTCTCCGCCCTGGGGCTGGGGCCCGGCGCCCAGCAGCACGGTCGACTTGGCCTCCAGGGAAACAGGCTGAGGCCACCAGAGGCAACACCCACAGACATGGTGGGAGATCCCTGGGCAGAGTCCAGATGCAGCAGGTGGGGCACAAATCCTGAAGTGTGGGCCGCACCGTTGCTGGGGGTGCACGCCCATTCCACGTGTGCCTTCCTCCTGCTGCGTGCACACTCACCACACACTTAGTGCCTTTTCTTCCGCTCCGTGCTATCTTGCGGCATGTCTCCCTAACCCCCACTCTGCCCCCCTGTCACTGCCTCCCCTCTCCAATTCCAACCTGCCCTGGGCTGGGCACTGGGGGCGCATGTTTTCACCTTCCAGTGACGCAGGATTTCCCTTCCTGGGTGCCCTTGGTTTTGTGGGCTTAAGCCAACTCCTGACACTCTTTTTAAATCTCAGAGGTTGAGCGTCTGTGAAAACTTGTCTATAAACCCTGTAGTAATGAATGGAGTTGGAGGTAACAGTAGAAACTCACGGTGTTTCGTGTGCCTTGGTGGAGAACCAGCTGGCTAGACAGGGAATAGACACGGATGCGGGTATCTGCGCTTGTGGCTTAATTTTTTAAAAATGTATTTGCATCGACTTGTATTTAGAGCAATTTAAGGTTCACAGAAAAACTGAAGGGAAAGTGCAGAGAGTCCCCATGTCCAGTACTCCTACCCCGGACTCCCCACCGCAGTGCTACCTTAGCCACGATGGATGAGCCCACACTGACACGTAACGATCACCTACCGTCTATAGTTTACAAGAGAGTCACCCTTGGTGTTGTACGTATTCTGGGTTTGGACAAAAGTATAGCGACATGTTTCTACCATCACTGCATCCTACAGAGTAGTTTCACTGCCTTAAAAGCCCTCTGTGCTCCTCCCCTTCATCCCTCCCTCCCCATCAGGACCCCTGGCAACCACTGATCTTTGTACTTTCTGCAGTATTGTCTTTTCCGGAACGTCTTATCATTGCGATCATAGTGTGTAGCCTTTTCACTTCTGATATGTAAGTGATTCTTTCATTTACTGATACGCCTTCGAGTTTCCTCCGTGTCTCTGCAGGGCTTGATAGCTCATTTCTTTTTCGGGCTGATTAATATCCCCTTGTCTGGATGGACCACAGTTCATTTATCCACTCAAGGACATCTTAGTTGCTTCCAAGTTTTGACAATTACGAAGAAAGCTGTTGTAAACACCATGGGCAGGTTTTCGTGTGATCGTAAGCTTTCAACTCTTTTGGGCAAATACCAAGGAATTCGACGGCTGGATCATATAGTATGTGTGTTTTCAGTTTTAAATCTATTTTTTTTTAAATTTTAGAGAGCATGAGTGGGGGAGAGGGGCAGGAGGAGAGAGAGAGAGAGAGAGAGGGAGAGAGAGAGAGAGTCCCAAACAGGCTCCATGCTCAGCACAGAGCCCAACCAGCATGGCGCTCGCCCCCACGACACTGGGATCATGACCTGAGCTGAAATCAAGAGTCAGACGTTCAAGCCACCCAGACGTCCCGAGCGTGTTTAGTGTTGCAAGAGGTCATTATACCGTCTTCCAACGTGGCAGCACCGTTTTGCATTCCCGCCGGCAATGAGTGAGAGCTCCTGCTGGTCCACATCCTCACCTGCCCTGCATTTGGTGTCCATGTTTTGGATTTTGGCCTTTCTAATCCTTTGGGGTGGTTCCTTCCCTGACCATGGATAGTTTTGTCACATGCCTGCAGTGATCAATAGTTCACTGAAATCTCCCACGGGGATCTTCTGCGGATCTCTGGAATTCTCCTTCTGCAGGGCTCTCCCCTCTCCAGGAATTTGCCCTGTGAACTGCAGGCGTCTTGCCTTCTCCACACTTCAGGCTCTGGCTCCTTAATTCAGGGAGACCACCAGCTTCTGCCTGGGTTCCTTCCTCCCGAATCATAGCCTAGAACTTTCTGGATGCGGTAAGCTGGGACAATAGTAGGTGTCACCCTTGTTTCTCATCTCTGAGAGATCACTGCCTTTGCTGCCTGATGTCCAATGTTTTAAGTGCTGTTGTCTCATATATTTTGTCCAGTTTCTTCATTGTTTTATGCAGAAAAGTAAATCTGCATAGATTGTGGGGGGGGAGGAGCAGAGGGGGACAGGGCTCTAGGCCGCGGGTGGGGCTCAGCCTACAAACGGCAGATACGGCACAGGTGGTGGTTCCCTACTTGTGCGCATCAGCTCCCCTGCGGCAGGGCACCCGGCCTGGGCTAGACCAGCAAGGCCCAGGAGCCCAACAGAAGAGATGGGAGCCCAGGGGGACTGTGCTGGCCCCCAGCCTGTCACGTGGATGCGGTGGATTGGGAAAGGAACATTCTTCCTTCAGGACGGCAGGGCCAAGGGGTGGACACTGCAATTCGCCTCCTGTCTTTGCTGGGCCACCCGATTGGGGTGACCTCAGGCAATAACTTTACCTCTCCAGGCCTTCACTTCCTCAGATCTGGAGAAAAGGAGATAGTACAGGTCACACACTGCGTTCAGGCGTGAGATCAAAGTACCAGTTTACGTGATGAAGCTGTCATGCATCTAGCACGACATGCCTGAGTCACGAGAGCGGTTCTGTAGAAGCATCCATACACTCAGTGGCCTGCAGAAGTGTCTCAGTGATCCCGCGTGAGCTCAGAGCCCACTGTGCAGGGGTGGGGGTGGGGTGATGTCACAGGGGAATGGGATGAGGATGAAGGAGCCAGAGCAGGTGGAAAACGCTGATGTCTAAGGGGCAGGCCAGGGGTGGGGGGCCTCCAGAGGAGGTGGACAAAGAGTCTGGAAGGTTTAGAGGAAAACCGAGACAAGGCCGAGCCGCGGGACAGAGGTGCCCATCTCGGCTGCTGTAACAAGGTCCCTTAGTGGCTTAGGGCAACGTGAATTCAGGGTCTCGCAGTTGTGTAGTTTAACAGCCCAACACGGGACTCTCAGGACTGAAATCAAGATGTTGGGAAAGATGCATTTCTTTCTGGAGGCGTTGGGGAGAGGCTGTCCCCCTGCCACGCTCCTCGGTGCACGGCCCTCCCTCTTCCCCCCTGCATCCCCTCCACTTGCGAGGACAGTTGTGGTTTCACTGGGCCGCCCAGATATTCCGGAATAATCTCCCCAATTTAAAATCATCTGGCGAACGACCTTAATCCCACCCGAGACCTCATGGGCTCCCCGTGGAACCCAATATTCAGATTTCAGGAGTTGGAATTCACAGAATTTCGGGGAACAGAGGAGTTTTTCTGCTTATCAAGGGGGCAAATGCTGCCACGTCAAGTGAAGGAAATACTGAGAGGCTCCCCTAAATCAAGAAGGAAGGAGGGACCTGGGAACCACAGCAGCAGGGGGCCAGTGAGAAGTGGAGGAGACCCGCACCCATGGGGCCGCATGTGTGTAGGAAGGATGTGGAGGGGCCACCGTGGGCGGGTGAGCAGGGAAGGAAAGCACCTTCTGGAGCACAAGGTCCCAGGACAGTAGGAGGTGTTGTTCTGGGTCTTGCCAGCCTCTCTGTTTCATATTTCGGTGCCTTGGGGGTTTCTAATCCTTCGGCTCATACTCAGTGATACTCAGTGATACTCAGTGATACTCACTGAAAGCAAGAGTTCGCCAACAGCTACTCTCTGCTCCATGTTTCTATCAAAAATGGTCTTCTCCTGTGGGAGGATCAGAGTTACAAGAATGTGAATCCCCTTCCTCGGGAGTCTTACCCTCTATTTATTTCTCGGTCCCTGACCTCACGGAAACCACCTCGTTCTCCGTCATCAACAAGCACCCAGCTCTGTACGTGTCTTACAGAGTGAACCCTGAGACTGCTCCAAGATGCACCGGCTGGGGACACGACAGCACTCTGGTTTCTTTATGAGGTCGCTGCAATGACCCAGTAATTTCAGTCTTTCTGTGTGTGTGTGTGTGTGTGTGTTTTAATGTTTATTTGAGAGAGAGAGAGCCAGCCAGCATGGAAAGAGGCAGAGAGATAGACAGACAGATAGAGAGAATCCCAAGCAGGCTCCACACTGTCAGTGCAGAGCCCAGCTTGGGGCCTGATCCCATGAACTATGAGATCATGACCTGGGCTTAAACCAAGAGTCAGACGCTAAACAGATGGAGCTGCCCAGGCGAGTCAATCATTTTCTGTTTTTAACGGAGCCCCAGTTATAACTCTCCTTTCCTCCTCTGACCTATCTTGCTTGTCACGATCGGAAGTCCTGTTGCCCTTATTTGTGCTAACAATGCCTCCAGGCCTTTCCTCGCACTGTGGCCCCCCCCCCCCACGTCCCCAGAGTCCCGTGTCCCCAGAGATCACTGTCACCTGTGTTACTGGGTTGCCATGTTGTCCCAACCATGGCTCGGAGGGCTCTTTCCAGATGGAATAATGAATGATCCAGGATTTATCATGTTTTAAAACCCCAGCACAGAGTCTTAGCCTCACGTGGCCAATCAGTGGGTGTTAGATGGGAATGCATCGTTGACAGCTGGGCCTAAAATAAGTTCACAAAACATTCACCAAAATGGCGATTTCCATCAAGTGTTAGTCTGGGATGGAGTGTCTGCCGGCTGCAGACCTGAGGAGGCTGGCTGGAGGGCCGACAAGGCCGTTGGCATCAGCGAACCCCAGCTGAAAACTCTCTCAGAGGACATTTGCCCTCACTGACAGCCCAGCAGCAAAGCCAGACCCGGCCCTTTCCACCAGTGGTTTCCATCCTGCACGTGGCTGTGACGTGGAAGAAAATGACTTTTGAAGGCCGAGAACATCTTGACGGAACTAATTATAACTGCATGGATCCTTGGGAGCGTGTCTTTGAGAAGAATCACAAGAGTTTGTGGGACACATTCTGATAAAATGAGTCAGGGAGACTCCACTGGGATGAGGCCCCGGAAGGGTGGAGGGGTGTGAGGCCACCCAGGGCACGCCATCCCCTCTTCCCCCTTCTGCGGGCCTCGGCCAACCCAAGTCAGGTTGGAGCCGGGGCATCACCTCTGTCCCTGAAACATCCAAAACCGATTTCCCAACTTGTGGGCTCCAAACTCTCATCTAGAAGCTGTGCCATAGTTGGGCATGTGGCAGACTCTGGTGGGGACATAATAATCCTCCCTAGTAATTCCTCAGGCTTCAGGGAGCAGAGGACACAGGGGCAGGGGATGGGGGAGAAAGAAGATGGGATAAATGAAGGAGATATAATCATCTCTTTCATTTTAAGAATTCTACCTAATTTCTACTTCCCAGGAGTATAGAATAAGTAGTTTTTCCTCCTTATTTAAAAAAAGAATTAATTTGATTTTTCTAATTGGAACACTTTCTACCTGCTGATTAGCAACTGGAATCATGAATAAAAGTTTAGAATTACAATTCAGGAGAATCCTATAGCTAAATAATTAAGTTATCTGCAAAAGAAAAAAGCCAAGTCTGGATAAGATGAACGATGAATCAGGGCCGCTGGCCTTGCTCGTGGCCCTGGGACACCACGGGAGCTGTGGGTGATGTCTGGGGACAGCTGGTCCACATCCTCCCCTGGGTGCCCGTGGCGGAGCATCCAGGTGTTCAGGGACTGGGCTGCCAGCATCAGGAGCTCAAGGGGGATGGGCCTGGGAGCCTTCCTCGTCTTCCTTCCCTCTCCCCACCCAGCTCTGCGTGGGCCGTGCCCAGTGTGGCACCATTGTGTCAGGAAAGCTACAGTGCTGGCCGGAGGGGTCTAGGCATCCTGGGGCCCGAGTGGGAGCTGGCCGTGCATCAGGCAGCCAGCAGTGAAACGAGCTGCCAGCTGGCCTGGCCTGAGCCGTCCCTCCGACCCCTCATCCGACGCAGGATTTGGACGCACCTGTTCCTGAGAATGTGGGGGCGGGGGGGAGAGCGGCGCCCGTGGGCATCTACCCCCGGGAAAAATGAGGAAGCGGGGTCCCGGTTGAAAACCAGGGCACTGTAGCTGGAAGTCCTCCCCCGGTCCCCTGGAGAAGCTCGCCTCGGGCCTCCACCGCTCATCTCCCCGCTGGTAGGTATGAGCTACGGGTCCAGAGAATAAAAGTGAGCCAAGGGAACAATTGCCAGACGTACAGGGAACAGGTGATAGGGGGAGGGGCACAGCCTCTACCGGAGGAGAGAAACAGTGGGGACAGCATGGGGACAACAACTCAGCACGACAGGGGACGGTCCTGGTGGAACAGACTCAGGATGGGTGACAACACCGTGTGTGAGCAAACGGCTGCAGAGGGGAAGTGCAGGGCCTGCACCAGGGCCAGGGGGCAACAGACGAACCTCAACTGCCGGTCTGAAACTGCCAAAAAAGAAAAAAACTCAGACAGCATACATAAAATAATGGTTTTCGAGAAATTGGGTGTCAGAGAAGAAGGCCTGATCCTCGAAGCAGCTTGGAGAGAGGTCCCCGCCCGGGGCAGGAGCAGGTGGCCCGAGTGGGGCGGACCCAGGAGTCCTGGGGACTGGCAGCCGGAGGTCTCGGCTAAAGTTAGGTGGAGACATTGAAGATGTAAACATTCTGGGAAAATGGAATTTCTAGAGATGAAAAATACAGTGTCTGAGATGAAAATGCCCCGGAGGGGATGCACGGTGGATCAGGTATCACAGAAGGAACGACCAGCAAAGGTCAAGGTGTTAACAGTAGCAACTATCCAAAAGGAAACAGAGACCAACAAGAATTTTTAAAAACTAAAAGAGCATTACTGAGCCGTGGGAGAAGTTCGAGCAGCTTAGTAAATGGGTGTTTGAAGTTCCCAAAGGATGAGGGGACGGAAAAAATATTTGACGAAACAATACCCACGTTTGCTGAACGCAAGGACAGTTATAACCCACACGTCAGAGGAGCCCACGGACACCAACAGCGTTTTAAAAGCACCAATGATGCAGATTTTATTTAAGTTGCTCAAAATCAGTGATTGAGAAGATATTAAGAGCCACCAAATGAGGGGGTGGGGAGAGGGAGCCGCTAGATACAGAGGAATGAGGACTTGAAGACTTGGAGGGATTCTACTTGTCTGTGGCCCAAGGTCATCAGTGCCTGGGGCCCGATCCCACGTCTAGAGAATCTTGTACACTGTTCCATGGTGGTGGAAAGCCCAGAGACCTCCCCTGCCTCCTGCAGGGACACATCGTGTCTTCTCCTCGTGCTGGACATGGGCTGGACCTAGTGACCCACTTCTAATGAATAAAACACGGTGCTGTGGGGAGCTGTCACTTGAGAGACTAGGGTCCACGGAGACCATGCTCATGTCTTGGGCCCCCTCACTCTCAGTCGCCGGCTCTGCAGGGCTCATGCTGCCTTGTTGTGAACGGCCCGGTAGGCAAGGCATGGGCTCTCTGCCCAGCAGCCAGTGAGGACCCGATGCCTGCCCGTGGTCACCTGCAGGAGCTCGGAACCCAGTCCTCTGGCGGTCAAGCCCCGAGATGATGAGGCCGGCTGACACTGCAGTGTCACTGGGCACTCCTGGTCCTCAGACATCTGAGAAATAACATGTTGGCTCTTTTAATCTGCTGAAGTTTGGGATAAATTGTCATGCAGCAATAGATAACCAACACAGCACACAAAGTGTACATGTGCATCGAGGAAGATGACATTGCTCATCTTACACTGGGAAAGACCGGAAAAGATAAAGCTATTATTATATATCTTCTAGGGACGATCTTACAGGGATGCGCACATCTTAGAGAAAAAATAGGCAGATATCAGGTACTAACAATTTGTGAGTAGCAAACAAAAATAAAAATAAAATAGATAACGTTCAAACCAGTAGAATAAATGTCTATATGCAAGGTAAGACAGAAATACAGAAAAGAAAATTTTTAAAGTTTTACAAATGGAAAATATGTAAAAAGTTGAAATAAATTGCATAATAATATCACAGTATTTACATAAATGTAAATGGCTTAAACTCACTGATCAAAAGAAAAAATATTCTCAGATTCTAAAACCAACAAATGAACCCAGAAATGTGTCACGAGCAAGGTTTACATTCAAAATGGACCAGAAGGACTTGAAATGCAGCAAAAAAAGATGCTATGGACCACAGAAATGGGAAGCTGAGGGCAGCCAGAGCAGCAATTTTAAATTTTCATAAAGCATAACCTAATGGACATTGTGAACCAAGAACAAAGATGGATGTACTCATAGAAGTCACTTTGCCTTCCCTGGGATGCAGCGAAGGGCGAGTAGAGGTGAAGAGTGTGCTGGGAGCGCCCTTAGTCGTGGCCCCAGGAGGAACAGAGAAAAGATGCTTCCCCAGGAAACACTGAGGGAATGGAGGGAGGGGGGCGGAGATACCGCAACAAACGTTAGTTTTCAGTGCACACCTGTCAGACACTGATGGGACAGCAAACAGGAAATGAGCAAACACAGCGACTTCCCGGAATGCCGGGCCGGGTAATTCAGACCAGAACTTGTGCTGGAACAAGAACAAGTGAGCGCACGCTGGACTTGTAGACACACAGCCACGTGCACACCACGAGTACACACACACACACAGCCACGTGCATGCCATGTGTACAGACACACAATCATGTGCACACCACGTGTACGGACACACAGCCCCGTGCACGCCATACGTACAGACACACAGTCCCATCCATGCCCTGCATACAGATATAGCCACATGCACACCATTTGTGCACACAGCCCTGTGCACGCCGTGCATACAGACACACGCACAGCTCGGAGCATTTGGAGAGTGAACAAGAGGTGAAGAAGCCCTGGATGTGGGTCTGGGGACACCTGACAGCTGAGGCTCTGGGCTGCCGGGCTCCCTGGGGAAAGTGTGGATTCTAGGGGGGCGGCGAAGATGTCGAGTGTCTGCGATGCACGTGTGTGCACACATGCAGAGTTGCTGGGGGACAGCCCCGCCCAGGAGACCCAGTGAACCGCCTCGTGTCTGGGGTCCCAGAGCCTGCACCTTGGGAGTAATCTAGCAATGACTAATTTATTTCAACTTAATTTTTGTGTCTTGTGTGAAGCAAGGTTTGAAGTTTATTGTTATTAGTTTTTGCATGTGACAGCTGAGTTACCTTGGAAATTTTGTGTAAAACCAGCTGACCACATATGTGTGGGCTACTTCCTGACTCTGCAGTTCTGTTGTTTTATGTGCCTATCCTCACTCCAAACGACACACTGTGTTGTTCACTGTGGTGATGAGTCGGGATCAGCTGGTTAAGTCCCCCATCCTAGTTGTTTTTCAAAATTGTTTTGGCTATTTTAAGTCCTCCACAGTTCTACATAAATTTTATTTTATTTTATTTTATTTTATTTTATTTTATTTTATTTCATTTTATTTGAGAGAAAGAGAGAGCATGTGAGCATGTGCATGTAAATGGACAGGGGCAGGAGGATGGGAAAGAGAGAGAGAGAGAGAGAGAGAGAGAGAGAATCCCAAGCAGGCTCCATGCCTAGCGCCCAACATGGGGCTTGATCTCACGACTGTGAGATCGTGATCTGAGCTGAAATGAAGAGTCAGACCCTTAACTGGCTGAGCCACCCAGGTGCCCGTACATAAATTTTAGAATCCACATGTCAACATGTCACATAAAAGCTTACAGGGATTTTCATTGGGATTCTATTAAATCTATAGATCAATTTGGGGAGAATTGATTTCTCAGTTTTGAGTCTTCTGGCACACAAACATGGTCTATCTCTCCATTTACTTAAGCTTTAAAACAAAAGATTCAGTAATATTTTGTCCTTCTCAGTGTCCATGTCTTATATGTACATATATGTGCATACATGTATCCCTCAGTATTTCATAATTGTGTGCTATTAGAATGGTTTTAAGTTTCAATTCCCAATTGTTCAATCTGTGGGTGATTGTATCTTTGTATCATGCAAACTTGCTTAACTGACTTACGCATTTCAGAACTTTTTTTTAGGGGGGTGTAAGTTCCTTAATATGTTCTACATAGACAATCATGTCATCTTCAAATAAAGATAGTTTTTCCTATTTTCCAAGTTGTATGCTTCTATTTCTTGGCCCTTAGTAACGCTGTGGTAAGGTCCTCAAACACAATGTTGAATAAAATGGCAAGTTTATTTTTTACAGGTTCTCAGTCACAGGGGAAAGACTTTCATCATTACTAGGAAGATCAATATTAGCTGTGGGAATGTTTAGTGCTATGCATTTTCCTCAAACTGTTGCTTTAATTTCACCTCCCAAATTTTGATATATTGTGTTTTCATTTTAATTCAATTCAAACTATTTTCTAATTCTTCCTGTTTAATTCTTTTTTGGCACACACATTATTTAGAAATACGTTGTTTAATTTCCAAATATTTCAAGAAATCCCCAAATCTTTCTGTTAATATTCTATGTTTAATTCTGTTATAGTCAGATGAGATACTCTACTACAATCCTATTAAATTTGATAGGTTTAGGTCCCAGAACATGTTTGACTTGGTAAAAATCCCACATGCCCTTGAAAAGAATGTTACTCTGATGTTGTTGGGGAGTGTGTCCTAGAAACATCAGTTGGGTCAAGATGGATGGTAGGGTTATTTAAATCTTCTTTATCCAAATGCCATGACATTGGGGGTAGGATTTCAACATATGAGTTTGGGGGGACATAAACATTCAGTCAGTTGTGAGCTTCAGTTAAAAGGCAAAGGGTGTCGGAGTGGATTAAAAAATTAAAAACCAGCCAACTACATGCTGCTTTCAAGTGACACATTCACATGTAGGGAGGAAGAAAGGTTGAAAGTACCATGATGACAAAAGCCCTATTTTGTAAATAGCAACCGCACAATTCCCAAGCTGTGCACCGATGTATCCTGTAATGACAGGGCAAGCTTAGAGGGTTGGATAAGACATTTTAAAATGAAGGAACACAGCGAATCTGTTGGGCCCTGAGCAAATTAGCAGCTCAAAGTAGTCACGGTCTCTGTGTTATAGACTCTGTGTTCCTTGTGATGATGATGATGATGATGATGATGTTCTCTACATTCTTTATGATCCTGATCACAGGTTCTGAGAAGTTCTGCAGTGCTCAATGGGTACAAAGTTCTCAAAACATAAATCCTCACCAAGTTATCTGGACCTAACTATTCAATCAGTGGAACAGTTGGGTCTTATTTTGTCTGAGGGCCATCCTGACACAGTTACTGGGACTCTGTGGGGGCCAACAAAACAAACAAAAAAAGTATAGCTATATTAACATCAAAGTACTACTAGGGATACACCCGTTGCCTCATGATAATAAAAAATGCCAATCACCTGGAAAATATAAAAATTCTGACATAGCCCCAATTATAGTACGCACAAACCGACAGAATGCCATGCAATTTGAAATCACAACCGCGTTGGGATTTTTAAAAATCTTTACCATTAACTGATAAAACAACTTATGAGAAATACTTATTTAAGTCGTAAGATCGCTAAGGATTAAGATATTTCAATAACTAGCAAACTCGATCCTATGGATATATCTTCAACACGATACCCAGTGACTACAGGGCACATGTTATTTTCAGACACAAGAAAAAAGACAAGCTCACCGTATTCTGGCCAGAAACCTCACACATCTCACCATATCACAATGAATTAAAATCATACAAAATATATATTTTGATCATAATTTGCTTAAACCAAAAAAACAGTAATAATAGGTAACTAAAAACACTCCACACATTCATTTGAAACTAAAGAAATTGGTTTTAAATAAGCAGTGGGTCAAAAGGAAAGTCATGTTGCAAATTAGAAAATATTTTGACCCAATGATAACAGAGATGTAATGTGTTAACACCCCCGGGGCTCAGCCAAAGCCTCGTTTACAGGAAAAGTTATGGCTTTATATTCATTTTTAATAGAAAAAAGGCTTGAAATCTATCAGTTAAATTTCTCATTTAAGCACTTGGAAGATGACGGCAAATGAAACCCAAAGGAAGTAGAGGATGGACAGAATTAGCAGCGCACACTGATAAACTTGGAGATGTGCGGGGTGGGGGGGGTGGTTCAAAGGGGCCAAAAGCTGGATCTTTGTAAAGACGAAAATTGAGTAAACCTCTGGTGAGTTCAGTCAGAGAAAAGAGGAGTAATTAATGGTGTCTAGAAGGAAGAATTCTGTGACAGATTCCTACACGCTCCCGACCTCCAGTACAAAATACCTTTTCCTCTTACACGTCCTCAGCCTTAGGCACCAGCTGCCGCCCCCGCCAAGTGATCAGTGACAGTGTGTGGCCATCACTCTTCACGGGAAGCGTCTTGCACCCAAATTAATATCCTGTTTCCTTACAAACTGTATATCCTAGAGATATAGATGACAGGCTTGAATGAAAATAGGTCAACAGTACTTAAGATAAGTAATACTTTAATCAATTTTAAGATAATTTCTGATGGCTAGTGCATAATGGTAATATACTACTGCTTAAATTTCCCTTTAAAGCGGTGTAGACATTAAAAAACCCTATCGTATAAATTGCTTTTGAAAGACACAATTACGCATTTTACGTCCCCTTAATAGATACATCTATTAAAATAGGCCATTGTAGAGTTTTATATTTACTATAATTACGGTTGCTGTATGGACACCTTGTGAAGTCATCCATCCTGGGAAACATAGAGGGGACCGGTGCTGCCGTCGTCACGTATCTAGTGCTAGTGATTCCGTGACTGATGGTTTTGAAATTGCCAATTCACGTCTGCCCAGCGAATGCCCTATATAAACCCACACCGACTTTTCTTTAAAAAAATTTTTTTAATGTTTATTTATTATTGAGAGAGAGACAGAGAGAGAGAGAGACAGAGCACGAGCAGGGGAGGGGCAGAGAGAGAGGGAGACACAGAATCTGAAGCAGGCTCCAGGCTCTGAGCTGTCAGCACAGAGCCTGATGCAGGGCTTGAACCCATGAGCTGTGAGATCATGACCTGAGCCGAAGTTGGACTCTCAACTGACTAAGCCACCCAGGCGCCCCACACACCAACTTTTCTTAAGTCCACATTGTACTATCCCAAAGGGAGGAAGAGGTAAGTGACCTGAGTCATGGGACTCCTGAGCTGGTCTCTGAAATGAGTTGCACAGTGGGACAGTGCGGGGGCACCCAGGCGGGGTGGACAGCACTGTCTGTTCTGAGAAGGGAGAGGCAGCAGTGTCTGCTCTGGCCCCTTGTTTTCTAGCACGGAAGCCTTGAGGAGCCAGATGCTCTGGATGGGTCTCTGCAGAGTCACAGGGAGGTGGAGCGAGGGACCCTGGGGACATGTGGCCTTGGCCTGGTTAATAGGCTTCATCCCATGTCACTTGGTGGCTGACTGGAATGCGGTGTGGAACCAGGAGCAAGGGCGCAGTGAGCATCTGTCCCCAGCCGTGGGCGAGCCATGGCGCCTCGCGGTGGATGCCCCGTGGCCCACTGTGCTCTGTCCACAGAGGGGAGATGGATGCCAGGGGCTTCCTCACCCTGCCATCTGGCTCTGCACTGGGGCTCACCCCGGTACCCCACAGGCTTCCTTAATCTCGAGGGTCAAACACCTCAGCTTAAATGTGATTTTTAAATTTTAAGTGGTAATTTTTGTGATACTAGGCAAATCTGTGCGTTATTTTTCAATCCCTGCATCATGCAGTTTGCAGAAGTGAAGTACTCTGTCTTTATCCAGTGTCGTCTCAGGGTAGAACTTCTGTATAAGAGAAAACATAAGTCTTCCTGCGAGCTCGCCATTTAAAGTGTTGCGCACATGAACAACCTGTTCACTTGCCACCTAACTGAATGTCTCATCTTGGAAAAAAAATACCTTCTGATCTTTCTTTAAATAACAAAATACGAAAGAAAGGATAAAATGTTGATAGGTGTTCTTTCGTATGCTGGATATTAAAATGGAATTGACTGGGGGTGCCTGGGTGGTCAGTGGGTTGAGTGTCTGCTTCTTGATTTCGGCTTGGGTCATGATCCCAGGGTTGTGGGATGGAGCCCCATGTCAGGCTCTGTGCTGGGTATAGAGGCTGCTTGACACATTCTCTCTCTCTCTTGCTCTCTTTCTCTCAACTTTAAAAAATGGAATTGGGGCGCTTGGGTGGCTCAGTCAGTTAAATGCCCGACTTTGGCTTAAGTCATGATCCCATGGTTCATGAGTTCGAGCCCCGCGTCGGGCTCTGTGCTGACAGTTCAGAGCCTGGAGCCTGCTTCGGATTCTGCGTCTCCCATTTTCTCTGCCCCTCCCCCACTCGTGCTCTGTCTCACTGTCATTTGCTCTCAAAAATAAATAAACGTTAAAAAAAGTTTAAAAAATGGAATCAACTTCTACCTCTAGCACGCACAGTCGTTATGTTTCTAAAAAATCATGTAGAAAAAATCAGAGGCGTGCACTGCAGAGAAACTCGGTGTTCTCGTTGGAGCGTTCGCTGCAGTGCGGCTCACCACGGCAAATGCCGGAAACCACCAAAGGCTTTTCCCTGAGAGTGTAGACAAAGAACCACGACTTATTCACACAAGCGAGTGCTCTGCAACAGATGGAACCAGTGAGCTGACACTGCGTCTGCGAATATGAATACGTGAGAAAACCATTTCACGGAGTTGAAACTCTTACCTTTGGCATCATGACCTATGAAATTGAACCCTGTACCACCATACTCTGTAACATTTATAAACGTTCGTGGGTCTTCGTTTGGTCTATTTGAAATGCAAGTCTGAAAATGACGATAATTACTACAATGAAAAGTAAACCCAGCGTAGCTGCCCCCAGATATAAGGACTATTTCCCTGGTGCCGGCAAACACATGCTCTCAAGTGGCAAATCCGAGTTTTACTGGGCTTTGAAGTCCCCAACTTGCCTGTCTTGGCTTCACAGTCAAAGTCTCTTATACGAAAGATAATTTCCTTTGCTCATTTTGAGGCAAAGGGAGCCGGTTCTCTATTTACTTTGCATCCGTCGGATGTGTGGGGATGCTCGTGTTGGTGAGGACGCCGGGGCCTCGCGGCCAGGCGGGTCAGCGCCGTGGGCAGTAGGGCTGGCCTGGGAGGGATCTCTACCTGGCCTGGCTGGCGAGAACCCTGCCGTGCGCGGAACTGACTGCCAGCCACAGAGATGCACCCCTGGAGACCCACGTATTTGCACCCCCAAGTCATTACTCATTCCTGGCGCCTCCTCCCATTCTCTTCCTCCTGACCCCATCCCACGGTCCTAACGACATGCACAAGGCTCTCGGTGTCTGCAGTCTGACTCCGTGTCCTGTCCGCTCTCCTGACTTCCTGAGCTACATGGTCTCCTACTTACCCGACCCTGGCGTTCCAACTTAGATCTCCTTCCCTGCAGCAGCACAAACTCGGTATTTCCAAAGCTCAGGTCTCCACGGCACCCTGGTCTCTCCTACATTAGTGATGTCACACCCGGTCCTCAGAGACCCGCACACTCAGATGGTTTGGTCTTCGTCTCTTTCCTGCTGTCACCGGTGTCCAGCAGTTGCTTCTTTGCTGAGGTCGGATGGCGCCCAGCCCTTCGTTCCTGAGCAATGACCGTGAATGCGTTCTGACGGATCCGCGCCCTCAGAGCGCCCTCTCTGCTGTCACTGTGTCTCTCCTCATGTACACTGGCAAGGAGGATCTCCCGGAACACACGCCTGTCCTTTACACCCACAGGTGCAGGTCGTCCGGAAGAGGAGCGCGCTTCCACTCACCCCTGCTGAGCCTGTCTTCATGGCTCTGCCTTACAAGGCTCCTCTCCAACACGAGTCCTCTGTTTCCACCAACTCGGCCCTTCTTTTTCCTAAATGTCAGAGACGATGGTTTGATACTTATGCACTGCGTGGTATTGCTTTCAAATTTGCGTATCTGTTCTCTCTCACTGGGTTGTGGGTTTCCAAAAGTTGTGCGTGATTTCTTTCTAGTTTTTGTTTCCTGAATGGCTACTTGCTGCACATCTTTTAGGCATTCAAAAATAAATGAATAAGTGAAACTACGATTTTATGAATCTGAAAACAATTCTCATTTCAGTAACTATAAATGATCGTATCAAAAACCCTGTCAGTTTTTCTTCCAGGATGTGTTTCCTGTTATTGCAATAATGCTTGATAATATTGGGTTGGGGTAAGAGACGGAGCCCACATTCTGGTTATGCTTGAGAAGTGGGCTTAGAAATGAATCGGTTATTTAAGTTAATGAGAAACAGACGTGAACATGACCACGAAACTACTAAAAATGAAATAGTCATCGCACGGGTTCCCTTTTGTGCTGGCTTGAAACATCACTGAAACTGCCAAGTCCATTCAGGGACTCTGTAAGTGTGTGTGCACGCGTGCGTGTCTACGTGCCTGTGTGGCTTGTGGCTCTGTGTGCATGTGTGTGCGTGTGTGTCTGTGCGTCCGAGTGTGAGCGTGCGTAATCTTGTGCATTCATTCTGATCTCCACGTGACCCCACTGCCATGAATTAGTCTGTGATGATCATCAAGAACTTCTGTGACCAACAAAGCACAGGGCACGAAACCGAAGGCATCACGGGACTGGCGTTGGTTTGAATTTGGTCTGCACACTTCTACGGTAGATTTCGTATTAACTGGGATGATTAAAGACTTAACATTAGTGTCAAGACAGCATAAACTAAAAGATCATTATCTTAATGTTTTCTAATACATAGATTAAGTACAGTTTTCATTCAAGCTCTGATAATGGCGATGCAGATTATTTCCCAGTGAACGAGGGTGGATTATGTGACGCCAACAGATTTGGTTAGTGTTTCCAACATGCGACCCAACCAGATCAAACGACTTTAGGGACAGTCATGTGACCTGGTGTTTGTGTGTCTATCTGCATATTTTTCAGTTGAGTGTGAATGTGGCTCGAAGGACAACAAAGGGTCTTAGAGAATCTTTAATTTCATATTCTAACTAGTTAGCCCTATTTGTTTGCTTTGAATCCCTCGCTTCAATAAGGTGAAAACTTGTGTTAATCCTCCATTCAGCAGTTGCCTGGATGCGTGTGAAATGGATCATGTGGACAAAATAAAGCCCCGCCAGACGCAATCTGCCATTGTCCCCTAAGCCCCTTCGAGGGGACTCTTCACAGGTACCAAGAAGCCACTCTAACCACTTCACATAGTTTTGAAGACCCTCTCCTTTTTTTCCACAGAGCACATTACTCAGCACAGAAGAAAGGCCACAACCAGGCATCAGATGAAGGAAAAAGCTGAAGGAGGCCGAACTCACTCTCCACACACAGGGAGATAATTGGCACTGTGGTAATCCTGGAGGGCTGAATGAAATGAATAAGTGGTGGCATGGGAAAAACTGAAAAGGACAGCAGTTTCCTGGCTCACACGGGATCATTACCTTGGGTTGGCATTTTTCTTGAAGACCAATTGATAAAACAGGACAAAAATGTTTTTCCCCATTAATTGCTTTCAAACACTGTCCCGTTAAACACCCAATTAAAAGGTAGAAGTGTGGTCCTCTGTTTGCTTCCAATGGCCGTGCAGGAGAGGCGGGGGGCGGATGGAGAGGAGAGATGGGGGAGGCACAAGAGAAAGAATGGAAGACTCCAGCATTTCTTTCATGGGTTGTCGAATAAAAAGATCAATGGAAGAGGCTCATCACGTCTTTGGCCCACAGCAGCTTAGTGAAAGGCTGGAGTCTTCCGAGCACAACACAGGCCACATAACCCCGCTGAAAGGGAGTCCTTCTCCGGGACCCCAGTGGAACTGACACGTCCAAATGCCCTCGCACACACAGCCAAGTTTCCAGGTTGATTTGTGCACAAAAAATACACAGCCCGCTCAAAACATCTTCAGTCTGCTGCTTACGTAAAACATAAAGAAGTAAGGATACGGGTTGTGTTTTGGGCACGGTGGGGCTGCTAATCTGGGGAAAGACCGAGTGCTTTCCTGTTACAGCTGTGGCTGGTGTGGAAGGGGTGGGTCGGCCTGGGGTGCGGGGCAGGGAAGGGGGAAGCGGTCCGGGAACCACCACACTGACTCTGATCTTCTTTCTCCCTCATCCCGCACTCACTTTCTCCCTTTCTTTTCCCTCTCGAGTCCTGTTCCCCTCCCACCTTTCAGCCTTTGGAGTTTAGTCAGTGAAGGTGGTAAAATGTCTTCCTAGGTTTGCGTGGCATCAAACAAGCTGGGACAGGACGGACACGGAGACAACTTCTAGAATACATTGTCCCTTTCAGTTAGCATTCAGAAGTTGATTATTTAGTTAGAGAGAGAGAGAGAGAGAGCAAGCAAGCACAGAGCCCAGTGAGGAACTCGATCTCATGAACCGTGAGATCACAACCCGAGCCGAAATCAAGAGTCAGATGCTTAAATGGCTGAGCCCCCCAGGTGCTTCTCAGAAATTTGATCAGAGCAGAAAACTGTAAGGCACAACTGTCCTTTTATTTATTATTTAAAAAATTTTTTTAATGTTTATTTATTTTTGAGAGAGACAGAGACAGAGCATGAGTGGGGGAGAGGCAGAGAGAAAGGGAGACACAGAATCTGAAGCAGGCTCCAGGCTCTGAGCTGTCAGCACAGAGCCTGATGCAGGGCTCGAACCCACAGACCAGGAGATCATGACCTGAGCCAAAGTTGGACACTTGACCGACTGAGCCACCCAGGCGCCCTACAACTGTCCTTTTAAATATTGCTATTTGAAGCTCACAAGCAGCACCCCTGTGAGATAGGCTCGTGATCCAGCCGGGTCTGTCTATGCACGAAAAGTGGCCCGGGCCCACTAGATTCAGTGCGACACGGCCATCGGAATGCAGTGCTGCTCGTCATCTTTGTGTTTTGATTTAGCCAGTAAACAGCAATTATAACAACAGTAACTGACATTTCTGGAGCATTTCCTACGCGCTGGGATTCGTTTATGAGCGCACCGATCTCTGCAAAATTCTGAGGCCGGTACTAGTATTATTCTGGAATCCAGGGACCCAGAATGTAGAAGAACGTGCTCGTGCACACGGCTCAAAGCGCTGGGGCTGGATGATGGCTTCTCCTTCGACTGGGAGTCCTCACTTCCCGCCGAGAGTGGATGCGAGGCGATTACCAGCTCCGTGATTTACTCCAAGGGAACTGAGTCCTGACAGTGTCCTTCACAAAGATGTTGTCCAGAAGCCCAGCCAGCCAGAGTCAGCTTGCGGTTTTGCAGTGACAAGCACGCGAGGCGGGACGTGGGGTGGCGGGACGTCCCGCCCAGCAAAAGCCCTGAGCCCCGAGGGAGCTCTCCAAGCCACAGCTGCTTTTACTCCCTGCTGGGACCCGCCTGAGGGTGAAACGCGCGGGCTGGTGGCAGCATCTGTGCAGTGGGACAAACCGGCACTGGCAGTGGCCATATGCGGGATTCCAAGGACAGGATGAGCTGCCTCCCGGGAGCCTGGGCGGGGGAGTTAGGTGTGAGCAAAGTGTGATCCCCCACAAGGACACAACTGTCCACTGAGCCTGGATCCTCAGACAAGCACGGGCTGCAGAAACACGCACTGAGGTGTCGTGGCCTGAGGATACTCACGCTCCCGGCCTCGGGAAGCCGATGTGGCCCAGGGAGGCGCTCGCTTCCTACCGCGGTCCAGCTCCTGTCCCCGCAACCTGGACTTTCTTCGTGCTTTGTCTCCAAGAGTGTTTTCGAGGCACCACGCTTGCCTTTTCTTTTAAAAGCTGTAATGGCAGAGCAAAACCGAATTCTGTGTAGAAAATGGATGTCACGCGGCTTCTGCGCCACCCAAACGGGGGGGGAAATAGCGCGAGCATCCGACTACGGAGGTGAAGTAAGAGCCAGGAAGGCCAGGGTTCTGATGTGCCCGTGGTCACGTCTCGGCCTGGGTCCCGGGGGGCAGAGTCCATCACACGCACGGCAAACGCAGCGGGAGGAGAACAAGCGGCTTCCGGCGCTGGCGCTGCTCACGGGCGACCCCTCAGCCAGCACGCGCTCGTGGAAACCCGCGGCGACAGGTTGCTGAGGTCGAAGCTGCTGTGCAAGCGAAGGCTTCCACGCAAGAACCCCACCCCTGGCGTTACGGGTGCAGAAGACCCGAGGGCCCCCCTCTGCTCTCCGCCTTCAGAGACAAGGAGCAGTGATCACTGATGGCTGCTGGACTCGGAATCACATCCAGTGTCACTCCCTTTTCCCTTCTCGCAGAGTGCTGTGGGCTTACGGAAGTTACCAGTATAACTCGGATGCCTGTCACCTCACTCTTTAAGAGGATTAATGGGATTTGTCACTCTGGACAGATGACTTAGTATCTACTGAGCAGTGGTAGAAATGAACTCTGAATTTACTGTTGAAAACAGAAGAGGCCTGAAAAGACAAATATAAATGTACCATCAAAGAACAAAGGCAAAATAAAAGACACCCGTGGAAGTGAGTCTGGGGCCGTCAGTAAACACCCGTGGAAGTGCATCTAGGGCCATCAGTAAATACCTGTGGGAGTATGTCTGGGGCCATCGGTAAACACCCGTGGAAGTGAGTCTGGGGCCGTTGGTAAACACCATGGAAGTGAGTCTGGGGCCATCGCTAAGTTCCCAGTGGAACTCCTGACATGTTTGGAGGTTGACATGTCCTGGAAAGTGCACTGCATCTTTCCCCACAGGGGCTACAAAATGAAAATCACGCTAAACAACGTGAAAGCTTACAATCTATAACGGAGTGGCCGCCCCTGGGTGAGGTGGAGGTGTGGAAGGAAGGAGGTTCCAGGGAGGCCTCTGGCTGCAGGAGATGGTCTGGGTCACAGTCACAGGGTGCTGGCGTTCAGAAGATCCACCGAGCTTGGGACTTCCGATGTGTGCACACGTGCAGCACACGTGGGGAAGTCACGGCGGGACGGCCGGTGGCTCGCCCTGGGCCCGGCGTTTCATACCTGGTGGGGCTCTGTGCCCTGTGTCTGCGTGCACGCGCATCCAGGACCAGCCACCACCCTTAACATGAGCGCGTTTCTCCCAGGGGGATGAGGGCTTTTTGCATAAGGGAAGGGGCACGATGGAAAACCTGCCAGGATTGAGGGAATGTAGTTGGGACGATCTGAACCGGACGCTGGAAGTGGGCTGGAGCCTGACACACAGCTCCCAGGAAAACACCCATCGGACTTCCTGGCGGCTCGGGAAGGGCGCAAGCCTGCGGCACAACGCAGCCGGCACACTGCACTGGCTCGGAGTGTGAGTCACAAACATCGAAACGTGCTTCCAGAGCTGTATTTCTTCTGGGAAATGTAAATTCCCAGTTCTAAATAATTTCCCCCCGTTTCTTCCTAAATGAAGATATCTTCTTGTTTTGTTTGATATGAAAACCGAACCGAACCAAACCCCCAGGCCTGTATAATCCGGTGGAAACATCTGTCTGGGAGAATGACCATCGGGCTTGTGGGCTGACTGTGCTCCTAGTGAGGGAGGTCGAGGTCCTGTCTCGGGTGTGCGAGGCACCAGACGGCGGAAGGGCGAGGGGTGTGGGGACAGCCCGGCAACACGATGAAGTTCACTGACGTCCCTCACGGGTCTTGGGGTCGTTTCTGTCCTGTGCCGAATGCCAGGACCACAGGCATTTAAAACTCTCCGAGGATTAGGCTCGGAGCTGGGGGCTCAGACGAGGCACAAGAAAGGAAAGCGAGTCAGATAAGATCACAGTAGCAGAGAAAGCAACATTGGAAGGAAATTGCCGAGGCGTGGATCAGTCCTAAACCACAGACACCGGTTTCATTCTTTCTCAGTGACTTCCCGAGAAATGCTGGGCTTTCCTTCAAATCACTTTTAAATTACCTGAACTCCGTGTCACGTTCCACACGAATCGTAAGAGCGAGCTTATCAACAACACATGCATTTTTAAAGACCTCATTAAAATAACCATCTACCGAAGTCCATAGTTCAGAAATAAATTTAGGAACTAAATTAACAGGAAAAGCAGACAGAGGGGAAAGGAGATAATTATCATGATGTGTCACAGAGAGTGTTATTTAATTAACCATAATAATAAGAATTATGTGCTGTTTCACATTCGCAATTTCTTAGCTATTTAGTTTGCTGCGAAACATTAAAAAGGAAATAAAGGAGGGACAAAAAGAATAATTGAGTGTAGAGCAGTCTAACGAACATGCGGATGCCTCGTTCCCATGATCCAACAGGTCGATATTGGAGTCCTTGTTCTGGTGACTGTTTTATGCGCTCGGACAGTATCTACTGCTCATGGCTTTGAGATCAAGGAGGACTGTGTGGGGAGGGGTGCACGCACTGTGGCCCGTCGGGAGGCCCGCGCACTTCTACCTTTCTGGGGCAGGCTGGGCCTTACAGTCGGGGAGACCAGTTCAGACCGTTTGATGCAATATTTACGTTTAAGTATTATTTAGAAGCCATTGGCCAAAAAGTATGCAAGTGCTCCTTAATGAATAAAAATATGCTCAAATAAACATGAAATCCCTTATGAAAATGGTTTCCATCTTCACACTTTATATGTGATTCGATTACTTTAATTAATTAATTTAAAAAATTTTAACATTTATTCATTTTTGACAGACAGAGAGCAAGTGGGGGAGGGGCAGAGAGAGAGGGAGACACAGAATCGGAAGCAGGCTCCAGGCTCCGAGCTGTCAGCACAGAGCCCGACGCGGGGCTCGAACCCACGAACTGTGAGATCATGACCTGAGCCGAAGTTGGACGCTCAACTGACTGAGCCCTCCAGGTGCACCTCGATTACTTTAATTTAAATGCATCTTCCCATAAAATAATGTTATAAATGGTGAGGAGGTTCCTAGACTAGCCTATGAGGAATATTTAAACCAAAAATGAGCCTGTAATGCCATGGCTGCTGGGAAAAATCAAGAAATTATGATGAGAGCACCACTAGCTTTTTTTCAAAGTCCCCTGAACATCGAGGCCGATGGTCACTTTTTCTTCTGCTGTTGCCTAAAAATAGATAGTTTAGTGGAAGAAAGGAAGTAGCTGAGTTCTTTGGGAAGGGAATTTCTGAAACTCTGAATGCTCGTCAGATGGAAAGCTGTCCATTTTTACCACGTGTGTAAGTTAATTTTAGAAACCCGAGGCTCCTTCCCCCCCTGTATCTGGACCTGTCACTATCACCACGAATCTCTATTCATCAGAAATTTCTCATCAGCTCCACGCACTCCTTTTTCCACTCTGAAAACAAGGTCTCCTCCGAGACGGACGTCTGGTCGCAGCGCTTTCTCTCAGGTCTTTGCTCAGCCCCAGTGCACATCCTGGGCCCCCGCGTGGCCTGCCTTTCGCCACCTTCCCAAGGACGCCTCCTTTCCCGCGCGCCCCGTGGTCTCCCAGGAGGCGCAGGTCTCCGGCTCCAGTCTCCCCTGACCCACCCATCTGGGACCCCGAATCCCGCTCGCCCTGCTCCTGGAACCTTCCACCGAGATTTTTGTTCGTTGGCACCATCATATTTTTAATCCGTGACATATCTGCTAAATGGTCTTTCCTATCAGCCACTCTATTTGTATGCATGGCACATCCTCTTCAATCTCTCCGAACGTATTAATTGTCAGTGTTTTGTTTCACTTTCTTCCATTACTCATAAAAGCGCTTTTCCCTTAAAGGGATATTTCTGTTTTTGTGTGGAGCTTGGCGCCTTCCTTCACGGCATTGGGTTCCTTGGACGTTGGATGGTTCCGTCCTCGGTGTGGACGGGGCTCTCGGGACCAGGGCACAGAACGGGTGGAATGTAGGAGTGTGTTTCTCCAGCCGGGCGGGAACCGGTGCTTCCTGCGGAGAGTGAGGGGCCCTGGGCTTTGGGGGAGCAGGAGCCGGGACAGAGCATCCGTGTGGGGAGCGTGGAGTCCTGGCGGCCACCCGGCCCCAGCGTGGCTGGGGCTTTGCCTGGACGCAGCTCTCTGCTCCGGCCCCGGAGCCTGCTGTGGACTCTCCCCGGTCATAGCCCCGACCCTGCGCCCGTTCGGCTGGCTGAGGGTGCCTCTGCCTGGCCTGAGAGCAGGAGCTCGTGCGCGTGCCCAGAGGCTCACCACCTCTCAGGGTCCTCGGCCCCCTCCTCCTTCCAGCCCTCCTGGCTCTGGGTCTGTGGCTATTGTGAGCTCTGCTGGGAAAACCCCTGCTCCACACCGTCCTGTCCTCTGCACGGGGCCGCCGATGCCTCGTGGGGTTTCATCCTCAGACTGGTTCGTCTGCTAGAAATCTGCCGGCTGCTCCTACCGCCCACGTCTCCCGGCGGGAGCCCTCCTGACCCGAATTCTGTGTTTGCTTGTCGCTGTGGCGTTTGCGGAACCGGAGAAGGGCGCACGTGCTGGTCCAGCCATCTCTGAAAAACCTTCTCTTCTGTTTTTTGCTTCACATCAACTTGCCTCAGGACCAAATCCCGCTTTAAGACCAGCTCCTGGAAGAGCATCTCATATCTGGTGGGTCATCCCCCACCCGTGGCCAAGGGTCCTGAGGGTGAAGAGGGGCACCCGCCACGGCTCAAACCACCTGAAATTAACCGTCTGCCTCACAAACCGGCTCGGGCTCTTACCATTCTGAGCTTGCCTGTTTCTACTGGGGCCCGCAGGGAGAGGGGGTCCGATGTTTGTCCTTCGCTGGGTTGAGGTCATCCTGGGGGTGGGGGATTGGCCCTGATCCCCAGTGACGGGCGTGCTTAGGGGCCAAGGGGAATTTGGGTGCAGGCACACGGGGAGACGGCCATGGGGTGACAGAGGCGGCTCACAGGGCTGAGTCTAAAAGCCGAGGGTCGCTGGCAAGGCCAGGGGCTGAGAGGCAAGGAAGGACGCCTACAGGTTTCAGAGGGAGCCCGGCTCTGCCGATGCCTCCATCTCAGGCTTGTGGCCCCCAGACGGCGAGACCACGCGTTCCTGTCGTGTAAGCCCTGCTCGGTGGTCCTGTGTTGTGGCAGCCTCGACGTGATGCACACCTCGTTCTCGCTCTCGGCTCAGACGGCGGGATTGTCCTCGGGGAGGGGTGTGTGTCCACAGGGAGTGGAGTGGCCCTGCTCCCGTGAGGTCACTCCTGGGCTCAGGGCCCTTCCATCCGTGGTTTCAGCATATCAAGGGCCCCGTTCTCTTTGCTGCTTGGCAGGTAGGAAAGGGAGAGGCCAGAGGGAGTCTTCCAAGGTTTTTAGGAGCCACTCCTGGAACTGGAGGCCACCGAATTTCTCTCTCTCCCAAGGAAAAACACAGATACGTGAAGTCCATGGGTGGTGTGGGAGTTCTGGTATGTCACCGGTCGTCCTTCTGCTCTTCCCGCTCGTGTATGCAAGGACAGGCTCCCATCCTCACGGTGAAAGGCGGCTGCCAGAACTCCAGCCATCACATGTGTGCTGCAAGCCAGAGAGGAGCAAAGCAGAACCCTGAAAGGGCTGTGCCTCCCACCGGGTCAGCTCCCTGCACTCACCATTCTAAAAGTTTCTCTCCACATTTCTACTTACTTCTCATTGGACGTACTCAGCTGCACTCCGCTCCAAAAGGGGCTGGGAAACATGATGTTTGTACCAGGTGGCTGCGGGTCAGGCTAAAGTTAGGGGCTGTTGGAAGAGAGGGAGAACAGATGCTGGGGGGCGACCAGTACCTGAGCTTCCACAACAAGCATTTCCTACTTTCGTGGGAAGGAAGATAGTTGTTTTCTAGATGCCAACGTGGTCTGATTTTGGATCCTTCTCCCGTGGTAAACAGAGTTAACTCTTCACCGATTTAGCCATTATGAGGCAGTACGTATAGGAGTCAGTAAAAGTGACTCATGCAATAATTTTTTAATAAGTTGCAACGACCGGTATGTCCTTATTACCAGTGGATGTAGCCAGTCAGCCTTGAACACTTGTGAATTCTTTCCCCGGGGAGCCGACACGCCTAGAACCACTGACCACCGCCATGATGCCCTGCGCTTACATCGGAGCCTCAGTCATACAAAAGGGATTTATAAATTTCTTGAAATTTCATTAAATAAAATCAATTAATCATTCACTTTAATAAAACACCATCTCGGGGTTCAATGTTTAATCTGGTTTTACTTTTTTTTTTTACTTGCTCTTTTTTAGAGTTTCTTCAAAACTTCATTAAAGTTTTATAATTCGTGGATTTTTTTATTAGTTCTTTGTTTAAAATTTTTTAAATATTTATTTATTTTTGAGAGACAGAGATAGAGCACAAGTAGGGGAGGGGCAGAGAGAGAGGGAGACACAGAATCTGAAACAGGCTCCAGGCTCCGAGCTGTCAGCAGAGCCTGATGCAGGGCTCGAACCCACAAACTGTGAAATCGTGACCTGAGCTGAAGCTGGATGCTTTACTGACTGAGCCACGAGGCTCCCCTTTATTAGTTCTATTAACAAATTTTGTCTAGATAAAATTAGGAGAATAAAGGAGTTAAAGTCTAAAGGGGAAGTCTTGGCCTGGCCCTCTCGGTCCACTTGCCCATCACCGCCGGGGTCCCGGACACCCTGTCCAGAGAGCGTATGAATGAGTGTGTGCGTGTACGTCGTCCTTTTCCAAATGTGGACACATAAAGGCTCTTCTGACGTTTGCTTCCTTTGATTCGTGAGGCACCGTGGGTATCCCTCCACGGCATTGCCCACACGGCGTCTGCCCATCAGATGGGCCCAGGAAGGCGTGTTGCCTGCTGTCTCGTGGAACGTTTGGACGGTGCCCGAGGAACACGCCTGTGCCCGATACTTCACTGCAGCGCAGACGTTACAGCAACTAGCCTCATGCACTCCACCAATCTGCCTGAGCACACCTGCAGGCTGAATTCTCGCCAATGAAAATGTTGCGTCAGGTGCCACGCACATTTTAGATTTTTAAAATAACGTTTGGGGCATCCGGGTGGCTCAGTCGGTTGAGTGTCCAACTTCGGCTCAGGTCATGATCTCACAGTCGGTGGGTTCGAGCCCCACGTCAGGGTCTGTGCTGACAGCTCAAGAGGCTGGAACCTGCTTCAGATTCTGTGTCTCCCTCTCTCTCTGCCCCTCCCCCGCTTATGCTCTGTCTCTGTCTCTGAAAAATAAATAAAAACATTAAAAACAAATTTAAAATAATGTTGAAGCTCCCACCAAAGGCTGTTTGGATATAAACTTATACCCTACCACGGTGCCTGAGAGTTTGCCCACATTCTTATCAATGCTACATACATACTACTAATTTTTAACCCTTGTTGATCTGATAGGTAAAAACTTTTGGTTTTGTTGAAAGAATGTGGTTAACCATCTTTAGCAAAACAGACAAGGGGCATGAATAAAAAGTTTTCAGAGAAAATAAATGCAAATAGCCATACACCAAAATTCTTAAGATCAAAATGGACTTGAACATGCAGATGGTGCAATTTCTTGTAGCATCGAGTCATGCCGATGGCGTCCCTGACGTGGCTTGTCTGGTCTCCAGAGACAAAGAAGCCTCCATCACGGACTTGCTCTGTTATCAAGTTGTTGCTTATTTTTTACAACAACAGAACAAAAACATAGCATAAATATTATGCAACATACACATATTTCATAAATGTCTTTTAATTTTAAGAGGTTTGGCTGACGTATTGCATTTTCCAAATGTTTGAGTAGCTCGATTTCTGTATGTCAAGCCAAGAAAGAAAATTGCCAGGAAGCACATCACAGCCAGGGACTAAAATCGAGCTCATAAGGACATAAGGAACTTCCTGGAAAACTTCAGGAGAGTTTTATGTAAGTTTGCCAATGAGCACCCCCAAGTGAATTGTTAAGGGGAACTCAAGGATGCTCCAAAAATCTTCCTACTCCCTGTAATGGGAGGAAAATCCAGTGTGTCCAAGTCAAAGCCAAGCGTAAACATTCACAGCTGTGCTGGGCATGGAGGTCGGGGGTTGAGGAGTGGAAGACTGGGGACACGTACCCCAGGCCAGCATGACATGGGCAGGACTCAGGGCTCTTCCCCAGCTGGCTGGGAGTGAGGGGCCTGAAGGAGGGAGGCAGTGCCGTCCACTGCCAAGAGCCACTGAGCTGGGGACTTCACAGCAAAACCTGCACGGGCCACCAGGGCTCTGAGCCTGGCACCAAACTTTGGACCCGGTGCCGGCTGGGGCTGAGGACTGGCCTTCGGGTCCCTATCAGCTGACCACTGGACACGGGCTGCCTTGGGAAGCGGCATGACCGTGGGTGAGGCAATCCCTAGAAAGTTCCCATCTATGAGTGGCAGCTCTTCCCATTCTGGGAGGTCAACCGGGCATTTCGGTCGCATCCTCAGGGGGATTTCATGCCCCGGGAGGAAGAAGGGAGCGAGAGAGCAGATGCTGCAGTTGACTGTCCCTCCTCGTCCACGAGCTGCTGTAATTTGGGAAAATGTTCTGCAGGAATCGGAACATTCCTGTGCCTGTGCAAGGAAACATGGCTGACATACTGAAGCCTCCGCCGTGTTGCGGAGCAGACTGCTGGGAAGCGGGCATCCCGGGCGAGCCCGGTGCTGGCTGGTGACCTCGATCCCTCCGAGACTCCAGTTCCCCAGCTGTGAGCCGTGGGAGATCCGAGAGCGCACCTCCCGGGACCGTGGCGAGGATCACCAGAGTGAGTACGAGCACTGGGCACGGAGCCTGCGCAGTCTGCAGACGCCGCACTGCGAGCCCGCTGGCCCCGGCCCCCCTGCCCCTCCTGTCAGAGCAGGACCGGAGCAGCTCCACACATAACCGTGGGGGCGGGGCAGGGCTGTGTCCTGCTTCCTACACAGGTTGTCCTGACCTTTCTCTCGGTGCCATCTCTTATATGTCAGGATCCCGCAGCCAACCAGCGGGTATCTGGGCCACCCCACTTCCTAGTGACACAACACCAGCATTAGTCACGGACGGATGGAGACCCTCGGCCTCCAGGAAGGCCACGTCCTCTCCATCCCCAAATCAGAGCCATTGTCCTTTGGGGCTGGTGATTGTCGTGTGCTCTGTGCCCACCGGATGCCAACAGCACCCTCCCCCAGCGTGACCAGCAAAGACATCTGCAGACGCGCTGCCCGGAGGTCCGGGTCCTCCCAGTTCCAAGTACGTGCTCTTCCTCCCCCGTTCTGTCGGCCCTAGAGGGGACGTGAAGGCGTCTCGTACGGGGCTCCAGGGACCTGTGTTCTTTCCGGCAAGATGAACGAGCACCCCGGTGACAGGAAAGCTTGGCCCCTGCTCCTCTCTCTGGCCGAGCGCCCTGACCCCGCGCAGGAACTCCGTCCCCGGAGCTGCTCCACGGGCCGCTGCGGGGGGCGGGCAGGAGGGGAGACAGGAAAGGCTGTGGGGCTGCGGGGCCGACCGTGGACATTCCTGCCTCCTTTCCTCTTACGCGGTCAGTGACTAAACACCGTGGTCACTTGAGCCCCTGTAAGTCGGGTGTTCCCTCATTAGCAGCCAAGTCTGTTCCCAGCGGCCTCTAAGGGCTCCCTTTGCTTTCATCTTCGAAGTGTGTGGACTGTCAGATCCAGAGGTAGGAAACAAGGGCCTGTTTGCTCTGTCTACTCAACCTGACCTCACAGATGACTTCACAGCTGCAGACTACCTTCCAGGGCTGAAAAACTCTATTTTTTAAAGCCATTTCAGGTTTCCTATGAAGACAAGGTGACTTAACTGGCTGCGGTCGACATCTTCTGCGGCCTGGGTGTGTGTCTGTCTGGATTCTCTGGGGCGCGTGTGGATGGGTGTGAGTTAATAACACCGCTGTCAAAGCGAAGGGACCCACCCCCCGGCCTCGTGGGGTTTTCCAGGAGAGGCCTGCTGGCCCTGGCCCTGTCTGTGCACGAGCCCCCTTCACTAAAGCTTCTCCTGCTGGCCTGCCGTGCTTTTATAATTGTCACTGGAACCCGTGTCTGGAAGGAGCCCCATAGATCAACGGGCTGGACTGATGGGGAAACTGAGAGCAGGAGGGGTTCAACAGCCTAAGGTCCCACAGCCGTGGGCTGGGGGCAGAGCTGGGGGATGGCGTCCTTTGAGACTTTCCTATCTTCCTGCGAGCTGCCCGCCTCAGACTCCTCACCCCAGCCCAGGTTCTGCGTCGGGCTGTTCTGTCTGACACGACTCATTCGACAGTATTTCCTGGTCACTCTGAGTGTGGCCCAGTAGCCCCAGCCCTCAGAGAGTTTGGCTGATGGGCTTGCCTGTGAGGACCCCCGGGGACTGGAGCTCTCTGCTCAGTTGGCATGGCCGACTGCTGCCAGGCAGCCCCAGGGGTGCTCCCCTTGTTGAGGGGCCCCCGCCTCACCGGATGGGGTTCCCAACAGCATGAGTGTTGTGTGTCTGTGTCCCGTGTGCATGAGCATCAGAGCAGGGGCCGGGGCATCCCCAGATGGTGGCCCAGGTCAGGACTTCTCTCCTCTGCCCAAACTGGACCGTCTGCCCAGCGTCTCCGCGCTCGGAGCTTCCTATCTGGAAGGTTCATAATTTCCGGTCTCCAGATAACATACCTCTTATGGAAACTGCATAGGAATCTCTCACACTGCACCCCCGATCCTGATATAGACGCACTCGTAATTTCTATCTGAATAGAAGTCTAAGTGCTGGTTAGCCGGCACAGAGCGGAACGGGAACGAGACAGAGATTCGCTCGGCAGGCAGCGTATGAATATCAATCACTTCTATTATGACCCTCGCACTTGTGAAGAATGTCTTGACGAATCAACAAAAGCGTCTCCACTCGTGGGACCAGCACGGATCTGGAAGCCAGAGCCAGCGGCAAACACGATTCCTCAGTTCCATAAGCACAGAATAGCTTTGTTATGGTAGCTTTAATTTCTGTTTGTTCACGTTGTGATGATATGCGTCTTTTATAGATAAAAACGACAGTCGTGCAGGAGGCGTTGCGTTTCCTGGGCCCGTTGCTGCCCGTACGCGCAAGGCGGTTCTCACGAGAAGCCTGTCCCGTCCTCGGTCTTGAAGGTCAGAGGCGCCGGTGCCCCAGCACCGTGGCCCCTGCCACGCACGGGTTCCCATTCTCATCACAGCTGCCCGAACCTGCCTTGTTCTCCCTGCACCTCACCCGCGGTCAGCGAGCACCTCTTCCATGTGCCGGGCACCCCCTCATGCCTGTCACACATTTACCATAAAACCCAAACCATAGGGGGACAAATGGAAAGTCGATGGTTCTGAGTCCCTCCTTACACTTTTGTAGACAGTGTGATGGGTAAGTTGCAGAAAAGGCAGATGGGGAAAGGATTTATGGGTTTGGATTTCTTGCGGTGAATGAGTGGATGCCAGTGTGGACGGCTGAGCAGGGAGGGAGTCGGTGAGGAGGGCAACGCGGGGGCAGAGATGGGCCACTGCTTCTACTTTTCACTGGGAATTTTGTCACTGTAGATGTGATTAGTTATAACAAGGTCATCAGGTTGGGCCTCGCCCACGGAGGCTAGTGTCCTTGTCAACGGGGGGATATTGCGTGTGGGTGCGGACACGGGAAGATGGGGCAGGGCTGGAGCGCTGTCTACAATCCAGGGATCATCGAAGACACGGGGGAGGCAGGGAACGGACCCGTCCTCACAGCCTTGGAAGAGGCCAGCATCTTGACTCCTGGCCTCCAGGCTGTGAGACACAAGCCGTCTGTTGTTTTCTGTCTCATAGTCCACAGGCTTTGTCATGGTGTCCCTGGGAGATCACCACGGCCTGTGTGTCCCCTCACGCGGTGGTGGACGCTGGGGTCTGCGGTTTGAGCTTAGCTCCACCCAGACGCCTGCCGCCCCCGGGCTGTGTTCCAGAGACAGCAGACAGCTCTCACGTGGCCCCCAGCAGGCCAGCAGCGTCCCTGGGGCTGTGCCGTCACCGGCCTGTCATCCCCAGCACCGTTGTGTCTGCCCCTTCTCTGAGCTAACACGATCACGTCTGGCTATTAAAATGCAAGCTAAAAAAAAAAAATTAAAAACACATAAATAAAATGCAAGCTAAAATATCCATGCTTTGGGCTCTTTCCAGAAGCCCTGCCCCTCGCCATCCCGAGGGCATTGTCTCCTTACCTCACCCGCTCCCTGGCTGCTGTAGCGCTGACCCCACTTCCCTTCGGCTCGGAGCGCGCTCCTCCTGCACACCTGTCTCTTCTCCAGCTTGCGTCCTCCCGGAGGCGGGCTCTGCCATGTCCACGTCGCAGCGTGTCCGTGGCTCCCGGTGTGGCGGCTGGCGCACTTCGGTAACGCGTGCGAGCCGGATTTCCGGTTTCTGCGGACCCACCGTTTGTGCTACATTTACAGGTTCTGCAGGACCGTCCCAGCTTACCCAGCCCTCCCCCCATGGAAATGGTCTACTTCCAGGTGAAGAACATCCCGCTCTCCAAACCCAGAGCGAAGCCTGTCTTCGAACTTGGTTGAGGGGCCTGGCTGGTTCAGTCCCCAGTGTGTCCAGTGACAGCAGCATCAAGCCAGTTTGCATTTTGCCTCCTCTCATGCGACACAGCCGTGCGGTGGATCCAAAGTGCACGCGGCCCTGAGAAGTCCCGCACGCCGGAAAGCCAAATAGGACGGAAGTGGCACTGGCCGGTGATACAGAAATCCTACTGAGGACCTTCCACTGTGGCGGGCTGCGGAGGGCAGGTGGGATGAGAGTGGAGGCTGGCCCTGCTGGGCACAGAGGGTGCAGCAGGGGGGACGTGGGACGAGTGGGCGTTGGGTCTCTGTCTCCCGACACCGCTAACTCAGACCCCTGGCGGACCTTCCAGCTATCCTTACCTTTCCCTCCAACCCCCCTCGGGTGATGTCTCCATGCAAATATCTACCTGCTCATGCTTAGTGCGATGCTCTCTCTCCTGAACTCCAAACTTGAACTTTCTCTCTGTTGCAAACATCAGTGTGAATGACCCCGGGGGCCCCTCAAACAGAGGGTGAATAAGCCCGAACTCCTCATTTCCTTCCACATCTTACGGGACCTCCTGGGTCTCCGTCACGGTCTGAGGCATCACTCCGTCCGCCCCACGAGAGAGCTCAGGCCAGGTTTTACTGCTCCCGCCTTCCTACCGCCCGCACAGGCCTGTTGGCTCTGCATGTGAAACACCCCTGGGGCCCGTCCTGTCCTCCCCACTCCGGGTCCTAGGCTGTTCCCATTGCTTCCTGGCCTCTCTCCGTACGGAACTCTCTGGTTTCCCGGCGCTCTGCCCTGTAACCCCGTGCACCCTCCTGGTTTACCCTCCCCCACTACACAGCATGCTGGGGACTCCCACGGACCCTGATGGTCTGTGGGGAAAGTCACGGCCCCCAGCCTGCCTCAGCAGACTCATCCCCCAGCAACCATGCACCCCCCTGCTCAGTGCCTTTACACGGCTATTCCTTACTCCCCAAATGTTCCATTTCTTCAACATCTTAAGATCTGCCCTTCTCGAAATCCCCGTCAGGTCCTGCCGCCCCGAGGCTTAGCTGCTTCTGCTTCTGCTTTGTCTGTTCTCTGTCCCGGAACCCTCCGGATAAGATCAGTGTTCGTCTGTCCTGGAGAAACCGAGGCAGCACCTACCATACAGAGCACACGGCTGACTGCCCGCGGCGAGGCTTCACCTGCCTGACCGCACGTGGTGTTCCTCACGTGTGACCTTGAGGACGGGCTCGGCCACGTGTTCAGTAGGGCTTGTGGAGGCGCGAGCCTCAGGGCCGCTGCCGTGTGAGGGCGGTTTTGCTGGTACCAAATCATCCCGACCACTTCCACCTTTGAGCTCTTGATCCTGCCGTCTGGAGGTTTTTCCTCTTCTCTTACTGTTAATCTGTTAGTGGATGACCTGTTTTAGGCTCTGTCCCCAGCAGCCCTGCCTCCTTCTTCTCTGATTTGCTGTAATTCGGTTGTAATGTAGGCAACAAGATAATAACGCTTGCGATATTTCTCCATAAAATGGAGTTACGGAGGGGCTGAATAAAGCCCACGAAAACTGCTCCTACAGCCAAGTGTGTAAACTTCGGGCGTGAAATTTCTGACCTCAGCCTCACTTGCCCAGAAGCTGTCTTCACTCACCTCGGCGTCCTCAGCGACGCGAGATAGTTGAGTTTTCTGGGGCTAATGGTCCTTTAGATAAATGGGGTCCGATTACTGAGTATGTCCTTAAAACCTCCGTGTTAGCACTGTGACCGTGTCCAAGTTCTCAGGAGTCCCTGGACGTTTCCAGGTCTTGGGGAATGTGGAAAGGTAAATAAAGAGCATAAGTAGGAACCGAATATTCCTACCTTAAAGTCACTCCATCCATGGAAATGGCTGTGACTGGAAATTACAGAAAGATCGGCTGCGAATACTTGGGATTAGATTTACAGCAACGTCAGGGAAGTCTAGTCATTGAATTGATGACACATGCAATTTTGTGAACACTGGTTTTTCCAACAGGGTGGTCCTCAAGCGGCTGCTGGCCGTGCTGTGGTGGAGGGTTAGGTGCCCCCGCAGATCTGCAGAGCCTTCTGCTGGCAGGATAAACTCCTCCGCCTGCTGGGCCTGGGGCACGTGGACGGAGTGTGCGGGGTCAGGCCGTCCTGCTCTTGCCCAGGCGCCTGAGAACCGTGTGTCTCCGGGGGGTGGGGGGCTCTCCTTCAGGTTAAATCCCAGAGGGAAAAGGTGTACAAATGAGACACAGCAGCCAACACGTAACCCGAGTCAGAAATAAATGTTGTGACAGCTGCTGCGACCTGGGACTGTTTGTTATGGCAGCAAAGCTGACCGATACACACTGTAAAGACTCTTTATTTAGCCCCTGATCTCATGAGCTTCAGCCTAGCCTAGCTTCTCAGCTTCAGGATCGCTTCTGGGGCATGAATATTACAGGACCACTTGGAACCTGCAACTCGTTTTGAGCTTCTCAAGTGGATAAATTATCATTATATGATACTGCTCAAAAGTGTCATAAAACCCGAGTTAAAGAGGCCCCTGGAGGTGACGAAACCCTCCTGCTGCCAAGGTCCTTGCGTGGACATTCAGTACACTGTCCCTTGGCCTCTCCGAACCGTCCTCGGTGACGCAGGGCCATGCCGACGGCTTCTCCGTGGGCAGCCCCGATTTGTGGACGGTTGTACCTCGAGGGAAGCAGTTTGTCCTCGGTCACAGAGTATGGACTTGAACTTCAGACAGGCCCACACTCACTTCCTGTGGCAGCGACACCGACGGCTGGAAGCCAGCACACATTCATATCTTACCATTTCCACAGGTCGGGTCTTCACGCAGCTCAGCTGAACAGTCTGCTCCAGGACTCATGAGGCCACACCCACGGGTTTGGGGCAGGACCGGGGTCTTATCTGAGGCCTAGGGTCCTTGCCCGACGTCACGTGGTTGTTGGCAGAACTCGTTCCCTCCCAGCTGGGGACGCATGGCAGCTTGCTTCTGTAAGGCCTGTGGGAGAGTCCCTGACTTTCTCAAGTTTTGTCTTCCTGGGAAGGTCTGGCCTCACTTGCTTAGGTCAGGCCCACCCAAGACAATCTCTCTTCTACCGGACTCCAGTCAGCTGGATAAGGACCTCGATTGTATTGGCCAGGTCCTGGCCACCTTTGCTATGGAACATAACCTCCTCTTGGGAGTGATACCCCGTCAGTTCACAGTCCTCCCCACATCGGAGGGGAGGGGATCACACAGGGCGCCTACACCAGGGGCAGGCATCTTGACCCATCCTAGAATTCTCCCTGTGCACCTGGGCTCGGGACTGACCTCTGGGCGCTCTCTGGATGCATCTGTGGTCAGTTCACTTCCCCTTTTCTGGGCCCTCACCTCCAGAACGGGAATGAGGGAACCGAAGCTTCATCACGGGTTCTGTGGATGGCCACGGAGAGGAGCCTGCAGCACGGCGGCGGCCCACAGGCACCGTGCACATGATTCCCAGCTGGGGTCCACGTGCGAATCCCGCCGGGGTTGGTCAGCCCTCTGGAGCCGCACATGCAGGCCTGGCTGCCCGTGCCACAGGTCACGTGCCTGAACTCAGCCTTCTGTTGTCTGCCCTTTGGGCCACTCATCCCAGACCCTCGGGCACGCGGTCGACCGTCACTGTTCACCTGTCCCGCGTTCTCTAAGTCGCACAGGAGAGACGGGGGCCTGGCCCTCCTGGCGGGGGGTTCTCAGGTGAGGGCAGACGTGTGCGGCCGCGCTCTTGGGTGTAACCCTCTAGAACACGTGCCCCCTCAGGGAGCTCCTCTCACTGTCCGCAGGCGGCTGGACCCCAGGTGTCCTGTCCCAGGATGCAGGGACCAGCTCCCACCAGCGGCTGACCACAGGGGTCCCACACGACCCCCGGGCGGGTGCACGGTGCGAGGGGCATCGCAGGCTGGGTGGGAGGCTCTCCCTCCCCGGGCTCGCGCCACGGGCTCCGCGGACCACCGGCAACAGACGTGCGTTCGCAGCCTTGATCATCTCGCATTAACGCGATTTCCCCAGACCTTACGGAACACTGGCTATATTTAGTTCCAGAAACCCTCCAGGAAGGTGATGGCTGGCAATGTTTTAATCTTTGGGAGAGTGAGGAGGGTCCGCGGCCAAATGGGATCGCGTTGACTCTTTGTGGGGCCGCCGGGTGCAGGGGCGGTGGGCATGGCGTGGGTGGGACGCCGGGTTTTCCTTCACCTTGAGGAGCAGTGCGTCGCGTCCCTGCGCAAAGGCAGAGGCCCCGTTGCTATGGCGATAGCCAATCTGAGGAAGCGGTGACCTACATCATGGCTGAGAAAATCGTCCCTTGTCAGCATCGTCACGGCTACCGCTGCCTGGGATTAGGCTGCGGAGCCCGGATTACCTAAAATGAACCCTTTTACCTCGGGAAGAGTGAATCCGCGCGTCTCTGACCGCCAGAACTTTTAGGGGACGTGAGCGAGAACGCTGTGCCGCCCCCGCAGGGACCCGTGACCCCGTGCCCTCGGGCGACGCGGACCAACCCCCCCCCCACACCACATGGACTTCCCTGCATGGCCGCCCAGCCGCGGCCTCGGCAGGGCTGTGAACAGGCCCATGCACACACCACACATGCACACACACACGCACCCGGGGAGGGAGACAAGCACCCCCTGAGGACTGGGGGGTTCGGTGCTGAGACCCGTGTGCAGTCACCCCTGGGGTCAGGGGAGGCAGTGAGGGCCAGGCTGCAGCTGGGGACACGCGGCCTGAGTGGCCATCAGGGAGGAGACACGTTTCCTGGGGACCTCGGGAGGCAGACGGACGACACACCTGTCACCATGTGCTTGGTGCCCCCGCAGCCCTGGCCACCTGTGTGCTTGGGTCTCCCCCCACCAGCCCCGGCCCGGCGCCTCAGCCTGTTTTGTGGGGTCCCCCATCGCGTTGTTGGCAAAGGGAGATGCTGGGAAGTAGCGCCCGGGCAGAGCGGCAGCCCCATGAGTCAGCGGGGCCCCCACCTCCGTCCCGACGACGTGGTGGGATCTGTGATCCGGACGGGAGCCCCGTGGCCGCCTTCGCTCTGTCCTCACTCCCACAGCAAAACGAGAGTTTCCGTTTTGCTGTTCCTAACCTGGCGAGGCCGGGGCAGGCTCCCGTCCGTCCCACCCCTGCCTGCACCCGTGCCCGGCCTCATCCCCCACACAACCCCCTGTAGTGGGCTCCGCAGAAGTCCCAGGACACATACTGGTTCACGTGTCACCAGCTGGGCCCAGGGGAGGGGAGGCCCCGGCTGTGGGCTCCACCACTGCCGTCCCCTCGGTCCAGCCTCACCTGCGTGCGTCCAGCCCCCCAGCTGGGCAGTCAGGGTGATGATGGCCTCATCTGGCACCGCTGGCCAGGAGGCATGGGTTGGGTGGTGGCCCTCGAGCCCCCCACAGGGAGGAGGAAACCTTAATGCTAAAGGGTCAGGGCCGTGGGATCCCGGCTGGCGTCCATGCGAACTGCCTACGTGACGGCATCTCCAGGCGGGCAGAGGCTCCCTGGTCCTTCCCGGAAAAGACCAGACCCAAGAGGCTTAGCTGTTTAGGTCGGTGCAAACACCCCGTCCCTCAACGAAGGCTTGTCCGCTCTGTTTACGTGAGAAGTTGTCGAGGGGAAGCGGGAGGACGTGGAGGTCAGCGAAGAAATGAGCCGTTTGAGTCACCTTTCTAAGCCAGCTACGGTGATCGTTTACTTCTGGCTTCTTTTCTCGTTTTTGGATGTCGACGTGACAAAGTTGTAAATATACGTTAATGCGAAATGTGTCAGCTGTGTGCAAAAGGATACTCAGAGAGGCCACTCCGGGGGGGTCCCGTGCAGGGACACATTCGGGTGGGTCCCCAGCAGAGCGTGTGGGGGCCAGGGCAGGAGCCGGAAGTCAGCGTGAGGGGGACTGGGGGACAGCTCCTCCCCCACGTGCTGTGAGGAAGCCCTCAGACTGACTCGGGCCTGCGCAGCGCCCCCGGGAGCCCTGCGGCGTCCCTCTTCCTTGCTGCCGTTGTGACCCGACGGCGGTCTCCCCCATGCGTCCGCGAGGGGCAAGCTGAGATTCTGGGGCGGGGGTCCAGGAAGGCACTGAGGGCTCCACTGCCCCCGGGGGATGGGGTTTGGGGCCGCCAGTCCTGGCTCACCAGACCGGAGAAAGGGACACGGGACCCAAACTGACTCCTGCAAACAGTGAAGTACTTTGCTCCCCAGAGAAGTTTGAACATATTTGTGAAGGGGGAGGAGGATGAAGTACTCGGTTTCCTGCAGCCAAACGGCTCAGGCTTGCGGCCACTGAGACGTGGGCGGGGCCCCAGTGCCTCTGGAGAGTGTGCGGCTCAGACCAGTTACGCATCCACTCCTGCCTCCCCTCACGCATCCATAAAGTCGGGGTGCTCAGAGCCGCATACCCCGTTGGGCTGCCACGGGGATTAAGTGCTTTCATACCTGTAACGCACCCAGAACAGTGCCCTGCGTAGGGCGCATGTGTAAGCGTTAGCCGTTGTTAACATTGGTGTTCGTACTGGCATTAGCCTTAGCCTTGACATTAGCCTTAGGCTTAGATTGGTATTAGTGTAAGTATTAGCTATTAGCATTAGCATTAGCATTAATATTAGCATTAACCATGTGTATTAGCGTTAGTATTAGTACTAGTTATTAATATTATATTAGCTATTTGCATTAATACTAGCATTAGCTCTGTGATTAGTGTTAGCATCAGCTTTTAATATTAGCATTAGCTATTTGCATTAACAGTAGTATTAGCTATTAGCACTAGATACAGATTAGCTACATGCATCAGCATTAGTTTTAGCATTAGCTCTGTGCATTAGTGTTAGTGGTAGCTGTTAGCATTACTATAAATATTAGCTATTAATATTAGCATTAGCTAGTTGCACTAA
This sequence comes from Cryptoprocta ferox, assembly GCA_028646485.1. Taxonomy (NCBI): domain Eukaryota; kingdom Metazoa; phylum Chordata; class Mammalia; order Carnivora; family Eupleridae; genus Cryptoprocta; species Cryptoprocta ferox. The sequence continues at coordinate 98,834,368 of CM053559.1, read as the reverse complement.
TAATAGTATTATTAGCTAGTTGCATTAATAATAGTATTAACATTAGCATTGTATTAGCATTAGCATTAACATTAGCATTAGTACGAGTATTCCCATTAGCTATGGGCGTCGGTCTCAGTATTAGCCTTAGTACTGGTGTTAGCGATCGGCACCAACGTTAGCACTGTATCAACACTATCACTGTCAGCATTAGCACTAGTATTAACAGCGGTTGTGATTGTCAGCATTAGTGTCACCGCCTGCACTCGGTCTCAGCGTCAGTGCACCAGCGGCAGCGGCGGTCTCGGTCCTGGCCTGGGTGTCGGTACTGGTGTCATGGTCAGCACCACCTCCGAGGTCAGGGTTAGTGCCCCAGCCCCGTAGCCGGGAAGGGAGCCCCGCCCCAGCATGTCCGAGCTGCCCGAGGCACGTCCGCGTCACACCTGCTGATTGGAGAGTCGTCCAGTGGTGTCTGCGTGGACAGGACGCCTCCGTGGGCACAGAAGCCCGAATGCCGTTTCCCTTGCCTCCTCCCACCCACGGGCTCACCTGCTGTGACACCTGCTTCTGTCCAACTTTCTCCTGTGTTCTCTCTGCCTCCCGCCCGGAATCTTCTCCTGAGGGGCCCTCCAAGCTTCCCCGGCACCCACCGTGATCACACCAGCGGCATCTACAAGGAGGAGACCCCGGGGCTTTCAGGGTTCGTGCCTCCAGAGCCCCTCCCCCGGCTGGCAGGCAGCGTGTGCTCTGGTCTTCGGGCTCCGTCCCCACGTGTGGATGGCAATAAGCCGGGGTGGCCGTCGCCCTGAGGTCTGGGCCCTCGGGCAAGTGTCTCCAGGGCAGTTAGAACCGCCCCCCCACTCCGGCCAGCGCCCTCCCCCCCTCCCCGCCAGCCAGGGACATGTCCATCTTGAAAGGTCAAGGGACTCGGGCACAGAACGCCCTGCCCCAATCCCGTTGTCTCCCTCCCCTTGGGCGACACGGTTGCGACACACTGCTTTGTCCTTTACATTCTGATGCGCTCTGCAATCAGCCCGGGCTTCAGTTCCTCTCATTACCGGCTCATGAAGGGATTCTCCAGACTCAGCAAGAACAGCCTCCTCCTCACAGTCCGACACCTGCTGCTTCTGGCTCTGGGGACGCACGTCTGCATTCGGGAGCCCGGCCACTGCCGGGCCGTGTGCACCTTCCCCTCACCTGAACCGTGAGGCCACGTGTCTAGGGTCCGAGTGTTGTAGGATATCGGGGCTGCACAAGGGACAGGCCACTATCACCCAGTCCCTACCCAGTCCCCCTTTAGGGGCCACAATCAGAGAATGGGGCTGGGGACCAGGGTGTGTCGTAAACCCCACTTTTTCCAAAAAACCATGCTACGAAATGTGTGTGTGTGTCTGCATGTGTATGTGTGCACACGTGTGCATGCGTTCCCAGACAACAGGAAATGCTCGGAATTACAAGGTGAGACTGGTCTGGGCAGGACACAACACTACGTGCTGTATGTACACTATGTCTAAGTTTGGGCACAGATTCCGTTCTGAACGCACTAACAGCCAAAGTGGAAAAGGAGAGGGGACATTTCCCCAAGTTCATCTTTTCTGCATCTAGTGTCACACCAGCTGCTCAGGGAAGAAAAGGTTCTTGAGGTGGGCTCCCGGCGCCCAGGACATCACCACACGGTCTGCTTCCTAGCCTGCGCCGAAGGGTCCGGGCATTCGGTGAAAGCAGTTGCACTAGGGAAGAAAGAAAGTAGAAAGAGCCAGCATTTCGGTATAAAACAGGGCAAGCACCTTGTCCCTGTCAGTCAGCCGGAGCCAGAACCTGGCCCAGCCGCCCGGTCCCCTGACGAGGTGCCCAAGGAGCCTGTGGTCCCCACACAGCCTCTGGCCGCCGTCCCGGGCACCTCCCTCAAACCCACACTCTCCCCTGTCCCCTTTCTTAGCTCTCTGGGCTCAGTTTACGACGACATGTTCGATTCCTGAATTGCACAGGGCCAATATATTTTTAAATTTTTTTTAACATTTATTTATTTTTGAGAGACAGAGCATGAGCAGAGGAGGGGCAGAGAGAGAGAGAGAGAGAGAGAGAGAGAGAGGGAGACACAGAACCCGAAGCAGGCTCCAGGCTCCGAGCTGTCAGCGCAGAGCCCGACGCGGGGCTTGAACCCACAAACTGTGAGGTCATGACCTGAGCCGAAGTTAGATGCTCAACCGACAGAGCCACCCAGGCTCCCGCGCGGAGCCAATTTCTAATTTTACACTTTCCTGTTACCAACATTTAAGGTAAATGTTAAAGCCTTAATCTACCCACGTTTTTCCTAGTTTTCTTAGCTTCCTTGAAACAGTCAAGAAAGCTCTTTTGTTCTTGGCATGATTTTCTGATTCATCCGGGGCCTCGCCTGAGCTAGAGAGGAGAGGGCGGCGTCCTAAGGCGAGCCGCGGTGCGTGTTCCCCGCACAGAGCTGGAGATGCGCTGGGCCCAAGGCACGATGGCGGGGAAGGAAGGGGAAGGGAGGAAAGCCTGGCGAGGGGCGAGGCGGCAAGCGCCCTCTGTCTTTCCGCCGTGGAGGCAGCTGCTGAAACAGCACAGGGACACAAGTTCTAGAAACCGCGACCTCCTCCTGGCCCCACCTCCAGGTAGAATTCCGCTTCAGGCACAGTGTCACTCAGAGATCTGTCCTAAATTTGTGTGAAATATAGGACAGAAAAGGGGAGACTTGACACCAGCCCCGTGTTACCCCTCTGCGGTGGGCGTGAGCGCGGTGGCCGCCTCTCCTGGCGTGGCCGGTGACCCCGACCCAAAGGCTGACCCGGGTCTGTGTTTTCGGCGACACCCTGATCTGAGGAGGCCGCGTGAGTCCAGAGCCTCCTGGCCGCTCATTCAACCAAGAACTCAAAATCTCCTGCTACCAGAAATTCCGAAGGATTCATTTCTTAAATGAATATGTAATATATAAATGAATATATATAATATTAAGCTATCAATATAATAGCTTAATTTATATTTTGAGGGTTTTTAAAGTAACAATTGCTCCTGTACAAATTTCAAAAATTGTGAAAAATATAGAACGAAAAGAATTTCCCCTCCCACTCCGGACCCCTCTGTGGAACACATTGTTGGCGTCTTCCAGAAATACATTCACACGCGCGCACGCACACACATGCGCGCACACACACTCACACACTCTTCTTCCCCCTTCCACATACTTCTCTACCAATGTGTCCTGCACATCTTCTAAGAAGGCAGTGCTGACAGTTAATTAGCGATCACGACGGAATTTTGTGTCGGAGAAGGCGCCTAGAGCTGGCTCGTTCCTCTTCGTGTCTGCACCGCTGGGTCACAACTCACTTAACCTGCTTCCTGCGCTCAGTCTCTTGCAATTAAAATCAGCTCTGCGTTGAGTGCGTTCGTACACATGCCGTCCTCGTGTGCAGGGTAAGTTCCTAGAAGCGGGACGGCTGGGATGTGTATGTGAGATGCTTGTTTCTGTGGGTGTGACCATGTTTGGTCCCCTGGAAGCCTTATTTATAGCTTCACGAGGTGGTGACCCCAGTGACCTCAGATCCTGTTTCCCTGCCTCCCGCTGACCTAACATGTGACCAAGAGCTTTGCTCTTTGCCAAACTGACAGGCTTTAAAAATTATTTCTCTATATTCTTAATTCACATTTCTCTCCTTCGAGTGATGCCAAGTTTCTTTTCACAGCCATAAGAGCTACTTGGGTTTCCTTCTCTGCGTACTTAAAAAATTGGCCATTTTTTTCTATTGTATTGCTGAGTTTTTTCTTATTGATGTGAAAAAATTGTATAGATAGGGGCGTGTGTGTGGCTCAGTCAGTTAAGCATCTGACTTCGGCTCAGGTCATGACCTCACAGTTTGTGGGTTTGAACCCCACGTTGGGCTCTGTGCTGACAGCTCGGAGCCCGGAGCCCTCTTTGAGTTCTGTGTCTCTCTCTCTGCCTCTCCCCCACTCACCCTGTGTCTCTGTCTCTGTCTCTCTCTCAAAAATGAAAAATAAGCATTAAAAAATTAAAAAAATTGTATAGATACAAAAAATCATCTCCTTATCTATGATGTGTTCTGCAAATATTTTCTATTTTCCTATTTTGCATTGTCTTTGGACTATATTCTTAACAGTATTTTTGTTTGTTGAGTAGAACTCATTAGTTTTATAGCTTCTGAATTTTGTGTCCTACTTAGAAAGTCCTTCCCTATTTTAAGATTTTGAAAACATCACTCAGGGTTTTCTCATAGTATTTTTGTAGTTTTGATTTAACGTGTAGAACTTTCTCATCCTGGAATTTACACCGTGTAAGGGGAGAGCTGTCCAGACGGCCGCCCCACGGTCGGAACACGATACGAGTTCATCCGTCTTTCCTTGTACTCAGTGGAACTTCCGCCTTTCTTGAACATTAATTTCTCCACGTATTTGGTTCTATCCATGGACTTCCTATTCTGTCACACCGATCTGTTTATTCATGCTTCAATACGAAAGTTTTAATAATTGTAGCTTCTCATAGTGAGTTACAGAGCTCGAGAGGATCAGTGCTCATTCTGCCTCTTCTGCACAAAGTCTCCAGTAACTTTTACAGGTGTTCTTTCCTTTTCTTTTTTTAATGCGAACTATACTAACCTGGCATCTTTCGCCCATCCTGGTATTTTCAGGACTTCTGACTCCCTGCTGCTGTTGCGGTGTGACACCACCCCCATGCTCAGGATATTCCTTCAAATATGGGAGTTTGTCACATTTGTTTCTCTTAACCTGCAGGTATCTGATTATCATGGTGATCCATCTTTTAAGTCATGCATTTATCACTTTCTTCTTTGCTCATCTTTCATAATATACTATTGCTTGCTTTGCTTTAGGTGTGCCCTTCAAGACTGCAGATGCAAGAATTGTTTCATTTCTGGAAGATTTTAAAACATTGCACTCTGAAATTTTGTTATGCCCTGTTACCTTGCTTCTCTCTGGGGAGACTGATGTGTGTCCAGAAGCGTCCTTGGTCCGCCCTTCCAAGTCTGACATTTTGTCTTGCCTCCTTTTTAGTTCTTAGAGCAGATCTATTTCATTTTTGTCTCCCCAACCCCATGCCATGTCTCAGGAGCACCTCCCTGCTTGGGCTGTTCCCAGCAGGCCTTCCTGTCCGTGATGATTCTGTTTTCCACCTACTCTTCGGGCCCCTCTGGCTCCTGACTCACGGTGACTGGGGTCTTACTCTGCATTCATGTCACTGACTACAAGTGCTATCGAACAATCTTGTTTTGTTTTCCTAATCATTCCGCTCTCCTGCCCCCTCTAGACTGCCATTTGGCCTTTTCTCTTTCTCTTCAAACCCCAAAACCTGTTCCCTCCCCTCCACTCCCAACACCAAACCTACCTACCAAAGTCTTACACACACGGCCACTTACTCCCTGAGATGGGGTGAAATGTCTGAGGTCTCATCTGAGGTCAGCCCTCTGTACCCCTGATCCTTTCACCCGCTCAAAGACAGGGCGATCCACTTGACCCACACCCCATGTCTCTGGTCCAGCATCATGGGTTACCTCTCTTAGGAGCATTTCTGTTGGCATCCAAACATATTACAGCCCCATCCTAACCGGGAGGTTACCCTTGACGTCAGCCTTTCACACCCCACGTGCATCTGTCTGCAATTCTTGTCAGCCGTACATTCAAGCGCATTCAGAACCCAATGCCTTGGGACATTAGCGCCCTTACCCGGCGGGCCCACGGTCCTTCGTACACAGGGAACAATCGGCCATGTGTCTGGTCCTTCCAGTCACTGAAGTCCATACAGATTTACTTGTCTGTGGACCCCTACTGTTGTCTCTTGTTCATGGCGACTCATTTCTTGTGCACTTTTGTTTTTGAGTGTGAGCTCACATTTTATTTGGGATTTTGTGAGGATTTTCTGAGGCCTGCTTTGAAGTGAGGTCTTTCCGGAGAGGATTTTCACTCGCTTCTTCCCATGCCTGAGTGTCCTCCCAAGCCCAGATCTCTATAGAACTAGTACAATACTATATGTTAACTATACTGAGATGAAAATAAATTAAAAAAAAAAAAGAAAGAGATAAAATCCTGGCTTGAGATTTCATGGACTACCAGGTGGTCTGTGTGAGTTTGAAATACAAACCTAAGAATGTACGAGGGTGGTGTCTGGGTTTGAAAACTCAGGGGAGCTATTTTTGCCCCTTTTGCTCAAGATAGAAAACTTTCTTTCTCATAGGAGATTTTTTTTCCCTAATTCATCTGAGGTCTTTGGTAAGGACGACTGACGGAGTTGCTCTTAAATCCCCTGCCTGAGGCTAGCCTTGAGCTTTGCCCCCTGTCCTCCACGCCCCTGGGGACCACAGGAGCCAAAGGTCAAGGTCACCTGGTTTATCAAAGCCCCTCAAAGCAGAATTGGCTTCTGTCTTATTCTTACTTCTTTGTCAGCCCTGAAAAGCCAAAAAAGCAATGTCCACTGTCCCTGTCACTGAACCCCTCTGGCTTGCCTGGGATGGGATCTGCCGACGCTGCTTCCTCTGCTGGCTCAGCGGAGACATATTCGAGGTTGCATGTGACTCTCCCAGACACTGAGTCTGCCACGTCCTGTCACCCTGCCTGCTCTCTTATGTCTTCTTCTGCCTCATTCCAATCTCTGGAGCTAGATCTTGTGTCTTGACCTTCCCAGGTTTCCGTCCGTTGCCATCCATGAGCGGAACATCACACTTCATGGGTAAACCCTGAGTTACAGCACAGAAAGATATGTCAGCTCTCAGCAACATATGCCAGCGTGAGCCAAGTCTGTGAGAATGAGCTCGGCCAGGGCTGCATATCTCAAATGGAGCATCAGCGAGCTTTGGAGGATAGTTGGAGGAAAAAAAGATATTGGTCATCATTTTAAAAAGTGATAAAGCAAAAAAAAAAAAAAAAAAAAAAAGAAAGAAAGAAAAAGAAAGAACTGTATTTAAAAAGCTGGGCATATTGTGAAACTGTGTGTGTGTGTTTTCCTTTGGGGGGTTGCCTCGCATAGTTTAGATGATGCAGAACACATTTCTGCTATTCGTGGGCCTCTGAGGGTTGTTCAGACAACCGTGTATATGTTACCAGAGTTCCTTCCGTATGGACACCTGCAAATGAGTAAGCAAAAGCCTGGTCTCTATTGTTATTTTTGTGTTGGTTTAGAGCTAACTTCTCAGACATAACTCATATGCAGCCTGAGGTGTCATGGTACGTAGAGGAGGCAAGAAGCGGCCATGTTGAGTTGTGGCCACATCCCGCCCCAGCTCCCACCCGCTCGGTGCACCTGTGCCACGCTGCTGGAGGAGAATGGCCAACAGAGCACCGGGCTTCAAAAGGGCAGGACCAGCCCCAGGAGGTTCATGAAGTGGGCCAGTCCTCCTTGATGCCCCTTCATCTGCTCTCCCTTTGCCTTGCTTCACCCTTTTGATCCATCTCCTGCCTTCTGAAGGAGGCACTTTTTAGCATGTGTCTTACTGATCAACGTGTTCCTAAAATTCTACATGAACACCCAAGCCCTTGTCAGAATCTCCGACAGACACAAGAGGTGTGAGCCAAGCTCCTCTCTTGTTTTCACTCTGTTGGTGGAGAGGAGGTACGGAGTGGTTTGTTTCCAAGTACCAGGCAAAACAGAGGATTCTGGACATCAGGTAGGTGGCTCGAGGACTGAAATCAGCAGTACTTTAGTGGTATACACGACTGGGTACCTATTAACAAGCACGAACTGAAGAGAAATGTCATGGTTTCAGTGTGGACATTCTCCTCTTTGTCAACATGTGAAAATCAGAGTTCAGTGTTTACTAGTGAACACGTGACTCTTATACCTAGAAACCCATCCCTCTGAAAAACAGTTGTGTTGAAAAATTAAAAGATTCATTACCGTCATTAGCTTGTGCTGGTTTGAGAGGATGAGCCATCTGTTACTACGGACACATTACCACAGACTTCCTCCCTCCAAAGAACAACCTTTGTTATCTCCGGGTTTCTGAGGGTCAGAAATGTGGGCCTGAGCTCGGTCTTCTGTTTCAGGGGCTCCCAGTCAAGGTGTTGTCTGGGGCTGTGTCTCATCTGGAGGCTCAGCCAGGGAAGGATCCACTTCTGAGCCCACTCATGTGGTTGTTGGTGGGATTCAGTTCCTCGAGGGCTGGAGGGAGGCTGGAGGCTGGAGGTTGGAGGTAGCCCTCAGTTCTTCTCCCAAATGGCAGCTTATTCATCGAAGCATGCTCGCCCCGACGTCCATAGACAGAGAACTGTACAAGTGATGCCCCAACCATTTTGTTTTGTTTATTAAATGCCAGTCACTCAGTATAGCCCACACTGAAGGGGAGGAGATTCCAGGGTGTGAGGAGGATGCTGGAGCCATTGAAGACTGTCTTTGAAAGTTGCTACCCCAGCAAAGTCTACCTGCATCCCAGTCCTCGGAGGAAAGCAGAGCACCTTCCTTGTGGTTCAGCTGCTTCCCCCCAGTCTCTGCGAGGGAGGCGCCGCGCACCACGCACGCTCACATTGGCACCATTGCATGAGAGCAGAGACACTCGAGGGCTTTCTGTGCGAGCCTCTCTTAGTCCGGGAAAGAGCTAGAAGGGTGCAAGTACTAAGGAAGTAGGAGTCCAGCCTCAGCGGACACCTGGGAATGCTTCGTCATGATCAGAGACAGATTCTAAAGGTCTTGAGACATTCACCATCAGCGCTGGCACATGACTGGGGAGTTTATGTACTGCAGTAATCCCCGTAAAACCCTGTATCTTTAATTATCCAACCCGCAGAAACTCTTAAAATGGATGATTAAGTGGGAGATAATGAATGACTTTCCATGCAAACCTGCACATTTGCCAGTGGAAATCATTGGCTGGCTGGAGACTGTGTCTCCTAATCTTCCAGAAGGCTTGGGAACCTCCCGTTTCTGAGATACCCAGGTGCCTTGATCTGCAGCACCACTGTTTGGCTCCATAGGTCGGCCTCCCCGGGAAAGGCACGGATGCCTGCTGTAGCTGCAAGCCCACATAGGCACCTCTCAGCCGCCAGCAAATACTGGCCCCGGTGGCAGTAAGTAGGGGCACCGTTACTGTGGACACCAGCAAAGGCCGGGGAGTGTCTTGTTCCCCACAACCCAGGAAAATCCTGAAAGCGACTTTTTTCACTCATAATAACTCTTTGCTTTAGACTTTGAGAGTGAGTGTTCCCTCTGGGAAGATTGACCTGTTTCTCTGCTTCTCGTCCAGTGGAAACAAGTTTGTGTGTGTGTGTGTGTGTGTGTGTGTGTGTGTGTTTGTATATATGAGAGAGGGAGAGAGGAGAGAAGAGAAGAGAAGAGAAGAGAAAAAAACGTGAGGCGACTAAAGAAAATGGCTGTTATTAAGCTGTGCTCTCTTGTCCCAGAATTAGCACCCCGACAGTAATCCATAATAACTCCAATGTTCCCATGCCATCAGCATTTTTCACAGAACTGAAGCCATTCTAAAATTTGTCTGGAATTACAAAAGACCCCGAACAGCCACAGCAATCCTGAAAAAGAAAACTGAAGTTGGAGGCATCACAGTCCCGGACTTCAAGCTGTATTACAGAGCGGTCATCATCAAGACAGTATGGTACCGGCACAAAAACAGACACTTAGACCAATGGAACCGACTGAAAAACTCAGAAATAAACCCGTGATTCTGTGGTCAATGAATCTATGACAAAGGAGGAAAGAATATCCAATGGAAAAAAGTCTCTTCAGCAAATGGTGCTGGAGAACTGGACGGCAACATGCAGAAGAATGAAACTAGAGCACTGTCTCACACCACACACCAAAATAAACTCAAAATGGATGGAAGACCTAAATGTGGGAGCTGAAAAAAACAAAACTCTAATGTTCCTGACAAATGGCGTTGGAGGATTGGAGCACCTTCTGTGATTAGCTGGCTCTAAAGACAACAGCCACGGCACAGCCGAACGGATCATTACAGTTCAAGACAAATGCACCAATAATCAGAAATGCGATGTGTCTGCCTACCTATTTTCAGGAGAAGACTTCATATATATTTTTTATTCATAGATATTATCCTAAATGGGACCTCTTACTACACAAAAGGCAAGAAAAGGTGAAGATTTCACTTAAGTGGACAAACCAATGATCCTACTTTGATAATGTGAGGTGTCGAGGACGGTAACCACCGGGTCACTAATATAACTTTCTAGCGAGTCCCTTTTTATTTCTTTGTGGTTAATCAACGGATAGTCATTAACTCAAAGACTGCAGTTGTGATTACATTTTTAATGTAGCCTGAGCTGCGTTCTGCTCAAAACCATCTTGCTGGCGTAGAAGGTCACGTTGCGGGGGTCTGAGCTGCCCTGCCCTGTGATGAAAGCTGGGGGCCCGCCCCGGCTGTCGTGAGCACAGCCCTGTCATGTGGCTTCCCTCGTTAGCCGCTGCTCTTTACAGGACGAGGGGCCGGCCGACCCTCTCATTGTCCTCCCTCCGCATCCACCTGTCAGCTAGAAGGACTCTGCCCCTCCTTTCGTCCCAAAGCCCCCTCCCCAGCACTTACGACGCTTTGCAGACAGAGGAAAAGCATCTGTGCAGCAAGGCTCTGGCCCCCACAAGGAGCACAGCAGGGCCCCGACTTCCCAGGTCTCCTTCCTGCTCACACGTCACAGCTCGCCAGCTGCCGATGACGCCCGAGCCAAGGCAGTAAGTGTAGGGTTGACCAGGTAGCTGCTAGGAGGCGTCCATTGCGGGCATCTGGGGCAGTGGGGGAAATGCTGGTCTTCAAAAGGACATATGGCCTAAGCTTCTGCACCACAGTCACCCAGTGAGCACTGAGCATTTATTACATGCAGGCACGAGGCTCCATGGCCAGAGACGAGAAGAGAGAAGCCTTTCCTCAGGGGCCGTCTAGCCCGCAGGTGGCCGATGCGTGCATCCATTGCCGGGAGCAATAAAAGGTGTATTAGGGCACCTCAGTGTGCTCTGCACAGCCCACCCGGGAGCGCGTCCCGTGGAAAGTGTCATGTGGCCAGGTGACTCCGTTTCCGAGAGGTGCCACAACCACGCACCGCAGACCAGCGGACCGAGATTCCCTCTCTCGCAGGCTGGGGGCCGGGCGTCCGATATCAGGCTTTCGCTCCCCTAAAAGCCTTAACCACCGCTTTAAGGGCCCATCTCCAAACACCGCCACGTCCTGAGCCCTGGAGGTTAGGGTCAACATATCAATGGGGAGGGAGGCACGATTCAGCCCCTAATACCAGGGTTTCTAAAGAATGGTAGATTTTTTAGGCAGAGAGGATAATGTTATGTTTCTGGAGCACGGGCCACAAACTCCAACACAATGCGGGACAGTTAGGGGGTGAGGGGGGCGCCGGGGAGCGAGGCTGCCTCCTCGGAACCCAAACCGTCCGTCTTTCTGCAGGGAAGAGCCTCCCTTGGCCTCTGATAAGGAGAAAGGTTTTTTTCTTTTGCAACTGAGGCATTTTTCAGAGGAAAGCTTTAATAAATAGGTTCAACATGGTTTGATGCCCATTTATAAGAAGACACTAAAACAAAAATTAAAGGTAAAACACCTATTATATCAACATATAATCTGTTTGCAACTTAGGCTAATGACAGTCTTCAAACCTGTCATTTTTAGGCCAGAGGCAATACCGACATTACAAGGGGGAAAATGATCAATTCAGGTGTTTCCTGAAACAGGAGGGGCCCAGCGTCTCGAGCCGTTGAGAGGACGCGTTCGCCAGGGGATCTGCGCCCACGAGGCGGCGCCGGGTACCACCCAGCATCACTCCAACAACGCCTCCTGCCTGGGCTGCGAGCCCTGCCTCTTCATCCCTCTGAGCACTACTGCGCCTTTTATTTCTAAGACCTGGTGGGCCAACAGCTCGCGCTTCCAGAGATCACGCTCCTCTGCAAAGTACAACCTGCCCGCATGGCAGGGGCCACGGACCAGCCCGCTGGGGGGCAGGAGTGGTCAGCGCCCCAGGCCTGCAATTCATGACCGTGTCCGTCCCCGACCCTCACCCTGAAAGTGAGATCTCAGCGGTCACACACACCGTGGGTGCGTGCGTGTATGGTCACACACACCACGCGTGTCTTATGGGCTGTGTGCGCGCGTGCCTGTGAATTCGGGGTGTGAGGGCCTCCTGCCTCCAGCGGGATGATGAATATCTCAGAGTCAGAGCCCCCTTCTGACGGGTGCTCTGTGGCGCCCACCATTCATCTGCGTTGACAATCTTCAGCTATTAATGGTGATTGATGGGAAGCCTCGCAGAAAAGGAAGGGTCTTAATTTTAGCCTCTTCTTTGCCGCTAAGAGCCCCAGCATATGACAGTTTTAACCTCCGGCTCTCAGCGAAGCATCACGGACCCTAATATCACTAAGGTCATGGTGAAGTCCATGACATTGGTGCTCAGGGTGGAGGTCCTGGCCCCAAAAGTGCAGGGTGGAGGGCGAGATTCACCTGCCTCAGTAGCGTGACCCCACCTGCACCCTGCAGATGTCAGCGTGTCAGTGTTTGGGACGGGAGGGAGAGCGCAGGGGAGGAGGAGGTTCTGTGCGAAGAAGAGCAGGAGGCAAGGAGGCCAAGAAGGAAACGTCTGCCATGGGCCCAGGACGCCAGGAGCACCATTTCTGACAGTAATGAAGCCCCAAACTTGAATTCCGGGCACATCAAGATCCTGGAGCAGCCCCTCTGTCCTGGGGACATGCTGCGCCGTCACATCAGGCCTTTCTTGGACACGTGGGGCTCCCACGGAGCCCAGGGGTGTGGGGCAGTCTTCACAACACCCGCGGGAGACGCCTCCCTTCTTGAGTGTCTGGTACCGTGAGTTTGCACACCCGGAACAGCACACAGCATTTGGGATACCTGTGCTCACGTCCTTGTCCCCTAGATGTTCCTCAGTTCTCTCCCCTTGCTTGTCCGCTACGCACAAAAGAGCAGAAAAAACTCTAAAATACGTGAAGACAACTCTTGTTTTCTGGAGTGTTCCTTGGTGTCTGCCAGCGCCCTGGATGAGTGGTGTCGGACGCCAGGAGGGAGCGGGCAGAGGCCTCGCAGCCCAGGGCGCACACACGGGAAACCCACCGCATCGAATGTAGACGTGGTCACCACGCTGCAGGGCAGCATCTCTGGGGGACGGACGGGGCTGAAGGCGCGCCCTCCCCAGGCTCCTGGCGGCAGGCGGGGCCCTCGTCCCTCCCGGGACTCACCGGTGTGAGTCGGTCTGTGTGCTTAAAAGATGCGAGATCTTCCAGAACACGCTGTGCTCTGCAGGAAGGGGACGGACTGGAATCGGTAAGCAAAGCCTGGGTGAGAAGGACTTCCCGGAGTCAGAGGATGAGAAAGGCCAGGATCCGAAGGGCAGCTGAACGGGCGGAGGAAGGACAGTGTGTGAGTCACTGTCCTGGGCCCTGGGCTGCGCGGGCAGGGGCGGTGCCCCTGCGGGCCTTACCGGGGACAGGTCAGAGCCCTCCCCCCCCAACATAGGATGACACGCGGGCTCTGCCGGAAGGAGCCTGGTCCACCCAGAAGTCCCGGGCTGACCGTCAGAACGGGTTCGTGTCTTAGGCTCGTGAATGCACACGGTTACGGGGACAGCGACAGACTAAGCATTGCGGCTGTAGGAAGCCCCGAAGTGAAGGCCGTCTCAGGCAGTCGTCAGCTCCTGCCTCGAGCAAGTAACTCTCCGGGATTCAGGTTTCCATTTTGGAGATGGGGACAATAAGACCACCCAGCCACGCTGGCGGACAGGGCCACTCAGATGAGGCCGGTAAAACATTAGGCGTCGGCCGATACGCACAGTACTTCTCAGTAGTTGATTCCTGACATTAGGGGATAAACCAGGAAAATATCCAGATACAATTATGAAAGCGGATATGCTGATCTATCACAAGATTCTGCCTTTTGAACACTTTGCTTAAGTTGGAGAATATTTATCAAATATGTAAATGATATAAAATTAACACGTTGCATAGTTAATCGAGTCTCAAAAAGATTGCAAGAGCTTTAAAGACTGTCGTGTCTTTGGGCACTAATTCTGCTTTTATCAATTTATACTAAGAATAATCAGATGCACAAAATGATTTATGAGCAGGTCCTTCATTGCAGGTTAATCAGGACTATGAAACAATGAGAGACTATCTAAGAGTCCAATAATAAAGGCTTTGTCAAATAAATTGTGGTATATCTCTAAAACAAAATAATAGAGGGGCGCCGGGGGGGCTCAGTCGGTTGGGTGTCTGACTTCGGCTCAGGTCATGATCTCTCAGTCCGTGAGTTCGAGCCCCGCGTTAGGCTCTGTGCTGACAGCTCGGAGCCTGGAGCCTGCTTCTGATTCTGTGTCTCCCTCTCTCTCTGCCCCTCCCCCATTCGTGCTCTGTCTCTCTCTGCCTCTCAATAATAAATAAATGTAAAACAAAACAAAACAAAAACAAAAAAACAAAAAAGATAAGAGAAAAAAGCAATTAAGAAATTATTTTGTAAGAGGTTTCATTTTAGCATTCTGTGTTCTCAGTACAAGTTATCAATGAGACTTAAATTCTCCAAAAATATATATATATTTTTAAGCCTGTTCTCTATTATTCATTTTGTCAGGCAAAGGCAGCTCAGACACGTCTAAAGAACTACATCAGCCACAAAATTCCGTGCTGGTAGTCAAAAAAGATTTGATTGGAAATCTGTCCAGAAAGAAATATGAAGCTAATAGTAGGAAAATACATATTCGCTCTTCTAGTTAATAAAACATGGCATAATTGTAATTATATGCTAATTTTTCTTTTCTTCTTTTTTTTTTTTTAACATTTATTCATTATTGAGAGAGAGATAGAGTGTGAGTGGGGGAGGAGCAGAGGGACAGGGAGACACAGAATCCAAAGCAGGCTTTAGGCTCTGAGCTGTCAGCACAGAGCCCGACCCGACGCGGGGCTCGAACCCACAAGAGGTGAGATCATGACCTGAGCCGAAGTCGGATGCTTAACCAACTGGGCCACGCAGGCGCCCCTGTGCTAATTTTTAAAATAATGAATCAAGGGTAGATTATGTCACAATGTACCCTCCAAAGTTGTATGATAACATAGGATAGAACATTCTCTACTTCTCACTGGAATTTCCTAACACCATCAAAAGAGACTCATTTTTTAACATAGAAAAAAGTTGAACAGAGGCAGCGATATTCCCAAAGGATTTTTTAAAAACTTTATGTTCAAATCATTCTCTTCCGGGGACACATTTTGTCCCCATCTTTTCCATATTCTTCCCTCAGGTGCTCGTTGGTCGAACTCGCCCATGCTGTCGCTCGTGAGGTGTGGCGGTTTACTCGAGATGTAGCTGGTTCTCCTACACCGCTTCACGGCTTGAAATCCACCTTTTGTGTCACATTTTCAGTGTCTCCTTGGAACCAGTTTACATTGTATTTGCCCATATTCTCGGACGTCTGCAACATCAGGCCATCACTGACCCCCTGGCCAAGAAGACCGACCCCACGGATGGAACCGTGGAGAGCAAGTGCTGTAAGCATGAGGGTGTTTCCAGCCGTGATGGTCCCTGTCGCTGTCTGAAATCCCAGAGCTGAAGGAGCTCAGGTGTGGAGCATGGGGGAACGAGACGTCCCAGCACTCAGGCACAGACAGGGACCTCGTGTGACGGGGTCCCATCCCGTCGCGGGGGCTGGCGAGCACAGTCTCAGGTGGCGCTTCACGCTTGCGTATTTGAGACCCCGGCGGCCACATGTATGTCAGAATTCAAAGGGCTCAGGTTTTAGGAAGGCAGTAACAAGCCCAGGAGACGTGGAGAAGCACCCCAGAATCAAGCACATGATTACTTCTGCAGTGAAACATGAATATTCACATTAAGTGGAATAAATAACGACTAAAAATAGCCTCCTCTCTGTGCAGGACAGAATTTAACACTAAATGAGCAAGAAAAGTGTTTGGGGTTTGTGGTCGGGTTTGGAAGTAGGGGGCTGGGGACCGTACTGGGGACATCAAGATGAGGAGGACTCCGTGACCAGCTCAGACTCTCGCAGCTGCTGGTGGCACCAGGTCTGTGGGTCTCAGTGCGTGGCGCTCTCCCACAGGCTGACCCCTGATCGCCTGGGGACCAGGACCAGTCCATTTACGTCTCAGCGGTGGGCACTCACGAGAGCTCCGGAGAGCCCCCGAGAACCCCAAACAGCCACAGCTTTGGGAAACCCGACCAGTGAGGAAAACGCCCTTTGCGTGTTTATGTAAGCAATTCGACAAATTCTGAACTTCTCTGACATGGACACGTTTCTTAATCTTCTGAGTTTTCCATGCGGCTTAGCGTGAGATGCTGAGCTACTCATAGGTGATCAATAAACATTTCTGGGGTGAATCCTCAGCTGAGTTTTGCTAAGTCGGGAGAGAAAAGCAAAGGGGACTGGGGACTACGGATGGCCCGCGAGGGTCGGGATAAAATGAACTAGGAGAAGGCTGAAATACGGAGGTGGTAAGTCAAGAAGAATTCTCTGTTTAAAGATGTAAAGGTGCCGTGGTCAGCCCCCGGTGTCCCACTCCGGATGGGCTTTTGTGCGGTCAGGCCCACCCCAAGGTCTTCAGAGAGAAGAAACCAGAAAACAGTTCACTGACCCAAGAAGCATGTGACTGTGCCTCGGGGGTCCTCTGGTGTCCTTGCCCTGCCCTGAGCACTGCGCCGCGGGGGCTGGTGAGACAGCCCCGGGGAGTGGGGGCGGGGAGGGCCCTTATTATCATTGGCCAATTTCCACGACATAAATACAATCACCAACACTGATTTCGGGGTACTGAGGGCTGAACAACCGGTTCCCTGAATTCCTGAATAGTCACAGCTCAAGCCAGCGTGAGCCTCAGCACCGCCGGGACGTCCCCAGAAAGTCTTGAGTTTGAAGAGGTGTTGGCGGAACCCGGAACACACAGGTGAGTGGTCCCTGAAGCCACCAGCTCCTTGCTTCGATTTGTGGTCTCGACGAATTTGCTGACTGAATTTGCTCTAGATAATGGCCCCGATTTCTGATCTATGGTCAACATGGAATAATGCTTATTAAGCAAAGCAATGAAAGAACACACAAACAATCGTGATGATCATGCAAACCCCACCCTGCGTTTTCATGGGCTTGCTTTATTTTTTTATAAGTTTATTCTTTTATTATTTCTGAGAGACAGACAGAGAGAGCACAAGTGGGGAAGGGGCAGAGAGAGAGGGAGACACATAATCTGAAGCAGCTCCAGGCTCTGAGCTGTCAGCACAGAGCCTGACGCGGGGCTCGAACCCACAGACCGTGAGATCATGACCTGAGCCGAAGTCGGACGCTCAACCGACAGAGCCACCCAGGCGCCCCTCACGGGTCTTTATTTTTAAGGCACTTACATAATTAGATCATCTGACATCTTAACTGCTCTATGGAAGGGACAGGATATGATTTATTATAATCATGCGCCCATGAGAAAACGGAGACGGAAAGATTCCAGGACTTGCCCAGATCACACGAGGAACAGATTCTAGCCAAGCGTGGTGTCCAGGTCTGTCTCCTGGCCCTTCCCCTCTCGTCCCCACCGACCAACCCGCAGGTGGCTCCCAGGAGCACGCTTCGCCAGAACTGTAACGGCCTTTCACTTCGAAAACAAATACTTCCCGGGATCCTCCCGATGGAGAGAGACGTCATGCCTGTGGCCTTCCCGGAGTGGAGAAGTGTGGCGCTGGGGCTCCGCACAGAGCGGGGCACCGTGCTTCCCACGACGTTTCAGACCCAAGATTCTTCCAGCCCTTCCCTGCTACGTGACCCGACACCCGGAGCTGGGGTGAGGGCCTCCCTCGTGCTCTCCAGCCCTCGCGTTCTAACCTTCTGGCCACGACGCACGCTGTAAGTCCCAGGAGGGGGCGGTGGCTTCACCCGCCACACCCGGGAACCCGTTTTCCCTGCCCCGAGTAACCAGTTTCAGACCCCGCCAGCCAGTTCCGGGCTTCCCTCAGACATTCTGTCAGTTATCCGCAGGGTCTCGCTTCTGTTGTATTGGGAGCTAGGGCAGAAAACTGGAAACTTGAAACGTGTTTTCAGGGTAATTTTGGGAATTGCAAATTATTTTCTGACTACTAAGGAATTGGCCAGATCCATGCTTGGACAAGTGGTGTGATCAAATCTTCATCTTCTGTGACACAGTTTTGAATCAGGTCTTTCTCAAGTGCTCCGTGGAGGAGGCAGGCAATCATCATGCAGGGTTCTGGTTCCCATGTTGCTGCCTCGGTGTGTGTGTGCGGGGGGGGGGGGGGGCGTGACGTGCAGCGACAGACGACCTCGCCCCGGGGGAGCGGCTCCCCGAGGAAGGGTCAGCTGCCACACTAGTCTGTCTCTAATGCTCTGACTTCAGAAAGAGAATCGGTCCGATCCGAGCTCTTCTCTGCCCTCCCGGGGGAGGTGGGTGGTGGGCCACACAGCCAGTGGGTGAGTATTTGTCGACTTGGGTTCAAATCGTGGCTCCTTCCCATCCCCTGGGCAGATTACCCTCTCTCAGTCTGCTTTCTGTGACAGGAATAGAATCAACCCAACAAGAGGTTGTAAGGTTCATGTAAGTTTGGGCATATTTTATTGTTTCTTAAGGCAGGTCCTGAGAGAGAAACACAATCCACACTGGCTAAAGAGAGCAACGTGAACTTACAGACACTTGAGTGTCCAGGAGTCAGATCGCTGAGGCACCAGTGGAAGAAGAAATACAGTCGGAAAAGGGGCTGGACCTGCTGGGGGGCTCCGTGCTGCCTGGTTAAGGGGCCTTGTCCTTCCTGTGGACGAGCTTTGAGCAGAGCATCAGTGTCATGAACCGGGCAAGTTACGTCGGACTAGGAATGCTGTGCCGTGTAACCCGGGTCTGAGAGCGCCCCTCAAGCCTTGTTAGCACACGCCAGCGTGTATGGTCCTCACTGCTTCTTTTTCAGTGCCCCGTGTAATTCAGTTGTCCCACGCGTGCAGGTCAGAACCAGACTCCGTGGAGGTTCTGCGTTTACCATGGCACCATTTTTTGTTTCAGTAACGGGCCCCCAGCCTCGCCCACGAAAATCTGAAAACCACTTGTCTGTGAACTTTGTCTCCTGACCCATCAGTTACATCACTGCTGACGTGGGGTTCAGAGGCCGTGACGTAGTGCTTAGGAGAGAGGTTTCAGTAGTGAAGTACCTGTGCTCAGGCCCCTCTCCTGTCTCTTATGAACGGTGGGGTCGGAGCAAGTCGGAGACCCGTGCTCGGCACCCACGTCCTTCCCTGTGAGGTGAGGGTCATCACAGCGCGTGCCCGTGGCTGTCGTAAGTAAGAATCAACGCCGCTGGCACGCGCCAGACCCCAGCCCGGTGTTGACCGCTCCTGCAGCCACTCCCAGCGTCATCAGAAGCTTTGGCCGGTCGGGCTGGCAGATGGACTTCTCAAACCATCTCTGTTCATAAAGTGGGAGAAAAACACAGAACACGCCAAGTTTGATCAGGGCTGAATTTGATCATTTGGGATTACGAACAAGGGCTGAATCCCTAATGATTTTTTAATCATCATTTTACTACATTCAGGGCTAGTGCGTAAATCCAGACTGAATCAAGGAGACGTGTTGAGGTGGTGCAGATTCATACTAAAATCCATGGGCAAACACGTAGCAAAACAGGAAAAGCCTGAATCTTTCTGTACTATTCTCATTTAATGAAATACGTGTCACTTCCTCCACGTCACTTCTTCCAACGTTTTTTCCTGGGATACTGAATGTTCTTCCAATAGATTATCAAGAACGTGTTTGGCATCTATGACAAAGGTGCTTATGATGTAAACTTTAGACGCATCGCCTCTGTATCTTGTGTCTGTAAATGGAGAAATGGGATGGAAATGTTTTGATCAATGAAGGGATGTCTGCACATAAGAACGCACTGTTCTCATGCATAAGATATTTAAAGCAACAGGTCTGAAGTTCAAACAGATGTGCAGTTTTGGAGACCCAACTGTGAAAATAACAAATGCACGCCAAAGCCAAGTGTCCGGAGCCCTGGGCTCCCAGCAGCTGCGCGGGCCTGGGGCCTGGGTAGAGTGGGTTCACACTAACTTTCATTCCCCTTTCGTGGTTTGGTTATTAATGATGGGGGGGTCTTATTTATCAGTGATTTAGTTTGGTTATGAATCACAGCCATTATCATTGAGGAAGGGTTTCTTTTCTTTGTTTTGTGAGTATAGATAGTCCGAAGCTAAAACAAGAGCAAAATGTGACATTATTATTATTATTATTATTATTTTGGCATTCAAAAATGGAAGTATCTGGTGGGCCTGTAGGATTTCTGGATCTTCTCAGTAGAGCACTACCTATAGTTGTGTGAGTGAGTCAGACTTACTTCAGGTCTCCATCACCAAGATTTCAACTGTGAATTCAATGGTGTCAGAACTCAAATTTCTGAGAGCATGATTTTTTACTGACGTTTTGGATATTAGAGATTTTCTAATATTAAATGCTATCAATTTAGCACCCAACTGATGATTTTGATTCTTGGTACATATTAGGGCATTAATGGAAAGGAGCTGAAGCATCTAAGATTTTTGCTAAACACTGTAGTCTGCTCAATTTAATCGTGTAAGTCCTGAGATGGTCTTGTGGAAGTGGAGAATCTGGCCTGGGCCCTCTTCCACCTCTGTGTCTGGCAAAGGGCATGGCAGCCGGCACTTGACTTTGCAGAGATGCAGACAGCAGTGTCTCCCAGGGGGAGGAGGAAGACCCCAGCCCCGGTGCCCTGGGAAACGCTCTGGTTATTCACGAGTTAACTGGCAGGCCCCATAAATAAATGATGGAGGTGTTTTCAGAGCACTTTGCAAAGAACAAGAATGGCGGAAAATATCTCAAGGCTGTCAGATCACATTAAAGCCCGACTGCCCGCCGCGCTCTGTGGGGAAAACTGACAAACTACACTTTTTGTCGTGTTTTAAAACATATTTTACTGATTGGCTACTTGGAAAAGAAATTCATCCACAACTGTTTTCTTGCTCTGAAGCAGTGATCTCCTTGGTCTTCATACACTATGTATGGTTCGGTCAGGAACATATTTCACAGACATAAATATCATCCATTAGGGCCTTTAAAAGTGAAGATAATATCATTTTTAATGTGGATTCCATTATGGAGAAAGCTGTGCAGGACGGGAAGCTCTGTCTCAGCACCATCTGCCCGTCTTGGCGCGATCCTCCTTGCCACTGTAATGCGGACGCCCCCGCCCCCTCCCCCCGGAGCCGTAACCTTCAGGTCCTTCACGGTGGAAGCCAGGCTATGCGTTTGGGCAATTGCACTAAGGAAGTGATTTAGGACATTACAGGCCAAGAAAAAGAGGAAAAAATCAATATCCATCACCATCAGATGGAAGTCTTGTCACCACGGCTGTGAACTAGAACCATCTTTCCCGGTGGCCTCCTATGTCTCTATTGCGAATCCCCTGGGAAATAAGCCCCTTCCCCTAAACCTACTGGGCACGATGGGCTGAAATCAACTGAGCTTCATGAAAAGAGAGCCCCAGAGGACCATACCAGTTCCCAGCTCTTCCTAAAGCTCCCCACCATCTCGTCTGCCTGCATCTGACTCATTTATTCACTGACAAGTGGGACGGATATTTACCAAGCACCTACTGTGTGCCAGGCATTGTTCTCTGGTCCTCGCGTTCGCACGACCTAATCCAAACTTTCGGTTCATAAATTATACTTTTTCCGCAGCTATCTCATAATGCAAGCATAAGACAGCATACGGTAGGGTGGTGTTGTGTAGTGTTCAACGTATCTGACACGATTTACAATCAGTCCATCCAATCTTCTGCTTATTCAACAATATTTATTGGGTCTCACTCTCTAAAACCTATTCTGTGGGGGAAACCCAACTGTAAGCCGTGGTCTCTTGCGGGTTAAAATGGCACATCAGGTCCTGGGTGGATACAGGAGGTAACAACCCTTATAAACAATGAAGTTATTTAGACCAGTGTGCTCTGGTGGGCATGAAAGTTCTGGGCAAGAAGGGGCCATGGCCAAGAACTCAGCTCCTATGAGGACAAATGTGGATCCAGAGTGGGCGGGTCTCAGGGTCCTCGATGGGCTGGGGCAAGCAGCTCGTACCTCCTACCCCTTGGCTGGAACAGCAGTGCCCCTGGGCCATGGAATAGAGTAGCAGGAATCAAGATCCCAGATCTGGGATCCTAGGAAATACAGAGCCAGACCTGGAGTCTGGGTCAAAGTATGGAAAATTCCCCCAAACCTTGTGCAACAAGGTCCAGACACCCAGCAATAGAAGAGTCATGTGGTGGCCACATGGACGGGCAGGTGATAGGACAGACCTTCACTTCTATCTTCTATTCCTTCTCCTTGTGGCATTCTCGTTCTATTTTCCAGACACGGAAAACAAAAGTGTTGATTTCAAAAGAGTCAGGATAGCAATCTGCATTAGAGACTTTGTTTTCCCCTCTGATCTTGGCCTTTCTCCAAAGATAAGGAAGAGAAGTTGCCCCAAAGCAATTCTCACTGAAGGACCAGACAAGACCCAGAGAATCATGTCTGGTAACTTTTGGTTCCAAGCTCACCCCCTTGGAAAAGGGGGTGCACTAGAGTCTGGAGGGGTGCGTTTGAGATCCAGGAGTCATCTGTTTATCGTTTGGGGACCTAGGAGGATGTTGCTGACCCTCTGGGGATCTTTGCATGGTCCACCAAAAGGGGGCTTTGCGGAAAGCAGGCGAAGTGCTTGGGAGCGCGGCCGGATTGGAAAGCCTGTGCGCTGGAATCTACCAGGCATCTGAGTAGCCGGCTTTCCTGGTGTCTCCTGTGCAGCCCAGAGTTGAGGCTGCCGTGAACTGCCTGCAGCCAAGCTCAGCCCAGGACTGAAGACCCCTTCCTCAGGCACCCTGCCTCCCTCCCCTCCCTTCCCCTGTCTCCCTGGACAATCCTGAGGTCACAGCTTCTCTGGACGGAGCGTGGGCCCATGTGTTAGTTTATGTTCTGTTCTGCAAGCGGATGCATGGGGTCTGCCTGACTTGGCCTGAGGGGAGTGGCGGGGGCTCAGGGGACTTCTCTCTGGGTGCCGCCATCAGATGTCTCGGCCCTGACTGTCTTCTGTCTGCCTGCCTGTGCTCGACTCAATGTCCAGTGTCCATCCTGTGCTCACCCGACGGAGACAGCATGCGGGCAGGATTTAAGACACTGTGGTGGACCCGGTCAGCTGCACGCGTCCCCCCGATGGCCAGGCAGTAGGGTCTGCCTCCTCAGCAGGGCAGGCCGAGTTGCTGGCGGGCTGCAGCAGTAGCCAGCGGTGGATTCCTCCTCCCGGCCGCCCCGCACCATTTCACCCTCTCCTTCTTGTTGATGCCCCCCAACATGACGCACTCTCTTGCGTGCTGCTGCGCGCGTGCTCACTTTCTCACGCATGGAGGAAAACCCCCAAGTCCCAGGCGGCTGCTTCCCCCGCACTGACACCAGGGACCATGGGTCTCCAAGTCCAGGGTCTCTGGCTCTGCATTCTGGCATCCATTCTAGCTCAGCTGTGCCCTGATGGACGGCAACCTTAGATAAACAATGTTCCCAGTGTCAGTGCACACTACAGTTTTTAGAAGTACACAGGAAGAGGAAAAAGAAAATACTCTTTTATTTTATTTTATTTTTAGAGAGAAAGGGAGCATGTGAGGAGGGGAGGGAGGGGCAGAGGGAGAGAGAGAGAGAAAGAGAGAGAGAGAGAGAGAGAATCTCAAGCAGGCTCCATGCTCAGCACAGAGTCTGACGTGGGGCTTGATCCGAAGACCCTGGGATCATGACCTGAGCTGAAATCTAGAGTCGGATGCTTAACTGACCGAGCCACCCAGGCGCCCAGAAAGTACTTTTCAAGTCATATGAGGTAGCAGGGAAGGTAAAATAGAAGCAAGCCGACTATTGCCCTGGCTGGCGGCCGGGCTGGGGCGGGTACGTGGCACATCCAACCGTCTCTTCCATTCCTCCATTTGCTTCCCTGGCTCGGTGCTGTGTTTGTTCCGGGTCCGGGCTCCTTCCATGGGACCGTGGTGCTACCCCCCACGTTTCTCATCGAACATGTTGACACAGGGGCCCCGAGGGCCCCCATATTCCACCCACACCCCTCACTCCTGTCTGGGGGCAGAAATACTCCTCCCTTTTCCTGGGCGTGAAATCCTCCCAGTTAACCTCAGTGGTCTGGTGGCAGAGTATGCGTCTGGTTCAGTGCGGGGGGGAAAATCCCGTGCCTGGAAGAAATCTCCTCTAAGGAACACTGGACCCTCCGGAAATCAGAGCGCACAACTGCAAGGATAGGAAGTGCATTTCTGAGAACTTTCCAGTGGATTTAATCTTGAGACAGTCATCACCGCTTCTACTGTGGCCGCTTTCACTGTCAGGAGAAGCCTAGCAGGAGGTGCTGGAAGGAAAATGGCCTCTGCCGGAGGACCTCCCTGGATGGGCTCGCGTGGCCACCTCTGAGTGGCAGTCTTCTTTCAAATAAGTCATGTTACATAAGGAAAAGCCTGAGGTGCTGGAGGGCCTTGTGTGTCTCTGGGCATCGGCGGGTAACGCTCTTATGCAAGGAGGTCATCGGAAAGAACCTAAGGCACCTTAGATCCAGTCACGACTTTACCCAGGGAGGCCCTGGTGGGGATCTTCCCGGGTAGAAGCCGGGGCCGTGAAGGTCAGCAGCCAATGGGCAGATAGGTCGGGGCCGTCAGAAGTGCCACAGAGGAAAGAGGTTAGTCCGCCATCTTGTAAAGCAGACTCTGTGTCTGGTGCAGCCGTGGAACCAGAGTGCCCGTGGGAACCCTCAGAAGAGAAGCAGAGGCGAAGGTAGGGAGCCAGGAGACCTTGTCCCGGAGGCGCACATGGAGGACAGCAGGGTTCCGGCCTCTCGGTGTGATTTGCTTGAGGAACATAACAAATGCAAGGTGTGTTTGGCCCACACCCCCAGGAGCCCGGCGGGCTGGCCGGGGACAAAATACAGAGCTGATGGAGTCTCACGGTTGGGGTGTTCACACTCTCTCCTGAGGGACTTTCTCCTGTCCCCCTTCACGGTCACCTTCATGTGAGAAACCACTCAATGTCAACTTTTTACTACTTAGAGAGCAGACACGTTATCCATCTGTCCCCTCTCACATGGAGTCTTTTCTCTGTAAGCTTCTCTCCTAATGGAACAAATTACCCCTAGTTAAAAGAAATTTCAAATACTATTGCCTGGTAGAAGTATCTAGAAGCATGAGTGATGTTAGATCACATAGGAGGTCTCTAATTTGCCTTTGTCTGAATCTTGCTGGACCTTCACCCTTCTGATGTCGACCCAGGCCCCACGTGTGTCTGGGTGGTTGGTCAGCGTAAGGGCTTTGGGGACAGCGAGTGAGGCTCAAGCTGGAGGAAAGTTTAGTCCTTCCTCAAACAGGATATCAAACTTCCCACAAAATAACCCTTACCCTGAAGGCCGTGCATCCCTCTCATCCTGGACACCCTTTTGCTTTCTACCTTTGCCTTAACTCCGGTCATCTTGCGTGTCGGAAATAAGTACAGAAAATGAAGTAAGATGTCTACAAGACAGCTGAGCCTGAGCGCTGGAGCAGTAAAAGCTCTCCTATGAAGG
This sequence comes from Cryptoprocta ferox, assembly GCA_028646485.1. Classification (NCBI taxonomy): domain Eukaryota; kingdom Metazoa; phylum Chordata; class Mammalia; order Carnivora; family Eupleridae; genus Cryptoprocta; species Cryptoprocta ferox. The sequence continues at coordinate 98,808,828 of CM053559.1, read as the reverse complement.
ACCAAAGTAAACTTGGAACTGAATCCTCTAAGCTGCACCCCCTGGACGGTCAGACTCATCACTCGGTGTGACCGTGATACACCCCTTTCTTTGTGATACGGAACTGAGCCGTCCACCAGCACAGATGACCTGGCCACAGGCCTTTCTGAATGTTACAGACTTCACTCGTCAGAGGTGGCGTGATTCCTGCCCCTCAGAAATTTTAAGGATAACGTAATTGTCCTGTGAGCTAGAATAGCGTCCCGAATGGGCCCCACGCTTGCTGTCATTCTCCCGCGTAATTTAAACCCTTTATTAGAGCCTCAGGAAACCACGCTCAACTGTCCTCTTTATTCCTTCTAGGATTTGTGTGGCTTTTTTATTAGTGTTAATTCGTACGGTATTCTGAAACTCTGAAGCAATCCGAAACATGTTCTAGGTCTGTTGGAAACGAAGGAGCTGGAAAACATGAGGCCAGGGATGTCTCATGGCCTGAGCGGCCGCAGGCCACACACCAGCTGAGAAGACAGACAGGCCATCCTAGTATCGGAGGCCCCGCTCAGAAGGGCAGGGGAAAGATTCTTGGCAGGGAAGAAGGTAATTTGAACTGACAGACCAGGCGGTTAACATCCATGACTCATCCCTCTAGGAAACCCACTCAGGATTGAATTCCACACGGATCGAGGGCTATTTACAAAAACGTGGGTTGCACCGAGCCGCCTGAGGTCCGGTCCCACCGGGCACAGCCCGCTCCTCACCTCCGCACAGGCCTGTCCGTTTCAGCTTTGCAGGTGCGTGTTTATTTGTGGCGAGTCCCCAGGAAAGCAGTGGGGCTCTGTGTTCCTGGGGTCTGGGGTGGCTCAGGGGAGCGGCGGCCCTCAGCCAGCCTGGTGGGAAGGCATCAGAGGCCCCGCAGGCCTGTCCCGGCCGAGGCTCGGCCGGCATACCAGGTTCTCGCTCTTTTCTTTCCACCCGTGCAGATGATTCTGTAGACAGAGGGTCTGAAAAATATACCCGCGCATTCACTTCTGGAAAGCCCGCTGTCCTGAGCTCTCTGGGGAGACGCACGCAGATGTGGGTCAGGACGGGCTCAGAGCACAGGATGGGAGACGAAATGAATTTTGGCTGCACTGGCCCCGCTGGGAAGTGGAGTCAGGAGCCTCTGCATCGATCAGGTCTGTTCAGTGGGAGGATACCCCCCCGAAGAGCCCAGGTCAGTTCCGGTGCCCCATCTCCTGAGGTGGCAGACCCCACACGGGCGCCCTGTCTTTCAAGGTGAAAGCTCTTCCCAGCAGGCCTCCCGACACTGCCTAAGGGCCCGTGGACAGGACCAGCCCAGTGGGCAGGGTTGTGGCCACAGCCCCTTCCAGCGCCCACCGGATCCATGAACATAAGGCAAAGCCAGCAGAGTGCGAGGCTGTGAGACACTTCCCCTGCCTGGGTCTCACGTCTGGCCTTGCTGCATTTTGCAGCTTGGAGACTGATATGTCCTTTCTTTTCCGTGCAGCGATGGCTCGATGCTGCCCACTGAGCAAGGAATGCCGCCGTCTCCCAGAGGCGCCCCCAGACTCCCGGGGCCTCCCTCCCTCCCGGGGCTCCTGCCTGCCTGTCCAAAACTCAGACACACTTGTGCACGCCTGACCGCCACACACGGGGCTTCAGAAGGGCAACTTCCCACACCTCCCCATGTCGGTCTCAGGCGCTAAGTAGAGCTTTCAATCCCGGAGATCAACAGGAGCACAAACTAGCATTTTGCAGAGCGGTGTGAAGACCCAGCACTATTTCCTTTCATCTCTGGAACTGATGTTATGCTTTTCCCTTCCTGAGAACCAGGCGACGGAGCCCGGGCGCTGTGTGTTCACAGGGGAAGAGAGAAACAATTATAGACTGAAATAATCCCAGTAAACAATTATTTGATAAAATTATGAATATACACAGATTTTCCACTCCCATATCATACGATTATTAAAGTACAGGAATTTTGAATAGTAAAACAGACAATGGAAGATATTCAGAAGTTCAAATAAATAAAAACAATCATTTTCCTTTGCAGAGGCAAATAGTTCAGTAAATATATGGGGACAGCGAGACACTCCCATGAAAAACATTAATTAAGTAAATTCTGTTCGGCGGAGGGGGAGCGGAAGGTGCGGAGAATCGAGCCCGTGTCTCGGGAGTGCCTCCATCTCTTTGAAGACAGATGACATCGTCAGGGTGAAAAGACACGTTGGCCGTGCCTGGCATCCCTCCTTGGAAGGCGTTGGGTCCCCTAGCCTGCGGAGATCCAACGGGAGAGGGGAAGTCGGGAAGGTGGCAGAACATTCCAGATGGGAAATGACTGGGCAGCAGGCATACTCTGAACAGGCGGAGAGCCTGGTCCTGAAGGGCATGTGGAGCCTGGCGGGCTGCCCTGTAATTTCCATGAAACACCATCAGAAAATATCCCCTAACCTTTTCGTACTTACGAAGCACCATGCCTGTGAAGGAAAAATTTAATTCTTTTTTCTTGCTATAACCTTTCTTCTGATTCTTCTTTTTTCCACTTGGAAGTCCGGCTTCTCTTTTTGGCCCGTTCTGCCAAAGGGATGCTTCCCCATCAAGAGCCTGATCCTGGGCTCAGAGCCCTCCTCTCAACTTTGTGTCTGATTTGCTGCTTTGGGTTAAGGCGACAAACTAAGGCACGGATGACAATGTCATAGCTGTGTGTTCCTTGCACTTAATGAGACTCTACGTTGCACCGGTGGGGGTGTGCTAACGGGTCGGTCAGTGGGAAGAGTGTTTGGAGCTCCGTGCACACTGTCATGTGTGCGCGGAGGCTGGGCCCAGTGGGCACTTCTAAAACGGCCATAGGAGCCGCAGCGGGCTTGTCACTGCTTAGAGCTCCATGTGCCACGAGAGGCTAGTGATCTATCACTCACGACGGGCCTCCCCATCAGGCCCTGGGAAACCCTGCCCTCTGTAACTAGAGCCCTTGCTGGGAATAATCTAAGAACTGGGGTATTGTCAGATGTCAATGGCAAGGCGGGGGCTGATGCGCAGACGTATGCAGTAAGTTATTAACAAATATTTGCCCACTACCTGCGTGACGAGATGGTTCCACCCCCTTCGCAGCAGCCAGGGGTGTGCTGGAGCTGGCTTGGACAGCTCGCGAGACCCACAGTTAAATATGAAGAGTACTTACACCACAGAAATGGGCAAATGCCACAAGTCAGGGTGCCCCTGCACCCCCAGAGAACCAGGTCCCCCGCACAGCGCCGCACGCGCCCTGATGCAATCAAGGTGCCCTTGGGAGCTCAGCTCACACGAAGTCTGTCCCTCCTGACTGGCGGCGAGGGCTGTGAGGTTTTGCAGGGCGTGATTTAATCTATGCAACATCCATGTAAAAACAAGTTGTGTAATAACAGGCCTATAGTTTATTTCTTAAATATCAGCATCTCTTTAAAGCCAGCTTCCTGAAGGTGTTAACTTCAGGATGAAAGGTGGGAAAGAAAGTACGGTCTTTCATCTTTGCATTTCGGAGGCCCTGCGCTCCCGCTGTGAATTAATATGCTCGTGTTTACTTTTGTTTTTTGCCCTCAAATGGATAGCAAACATCTTCTAGAGACCGTCTGCTCGGGACGGATTCTAAAACTGCTTGTTACAGAAGCAGGCGGCACTCAGGGACGAGTGGATACGGAGTTTCAGACACTCTTCGAGAATTCCTGGGTTCATTAACATCCTCTAATTTTGTTAATGAGATCTAGTTAATTAAAGCTAAATCATTCTGATCCTCCTCCCTGAATTATCCGGGTATTTCGAACGGCCGCATCGTTTTCATCCGAAGTATCTGGGGTTGCTTCCTTGCCACGTCACTTCTCTCGTTAAGACCTGGTTTGGATCGTGTGGCCTTTGTTGCCCTTCCTATATAATTTTCTGGGTTAACTTCCTGCAAGACAAAAGCTGGAGTTGTTCTTGGTCCCGAGACTCTCTGTCTTGTTTTTGACTCCTCTGGAAAGTCTGAGGAAATTCTCCTTATAACAGTTTTAGGCTGGTTAAGGGAAAAACCACCACTTTCTATTTATAACTCCAAAGCTCACCAGCATATCGAATATGCCAGAGCAAATAAATGTCACCACGGGATACCCGACCAAAGGCACTGGACGGATGAGGAGACCAGAGACCCTGCTCCGGTCACCAGGCGCAGCGCCGGGTGGCAAGGGGCTCCTGCCCCACCCCCAAGCTGTCCTGATGTTCTCGAACTGGAAAGGTGGTGGTTGTCATTTACCTTGCCTTTAACGTAATCTTTTGATACATTACTGGTAGGAGAATTCATACATGAGGCCACTGAACACGCTGCAGGTCCTGAAGTGGGAGCCGTAGGAGGCGCTCGTGAGCCACAGCCACGGGCACAAGGCCGGGATCACCCCTGGCAGAGCGTGATGAGGAGGACCCGCTCTGCTCAGGCACTTCGCCACGGCCTGGAAAGTGGGGTCCCAGGAGAGAGAACCCGCTGTCAATGCCAAGACACAAAGGGCAAGAGTCGTCAAAGTGAAGGAGAGTCCGCCGTCTACACACAGATCCTCACGAGTGGCTTCATCAAATGATGCGGGCATGTTCTCTGCAGCCCTCATTCCACAGCAAAGGAAGATGCGGTCATGGGATGGCAGGCATCCACCCACAGAGAAAGTGTGCGGGATTTGGGGACCTGTGAGGCTGAGCTGTGGGAAGAGAGAGCTCGGAAAGTCACCCGTCTATGTCCATGCGTGGGAAATGGGGGCAGAAGCAGGTCACCGTTGTCACCGTTGTCCGTGGCCTGGGTCAGTGTACTGTCCGTATGACATCACTAAGGTTTACAGTCACTTGACATCATTGTAGGACTCGCTGTGCACCCGCATGCCACCGAGATAGACTAGAACATACCCTCGAATGACATCAGTCCCTGCCATCCCCCAGAGGGGGGAGGAAGGAGGAGAGTGACAGGTCACCGGGGAGCCCACTGGAGAAGGGAGGAAGCAGTGGTGCCATACACGCACAGAGACTTGGCTTAAAACTGCGGCATTTGTCAGAAACTAATAAGGACACTGATGGAAAACTGTGGGAACCTCCCTCCTGAGATGGAGCGAGCACACACCGCTGTGCAGGGCAGGGCGCTTGACAACGTGCCCAGGCTCTTCCACAGGTTACTTAGTTAGAGGTAAGCCCCCGCGACGTTCCCACCCGGGGGCTTGTTGGAACTGTGGGTGCAGGACCCATCACAGCGCAGCCTGTCCCACAAGGGGACCCCGGCATCTGACTCCCACCAGGGCTCTTGGTGGGCCCCAGGGCAGGGGCCACGCTTGGAGAAACAGGGCTCTGAAACAGAGGAGTCTGCATGGAGGGGACAGGGAGATGTCACAGTTGGGCCTCCCAGGAACCGCCTGGAGTGGAGATGTGGGCAGGGCGTGCGCTGGGGGGGCCGTGGGGAGCAGGGCTGGGCCGAGGAAGGCAGTGGGCCCCTGGCCAGCCCTGGGGGACCTGGGAGCTGGGTTCCAGGTGCTCCATGTCCGGTAAAGGTCCATGTTGATCAGGGTTTGGATGTAGGCAGGTCCTGGAGGGAAGTGTGACCTTGAGCAAGGCAGTTTCATCCCCGAGACAATTCCCAGCAAGCTGAGAGTGAGGGCTGTTTTCAGGTAGCACTCCCCAAACCCGGGGGCCAGGATCTCACTCCTGGGCGAGGGGTCGGGGCGGTGTCTTCCACACCCCTCACAGCAAATGGGGCAAAGTCGGGGGGGTGGCTACCTGGCCACATCTTCCTCCCCACCGGGGCCTCCTTCTTCCCCTCCTTCCTTCAGATTCGTACTTTCTTCATTTAAAATACAACCCTCTCGCTTTCCTCCCCAGCGCCCCTTTGGACCACCTTCCTGTCTTGATCAACTGCAAATCAACCTCCTTATCGACCCCACGACGGCCTCAAGTCACAAGTGATGTGTGAATCACTTATCCCCCACGTCAAGGCCACTTGTTGGCTTGTCCCCGGGGCGATCCTGTTTTCCCAAGCAGAGGCCTCGCAGGTCCCTGGGGCCCGGACCCGAGCTCTGTACTGGGAAGTGGGACTCTGGTCCCTTTAAGAATAAGCCCCGAGCAGATGCTTCTGGAAAAGCTGTAGGATGTGGGCTGACCTGGGCACATTCCCGAGGAGGTGAGCAGAAGGTGAAGCAGGGACCTTGTGAGCGCGTCTCTGACTCGCTGTGGCCCCAGGGGAGGGGGCTGGCACCTGTGCTTAATGAGTCACCGCATGGCAAGGCAGCTTGAGTCACTGACAGAAATAATGAAATGAGGCATATGTGGATTCAATTAAGCATAGGGAACCCTGATGGGCACATGCAGGAGAGGCTGGGAACTAATAAATCAGGCCTGCCAACGAGGAAAACATGAGCTAAAAGCAGATTAGAGGGAGTAATTTGTGCTCGAGAGGAATACTTCTCGTTCTACGTTCCACAGGCCTCCCTGGTACGTCCAGTGTCCCCTCATCCACGTCCCAGCTCCGCCAACACGCACGGCCTGAGCACTACCTGCGGCGTGGGCTCCGTTCCCGGACCGGAAACACAGAAGTAGGGAAGGTGGAGCCCGAGACCCAGCACAGCGAAGGAGCAGTCATTGTTACCGTGTTTATTCTGTGGATGAGGTAACGGGGGCACCCAGAGTTTAAGTGACTTCCTTGTCACACCCTTCCCGCACGGCAGGACCAAGACAGCCGTCACAATTCCGCGGCGCGAGCTGTCTTCCCGGGGGAGGCTGGAAAGTACACCTGCCTCGAGTTGTGAGTGAGACCCAAGCCGGGGTCAAAGTCAAGTTCCCACAGGACAGAATGTGTAAGTAACGTCGTCTTCCCACCCTGAGAGGACACGTAGCTTTTGCGGTCCTGCACTGCTCTTTCTCCTTTACAGGCGCGTCCTGTGTCCTCAGCGATACCCTCAAGCCGAAGGGGGACAAGGGGCATGTTTTGATTCTTGTTGTGATCAGCACACGTGCGGAATGGGTGCCCGGCAGAGGTGTCGACGGTGACGTAATCATCACGATCAGAGGTGACACACAGCCTGAGGGACGCTCTGAACGACGTGACGAAGGACACTGCTCGAGATGCCATCCCAGCCGTGGAGGAACGGCTGGCCATCACCAGGTCTCGACCTGAATGGCTCACTCGGAAGTCCAGAGGCTCATACAGGAGACTCTGAGGTTGCACCTATTTCGAGGTGGAAGATGGAAAGAAACAACAAGGAAAGAGAAGGTGGAGTATGTGTGTGTGCGCACGTGCGAGGGCACGTGCTTGCCTTTCCCGTGACTTCCAAACTGCCCTCAAACCCAAACTCCACAAGTCCCACACTCACAGAGTTAGGGTCACACTCACAACGCTTCAACAATCTTTCTGATTTTCTCGTTGGCTGTTTCCAACCTGCGTGGCCCGTCGGCTGTGAGATGGCGGAAGAGGTTAAGTTTGCACCGGTCCCTGAGTGCGGACAGCCCCGGCTCCCATGCCCGAATAACAAGATTAATGCCTTTTTGACAGAATTTAATAATCTGGTTTTATAATATTTAATTTTGTTCAGAAAATATCTCTCAGTAGGAAGCCTTTTTTCCTTTACTTACCTAAACATGATTACTTTAAAACAATTTCCTGGCACAAAGAATTTATTATGCAGACTTGTGATCTGATTCTTAGAGGCCTTTGGGGGAGGGATGGATTAACTTCAAGTTAATTTGGACATTCAGCCAATTTTGATGAGCGGAGTCGTCAGCCGACTGCAAATAGGGGTCCTTGCATCTGGATTTGTCTTGTTGGAAGGACAGTTGACAGAGAGAAACTTCGCTTTTGCCTCAGATGACAGGAGGTCTTTCCGTTTCTTGCGCGGAAGTTGGACACAATTAGTCACGTTAATTTGTCCCCCTGCGGGTTTCCAAATATGGTTGTCGGCAACAGTCTCCCTGCGTGACAGCACTTTTACTAAATGACCTAATTACTCTCTTTAACGCCCCAAACAGCGATTTACCATCCATTAGGAAATTCCTAGCGGAGGCTTCTTGCTTAATATCTTCGTGGTAAAACCAGTGAAAATAAATTGGTTCTGTGGAAAGGCCTCCGACGAGGCTGGAGTTGAGTCTGCACACACAGACAGGAGGGAAGGGATTCAACTTTCCCCAAACGGGGATGTTAGCAGATCAAACAGCCTTTCATCAGTATTTAAAAGTGATTTCTTTAGAATTCTCTAGACAGACTGTCCTCAGAACCATTTCACTGCCGGGGAAAGAAGTCCCAGAGTCTCGATGGCACGTGCCCTCCCCCCACAGCACCTTGCAGCCCCCCGGCGGCTCCCACAGGACCCCCGGGAGTCCCCCTCCCCCAATGGACAGGGTGCCGCAGGGGGGCCCTGAGGCTCTGGGCTGGCGGTGGTGGGATCTGATACGCGGTCGAGAATTGCTTGTCAAAGTCCAGCCGGGCTGGCGAGGCCCTGGTGTGGTCGTCCCGGAGGAGGGGCTCCCGTGAAGGGCTCAGAGCTGCGGAGGGAAGACGAGAGAGAGGCCAGATGGGTTCTGGGTAACAAGACTCACCATTGCACTTCGAGAAAATGTGTTCCAGGGGCGCGACCGTCCGTCGGAAGTTAGCTGACGGTGAACGGCTCTTGCTAGGGGCCAGACCCTGTGCTAAAGGCTTGCACACATCTTCTCATCCGTCCTCAAAACAGCTCCATGCATTAGATCCTGTTAGACCCACATTTAACAGAAGTGGCCATGGGGACCCATCACACAAGAAGTAAGTGATGGGACTGGTGTTCATCCAAGAATAAAAGGAATAAGAAAATCAAATAAATAAATGTGTCTCGCCACCTCTGTACCCAAACCCCAGCCTTGTGGATCCCCACAGTGTTGGCTCAATGGCACGGGAAGAGGGTGGTCATGGCGGCAGGGGCGGAAGCCAAGGCTGTGCCCCTGGCTTGGGTCCCCCCTCAGCAAGGCTGATGTAGCTCCTAGGTGCCAACATGTCAGCAGTCCGATGCCCAACTTGTCAGCAATGAACATCGACCCTGCACCCACCCAGCACCGCTAGCCACTCCATGCACAGTTGATTACCTTGAGTCCCCTTCTAGTGCGAAGGGGCAGAGATTCATCTTGACTGGAATTAACACATATGCCAAGGATAGGAAGGTCTTCATGCCCATAGGCTCACAGAAGGCTTGATCCACAGATATAGTACATGGCATAGAATCTCCTTGGATAAAAGCCCCAAACCTTTACCAAAGAAGTCATGGCAGGAAGCACAAGACCCGGGCAGAAACCAGTCCTTTCCAGAAGTCATGAGCCCTGCAGAATCTGTCTGGAATACAGGTGACTCACTGAAGCATCTCTTGGTGGCCTGCCCAGCGTTGATGGTAAATGGATAAGTGTAGCAGCCACAGCCCAAGAGAAACCATAATGACCAGAAATGAGCATCTGGTTTTCCTCCAGTAGAAAATCAGCCTAGATCAGCTGTGGTGCTAGCCGGGTGGGGGTGGGGGGGAGGATGAGTGTCCCTACCAGCCTCAAGACACCTACAGGAGCAAGAACGTCCAGTCCACTGATGTTCCTGGTCAAAGTTTCCCCAGGAATAGAGACTAATCCGAATGCATGGAGCTGTTCCTATGCAGGATACACTGAGGACATGAAGCAAGTGCATTTGAGACGTGCATGCAGCACATTGCAGCAGGCACTGTGGCGGGCCACCCACACCCATATTTCCCTTCCATGCAATGCCTGGTCCTCCCAGGTTCTGGAGCCGCTGGCTGCCGGGGACCCACAGCTGAGTGACTCTCCAGGAATTGCCATCAGCTGAGGGAGATGCCTCACTTAAGATCCTGCCCCTCTGTCTGGGGACACCTATGCCCAGTGACTGGTCGATGTGGATGCCTTCTTCTCTTGACTAGGGGCAACTCTGAAGGACCATCTCAGACACAGAACTCCCCCTGGGATTATGTAAGGTCTCTTTTGCTCATGTACCATGATCCAATTTCACTTTCTGCCCATTTGTGCTTTCCAGAACCCTTTTAAGAGTTCCTACTGAGAGAACCCCCGTCCCTAAAACTTTTGCAAACTAATCTCTGTCTTGGATTCTATTTCTTAGTGAACCTGTCTTGTGACAAAGATTTGAAATGCTTTTGAAAAATCAGATACATCATTTCTGGAATTGTGGGGATTTTTTCTATTCATGTTAGGCAAACTTTAAAATTCTTGACCCTATCTTTGCTCAGATATGTAATAAGTAAATCTGAGCAGAGAAATTCCTGGCCCCAAGGCTCTTTCTTTTTTTTTTTTTCCAGGAAAACTCTCAGTCTGCCCCCAAAACTCCGCTGGACAGACTCTTGTCCTATTTCCTGTAACGCCAAGACTGGATACAATCAATATTGTATGACACAACGTGTATTCATTCACCAAGTTAAAATTGTTGACTGTAGGTAAGGAGTAACTGAGGGGAAGATTGGCATAAGTACTAGACAAGCAATTCCTTCTTCTTGCTGAGGCACCAAAAGTAAGTCACTACCGTCAATCACATCCATTTGATTATTAACAGAGTCAGACTATGCTATTTCCAAAGTATGGCTATGTTGTCAAATATGCAATGTTAGATAATACACCAATAATATTACTACTATGATTTCGAACTCAGAAGACCTTATGTTGAGTAGCATTTTATAGTTCATGAAATACTTTTTAATTTTTATCTCCATGGTTTGCAAAACACACGCCCGAATTTCCTAGGAGTTTTGCAGCAATGTCCTGGAATTTTGGCGCTAAGGGGGTCTATAGGGCAGGATTCCAAGAGCCCCACCCCTCTCCAACCTGAGTGAGCCTGTTGGCTTTATGTGTTGGACTTCCTTATGAGATTTCCTCTGTGGAATGTGGACTCCAACTTTGACTGCTCCAACTTTCTTGATTTGCTCAGTGGCTACGGACAGAAATCTCCACCCTGCCGAGCTCAACGTAGCAGCCCTTCGTGTGCAATGCCATCTGTCCCCCAAGTGGCTTCTTGACGTTGTCCTTATAGTTTTCCAGTGAACTTAAATGATGGCCTTGCCAAAAATCTTTCAGGATGTCATTTGTACTTTTGTACATTTGTACATTTGTACTTTTATGTGACCATTATCTCCCCAATGGTGTTCTCTGAGCACGTGTGTCCTACATAGCTGAAGCAGAAGAAACAGCCAGCCGGCTGTGTGAGGGTAATGTGGCAAAGCAGTGACACTTACAGGCATTTTTAAGGCAGTCTTAGGCGTTGTGTAATGTCCTACTGCTCAAATCAGACGATTTTTATTTTTAATAGAAAAGACCACATGCATCTAAGATAATTCTTATCAGTGATGATTAGTTAGTAGTAGTTATGCTCTCAATAAGACCAGTCACCTTTGGGAACATACATACTCTTTGTTAGTGATATTAGTAATAGTATAAAAGCATCAGTCACTTACGTAGTGCTTACTCTATGCCGGGCACTGTTTTAACTGCTTTGTTAAATAGGTCACTTAAGCCTTGGGACAACTCTTGGAGATGAGTGCTATTGATAATTCAGTATTATAGGAGGCAAGACTGTGGCACGGAAGTGGTCATTTGCCTGCAGCCCCGTGAGCGGGAAGTATAGGAAACCTGTCATCTGCTCGGGCCGTCTGACTAGACTCTGTGTGGGATCATAGTATGACAAACAGTTCTGCTAACACTTAGTGGTCCATTTGTTTTTTTCTGAAGAACAAGGCATTCCAGAATAAAAGAAAAGAGTGCTGGTCTTAACTATCTGTGTGTCTCCTTTAAGGGCAGAAGAATATGTTTTATAATATGTTTTATAAAGATCAAGTCTCAGACCTTGCTTATATTGTGTTTTTGGAACCATGTGGTCTGTATCTTTCATATGGGCAGAGTGCCTGGAAGAGGACAGATGCTCATTAAATAGTTCCTGGGTAAATGGATTAATGAACAAAGGTTCAGTCAGGGAAGAAATCCTTGGGACTTAGGGGGAACAACTTTATGGATGAGTGATGTGAACTCTAAAATCAATAAATATGGCTGTATTGACCCAAAGCTTCCCTTTGGGAAGGCCTAACTTCTTCATAGAGATTTATCCAGCCATCGTGGACTACAGGGATGCGCCCCTTTGTAAGTTTCCTACAGCGATTTTAAGACTGCTACAAGACATCTGAAGAGTCACTAACCAAATGTGAATTGAAAGTAAACAAGGCCTAGTGGGAGGGATTCCACATCTGGCTATGGTGGAATGGCTGGTTTTAGACCACATTCCCTCTAAGGACAACCACAGGCATCAGGGAGCAATGGGGGCAGCCAAGACTAAAGATCCAAGACCTTCAAAGAAGCAAAATGAATTGAGGTGTGCCCTCCATCCCCACCACTAGTCCTTCCCAGGAAATTTGCTAATTCTTGACAAAAAGCATAGGCATTGCATCAGTTAGGTCCTTCAGGAAGTAGACGTTGAAACAAAATTAGGAGCATAAGTAATTTTTTGAGGATGATATCCTTTTAATATAAAAGGGAAGGGAAGCTGAATGGGGCCAGGATGCATATCTGACTCCCAGGAAGGAAGAGCAGGGAGGAGGAAGGATTTGGCCAGGCAGAACCATGGGCCTGCAAACTTGACAGTTTTGGAGAAACCAATAGTGAACACCAAAGCAACGACTGCCCGTTAGAGGAATCCTGCACTAGACTTCCAAGGGAGAGCAAGTTCCAAGGTGAACAGAGAGTTCTTTCCTGAAGGGTGGTCTGAGCAGCACACTTTCAAGGCTGCCACAGAGGCTGCGTGGAAAGGTGTCATGTATGTGTATCTGGAGTCCCAGAGGATGGGGAAAAGAACAGAAGCAGAAGCAACACTTAGAGATACGGGCCAAGAATCTTCTAGAATTGATGAAAGACAAGTCACAAATGCAGCCCTAAAAAAATTTAGCAAGACAAAGACAACTGCACTAAATATATCATAAGTCAAACTGATATAAAAATTGGAGACAAAGATAAATCTTAAGAGAAGGCAGAGAAAATGAGCACAGCTTTCAAATAAGCAACCTTGAGATTACTGATGACTTTTCAACAGAACTGATGGAACCTGGGAGACAATGGAATGTCATCTTGAAAGTGGCGCGTTGTAACGTCCTACATCTTGATCTGGGTGGTGGTTACACAGATCTGGGAGCTCAGAAAAGATGTGCTGAGCTGTATACTTAAAATGTGTGTATTTTGTGTGTGTAATACCGTAATCGAAAGGCTGCTCAGCTCCTGTGTGTAGAACGGCTTATAAAAAAGAAAGCATAGCAGCCGGGAGCCATTTGGGAGGTATCGCGATGGCACAGATAGATTCCAGGGTTTGTAGGAATAGAAAGGGGAAAAGTGGAAAGAGACGAGGTTTGGCAGGACAACTCACAGCTAGCTGGAGGCAGAGTGTGAAGGAAGAGCAAAATTAAGGAGGAGTTTGGGCTTCAGCAACCGGATGGTTGGAGAGGGTGATCACTTGGAAAAGTTTGCATGGAAAATAAAGGATACCATTTCTGATATAGTTTATTTCAAATAGATAACTGTTAGGGAATATCAGTTTAGATCCCTCATTGCTTTGATAAAAATATTTTCTGTTTAATTTCCATATGCATATATGTGCGGTATATAAATGCATATGGAGTATGCACATGTGCAGTTTACAAATGCAAAAACGACCATCGGAGGCACACTTCTGCTTGTTGCGGTGTTACTTTCCTTTTTCCTTGTCCTTTCCAGCGTGACTCCTTTTCCCCTTAGTGTCCACACTCCATTATTCTCAGGTAGTCATGTCAACAGCATGTAGGGGTCCTTACAGTCTTTGTTCTGTCCCCCAGAGGGCCACAGAGGGCGGAATCATTGCTTATTTCGCGAAGATTAGATTATATGTTACACAGACCTCTGCATCGCTCATCATTCCTCATGGAAATCCTGCCAAGTGACCTTGTTTAGGTCTAGTCCGTTAAGTTCAATGGTTGCCTTACGCTCCAGAGAGTGGGCAAAATCACTTATTTAGACAGTTCCTCCATTGATGGGCAGTCTCTGCATTTCCAGTTTTTTTTCCTGCTCCGAATGATCCTGTAATAAACATTCTAGAATATACATCCTTACTGCCAAATAATTTATTCTGTGAGAGATTTTCAGGGGAGAATTTACAGGTCAAAGAGTAAATGTGTTTTTATATTTAAAAAATTTTTTTTTGATGTTTATTTATTTTTGAGAGAGAGAGAGAGAGACAGGCAGAGCATGAGTGGGGAGGGGGTGGGAGAGGGAGACACAGAATCCGAAGCAGGCTTCAGGCTCTGAGCTGTCAGCACAGAGCCAGATGTGGGGCTCGAACCCACAAACCGCAAGATCATAACCTGAGCCAAAGTCAGATGCTTAACCGACTGAGCCACCCAGGCCCCCAAAGAGTCCATGTGTTTTTAATTTTAATAGATGTTGCCCTATTTTCTCCTCTTCCCCCCAAAATCTGTAACACTTTATAACACGTATGAGTACTCTTTTTCCTGCTAAGTCACTGCTAATTCTTTTTAAGTTGGTGCCAATCTAGTGGACATAAAGTAATACTTACTGTCATTTTAATCAGTATTTTCTCCCCATTAATAAATGTAGATATCTTTTCATATTTCTTGACCACTATTCTGTGAATGGCCTATTTATACTTTTAAACATTTTTCCATTGGTTATTATTTACTCAAGTTTAAAATTTTATTTTTATTTAACTATCTTCATCCAGGTTTATTTTACATTATGGGCATCACCTCATTGTCATGCAAGGCACAAATATATATTTTTTCAAATCTATCGTTTGTTCTGTGTAGAATACATTTTGAGCTTTTCTTATTATGTGTGTAATCAATTATGTGTATGTTTTCTTTTCTTAGGTTTTGAATTTCCACTCTTCCCAGTATCTGTCCAGGACCCCAACCCTAGATGTTACATGTTGTGGCCTAGACTTCCTAAGCAAGTTATTTCCTACATTTCATTTCCTGATTCTTCTAGAGTTTATGTGTTGTAGGGGATGGCATTCTCCGTCTGATCCTTCCATAAGGAGGACCAGCTGTGTCAGGGTCACTTATCAGTCTCCTTGTCAATGGACGTGAGCTACCAACTCTGTCCCTCACTGAGTTCGTACGTGCACTGTGACGAGTTTCTGAGCTCACCATTCACTCAGCTGTCCTCCTTGTCCATCACACGCCAGTGTCTTGGTCACTCACGTCAGGGCTGTGGGGTAGGCTCTGATCCCCAGGATGAGAAGGGCTCTGTGGCTGGTCTTACTCCCCGTTAGTTTCTTGATTCTTCTTGGCACCTGTTCTTCTATACAAATACGAACATCATTTCAGCCTATTAAAAACTTGGCGTTCTACCTGGAATTACTTTAAATTTGTATTACATTAATTTTGGGAGAATTGCCACTTTTATGATAATAATTCTTCCCATCTGAGAACATGACTATTTTTTTATTGGTCCAGATTCTGTTTTATGTCCTTATAAAAGATTTTCCAGATTTTATCTTGTAGATATTGTGCCTTTCTTATTAAATTTATTTCTACATTGTCACTGTTATGAATATAATTTTTTTCTCTTATTCTCCTTTTTATTTTACATTCTTATTGTTAGGTGGAGAAAGTTATTAATTTTGTGCATTTGTATCCACATGACAAGTTATTAAGTTTTTCAATGTAGTTTTTGTTTTGATATAAGTTCTTTGGGTTCCCATTATCCAATCAATCCTCACCAACCAGATATGATTTCATTTCTAATTTTCTCTGTTTATACAAGTTGATTCACTTTCTTGTCTTACTGAATTCACTAAAAACCTGAGACAGTGTCAAAGTATAATGCTATTATAGACATTCCTTTCTAGTTCCTGATTTTAATTTAAGTGATTTTAAGATTTTACCATTTAGGAAAATATTTGCCATTTGGTTTTGTTAAGTAACCTAGATCTATTTTTTCCTCCTTTCTGTTTTACGAAAGTTTTTATTAGGAAGCACTGCTGCATTTTTCAAACACTTTTTAAACCTCCATGCGTGATAATTTGTTGAGGAAATGCGCTGTGTGGGTAGCCTTCTCCACACTGACCTATTCTTGTGTTCTGCGTGGCCCGTGCTGTCTTATTCTCTGAATACAATGGTAATACTTTATTTGTAATTTCAGCATTTATGTTTTTAAGTGAGATTAGCCCACAATTTTTGTATTATCTTTTTTGAGTTTTAGAATTAAAGTTATATCGACTTTATAAAATGAGTTTTCTGTGTCCTGAAAGAGTTGAAGTCACGTTCATATCACACATTGGTCGAATCTTCATTCAACCCTTTATGGTAGTTTGTTATTGCTTCTTAGTTCCGTAATGAAAATATGACCCATTGTAACCATTGGCACAAAGAAGACAAATAATTGAATATATTTTTTAAGATAGGATTAAGATATCCTATCTTAAATTATGCCTGATTTTTGCAATGGGAGGCCTCATTAAAAAAAAATCATAACCCACTCCATAAGCCATTCTTCAACCACAGTGCACTTTTCATGTGTGGTCTGGAGCAGGGGACAGAGTGCCCAGTCTCAAGTGAGCGGGTTCTTTCTAGCAGCCACATTCCCCACCATGATGTCCGGCCTTCAGCCCTAGTCCTGCAGAAGTAAGAGGGGATGAGAATGCTACCTGACACACCTCTTCCGAGGGCCACAGGAGAGAATGCACAAGGGACTGTTATCTGTCCCCAGACACCATCCTAAAACCAAGCAGGACGTGGGTCCAGTGAAACCTATTTTGTTAAATGAGACTTCCTGGCACCCCCAGGATAATGCTGTGAAGCCAATCCCTTGTTTGCAACCCAGGTGCTCATCCATCTCTGCTGGGAGTGTCACGTACTCAGGCCATGTCCCCTAACGGTGCCGTGCACGAGGCAGGAATCAGGGAGACAAGGAAAAGCATGTCTCCTTATTCCTGTTTGATGTCCAACATCTGCATTTGTAAGGTGGGTTTCAGATCTGAAGGTCAGCTCCACAGCGATAGTCTTAATAAAATGTTCCCTAGTCTGTGCATATTTCAATTCCAGCGATTTCTATCTTGCCTTCCCTTGGGTTTTAACTGCTCTGGATCCCCTCTTCTGCTGCGGCTGGGTGTGGGCAAGCATCTGGTAGACTGGCAGGGAGCTGCACCGTCTCCGTTGCACTCACAGCGCACCCAACCACGCCCGCACCGGGGACCTGCCAGTCCCGCTAAGGACGCTTTTCAATTCCACTCTACCTCACGCTCACCCAGCGCCTGCAAGCCTGTCGCTCAGAAAATGGCTGACTTAGAACTGCCTCTGGATGTTTCTGCTGGGGATTCAGGGTGGTCAGTGGAGGGAGAGGCTTTCTTCGCCTCAAGAAAGTTCACATGTAATTGTGATGAGTGGTTCTCTCTTAAAATTGGACACAAAGAAAGGGTCCGAATGAGTTGCCAATGGGTAGGTCTTGTCCTTGCTGAGGTAGACGGGCATAGTGACCCCGTAAATAACAGACATGGGAACTCTGCAAACGGGGGAGAAAATCTGGCCCAGGGGGCGTGTGTCGTTGTGAGCCGTCCCGACTTTCCCTCTAGAGGAGACACACCATCTGACGTCACACGGTCAGAAGATCTTGGGTCGCATTGGTGTGGAGGCCTGGAATTAAGATTGGTGTCTACTTGTACTAAAACAGGTTTTCTCTGTAGGGGGACTCTGTCTTCTCACCTCTGGCTCTAAAGGCAAAATTTATATTTAATCTGTAAGCAGGGTCCTCTGTATCATGAACGGTGGGCAACCTTTCTCCTCTCCACTGCTGGCCGCCCACAGCCTTCCCGGGCACCACTGCCCAAGCTGCAGTGGCAGTGGGCATGAAGTCCAGGAAGGCTCTGGACCCTACAGGCTGATTTTCTGTTCATTGAATGATCCTGTTGATAATCCATCAATTGGTGAATTGAAAAACTTATGAGATCTAAAACCCCAAAGTAGGTCTCCTCTGTGTCACCAAAGATAGCCACATGACTCAACATGAGGTAGATGAGCTGGACCTACTATGTGTTACCATGTCTTTGCTGCAGCAAAACCACTAGTGGGAACACGGACAATTCTGTGAACTCCAAAAACCACAGGTTATGTGCAGATATTTGATTTGCAAAAAGGTGATGGGCCACAGGACTACTTTTTTTTTAAGTCAATAGTCTGGTCATTTTGGAAATATATCCTCCTATCTTGCCCATACTATGAGGCCTAACCCTGGCGTCGTGTAAAAGTCCAGTGACAGGCCAGAGCTGTAAGGCCACGCAACTGAAGCCAGGGGTGGTCTTGACAAGGATTCTGTGAAGGACCCACTGCCTGCGTTTTACGTTCTCACGTCGCCTGGTCTGACTTGTTTATCCGATTGCACCATCAGCCTTGTGGACCCCAGGCCTCCCTGGCTTCCCACTGAGGCATGTCCCCCGGCCTCGAAACTTTCTCCTGCCCCTCGTTCAGTATCAAAACTGACCTTCTCTATGTCCTGTTTCCTCAGAGTCTTGGCAGGAAATTGAGTTACAGGTTTCTGATGAAACCATTCACAAAAAGGCTAAAATATGTTCTTTCCCACGTGGTCTTGCACTTGGAGAAAAAGCTTCCAGAAATATCCATCCCTTAACCCAAAGGTGGTATCTCCTATTATGGGAATCTTTGAGACACTGAATACCTGGGAAGGTACTTCGGACTTTGGCCACTCCGCTCCTGAGAGTAACAGTGTCCCCTCATCCCCCGTGTGACACTCGGGGCTTCGGTGACAGATGAACGCAGTGGGAGGCTCTCTGAGCACGGCCAGCTCCCAGCAGGAGGGGCGGCTGGCCTTGAGCACCCTCACACCCACACCCCCGAGTCTTCCCACCCACAGATACCATGTTTTCGATGTCCCCTCCCCACTAGCAAAGCAAACACGCAACGACTCTTCTCTATTCTTCCGTCCTTCTACTGAAAGCGACATGTAAGGAACAGACAGCTTTATTCTCAGCCTCGCTGGGGAGGGTATGCACTTGAGGAGAATCATGGGAAAAGGGATGAAACGACAGAGAAGCTTCAGGAATGGCCCTCGGAAGGAAGCGCGGGGACCCAGTCCTTCCCGCCTTGTTGACCTGGGCTGAGCGGGTTCAGGAAACGTCCTCATGGAGCACTCACGACACATGGCATGTTCTGGAAGGTTACACGTCTGTCTCTGATGAGGGGCACCGAGGTGCAGGCAGGTGAGTAACAGAGAACAACGGCTCCTCCGAAGCATCTGTCACACTCACCTTCCTCTGGAGCCTCCCTTCATGGGGTCCCCCCGTGCCACCCAGGGTGTGTCCTGCCTTCACAGGGTGCCTCACCCCTCCTTCGGGCCCGTCTCAGAGGCCGAGGCTCCCCTGGGCTCCTTGCTCCCCTCCCTCCTCACCGCCTGCCCGGGGAGGCTCATCTTCCTGGGACATCAGCTCTCTGATGCCCCCGCCTCCGTTCTGGGCCCCCCGTCTGCTCCCCACATCACTCTGCACCACTCTGCGTTTCCCACTCCCACCTGTGTTCTTCAGGTGACCTCCTGCCCCTGTTCCGCCCAGAGTGGACATGTTCCAAGGCTAAGCAGAGCTGTCACCACCTCCAGGGCCTATTTCCAAACAGGCCTGGGCTGTGACATGTCCACCGGGCCGTGCAGTCCAGGCAGTGCCTCCTAACTGCAAGAGCCCCACTCCATGGACCTGCAGTGTGGCCCGTCCTAGGTAGTGACAGCAAGGGCGTTCTAACCAACACACGAGAACCTTCCACCCGGCGAGGACCCCACTCAGCTGATGGGCTGATGCCTCATTCAAATGCTGCGTCTTTGCTCGCAGTACATTCTGGAACCCTTTGTATGAGGCCGGCCTCAGCGATAGCATGTTTTTTTTTATTACCTTCACGGTGGCAAATGTCAATTCTTTAAGCCCAGGGTTGACTTTGGGAAACAGTGAACATCATTAAGAGGCAAGTTTTATGAAGATTGTCAGTGAGCTGGGGCTTTGTTTGGGGTTAAAGCCTGGGCATGACTGTAAAGTGCCTCGACCCCGGAGGGCGATTCTGACCACCGAGGATGTCGCTGAAACAGGCGCACTGCATTCTGGGGCACACTCCTTGTTAAGTCAACTACTTTGGGCTAAAACCATCCTTGCCTGTCAAGCTGCCTGGTGGCCAGGCCTGTCTGTCACTCGAGGAAAGGGTGGGGTGTCCAGGGGGCTGGGGACTCATGCACATCTGCCCCTCCCCCTCTGGTGAGGACAGACAGACCCCCCAGGAGCAGCTCGGCCCCGTCAGAGAGGGTTGTGCCCCTACCATGATGGAGCAGCTCTGTGTGCCCAAACCAGCCGGGAACCGTCGTCCCCTCTGAGGCTGACGTGGCCAAACCCCGAGGCTTGTGCGAAGTAGAGAGAGCCTGGGCGATGTGCGGCCCTGGCATGGCCAGCCCGCTCGGAGCCTCTCGACGCCCTCCATCCCTTGTCCTCACGCCCGGCTGTGGTCTACACCCCAGGGAGCCACACTACTTGGTGCCTTTGCTCTCTGGCCTCCGGCGGTGTGGCCCGCGGCCGGCACAGCTCAGGCAGAGAGCCAGGTGAGGGCGTGAGGGAGGTGGGGGCCTCCTGTCTGCTCCCGTGGCTCCTCGGGGCCCCCCTTCCTCGAGGCCAAGCTGGACTCCGGTCCCTGGGCCGCCCTGCTGTGGCTCAGCCCGTCTGCGTGATCTGGTGTTCGGGTTTCCAGTGCCTGCGCCAACGGCACAAGCAGCTTTCTGTATTAGGGTTTTTTTTTTATGTTTATTTATTTTTTAGAGACAGAGAGAGACAGAGCATGAGCAGGGGAGGGGCAGAGAGAGAGGGAGACACGGAATCGGAAGCAGACTCCAGGGTCCTAGCTGTCAGCACAGAGCCCGACGCGGCACTCAAACCCACAAACTGTGAGATCGTGACCTGAGCCGAAGTCGGACACTTAACCGACTGAGCCCCCCAGGCGCCCCCTGCTTTCTGTATGAAGTTTTGTGTGTGTCGAACACCTAGAATGCTTCTCGTGTGCGGAGGGGATACCACAGTCCCGCTCCCAGGTTTTTAGAGACCCGCGAACTGAGGGACGCGAAAGCATCGGCCGAGTACAAACTAGCGTGAAGTGCGAACCGGGAGAGAAACCACGGGCATCGCCCTCGGCGGGCGAGAGAGCGCGGGGCTGGGTCAGGTGCTCTGACGCTCCCGCCTTGGGGCTCAGCCGCACCGTCCGCGGGCGGGCGAGGATGTAGACGGAAGTGTCCACATGCCTGGTTTTCCTTTGGAGGACTCAGGACCCTCCCCAGCTGCCCAGAGCCTTTCTTCCACCCCGACCTTCCCCTCCCACCCCTGCCTCTCCTTTCTGGATGAGCTCCTAGTGCTGTGGGTAGGACGCACTGGGGACCAGCAGAGGAAGAGCCTGCCGTCACCCGCCAGTGCCCAGAGCTCACTGTCTGGCTCACAGACCTCGAGGAGGGGACCTTGCCGTGAAATGCATTCATTCATCTTCCTGGCCTCCATGCGTGCCTGGGCATCCATGCATCCTCTCTCTCTCCCTCTCTCTCTCTCTCTCTCTCCTCCTTCCTCCCCTCTTCTCCCGTGGCCCCCGCGTTCCAGACCAACACCGATCTGGACAAAGAACAACATGACTACCGTCTCCCCAGCCCTTTCTCTGAGTGGGGACAAGCCGTGTCTGAACCCCCCCGGCTGCTAACAAAGGGAAAGGTAGTAAAAGCTCCTCTCTTTCAAGAAACCTGGGCGCCGCCGTCCTCCTGTGCCGGAATTAGCGTCCCCAACAAAACCAGCAAATCCGCGCCGTCCGTGAAATACGCACTCCCTAATTGCTAATGTTTCCTTTTTGATAACTAAAAAGACTGCACGTTAAATAGAAGGAGATTTAATTTCTAGTTTAAATACAGCTGCTGTGATTCTTGTGCGCCACACAGCTGTTCCGAGGCTGGCACTGGGCCGCGGCGCGGAGGCTCCGTCACGTCTGTCTTCATTGTCTCTCTGACACACGCACACAGAGCGTCTTGGAGTGTTTGGGAAATATTGTATTCACGCGCAGGTCCGCACGGCAGAGAGAGGGACGAGCCTCGCCGGCCGCACCTCCGAGCTCACTGCACCTGCCAGACCGTTTCTTTCTCTGCCTCTGGCAACGTCCTTTCGTGGAGGGAAATAATCTGTTTTATCATCTCTCTTCCCATTCTGGGCAGGGACCGACCCAAAAGAGCACAATATTTCTTAGGCTTGCTAAAAAAAAAAAAAAAAATTTAAATGAAAGGACTGATCACATGTTTTTATTTTGAAAACCACGAGAGCAAAATTTCGGGATGGAGTCTTAAAGGGACGTTGTCATTCTGTGCCTGTGTCTTGGGGATGGAGAGGAAAAGAAATTGCTGCCAAATGGTGTGTCATTCTCAATTCATTTCAGAATGAAAATAATCTCAGAAGATATAGGAGAAAATTAGAAAGATTAAAGTCTTCAAGGACATCCTGACCACTTGCTTTAGTTTCGGAGCTGCCCTCCGGGGGGACGGAGTGGCTCGTGCTCAGCAAAGGGCAACGGCTGCGGTCAGGTTCACGCGGCAGGAGCCCAGCCTCGCCTCGTCCTGATGCTCTAACCCTCTTGTTTCGGGGATTTACCCTCGGCAGTGCCCGCAGCTGCCCTGGGCTCGCCCGCCTCTGTGCTGACACGCCGGGGGGCACTCCCAGGCCCAGGCGGCAGCCCTCCACCCTCCTGCGAGGAAGGCCCACCTCCTCGACCACGGATCGGCCTTCTTAAGGCTTGCAGGGCAGGGGAGTGGGAACTAACAGCATGACAAGGAGCCGACAGGGGCGCCTGGGCGGCTCAGTCGGTTAAGAGTCTGACTTCAGCTAAGGTCATGATCTCATGGCTCATGAGTTCGAGCCCCTCGTCGGGCTCTGTGCTGACAGTTGAGCCTGGAGCCTGCTTCCGATTCTGTGTCTCCCTCTCTCTCTGTCCCCCTCCAGCTCATGCTCTCTCTCTGTCTCTCAAAAATAGATAAACATTAAAAAATTAAAAAAAAAAAAAAGGAGCCGAGAAAACTGTCCCCATCCACTTAACATCTAGGTCTGGCCTCACTTCCTCTAAGGAAGGTGGTCAGCCCCATCAAGTCACCGCAGGCTAGTGTCCCAGCATCCGGGTGGCTGTAACCAAAGGTCACCGACAGGGTGCGTTAAAGAGCAGCTTAACTTCTCCCAGTTCTGGGGGCTGAGGGTCCGAGATCACGGAGTGGGCAGGGCTGGGTCCTCCTGGAGCCCTGTCCCCATGGACGCCATCTTCTTCTGTGTCCTCACATAGTTGTCCCTCCGTGTCTGTGTCCCGACCTCTTCTTATGAGGACACTGGTCACCCTGGGTCAGGGCCACCCCCCTGACCTTCTGCCTTAATCACCTCTTTAAAGGCCTGTCCCAAACACAGTCACTTCCTGAGGCCCTGGGGTTAGGACTTCCCTTAACTTAATGAATCTGGGGGATACAGCCCAACCCCTAACAAAGGCTGGGCCCATATGGAGCTGAGTGTAACGATAAGCTTCCAGCCAGAGTGTGGGTCCAGTCCACCCAAGAGCAATAAACATCTCTTGTCCCAGGTCAGCAGGACATAACTTCGCTGATGGTTAGTGTGACCTGCTTTCCCACTGAACGGATTTCACCCATGACGAGAAGAGAGAAGGAGGAAATGACTGAGGAGAGCCCTGCACGTATGTGTACCTTAGACCCAGAGCAGTCACTCACCAACTAATTGTGCCCTTGGGGAAATGACTGTCTTTCTATAAAAAGGAAGGGGTGGGCTGAGTGATCTTGGAGGTCTTTAATACCCCCTTGGTGACCCAAGTCATGAAGAAACATAGAACCAGCAAACTATAGTCCCAGGGCCCTGGCCCCCGGCTTGGCTTTGTAAATAAAGTTTTATTGGAATACGGCCACACTTATTCACGTACATATTATCTCTCTGCCACCGTGCAGAGTTGAGTAACCACAGCAGAGACCATATGGACCACAGAACCTAAAACATTTACTACTGGCCCCTTACAGAAGCATCTGACAATCCCTGGACTTCGAGCCCTGAGATCGCTCAATGACTGGTTTTTGTTGGGAGGGTGGCCGTCAGCAAAACCAACATACAAGTGTCAGTGGAATGTGCATTAATTTGCTGTAACGTGCGATGTTTGTTTCCCGGCTCTGTGGGTCAAAGTAGGAACTTTGGGGGCCGCAGCCCACCGGGCGTGTGCTCAGAGCTTCACGGCCATGCACGACCTCCCCTGTCGCCGGCCACCGGGCTGCCATGGAGTCCCTGGAGCTTGTGAGCCTGCCCAGGAGGACGTGAGCCCCGCTGTGCGGGGCATGGAGGCCGCCAGCCGGGGAGCAGGCGTGACCACACACTGCCCACCTCTGCAGACCACGTCTCCCAGGGACTTGCCTGCTGAATTCAGTGATGACTCACTCCGACCGCCAGCGGCAAAACCGAGCCTTTATTTAACTTCCTGTGTCATCAATGCGCTAAAAAGTGTTAATAAAACAATCTATTTTACTTAAATACAAAATTAGAAATTTTCAAAAAAAAAATCCAAATAGCGTTGCTGTTTCATTTAAGTCCTGGTCCCACGGCTACATTTGGGGAGGAGCAGCCCAGGGAGCCGGGTGGGGGGAGTTTCGAGCTGTCCCTCTGCTTCTGCGGGGCCCTCGGGGGCCAGAGCTGTGCAGTAGCTCCTCGGAGACGGAAGGACGCATGCGGGGGACAGAGCGAGTCACCTCTCCTGTCTACGCAGTGCCAGGGATGCGTCCCAGGGATGATCAGAACTACTGCAAACACGGCTCCCTGGGGGCCTACGGTTTCCCTGACAGACAGACGCCTTAAGGCAAAGCTTCGCCGGTCGTAAGCCCCCAAACATGGGTGGCCCGGGCTCTGTTGCCACATTCTCAGCCCAGCCCCCTCCCCACCCCCCAGGGCGCTACACTTTCTCCCAATCTCCCGCCGCTCTGTGCCCTCCATGCTGGCAAGGCGCCTCATGTCGGCCGCCTTGGTCCCAGGCCCTGGTATTGTGGTCAGGAAGAGGTGCCACTCAGCTGCGTGTCCTCAGAGTGGCCACTCAGTGCCCTGGCCAGCCACGCGTGGTTGTCACTGTCCTGGGCACGCTGCCCGTGGTCTCTGGCATCCCCTACCCCCCTCCACTGCCTCTCATCCTCAGACACGTCCACTGCACACTGAGCTGTGGTACATGTGCTCAGGACCGTGGACACTTGCAGCGGGAGTTCAGACCCACGGAAAGGCAGCCTGTCCTCTGTGTCCGTAACTCAGCGGGAGCACGGGCTCTAATTCTGGCCATTAGAGGCTCCGTAGCAAGAATCCAGGAGTTCAGGCAGGTCCTCCTCTCACCACAGCAGTCTGCCCCAGGGCTCAGAGGTGCCACATGATTGCTGCTTTGGGTTCACACTGGCTGGCGGAGCTGAGGGGAGTCACTTCATTATTATCAGCCGTTGGCATCTGGCCCTGAATCACTTCTCTCAAGCCCCTGGGAGCAGGAAGGTGGGATGGGGCCAAGGTAGGTTTAGGCATTGAGTGCTTGCAGTCAACAGGCCGTATATGGAGAGAGGCATGGGCGGGGTGGGGGTAGCAGACCCTGCCCCCCCAATCCCGACTGTTGCAGCCCTACCTGTGCCTCGGGTCCCAGCCAGGACCTCCCACCGCACCAGCTCTCGGCTGACATCAGCTTTATCTAAAATACCTGTTGGATTTCATGGATTTGGTTCTCTTACCCCTGAATCGATCCTAAGTACTCGAGGGTAATGAGGGCTATGTTATGCCTCAGTTATGCATGTGCTAAGGCTCTGAGCCTTAGTTACTGGTTACTGGTTTAGTTAGTGGTTGGTTAGTTTAGCTCCTGGTTACTGGTTTAGGACTCCAGAGTTACTGACGGATCCAGATGCGTGATTAGTGAAGCAGGTCATCCTGCCCGTTGGAGACACTGAAATCTCAGAGTGGCTCTCAGAAGCCTTGGCCACCGCGCTGTAGCCTGCAGAGGCCGTCCAGGCTGACGGCAGTGGTCTCCCACACCCATCCCTCCGGGATGAAGCCGGAACTGATGCCCAGAACAGACAGCCCGAGGCTGGAGCCGTCTTCTGAGGGGACTGGTACCTGAGCCACAGTTGTCCTGGTCCAGGACCTCGGGAAATGGCGGCCCGCCAGGGGTCACGGGCAGAAGCAGCAGGTGCCGGGGACCCACACCCCCCGGACAGGCCTTCGTCGTGAGGAGACAGGCTTTCCAGGGGCTGCCCATGAAGAAGACGGACAGAAACCAGCCGGCAGCTGTAACGCCAATTGTTAAGGTGTTTTCACTGTTCATTTTCGATTCCCTTCCCTTTTCCTTTGAAACGTGACAAAGAAAATCTATTCCAAAGCTCAGAATCCTGGGAAATCACCTCTTTGAGAGGCACAGGATGAGAGCCCCTCAGAGCCTCCCCAGACCCCCAACAAGGCCCCTCGGCCCCACCGGGCAGGGGGTCCTCATCCACGGGAGCTCCTCGCAGTCACCGGAGCGAATGACAGTGCAGGGTTGGGGCAGAACGCACTTTGTGACGAGGGACGGACGCCCACTGTTATGTCTGTTTTCTAAGCTCTCAGAGGCGCTCACCTTCCTGTGTCCCTTCTGGGACAGGGTCAGCCGCTATGTCCAGTGTGTGGGCAGCTCTGTGGCTGGGCCCCAGGCGGGGATGTTTCCCGGCTCCAATGACTCGCCCCCACGGACTTCATGGAGCACACCCCCCCGAAGACAGACCCCCACCCCCACTGCTCGAAGGCCCACGGTGCCTGCCCCCTGTCCCCTCTTCTTCCTCAGTCCTCCGGCCCCATGCGCCATGGCAGAATGGGCATCTTTGGTGGCCTGCGGAGAATCCTTCACTGACACCCCCTCCAGCGGGCTGGGGGCAAGAAGGCTGTGTGCAGTCCGGGCCCTGAGCCTACTTCCTGTTCTGAGTCTTTAGGCCTTTGGGGCAGAGCCCCTCATGGGCACACGTCCTGCTGCCCTGAGCCCACCTTCCCGAGTTCCAGCGAGTGGTGCTGGCCCCTCGCTGCTGTGTGCTCACCCCCCTTCTTTTTTGAGAGAGAGAGAAAGAGCGAGAGCAAGTGAGCATGACTGGGGGGAGGACCAGAGACAGGGAGAGAGAGAAAATCCCTCGCGGCCTCCGTGCTGTCACTGACGCAGGGCTCGAACCCACAAACCGTGAGGTCAGGATCTGAGCAGAGATCACCAGTCTGACGCGTAACTGACTGAGCCCCCCAGGCGCCCTGTGTGTCCATCCTTTGTAAACTAATGAAAGAACCCCCAGCCCACCAATGTGAGGGCAGAAGAACGCAGTGGGGGTCCCGGGGCCTCTCTGTCACGAGCCTTCCCCCGGCCTGGAGGTCTCAGCCGCCTGTCTCCCCGCCCCGGCGCGGGCGTGGGCGCGGCGCGTGCGGACCGGTGGGCCAGGCCCTCGCAGGCGGACATCGCTGTGCGCGACTGTTTCCACGGCGGACGCTGAACCTCTCTTGATGTCTTACTCAGCCGCCCCGGCCCGTCTCGGATGACCGCAAACGCCGGAGGCTCCCCTTTTACTGGTGACATCGTCCGTTCGCCGGGACGGCTCGGCCCTGGGCCGGCCTGACGTGCTGTGCTTCAATCTGTGTGGCCTTCCTGGGGCCCTCGTTAGTCCTGCAGGTGGCGGGGCAGGGGGAGGGGGCGCGGGCACAGTGGCACGGCCGCCGGGGATCGGCCAGCTGCTCCCAGGAGGGCCAGCAGGAGGAGGCCAGGAGTCAGAGGCCCCCGGCCACAGGTGGGAGGGGGGCAGGGCTCGCGGGACCAGAAGCCGGGCCTCCCGCCCCAGCCGGTGGGTAGGGGAACAGGGCGCGGAGAGACGAAACTTTCCTTCCCGTCGCCAGCTGATACTCTCTAAACACGCTCTTCTCACACTTTGGTCCTTTGCGAGGAGCAACGGTGACCGCACGCCGAGTACGGGGTAGGTCCTCCTTCTTAGCGCGTCACCCGGAGCCTGACCCCGTGGTGGTCCTGCCCCGGCCCACAGCCTCGGCTCGCTGGCCCCGCCTGTGACGCTCAGGCCGCCAGTCCTCTGGGCCCCCGATCACACTGCCTCGCTGCCGCGAACCTTCGGGGCCCAGTGACCCGGCCACCCTCCTCCCGGAAGCTGGTTGAGCAGCGGCTGCGAGATGTGCTCCCGGATGACCAGCCACTGCCCGCCAGGGACCAACTCACCCCCGATGACAGTTTCGCGTTGTTTCGGGATAGTTTGTCCACAGCGTCTCCTCAGCTGCTTCCTTCCGTTTTCCAAGCTGGCTTTCCTGCCCTTCGGGGTGCTGGTCAGAGCTGCTCCCCTGGGAACCGGTGCTGGAGTCAGGCACCCTGTCCGCCTGCCTGGGGAGCACCCGCTGGCCCCCGCCAGGCCTGTCCTGAGCTGGGTCTCCACGTGAGCTCGACGTTTCCTGGCCGCTGCCTCAGGGCGGGGGGAGGGGCACTACGCTCTCCCCCGAGCCCTGTGACCCCGGAAAACAGCCAGGTGGAGAAGCGCCCCTTAGGGTCCAGGAGACAGTCCTGCAGGAAACCTGTGTGGCCTGAGGACCAGGTGCCCCGCTCACCCCGCCAAGGCCAGACTCGGGCCCTCCGAATTCCTATTCTTGGCCTCATCAATGATTAGCTGCATTGCATGTCCCGCTGATCAATTGGGATCAGGGACGCCCTGATCTGGGCTGATGCTCTCTCTGCCCCCCCAGACCCCTGACCTTTGCACCCCCTCCCCCCAGCCTGAGCCGCCACTCCCCTCTCTAAGGTCCCTGCTGGAAAACAAGCCTGAGAGCGAAATAGTCCCTTACCTGCTGTCCCATCCAGTCGCCTGTCCACACTGCCCGTCCGAGGTCCGTGGAGGGAAGACGCTTTGGCCTGGCCAAGGGGCAGCAGACCCGCGGTCAGGGCGCTCCGCAGGGCGAGGGCGTCCCTCCCTGGTGCGTCCGCGTCTCGTTATGTGCTGGATGGAACAGTGGGGATGAGGCGGGAGAGCGTTCCTCTTCTGTTCCCTGGGCACCTGCTCCAAGCACAGAGCGGGACGTTCAGGGACTGCTGGGCCCAGCCTGGGGGAGCAGCAGGAAGTGAGACACCTTCTCCCGACCCACGGCCCCGGGGGGAGCACGCTGCGAGGACTGAGGAGCCCCCGGCAACCATGAGCCCAGAGCCAGCCTGAACATCAGCGATGCCGGGCGGTGCGTCCCTTCCCGTCCCCGGGCGCTGCTCCTGAGAGACGGTGGGACAAGCAGGTGCTGCCCGGCCAGCCTGCAGGGAGGGGGCGGGAGGTGAGGAGGGTGATTTACACTGAGGGGTGAGGCTGCAGGGCGACCGTGGGAGAGGCCGGGGAGCGCCCCTCCCGTGCGCCCCCGCCTGTCTGCCGGGCACAAGGTCTCTGTCCTCCAGGTCGACACGGAACATCATGCCCCGAACCCCTCATCTCAGACAGATTCGTCCCTCTTCCCGCCCACACGCTGCACGCACCGCGCGCCGCCCGATGGGAGCTGTTGCCGGTGGTATGTCGAGGCAGGCGTTGTCTCGCCTCCTAAGGCCAAGGCAGAGGCGGAGCCCTCTATTTATAATTTGGGGGATTTTTGAAATCATAAGTCTTTCATTATAAAACGCCTGGAGCCTTCAGACGCGGCAATCAAACACAGCAATATCCGGGGTCGCTGGAGAGGGACCTGTGTATTTTTAAAAACATTATCAAAGAGATCAAGTCTAAATGATGTTCACCGAAGGGGCGTGTTGACAATATTTATGGCCAAGAGGTGCACTTATCGATAGGAGCGCACCGCGGCGTTTCACAGCCCTGGATTACTTCGTATTTCCAATATCGGAGTCCTCCTTGATGTGATCGTCTTTTCTGACATGCGTTTATAGATGCGTTTTAATGCCTCTGGTGTAACCAACAACTTACGAATCAACCAAACTTCTCCTCTATGGGGCAATTCGGGATTTTTGCCTTTGAAATCCCCTCGGGAGACTTGAAAATCCAGTCTGCTGTGTCTTTCTTCACGACTTCAGACAAACGTCCACGGAACTGAAACATGGCGGGTGGGGGGGTGATTTGCAGCTTCTTCTGCGAGACGAGTTTCTACGTTGTGCTCACAAACGACCCAGCTTCGGCCCTTCATCGATGGAGAAACATCCCAAAGTCTGAAGCACTGGGGTTTTAATGGTTGCTGTCAGGCCCGACCTGTCCTGTGCTGCCGTGAGCGGCGTCCGCCCTGCCACGCGGGGCCCCGGGGCAGGGAGGCTGCCTGTCACGCACCGCGGGGCTCCCTGCCCTGTCACCGCTTTCCCCTCTGGGTTCACACTGGCACAGGAGAGCATTCTGGTACTTTAGGGGCTCAGGCGACTCTTGCAGACAGTGTGGGGACCAGCCAGTGACGCAGGAAACACCCCAGGTTGCTTGGAGCCCAAAGGCAGGACTCTCTGAAGCAGACAAGGCAAACACCGGGATTTGAGGCTTACTCGATCCTGAAAATCAGAGCCAGAAAGCATCATACCTGAAGCAAAGTGACGTGCATCATGCAAAAGTATCACAAAGCGCTTTCTGAGGAATCCATTGCGTTAAAAAAAAGAAAAGTTGAGAGGTGCCTGGGGGGCTCAGTCGGTTAAGCATCTGACTTCAGCTCAGGTCATGATCTCACGGTCCGTGGGTTCAAGCCCCGAGTTGGGCTCTGTGCTGACAGCTCGGAGCCTGGAGCTGCTTCGGATTCTGCGTGTGTCTCTCTCTGCCCCTCCCCCACTTGTGGGCTCTCCCTTTCTCTCTCTCTCTCTCAAATATAAACATTAAAAAAATAAAAAAATTAATCACGCCTGTTTCCTTTTACTTTTAGAAAGGGGGCAATAGCAGCCTGTGTTTATATCCCCTCTTTCATTTCCATTGGACAACGCTGGCATCGAACACAGGTAAGTCCAACAGATGCCCACAGAGGGCGGCCGGGCAGTGGTCACAGCAGGACTGGAGACAAGAGCTGTTCCACCCGCGGAGGAGGGAAGAGTGGAGACCAGGCGGGCAGAGCCGACTTCCCAGGAAAGAGATTTCTTTTCACTGTAAGAGTGACAATGATTTCAGGAAAAATGGCCTGGAAGTGGAGAGGTTTCCAGGCCAGGATCCGCACCAGAGCCCCAAGCCCAGCAGGGAACGATGCGGAAGTGCTCACGACCAAGAGTCCCTCCTCATTCCCAGGGCCTCCCTGGGCCCCCGCCAGGCTCTGGGCTCACGCGGTCCTTGTCGTTCTAGAGGTGAGGAGACCAAGGCTCACCTGGGGCGGTGCCTACCTGCACGAAGTCTCCTCCGAGAGAAAGGGGGACGTGACCGGCCTTGTGACTCAAGCCGAGACGCTTAGCAGCTCAACTCTGGAACTCTTGTCACTGATGACCCCACACCCCCCGGGGCAAGACTTGTGTAAATCCCAGCCCCGCAAGGACCGCCATGTGTGGGTTCTGCGTTATAGCCGCACGTGCAGCCACGCGGGCAAGACGCCTGCCCAGCAGAGGCGCCGGGGACCCTCCAGGGGAGCCTGCCACGCTGGGTTCTGGCCACCATCATGTCGGTACCCTTTCTGTCCCTGTGTCTGTCCCTCCTCCTGGTGGGGACAGTTGGCCCTGTGTCCGTGTGCCGGGCAGAGTCTGAACACTCACGTGCAGCCTGGAAGACATCAGGGCCTCGTGCAGGGGTGAGGAAGAATTACAAAACAGGAGGGTCTGTCTGTCTGTGACCTCAGGTGGGAGTGCGTCCTCTGCCCACGGCGTCTAGCGTGCGCAGCGGTACTGCGCGGTGGGTCCCTAGAGAGGTGGCTCGCTCCAGGACCTGCCTGATGACAGCGTAAGGCCCCGGCAGAAGCGGCCGTGTGAGAGTCGGAGTGGAGGGTGGTCTGCTCTGGCCCTTCGGCCCTGGGGGTCCTGGGCACACGCGGAGTCGCCCGTGCCACTGCTGCTCTGACCTGTGCACCTGCTTGCACCAGGAAAAGAGCCCGGCAGGAAAGCGTGTCCCCAGGCACGGCCGAGCTGCGTCCCCACGTCCCAGAAAGGCGTCTGAAAGTGAACCCTGGAAGCAGCAATCCACCGCCAACAGGGGTCTCTGAGGCACGTCCGGGGCCAGACTGCACGGCCCACGGCCCACGGCCCGAGTTCCTTACCATCAACCACAGGAACTGAGAGGGGCAGGGATGGAGACAGGGGAGCTGAGCCCGTCCGCAGACAGGGCCTCGGGACGCTGGCCGGTCCAGTCTCTTGTTCGAAACTGAGGACGTTGTGGACGACGTGTCAGTGACCTCATAAAGGACACACATTACTGACGGGGGCAGAGAAGACAGAATTCAGGTCTCTAACTTCCAGCCTAGTTTCTCTCTCCTGGACTGTGTGCCCGTCAGACCCCACCCTCCCTCCCGGGCGCGTTGCAGATGAAGTCTGACCCCCACAGTCAGTCTAATGAAGAAAAGTTCAAAGTCACTCAGACCTTCTCAGTTTCATCCTCTTCCCCTCAGACCACTGCCTGTGGCTGCTGAGTCCCGGCGGGGCCTGCTGTGAATGTTCTGGCCCCGTGCGCCGTCCGGGACACGAGTTCTCAGCACACAGGGCACCTTGTGCTCTGTTTGGTTCGTTCCTTGTCATCTCAGGGCCCCATCAGGATGGCAAAGGCCACCGGCTTTGGGGACACACGATATGCACTGGTTTTATCCACTAGAGCCGTGTCTTTGATTACCTAACCACGTGAGTTAGCGCTCCCCTGGGTGAACCCGCGGGGGCACGGACGGGACGGTCACTAGCATGAGAGCCTTTCAGGAAAGCTCCGAAGTGGAGTCTGCAGTGTCAGGTAGGGGACAGCGGGGCGTGGAGGTGGCACTGCCGGCCGCAGGGACGTTACCATGTGCCGGCTCTCGCCAGGCTTCACCCCCTGGGACCCCAGCACGGTCACGGCATGGAGTTCCATTCACTGCACTTTGCGACGGGGGAAGTAGGTGCCAGCCAAGGTGGGTGACGGGGAAGGCCGCCGCTGGGAAGCGGCAGAACTGGACAGAGCCTCGTCTGCCCTCCTGTGGGGAGAGACGCCGCCTCCCCCGGGCGCAGAGGCCGCCTGCGGCAGCCCCGGGACCGTTCCGTCCGGAGCGAGCTGTCAGGACCCTGGGCTGCGCTCGCGGGTGCCCAGCTTGCTCACCGCCGTAGCATCTGCCAAGTCGCTGCCTCTTGATGGGCTCCCTTCGCCCAGCTGTGGAAGGAGGGCGATAACATCTGCCCAGAGGACATGCCGCAGCGCACCGCGGCACTGCTCACAACTGATGAAAGACGGCGCGCAGGTTCAAAGGCTCGGAGCTGTGTAATTACTCTTTTAAGCAAAACACTTTTTAGAAGCCCTGAATTAGCTTTCTCTCTGAAATGCTTATTTCTTCTCAGATGTGTGCTTTCTGTATAATAGGAAAGTGGAAGTTGGCATTCGCTCTAGTGGCAAAGGCAAGATCCTCAAGTTGGCTCCAACCTTGTGAAAAACTGAGAACACAGATCACGGCCGACGTATGCGGTGCTTTCTGGTTCTGGGAGACCCGGGGCTTACAGCTGAGGCGCGATCCAAGTGCACGAGGCACCCGGGACAGAGCGTGCTTGGCTTTCGGCCCTGACCCTCGTCAGCTGAGAACCAGGGAGTGAGGCCTGGGGGTCACCGTCCTGAGGCCTCGGTGGCCCTCGGCCTGGGGTCTGGGGGTCCACGATAGCCCGTGGCACTGCTTACGGTTTCCTGTTCTTTGTCCATGAATAGGTAACAGTCAGGCAAAAACTTGGGCAAACTGATAAATCTTTCCTTTAGAATAAAAACACCCATCGGGGATCATTTCACGCAGCCCCTCAATGTTCCTGGTGGAAACAGAGCCGCTGAGAAAGGCCCCCTGTGCCTGCACGGCCACCCAGGTCAGCACCAGCCTTCTTGTCTGCACCCTGATCCGTCACTGTCCCCGGCATAACGTGTCCGGCAGTGCGGGACAAAGACACAGAGATCTTCGCCTTGCCTCGAGTCAGCATCGTACGGAAGACAGGCAGAGGAGTAAGGGCGTAAGACAGACATATCCAAGGCAGAGAACCCCCAACACCTCCATACTCCGCTCTTCCTTAATGTTCTAGCTCCTGGTTTTACGAGCAAACTCAACTCCTCTCCTCCTCTGCCCTGTCTGGGGCAGGGGTGGGGAGGGAATGAGGGAGGTGACTGTTCCCTCACAGCAGTGCGGCCAGAGCCCCAACAAAGGACGAGGCACCGAGGAGTCGCAAGCTCAGAGCTGACGCTGATGGTGTCAGATCCTGTGTCATCTTTGTCTGTGTCGTCTTCGCGTCGCTGGGGACATGTCTCCAGTTACCTGAGGTTGGAGCAGGTCCTCG
Source organism: Cryptoprocta ferox (assembly GCA_028646485.1). Classification (NCBI taxonomy): domain Eukaryota; kingdom Metazoa; phylum Chordata; class Mammalia; order Carnivora; family Eupleridae; genus Cryptoprocta; species Cryptoprocta ferox. The sequence continues at coordinate 98,774,371 of CM053559.1, read as the reverse complement.
GACAGTCCCCAGAGAGGGCTGAGGCACCAGCCAGCCAGCCGGCTAACCAGCCACTCCTCCGGCTCCCCCGGCCCTCGCCCGTGTTAGACCGCGCCTGGGGAGCCGGCGGAGACGCACCGCCTGCAGAGCCCGGGGTTATGCTCCAGGAAGTAGAGTGAGCGCACTTCAGGGGTGTTGGCGAGCTTGCTCTTGCTGCTTGGATAAGGGAAGGCTCCGGAAGGAAATGCCGTCTGAAGTGGGTCTTGAAGGAAGAATCGGGGTTTTCCAGGCGGACAGGTAAGGTTGGGTCTCTCACCCGAGGACCCACCATCGACTGTGCGCCCAGTACCATGGGGAGCGCAGGTGTGTCCAAGGCAGGCGCACCTCTGGAAGCAGATGGAGATGGGCATGGAGAGCCGGCAACGTGCTCCCCGCAGACGACCCAGGCATCCAGTGACCCGGGGCAGAGAAAACGCAGGTGCACTTCGAGAGGAAGCCTGGGAGGTGAGAAAAGGTGGACCCAGAGAATGGACAAGGGGCACCTGGAGAGACGACGCTGAGACCCCACAGACCTGGGGGTGTCACGGCCACCAGCAGAGGCCTGGGACGGCCCCGCGCTGTTCGTCGGGATGACGTTGGGATCGGCTGCGTTTGTGGAAGAAAGAAAGAAGTCAGAGATGAGCTGGAGTCCCGGAGACCACGGCTCCGGGCTGGCGGATAGCGTGGCCCTGCGTTTCTGCAGACCGCAGCCCAGGGGGCCATTTGCTCAAGCGCGGCCGCTGGGAGGCAGACCGGCGCACAGAGGATTTTGACTCCAGTCCACACGACTGTATTACAGGAGCCCAAGGTAAGGAGTTGGGACACCAAGTTTTGTTTATGATAGTTACTGTCTGTTGGCCGTTTTCCATGCGTCAGACCTCATGCTGAGCCCGGCAGGTGTGGAGAGTGGTAGCAACACGTGTGAGGACTGAAGACGTCCAGGCACCGCGAGAAGCATTGTTCACGCATTGACTCGTTTTACGAAGCGGGACTATGATCACCTCGGTTTTGTAGGTGGCGAAGCTGAGGCATAGAGAGGTAAAGGCTCTTCCCCTGCTGCTGATCCTCGAGTGACCGGGCCACACTCACACTCAGGCTGTGTGGACACAGAGTGTGCCCACGGCCGGCGTGTCCCCGAGCTGGGCCACCGCTACCCCAGTGTGACAGGTGAGCAGAATGAGTCCCGGAGACATGACCTGCTGGACAGGACGAGCTGACAGCGGTGGCAGAGCGCAGGACTCGCTCAGCGCGGCTGACTCACGCTCCAGGGTCCTCCCCCTCGGGCACCCTCTAGGACGCGCTGTGGGAACCGCTGATGATTTCTGGAGTAAAATGTCCAGAGTCACACTGTGGAAGTCTTCCATCTGCAGTGCATCAGGGACTCATGCGTCCCCTCCCTCCCCTGCGACATCTGGGCGAACCTGGAGTAAATAATGGGAAGTCAGGAGCACGGCCTCCATCCCTGCAGCCCCCAGCCCGGGGTCAAAGGTGCCCAGGGTCACGTGGCAGGACCCTGCAGCAACCCTGTGGTTATGACAAAGATGATTATTGGAGTAATAATAATCTCTATGAACAACAGCAATAACCATAATGACAGATTCACCAATGTTGATGATGGTTTGCTTGCTGTATCTCCTTTTATCTCAGGATATCAAAGCACCTTGAAAATATTAATTAAACCCTGGGAAATAAATATCATTATGCCAAGGTTAAGAAGGGGGAAACTGAGGCACTGTGAGGTTAGGCGCTTTGTGGCGGACCACCCAGAGGCAAAAATCAAATGAAGAGGGTATTTCCCCCCCATACACTACGTTTTCTTCAAAGTCTCTGGCTCAGAATATTTGTATTCCATTTCTTGAAGCATCTATTTCGTGTCTACGACTGGCCTAGGTTATGTGAGCTTTCCAAAATAAGCTTTTGGATGCATGCCTCCCGCCTTCTCATCACGGGAAAACGCATGTGTCCCCCTAATGGAGATAATACATGAGCCATGTGATCACTCTTCAAAGCTGTTGTCCGACAAGCAAGAGAACAGACTCCAGGGGGAGGACTGAGGGATGGTCCCCTCAGACAGGTGGGATTTGGGTCGGAGAGGAAAGCGCTTTGCAGGTAAAGAGGAGAACAAGCCTGCAGGCGGGAGACCGCAGAGAAACAGGCTTGACCCGGAGACGACGTGCCCGCCCTGAGCAGGGAGCTCAGGACAATCCTCTGTGAGCTGAGAAATCTGGACTAGATACAGCAGGTGCTGGCCCTTGGGGTTTCTCAGCCTGCGGAGGGGAGCTCCGGGAGGGGGAGTGAGCGTGGACCAGGGCAGTGGACCCAGTGGCCACGGAAGTGCCCCCGCCCCCAGCATTGTTTGATGCAAAACAAGGGAGTCCGCTTTCTGATCTCACCGTGCACCTGACACTCAAAAGGATGCAGGAGCTTAAAACAGACCCCCCTGAAAAGAAGATCTTTTGTTCTAGACAGTACTGTGGTGACTGCTTATTCTTACATACACAGGTCAGCTTCAAGTGAGCACATTGGTATCATTTATTCTTTACTAAGCATTTTATTTGCGTGGAAGGTAACTTGGAGAACACACAGTTAGACTCCACTACACACTTCATTTAAGTTCAAGAGCAGGTTCGCAATGGCCCAGGGTCCTTTGAGCAAAGTCCGTGTCTCCAAACCACTAGCAAATTCAGAGTAGGCAATCATCAGGACGAGACACAGAATCTGTGTCTCTCTTTGAGGGAGAGAAAGAGAGAGAGCATGAGCAGGGAAGGGTCAGAGAGAGAGAGAGAGGGAGACACAGAATCGGAAGCAGGCTCCAGGCTCCATGCGGTCAGCACAGAGCCCGATGCGGGGCTCGAAATCACGAACTGTGAGATGGTGACCTGAGCTGAAATGGGACCCTTAACCGACTGAGCCGCTCAGGCGCCCGGAATTTCCGTATTTCTGTTTGACTACTTAGAGTTTCAAATTTCTTTTTAAAATTCAAAGCTGCGAAACAGATTGCACACTGAGGAGGGATAAGAATTTTGTTGGGTTAGTACAAAATTTTGTCCGTACGTGACAAATACGCCACTGCATTTGAATAATATCTTCAAAGTTGAAATTCCTTCTTTGACAAATGTTGCTTGCTTTGACTCTAAAGAACAAACCACGAAAACGATCATTATTGTTTGATTTATTATGCAATTGTTTCTGGAAGTCACTGGTTGTCTAGAGGAGGAAGGTGTTAGAAACGACACTCTCTGGGGCTCACGGGGCACAGCGTGTGTGGCTGGTGAGGTGGAAAGACAGCGTGGCGTTGAGGGGGCGGGGTGGGTGAGGGGAGTAAGGTCAAGGTGGCAAGGAAGGAGGAGAGACTAAGCCACTTACTTTATGAATGAGACGTGTCCGGGGACAGCCAGGCGGAGAGAAAGGCTTTCCTTGCCACCTCCGTGCACAGTTCGGCGAGTGTGTCCTAGATGCGATGCTCCGTCATTGTTCTTGCTTCTTCCGTGAGCCTTGGTCCCTCCACAGTTACAAGATCCACACCGGAAGCTGGGCCGTAACGTTTGTGCCTCAGCTGTGCCTGGCGCGGTGCCGGGCATGGTGAGCTGGTGGCCGGAGTGCTCCCCGGAGGGTTCTTCGGGACCCGCGGCTGTCCTTGTCCAGGCCGTTCGCTTCTCGCCAGGGCGAGCCTTCTCGGTTTGAGGTAGGGACTCGCTGAGCTGGGCTCCTCAAGCCCTCCGTCAGGTATCTGATGGTCGGCCACGTGCGCACTGCACCCTCGCGCTGAGCGAGTGTGACAGCAGAATGCCCAGGGACGATGGGTTTGCGGTGCGGTCACAGGGTGACTTCAGCAAAGTGGGGGGCGCGGGTCCACGTGCGCTTCTCAGACAGTAAGTCAAGCTTCAGGAGGACAGTGAATTCCGGGCCGGGGCTCGAGGGAAGCCTTGGTTTGGCACCGGGCACATGGAGGTCTTCAAAACCCCAAGGGGCCAGAAGCTGGTCCTCGGAACCCCAGGCCTCACCGTGCGTGTCAGTGACACTGGGGGGCCTCGCAGAAGCGCCCCGGGAGACCCTGAAGTGCCTGCAAGTGCAAGACTTGTGAGGATGTGTGAGAATCAGGGGGCCTCGCCTTGGGGGCTCCCTGCTCACCCTCCTCTGTCTACACGGCCATCCCAGAGCAGGTTCTCTTCTTGTTCCTGTGGTTGTTCAAGCTGGCACTTGAGGCCGGGCCAGGGGCTGGAAGGCCAAGGTGGGGGCCTCCCTGCTTCTCCCCATCACCCCCCCACGCGGGGTCTCCGGGGAGCATGTGCGCTAAGTCCCGGGGTGGTGGCCCCCCTTAGAGCCAGCTCCACACGGTGATGGGGGCTTTTCCACGTAGAAAACACAGAAACCCCACAGTCCAGGGCAACGCTGAGCTGCACGCTCATTTAGCTGCTGCCAGGCCCTGTCACCCCTCGGCCAAGTTCCTCAGTCCCGGCCCTGTCCTCCCCCTCCGGGCCGTTGCCCACGTCCAGGCCCCGAGGTACCTGAGTGTCTTCAACGCAGCCCAGCAAATGTGCCCAGGACGCTAGCTAATAGCTCAACATTCGGGGCTTTCTGCACTTTATAGGGACATTCTTTGCCATCAAAGAATGCCCAGGACCACTAAGAAAGGTGGGGTAGGGGTGAGCCGATAGCTGGAGGGTCTGCTATTTGGGGCGGGGGCTTTCCTTGCGTCTCCTCCAGCCACGCACATGCCTGCGCCCGCACACGCACACACGGCCCCCTCCGCGCTGCCCGCGCCCCGCATGCCTGGGAAGGGCTGCGAGCGCCCACAAAGCGCGTCGGCTGGATGGCCTTAGTCCTGGAGGCGGGGTCCTTCCCTGCTCGCCGTCCTGAGCTCACGGCCACTCCCCTGGCCGGCTCGCCAACAGCTTCTCCAGCGCTGGTTCTGCCCATTTAATGAGCGGTTGCTGCAGGTCAGCAGCAGCTTAAAGATATTGAGGGATATTTCAAAGCCGAATGTTGTGTTGTTGTTTGGGGCTGTTTCAAAATGATCAAAACAGCCCAAATCACGGTGATCCCATTCCGATCCGGTAAGCAGGTAGAAGCAAAGCTCGGTGGTCAGGAAGCCAGGGTGGGGACCGGGCTCCTGGGGGCTCGAGGCTCCATCTGTACGGGTGGCAGCCATGGGACCGCAGAGCCAAGGGCCATGGTCACCCAGATCCGCTGACATTCGGCTTCAGACACGGGCATTTCATGCCAGATCCTGACCTACGACTTCCCCTACGGAGACGGAAGTAGAGAACGGTCTTTCCGGGTGAATCCCAGAGACCCGGCACCAGGTGGAAGGGAGCTCGCACGGCCAAGCGCTGTGTGCCACACTGGGCCCTTTGTTTATCCGTTCGCGGCCCCATGCCCTCAGCCCAGGAGAACACCCTGGCTTGAGAGAGGGCTGTGATGTCCGGAGCGGACACCGCTCTGCATCCTGCCACCTGACGACGCTCCTTACGCGTTACGGGGCCGTAGCCCCAAGGATGGAGGAGTGTGAAGGGTCAGAGGCCCCGGACTGACCACCCCTTCCTCTGGGCGGGTGAATGTCTGAAGCAGCACCAGCATCACCATCAGCAGTACTGATAACAGCGACACCTCCAAATTACCCTTGTACGTAACACACTTAATTGTCGGAGCTCCTTTCCCAGAGGTCTGGGAGACGCTACGGGGAGCGCGTGAAAACAGGAATGGAGATGCAACCTGTGACCCAGGACAAGCACGGGGGCCGAGGGGCTCCCTTCTCCCCATTCCCAGGGCCGTAGGACAGCGGGACCGACAGGCCACTGTCCCTACCAGCCTGGCTCCTGTCCCCAACTCGGGCCAGGAAAGTCTCTTTGGAGACCCAGAGGGCAGGACTGTTAGCGATCTGATGACGGGCTTGCACGTAGTGGATCCTTAGTAAACATGCGCAAACCTGATTTCCTATCCCTCTGTGGCCAGCCCCCAGGGAACATGCCATGGGCATGCGGGCGTGGGGCCCAGGGTAAAGGTTTGGGTCCTGGGTCTGGCACTGGGCAGAACTACCCTTAATGGCTGGTGTGTTTCCCCAAACCTCCCGAGCCGCCCGCCCTCCTGTCTCCGGGCACAGTCGCAGGAGCACAGATGAGGTTTTAACACCAGAGACGCCACCGGCCAGCGGCCCCCGGGGGGGCGCGGAGGAGCCTCCCTCGCCGTCAGTGCCGCCCGCCCGGGGCTCCGGCTGCAGAGGCTGCGGCCGCTGCTCAGCTCCACCTGCCCTCGTGCTGGATGCCCAGCAGAAAGAGAAAGTTCTGCATCCGGTCAGCATCGGGGCCGCACCAAGCAGTACGGAAATACGCACACACGTGTAACACCTACCGTTGCTGCAGATTTTGCAAACTCCGTATTTCCCGTGTGAAACACCCCGCAGGGCCTGCAGCTGAAGTTCCCCGAGAGAATGTGCTTGTGCTTCTGCCACTCCTGCCTCCGGCCCCAAGGGCAGATACGCCAGCAGACGGGAAGCAAAGCGGCTGTGCCCAGGGGGCCACACCGGATGACCTGATCTGCACACCCGGCTTCCTGGTCTCTGCTGGATGGGGCAAGAGCGCAGTGTCAAAGGGAAACTCCTGTCCCAGCTCGCGAGGACGCCCCGTGCCCAGCCACCATGCTCCCGCCCTGGCTGCCAACACCAGTGCCCCCCAGAGCGGGCTTCCGCCGGGCAGGTTCCCTGCCCCCCCCCCCCGCACTGGTGCCAGCCACCTGCAGTTCCCGCAGCCTCGGGAAAATCCACCCTCTCCGGGGCCTCGTCTCCAAACACCAGAAGCTTTGGGGTAAGAATTCGGTGCGTCCTCGGGGCTGCCCAGGGGGCCAGACAACAGCGGACCAACGATGAACGTATTTCTCACCCTGGATCTCGTCCCAAGACACAGCAGCCCAGCGTCTGTTCTCTGTCGCTCAGCAAGCCATGTCCACGGACAGCCACTCGCCTAGAGCTGTCCTCCCCGGGAGGCCCTGCCCCTCTGCCAGGCCGCCCCTCCCATGGCGGGGACCCGTGGGGTGCCCGTGCCACTGGCCTTGTCTCTGCGTGCACGTCCTCTCACTCTGCACCAACCTCCTTCTCTGACCCTGCACTGCCGCCAAGTTGCCCGGGGGACTCCTTCTCTCGTTCTTCCCTCCCCGTTTGCTTCTGGCACTGGGCCCGAAGCCCAACGCACAAGCCTGCTGGCCAGGCAGGTGGATGTGTCAGTGCGATCGGCATGGCCTCGTGTCACCATCACTCACCTGTCAGAGGGGAGACATGTCCCTGGGGCTCGAGCATCTAGACGTTTCCCCGTTTCTCTCTGGTGCCATCACCACGTGCTCATGACATCGGGTGAGTGATGGCCCAGAAGCAGGCGTGCCCTTAATTCCTGCAGCTGAAGAGGTGGCCGCCACCCTGTGGGGTGTGAAGGGGCCCCAGCACGGTGTCCTTCCTCCCCTGGCCCCACGGCGTATCCAAGAGGCCTCTGGCCAAGGCCACACAAATCCTCTGACAAAACGGAAATGTCCTGGTTGTGGGGGGAGCTCCTTTGGTCATAATCAGCCCATGAAGAACTGGAATGAACTTATCAGCTGCGCTGGGAGGAGCAGGGGAGGAAGAGGAGAGACGAGTCCAGGGCAAGGGCCACTGCCGCAGAGGAAGAACCCCAGATGCATAGCAGCGGGAGGCACAGGGGTCCCTGGGCAAGGGGCCAGCATGAACAGAGGCCCCCGGAGGAGGGGACAGCCACGGACAAGCCGCCCACCCCCCAGGGTGGCCAGACCGGCCGGGAGTGCGGGGCAAATTGCTTCACAGGGAGCCCAAATTAGGCACACATTAGAGTTTCTGCTCTCAAGAAATCAGTTGATTTCTCCTCTGTTTAAATCAATCAGAGACACCTACAAATGGCAATCTAGAAGCCTCTCTGCGTCTACCTCCCGTCTGGCTCTCTGCCCGGCAATCACTCATCTGCATCCTAATCCAAGGCAATTCACCATCCGCGCTCGAGTGGCGCGTCTCTGATCTCGAGAGTCATGTTTATCTTGCACACGTTGCCTCCAACGTGCCTCTGCCAGGCCACAGGCAGTGCACTCAGTGTTTCCTGTGTCCATACCTCCAGCTTCAGGATGACGGTCCACAGACGTGCAGGTCCTGGAACGGGAGAGGGGTGGTGGGAATAGCCCCCCTTCTGCCTCCATGGGGTGTGGTCACAGACCCTTCAATGCTGAGGGCCTGTGGGCAGCCCCAGGCGGCCCCATGTAACCAGACGGGCAACTGCACCCCAGCACTGGCCTCACCTGCACTGTCCACACCTGCCCAGTCCTCGCCCACACTGTGTCCTCACCTGCACTGTGCACGCACCTGCACCGTGTCTGCACTCGTACTGGGTCCAAATCGGCCTTGTGCAGGGTACTGCAGGGCCCGTCCTCCAGGAGCTTAGTCTTCTCGAGAATACGAAAATCACACACATCAATCTCGTCTTTCGGAATGTTTTATGATTGATATACTAAGAACAGTTCCCCATTTTTAAATGGTTGAGAAAGCCAAGAGAAAAAGTACTTTATGATACGTGAAAATTACATGAAAGTCTATTTGCAGGTTCATAGATAAGGTGTGATTGTAACACAGCCCTGGGTGTTACTCACAGGTGGCGTCTGGTTGCCCGGCTCTGCTGTGGGAGAAGCAGTGACAGAGACCATGTGTCCACTGTGCCCTTTTCAGAAAAGCTCTCAGACCCCTAATCTAGACTCTCGAATTCACGAAGGCAGGGGCTGTGACTTTCCAGCCAACATTGTGTCCCATTGCTTCCCAGCACTTGGCCTCAGAGGGCATTTTTAATATGATGAATGAATGAATACTGGAGCTCTTTTACTGAAAAATCTTAAACTATTTTTTTTTATTTTAGAGAGAGAGATAGAACAGGGGAGAGGAGCAGAGGGAGAGAAAGAAAGAATCTTAAGCAGGCTCCACACTTCATGCAGATACTAACGACCCTGGGATCACGACCAGAGCCAAAATCCAGAGTCGGATGCTCAACTGACTGAGCCACCCAGGTGCCCCAATAAATCTTAAACTTTTAACAACTCTTTTCTCTGGGAGAGTATTTTACATGATGGAAGATTCCTATGGTCTAACTGCAGATTGTTTTCCCTGTCAATTCAATTTAAAAGTATTTCCCATTAGCGGTTTCATAACGAAATGCTCTGGGACAGTCCCTCCTCCAGGAAGCATCTTTGAGTTGCACCTTCCATTGGTCTCTCTGCCCTCCGTCCCACTCGCTTGTGTGCTGTATTCCATGCCTGGATTTCTGCACAGAACCTTCTCTGGAAGACATTCCCCCCACTACTCGATTGACCCTCTAGCGCCCCCTGGTCAAGCCCTGGGTGGACCTGGATGCGAGAAGTAGATGAAATTCCCCTCTGGTGCCTCTGTCCCTTTTGTTGACTGGATTGTCTTTACACAGCATCTGCAGACAACATCACGATGCTGTGCTGGACATCAAAAATCTTGAAATTTCTGTACAATTTAGAACAGTGCTCTTCAGCTGTCTTTCCTAGGGTCCTTCCTGTTAGGGACATTTGTTCTTCTATTTTGCCATTTTGTTTCACCCAGGGCTGTCTCTTGTTAGCCAACTTAGATGTCTTTCAAGACCAGGATTCTAAACATCTGTGTGGA
>CM053559.1:98687493-98764586 GCA_028646485.1 Cryptoprocta ferox | reverse complement strand
GATGGTGGGATGGTGGGATGGTGGGATGGTGGGATGGTGGGATGGTGGGATGGTGAGATGGTGGGATGGTGGGCTGGTGAGATGGTGAAATAGTGACATGGTGACATGGTGTGCTTACAATCCCCAAACATGTTAACAGCATGCAAATGAGCACAGTCCTAACATACAGCACACAGCACGTAAACAAGTGTGTTTGAGACTGTGGCCCTACTGCCTTTCCCCTACTACCCCTAAACAGGGATAAAAATGCCAACTTCTTTGAATTAGAATTGGAATCACTTGAAAAAATGGGGGCACCTGAGTGGTTCAGTCGGTTAAGCATCTGACTTTGGCTCGTGGTCACGAGCTCTTGGTCCGTGGGGTCAAACCCCACATCGGGTTCTGTTCTGACAGCTCAGAGCCTGGTGCCTGCTTCAGAATCTCCATCTCTCTGCCTGTCTGCTGCTCGTGCTCTGTCTCTTGCTCTCTCTCTCAAAAATAAATGAACATAAAACATCAAAAATAAAAATAAAAGAATTACTGAAGAAAATGTACACAAAGTGCCAACTTCCCAGCTGTTGTGGCTGTGCAGTGCGAGTTCTCCAGGCTCCACGAGGCAGAAATCAGGGTCTTCTTTTCATGTTGTATCCTCTATAGCTCCCAGGGCAGGGTTGTGTGGCTCAAGAACTGGGGTCGGATGACCATCAGTGATGATACACTAAGGACAGTTATGGCCCAGAAATCTGTCGATTGGCCTCTCCGAAAGGCACAGACAACGGAAAAGGGGTTGCCGGATTTGGCAACTCAACATAGAGGCTATGCAGTTAAATGTGAATTTCACATTAACAACGAATTATATTTCAGTATAAGGATGTCCCATAAAATACTTGTCGTGGATCCGAAATTCAGATTTAACTGGACATCCTCTATTTATCTGGAAACCTGGGAGGGAAGGGATTTCAGAATCACGTTTACGGGAGAACAGAGGTAAAGGGTGGAAGTAGATGGTCTGCATTTCTTCCCGTCAGAAGGTCCCGGGACATAACCTGCCAGATTTCATGGGGATTTGCCCCAGCCTGTTGGCCTAGATCCGGAACAGCTAGTCAGGAAGCTGTGGGAACGCACCTGCGGTCGGAAAAAAGGCTGAGGAGACAGCGCTGTCTGACGTGCAGTCTTGATTCCCCAGAACCTTTCTATCAGAACTTAGAAAGCATAGATGCTTCTCTGCCAAGGCATTTGAAGGCAAATGCAACTCAATTTCAGGTGTCATTTTCTTCCTCAAACGTGAGACATCTTGTCACTATGATAATGACATTTCTCATTGCAGGTCTGATCTGCATCTTACCGAAAATGCACAAATAAATTGTCTATGTCTTTGTGAAAGTAAATATCGGGTTGTTTTTTTCTGTGGTTCCACTTTAAGGAATACTTTTGAAAACCTTGTTCTGTTTCCCCCTCGTTGGCAAACGATACTTTTCCTGTTCTCATGGTGGTTCCGAAGGCTTCTTAATAAACCAGCGAACTATTTATTATCGTTATTTATGCTCCGCCTTATTGTTCCTCCCTCTACTTGGTGTACGGCAAACATGCTCCAAGATAACACCACCAACACAAGGTAAAACCGAGCCCGAGGAGCCCTTTCTTTGTAATAAGTAATCCATTAAGTACCGCTGAAGCCGTTCCTGCTATAAAATGTATGTCAACATAATCTCAAATACTTTTTATAAAGTACTAGTAGTAAGACATTAAAAATGACAAAAATGTCTTTAATCTATTAAAAATGTAATCACCTGAGATCGTTTGCTGCACAATAAAATAAATATTGCTCAGACTTGTCTATCCAACTGGCAGGGACTCTGTGGGGCTGGAAGACCATTACTTTGAGCAGTTCATCAATACAAGTTCATCAATTCTCTCCTCTCCGTGATCGGGAAGGCTCTTCTCGTGATTCATAAGATGCAAAGGACGGTGCAGGGTGTCTCCGTCTTCTCTGGGGGAAAACAAACACGGCATGTTTTAGAACTTGAAATGTATCCACCGATCAGTCTATAATCACTACTTTAAAGAGCCAGAGAGAGGGAGAGAGAGAGGGAGCTTTACAGTTTGGAAGACTGAGTCTTCCTCTGTGGCGATCAAATACCAAGTGAGCAATCCTGCAGAGACAGCCTCAGACCCACGGACGGCCTGTCTTCCACGGGCCTCACCCAGCACGTGGGAGGGGCCATGCGGGCACACGACACGGGCACGATCCGGAATGTGCCCTCGGCAGGGCGAGCAAAGGGCAGCGGGAGCACGCGAGGGAAGGGGAGGGAAGGGGAGGGAAGGGCGATGCTGAGCACGGTGCTGAGGACAGCCCCTCCTTGGCTTCTCCCTCACCTCCATGCGCAGTGGGCGGGCACGCACAGTTAACAATAGTGTTTTCTGTGAAGTTTATCTGAATAATAAAGTGAAATCTCCCGGAGATGCAGCGAGAATTTGGTTCTTCCAAATTCTGTCAACAGGTCAGCCCTGTTTCAATTTCTCGTGCAGGGTCTTTTTTTTTTTTTTTTTTAATGTTTATTTATTCTTGAGAGAGAGACAGAGTGCCAATGGGGGAGACGCAGAGAGACACAGAAGCCAAAGCAGGTTCCGGGCTCTGAGCTAGTTGTCAGCACAGAGCCCGACGCGGGGCTCGAACCCACGGACCGTGCGATCATGACCTGAGCCGAAGCCGGACGCTCAACCGACTGAGCCCCCGGGCGCCCCTCTCGTGCAGGGTCTTAGGGACCGGAGGCTCCATGCTTGGTCTGCGCAGCGCGTCTGATGCTAACGCACACCTCCGAAGCTATGGGGGCTCCTGCCAACAATCGTGGACATGTGTAATTTAAAGTGTGGCAAGAATCACACTTACCTTAACCCTTTGACGTGCACAGTTCAGTCCACATCGTTCGCACGTGAGACAGACCCACAGACCCTCTACATCCTGCAACTCTGACACTCTCCGCCCCATAAACAACAGCCCCTCCTCCCCGCTCCCAGCCCCGGGGGGCTCTGCCTGGTGAGCAAGGGCGGGCCTGAGAAGGTGTCCTCTGCAAATGCCTTCCCAGCGTCCAGGTGATTCCGATGCCCCTAGCAGGCACCTCCGTGCCACAGCCCCACTTTCCGAGATGACCTGAAGGAACGCATGTCTGTGAACCCAGAACAGAAGTGCGGTGCAGGGGTGAGGCTGGGAGCAGCGTGGGGGCCCAGTCCTTACAGGCGGCTGGCGCCTGGGCTCTGCTCCCCAGGCGGCACCATCGGGCAGGCCCCCTAGACACGCCGGGCCTCACGTCCTCAGCTGTTGGCTGCATATAATGGCACAGGGTTTCACAGAGTGTGAGCGAGGCCGTATGAGCCACTCAGCGCCCCGCACGGCTCATAGTAGGTGCTCAATAAACACCACTGGCTGTTCTGCGTCACGTGCATGGAACCATCTTGGCTTAGTTTGTAGGTGATAAGTTTGGGCAGTGCCGCCCGGCTGCCCATGTGAATGAAATCAGCTGGGGACAGACATGTGCTGACATCCAGTTTCTCTAGTTCCGTGGCTTCGAGTCTCTGCTTGCAAATTAGAATCATCCTCCCCAACAAAAAAATTAAAATTGTTTTAGACTAAAAAGTAATTTAAAACTGTTTTATACTAAAAAATAATTCGTTGTTACTGTGAAATTCAAATTCAACAAATTTAAAGTCTACAGGCAGGGGGAGCCGGTGCGAGCATTTCTCCAGCATCCCCACGAGTGTTTTATGAGTGACACTGAGATCCGCCGCGGTGGATTATGGGAGGCACAGGACCATCCCGTCAAGCCAGGGAGGAGGGGCTCGGTTCCCGGGGGGGTGGGGGTGCTGGGCTCGCGACAGTTGCCCAGGTGGCTCCGGGGGAGGTTGGCCACTGCGTGCCCCGGGGCTCAGACGGTGGGAGTCTGAAGGAAGAGTGAGGGTCAATAGCAGCGTGGGCACAGGCTTTGAGCACAAACGAGGTGCTCAGCGGGAAAGAACGAGGGGCAGCCACGTGCCCAGGCCACTAGTGGCCTCGGCTCATGTCTCCTGCTTGCTCTGAGCAGCCGGCGGCCACGTTGTGCAGGTTCCTGGGTGAGGAGGGGGCACCCAGCACCCCGGCTCTGCATCTGCTGCATTCATGGGTTAAATGAGGTAATACGTCCCCGTGCTCGGACAGAGCAGCCTCTGAGATCTGAGAGTCGTGGCCCTGACCCCAGGCCCCATCCAGGAGCCCAGGGAGTGCACTCTGCCCGCTGGTGTGATGGCCTTCACGTCACTTGGTCTTTCGTGTCACTGGCCGACCACGAAGCCCTTCTACCTCTCTGGTCTAACCGGGGCCTTTATTCCCACTTTATCCAGCCCGTCCTCTGCCTGCCCCCGGCCCGGACGGGGTCTGCGTGCCTGGGCTAGGCCACGGGGATTCTCGGCTTTGTTGTAGTTTTGCTAAGTGAAGCTTTATGTCACTTAATTTATTTTTTTTAAAGATTACACTTTTCTTTTTTTTTAATTTTTTAAAGTTTATGTATTTACTTTTGAGAGAGAGAGAGAGAGAGAGAGACAGTGTGAGTGGGGGAGGGGCAGAGAGACAGACCAGGAGAGAGAGAACCCCAAGCAGGCTCCATGCTGTCAGTGCAGAGCCCGACGTGGGGCTTGAACCCACGAACCGCGAGATCATGACCTGAGCCGATGTCAGATGTTTAACCGACTGAGCCCCCCAGGTGTCCCCCATTTCAGTCTCCTTTGTAGCCCCTTTTTCAGTGACTTGCACAGATGCTGGAAAAGTTAATAAGCTAAAGTTGAAACATAACAGAAATGATGATTTATGTTTTCTCCTGGAGTTTCAAGTGTTTTTAGACACGTTTCTCGACTTCGTTCAAACTAAGGGAAAAGCCCGTATTCACGAAGGGGGTCCGTTGGTGACCCCCACCCAGGAGGTGTCTGGGTCTCTGACGCTCTCGTCGGCCGTGCTCCTCATTTCCTGTTTCCCTGGAGACCTGCTCCCGGAGGCGCAGCTCAGCCGGAACGGCCCAGGTTCGGGTTCGGCAGGAGGGTCCCAGCTGGACGGTGCCCACCCCGACGACCCTTCGTCTCCCAGATTCAGCCCAGCACGACTTTGGACCTCCCTGTCCCTGCCCTCCCAGAGCTGCATCTGCGAGTCCTGGTCGCCTCAGACCCTCCCTGGGATGATTAATGACACGCGAGAATAGCCCGGCTTGTGCGGCTGCTCCGGGGGGAGGTAGAGGGCTGTCCTCTGAGGCCCGAGTCGGAGGGGGCTCCCCTCGAAATGTGCTGCTGGAAGGGCCGGTCGAATGTGGCACCATGAAATCAGGGGCACCTTTTACTGATGCAAGAAACGCCCGGACATACGAGACTGTTATGACAAACCCTTGTGACCTTATAGGCATCCCGAGCAGGGAGCCAGGAGCCCAGGTGCAAAATCGATGACCCGTGTGGACCGGAGCAGTGACATCTCCCAAGAAATAAAAGAAAGTTGAAGCAGCATTTAACCCCGAATGGTGGCAGCCCAGAAAGAGAACGAAAACAAGAGGATTATTAAGGATGTACAGTCAAATCCATTTTATGTGACACCGTGTCTCTCTGGTCTACAGACATTTGCTTCTAGACTAACTCCTAAATACCATCATGGAAGCCTATTAGAAAAAGTGTGAGGCGAGGGGCGCCTGGGGGGCTCAGTCAGTTAAACGTCCGACTTCGGCTCAGGTCATGATCTCGCGGTCCGTGGGTTCGAGCCCCACGTCGGGCTCTGTGCTGACAGCTCAGAGCCTGGAGCTGCTTCGGATTCTGTGTCCCCGTCTCTCTCTGCCCCTCCCCTGCTCATGCTCTGTCTCTGTGTCTCAAAGAATGAATAAACATTACCAAAAAAAAAAGAGAGAGAGAGAGAGAGAGAGAGAGAGAGAAAGTGTGAGGCAAAATATCACAGGCTGGACATAATGGGATGTAAAAAACTAAATATTTGTTCTCAAGTCTCCATGATCGAAGTGGACATTTTGTAAATTGGAGCGCAAGCTTTGAGGGTTCTAGGTGAAAAGGGAGCACCCCCTCTGCAAAGATCAAGACAATCAGCTGCACTGGGGGTGCCTGGGGGGCTCAGCGGGTTAAGTGTCTGACTCTTCATTTCGACTCAGGTCAGGATCTCCCAGCTGGTGAGTTCGAGCCCTGCATCAGGCTCTACACTGGGCATGCAGAGCCCACTTAGGATTCTCGCTCTCTCTCTCTGCCACTCCCCTGCTCTCTCTCTCTCAAAATAAATAAATAAACTTAAAAAAAAGACCAACAGCCCCCGTGCACAGTGGAAACCTGGTTTGGCTGCCTTGTGCGGGAGATCAGCTGAGAACACGCAGCCTTGCTTCACCCTCTGCCGGTCAGACAGCTCCTCCCGGGTGGCATTCAGTCTGCAGTGTTACATTTTCGGAAGCTCTTGATAAATCGGAATGCCCCCGGGTGGCAGGACGGTGACAAGGCCGTGGACCATGTCACGTGTGAATGGATTTAAAGGACGAATGGACTGTCTTTGTCCTGAAGGAAAGCAGGTAGCAGGTGCCTTCAGAGGATGGTCAGGAATGTCCTGAGCTGCCTCCAAGTTGGAGCAAGGGGACCCAGAAGCCACTGCTGGCAGAGGGTCACGAGATGGAGATGCAGTCTAGCAGCAGTTGAGCGGGGCTTTCATGAGGGGG
Source organism: Cryptoprocta ferox (assembly GCA_028646485.1). Taxonomy (NCBI): domain Eukaryota; kingdom Metazoa; phylum Chordata; class Mammalia; order Carnivora; family Eupleridae; genus Cryptoprocta; species Cryptoprocta ferox. The sequence continues at coordinate 98,757,897 of CM053559.1, read as the reverse complement.
AGAGTTCCATGTCAGGGAGAGTTCCATGTCCCCGGAGCCTGAGCTGCAGTGGGACGACCAGCGGAGGGAGACGTGGCAGGTGAGAGCCCAGGGCGGGGCTGCATCCTGCACTCTTCCCGACCCGAAGAGCATACGACACAGGGGAAGAATAGACGCAGGAGGTGGGGACGGACGGACGCTCCTGCCATTGCTCTGCCAGAGAGCTTGTGCTCTTGGGGACTCGCCTCCCACAGGGCAGCATCAAGGACAAGGGCGAATCTCCAGGCAGCGGTGGGGGTGGGGCTTCTGCTCCCCTGGGTGGGAACCAGAACCGGATGCAAAGGGCTCCTGCCCCATCTGCCCCCGTATTGTTTTCCCCTTCCCGTACCCGGCTCAGCCCGCTCTGCACATCGGCGTCCTGCCCCTGGGGGCCTGCGTGTGACAGGACGGGTCACGGAGTGCCCCAGACGGGACACTTTAGGCAGACTGGGAAGCCTACTGCTGGCCGTGTGGACACTGCCCATCCTTTCCGGAGGTGGACGTTGGTTGAACTCACTGTAGAAAGTGGGGTCTTTCTACAGGAGGAGGGAGCGCCTCCCATGTGACCTCGAGGTGGCCTCAGGCACCTGCTGAGCCAAGTCGGGGATGAAAGGGGGACCGAGAAGGTGGGGGGAAAGAGCACCTCTAGGGGGTCCTCACTTCATTAACACCAGGGCTGAGAGCATCTCCCCGTGGGCCCAGCCCACCCTGCCCACTGCGGGAAGCCTGGGCAGGAAGCCTGTGGGTGAAGGTGTGTGAGTCCCTGCTTGGCGCTCAACGGCAGGGGCAGGAGATGGCGAGAGGGAGACATCATCGAAGCTACGGGTTGGAAGAATCTCATTGTGAAATGCTACACCCGGAAAGCTGTGAAAAGTCCTTTCTGACAAGGGTAAGAAGCAACATTTCATAAAATTTTAATTTTCTATTAAAAAACCGTGATCAGGATGGACGAGTTAATGTAGCTCCTTTGCAAAATGTGGCCGATGGCCACGGGGAGGGCTTGTCTCTCAATTCCATATTCTCCGCATTCCTCCAAATCTAGAAACCATTATTTTTAAAATACTTAGGAAAACAAGTTGAGCTTTTTACATCACATTCTTCCAAGCCCATAATATTTTGTCTGCAACTTATTCTAATTTTCTTTAGCTGTATTTCCGTCGTCCGCTTACAAAGCAAGATGTGCCTACGACTTAAATAGATCCAGTGTTTATATAAAACGTGATTGCTGGGTAATCAATGCACACTCTAGAATGCGGGCACTTTCCTAATAGCACTTTTGTTTTAGTTGAGTCTCTAAGCTGATTAGTGAGGATGGTGGGATTCTAATTGGGGTCCCCATTTTCTTTTAGTCTTTGGAAGACATCCCTTTTTTTTTTTTTTTTATCCCACATAGTTAATCAGTCATGAAAATCTTCCCAGGAAGAGTTTTGTTCTTACTTTATTCAAAGAGAGAATTACCGGTTCTGGTCGAGGCAGGTACAAAAGCTATCTTAATGATGTCAAAATGATGTGTGCATTTCTCACCTTTGGGCCAGAGAAAATGGAAGAGTATCTTTTTTTCCCCCCCTAATAGCCAATCTTTCCAAAGTACTCAGCCCTAACTTCATTGTGAGCTGGACTCCCACAAATCCTTACAAGTGCGGACGCCTTTGCAGACCTTCCCGCCCGGGCCTCCGCCCGGCAGTGTGAACGGGGCTCTCCTTCACAGCAGGAATGCATTTATGATCATGCATTAAGTCTGTTTTTATTTCTCGTTTTATGGAAAATGCAGCGGTAATCCCTTTAGAATGCCCCTCAGCTTAAATCTCAGAGACCGTTCACGGCCGCCTCTTAATGTCTCAAGAGGCTTCAAGTTGTGTAAGCCCCATATTCAACAGGTAAAGCCCACTTTGTTCTATAGACATGGCTGGAAATAATGTGAAATTAAAGATTTAATCTTCTGGGGAGCAACTCAGCCTTTCCTTAGTCCGTCACAAAAAGACTAAAAAGTCTAGCACCTTTTCAGTGAGTAGAAAAGTCTTTGATTGGCAGGGCCTGCTGCATTGATCCCCAAAACTATGTTGCTAAAAATTTTATTAATACAATTAGGCAAAGAGACCGCTGCACAGTCCTACGTGTTGGGGGGAGATTTCATCTCATGATGAAGTTTGCTTCTATTATTAACCTAATTGACAGGATTTATGTGCGGAAGAAAAAAGGAATCCAGCTTTGGTGACAAATTAAGTACCTTTTTCTCTGCTCACGAGAAAACCCCGACTCCACCAACGCAAATGATAAGTGGTAGTCAAAGCAACAGTGATACGAGAGGAAGGGTCAGATGAGCAGAGATTGTGTGGAGCTGAATGCGCTCTTTGTGAGTCCCACCACCACACGCTCCGAGACTTTCCAGCTAAGTATCCTTTGTCTGGTCTACAGTTTGAATTAATTTCCCATATTGAACACCTTTTGGAAACATGACAGAAAACATCAAGAAATACCGCTACTTTGGTTCCAGAACCCTGACCAACAAATGCACCTGTTAGAGCTTTATCCCGGAGTCCTGACAGGGAGTGCTGGGGGGGGGAGGGGTGGTGCTGGGGTCACGCAGCGGGGGGGGAGGGCTGGGGGTCGCGCAGCATCTCCTTCTCTCATGCCTTGGCAATGCCCTGCCTCCCTCTGCTTCCTGCTGTGGGGACAGGTCTACCTCTGTGCCATCCGTTGGGACCCCAGGAACAAACCTTTCTCTCTCTTTCCACACACACAAAAATTCGAGAGTAGTAGGGAGGTTGATGTATGGGCATTCGGTGAGGTGGAAGAATTTTCAGGGACAGAGTCCCACGGGGGTCCGGCAAGGCAGGGTAGCCCACGGGCGAGGACTTCACAAGTGGCTGAACCTGATGGACTCGTATTAAACACATGCCAAGGATGGGGCACTTCCTGTAAGAAATGGAAACATTGGCCCACACCAATGACAAGGTCTCAGTTATGCACGTCATTAGAAAATAAGTTTACAATTAAGTAAGTTACTTAGGTAGTTAAAATTTGCCCATCTACAAAGAGGAGAGGGTGTAGTAGGCGGATGTGTGTTGGCCGTGGGGCATGTAAGACTCAGATGCACCAGGATAATTTCCTCGGTGTTTTCTGGAAAGATATGCTGACCTCAGCATCTTATTCTTTCCTCACCGTCTTTTCCAACAGATTTCTCATCAAAATACAGCAAGCAACAAATAAGGACCAGAGTTTTTCATGATTTGGCTAAATAAAAGCTATCCCTGTGATAAAATGATCTCTCTCTCTCTCTCTCTCTCAGAAAAATAAAAACAGAGGGGAACTTCCTCAACTTGCTAAAGAGTATCTATAAGGATACTACAGCTTATCTTATACTTCATGATAAGAGACCAAATGCTTTCTCCCTAAGATCTGGAACAAGGCAGAGATGTCGCACTCACTTGTATTCAATGCAGAGCTGGGAGTTCCAGCCACGTTAGTAAGGTAAGAGAAGGAAAGGGACAGCGTGCAGACTGGAAGAGAAGACATGACACTGTCCCTACTTAGGGATGACATGATTACATACACAGAAAACCCAAGGAATCTGCAAACAACTCCTACAGCTAATAAGTGAGGCCAGCGAGTTCACCGAGGGCAAGATACACGTTCAAAAATCGATTGTATCTCTACACACTAGCAGTGAGTCTGTGGACATCAATAGCAAAGATATAGCACCACTTACGGTTGCTCAAAAAATGAAATATTTATGAATAAATCCAACAAAACATGCAGAGGACTTGGGTGCTGAAAGGCATATCATGTTCTTGGACTGGAGGACTCAAAACAGTAAAGATGTCAAATTTTCCCCAAACCGATACAAGGTTTTTACACAATTCCTATCAGAAGCCCGGCAAGATTTTTTTTGTAGATACAAGCAAGATTATTCTAAAGTTTATATGAAAAATGCAAATGAACTGGAATCGCTAAAAAATTTTTTTGTAAAGGGAGACTAAAGTGGAAAGATTGGTCTCCCGATTTCGGAACTTACTGCATGACGACAGTAACCAAGACTGTGTGGCCCTGGCACGGAGAAAGACGTGTAGATCATGGAGCAGAACAGAAAGCCCAGAAATAGCCCCACGCAAATGTGCCTATCTCATTTTTGACAAAGGTGCAAACACGATTGAATGGAGGAGGGATGGCTTTTCCTAAAAATGGTGCCGGAGCAATCGGATGGTTCATCTGCAAAGAAATAAGCGTCAGCCTAATTCTCACACTTTACCCAAAAATGGATCATGGATTCCAACGTAAACTATGAAACTGTAAAACTTTAGGGAAAAGTATAGGAGAGCTTCAGGATCTGAGCCAGGACAAAGTGTCCTCAGACTTGACATCAAAAACATCATAGAAACAAAAACAAAATGATAAACTGGACCTGACATAAATGAAAAACTGGTGCAAAGACAAGGCACGGGAAGGAGAACATGCTTGCAAACCACCGATCTGACAAAGGACTGGTATCTAGAATGTTCTCCCAAGGATAAAGTGAACAGCGTGGGGATTGCAGTTAGGAAGACTTGGTTATGTACTTGAAAGTTACAGAGAGTGTAGATCTTGAACGTTCTCATCGCACGAAACCCCTGTAGCTACGCATGATGAGGGGTGTTACGTAGATTCTCTGTGGTGATCATCCCAGACTATCTGCGAATGTTGAATCATTATGTTGTACACCCAACACTAACATAACTTTGTCAATTATACCGCAATTTTAAAAGTGAGAAAAAGTAGACAATTTTAAAAAGTAAAGATCCAAGAATAAAAAAACGACAAGAAGAAACAACCAAGCTAAACTAGACAAAAGCAAACAACGCAATTAGAAAATGGGCAAGAGATGTGATCGGCAAATAGGCTTCTGAGAAGGTGCTCAACGTCATCAGCCATTGGGAAAATCAAAGCCCCAGTAAGACACCAGTGTGCGCGCGCTGGAGTGGGCAAAATAAAAAATGGTGACAGCAGCGAAGATGTGGAGAACCAGATTGCCCTTCCACTGCTCGAGAATGGTGGAATGGTACAGTCAACCCAGAAAACAGTTGGCAGTTTCTTTAAAAACTAATCATGCAGGGCGCCTGGTGGCTCAGTCAATTGAGCGTCTGACTCTTGATTTCAGCTCAGGTCACAAGCTCAGGGTTCCTGACTTTGAGCTTCCACTGCCCGGCCCTCTTTCAGCGTCCCTACATAGAAACTCCTGGTCCTCATGGTCTGGATGTCAGGCATCGTCTAATGGCAATTACATGAGCTCGGGAGCTGCCACTGTCGCTATGAAGTTACAGAGGGGGTGACCAGAGAAATGGCACCAGGCTGGTGACATTCTGCCCCTGCAGGTCTGCCTCGGACACCTTCGTGGGTGGTGATTGTTTCTCACACACCCTGAGTGTGGTTACAGGACAGTTTCCTTTGCCAAATTTTGTGTGCTGTTGTTTCTCTTTGGATGGACTTTTAAGACAGCGGTTGGTTTATGTCATTTGCTATCAAAACTTGGACTTGAACACAAAACCATGAAAAGCTCGTAGAGAGCTGTCCTGATCTAAAGACTCAGAAAAGGATGTTGAGTATTAGAATTGTTAAGTGCTTCCCATGAACATTCAACCTGCCCAATAATGGTCTGATTCAAGATTAAATCAGGCAAGTAAAGAGCATGGAAAACTTCATTTCTTTTTTTTTTTTTAAGTTTATTTATTTTGAGAGAGAGACAGAGAAAGAGCATGAGCAGGGGAGGAGCAGAAAGAGGGAGAGAGAGGAGAGAGAGAGAGGGAATCCCAAGCAGGCTGCACACTGTCAGCACAGAGCCCGATGTGGGGCTCGATCTCACGAACGCTGAGATCATGACCGGAGCCGAAATCAAGAGTCAACGCTTCACCAACTGAGCCCCCGATGTGCCCCGGAAAAGTCCAATTCTTATAACCAGTTTCCCTATGAAAGAGGAAGCTAACAGCAGTTAACACAAAAACGTTGCAAATAACAAAAATATGAACTGAGGTCCTCACTGTTTTGAGGTGGGGGGGGCATTCAGTGAGCATTGTCTACAACGGCAGGTGCGAACAGAACACCTTCACACCCAACAACGTTTTAAAAAAGAATCAGGCTTCCGGGCTAAACACAAGTACCTACTCAAACCATAGACGAGCAGAAATTATGTCTGCACTCCCTTCTACAGTGACCTGAAGGTATTTGAAGGTAAACTTTGAACACAAAGTGCTTTATTCTGATTTCTTAGTCCACTTCACGTGAGGTAGCCTGAGAACCTAACCAGAGCTACCAGTTCCCATAGGAAAATGTTCCCTTAATTACAAACAACTGATGTGCAAATAAATATTTGGAGCCTAATGGATTTATCATTTGGAGATTTGTGTGATCACTTTGCTCACAAAGTCCTCGATGCATACAAAGAATAGAAACTGTCGACTCACCTAAAAATGAACAGAAGCTCTAATAAGAGTTACTATTGCTTGAGAGTAGGTATGTTTTGGTTTGACACAAATCTCTGGTGACACGGCCACGCCGTGAAGGGTGATCACCGGGAGGAGCTGGACACTTACTTCGAACACTTCTTGAGCGCCGTGCAGGGAGGTCCTCCCAACCACCTGACCCCCCAGTGTCCTCTCAGCCTGGGGTGAGGAGTCTCCAACTCGTTTGGGGTCCCCGCCACCGCCTTTATCCAAAGCCCATTGTCATTCTGCCCTAAGGGCCCAGGCTCCCATCCTGGTTTTGTTCCTTTTTGGCGAGCTGTGGTGGGTCACCCTGGGGACAGTTAGTCCGTGATCGAGGCCAGGCCTGAGCCCAGACTTTATTAATGAGGACAAGTTCCCAGGGCCGGCCGTGTAGAACTGGACTCGGAATCCACTCCCGTGTGGGGAGATGGGTCTTTCGGGGGTGACTCAAAGGGAAGTAAGTCTATCTAAGGACGTCAAGGCAGGGGCAAACAGGAAAGCAAGGAGGGTGACATGCCCTTTGGAAAGTGCTCTCGGGTGGGAGACCGGCTCCCCGATAACATTTAAATAGACACAATGGGACCCTACTGCTCCCTCTCCAGGCCCCTCCCAGCCTCCCCACTCCGGCCTCCCTGCACTGTTCCCCTCTGTCTTTCCTCTCGTCTGCTCGCCTCCTCCCTCAGACCTGCTTCCCCTCCCACAAAACCCCCAACTTCCCACCATTTCCAGAGCCCAGCCTCCTGCTAAGTGCTTTTATGTCTTATTCATTCCAGGGTGAACAACTGGCCGGATACTTTTCCCCCACAATATTTTAGTTTTAAAAAAGAACACAAAGGGCTCCTGGGTGGCTCGGTCAGTTAAGCACCCGACTTCAGCTCAGGTCATGATCTCCTGGTTCATGAGTTCAGACCTTGGGTTGGGCTCTGCGCTGACAGCTGGGAGCCTGGAGCCTGCTTCAGATTCTGTGTCTCCCTCTCTCTCTCTCTGCCCCTTCCCTGCTCGAGCCTGGTCTCTCCTTCTCTCTCTCTCTCTCAAAAATAAATAAACATTATGGGGCACCTGGGCGGCTCAGTCGGTTGAGCATCTGACTTCAGCTCAGGTCATGATCTCTCCGTCAGTGAGTTTGAGCCCCACGTCAGGCTCTGTGCTGAGAGCTTGGAGCCTGGAGCCTGGTTTGGATTCTGTGTCTCCCTCGCTCTCTCTGCCCCTCTTCCACTTGCACTTTGTCTCTCTCTCTCTCTCTCCCTCTCTCTCTCTCTCTCTCAAAAATAAATAAACATTAAAATAAATAGATAAATAAATAAATATTTTTAAAAATTTTAAAAAGGAACATGGAACAAAAGCAAAGAAATGAGTCACTAAATGGTGAAATGTTGAGACTTGAGAGGTGATCTTTCAGATGTTCCTCTCCCCCTATCCCGACGCTGTTCCAGGTGGGTGTCCCCAGTCTCCCCATAACACGCCCATTCCTGAGGCTTACGTTAGCAAACTCCTTTGTTTCTAAGACTTCATGAACCAAGGGTGGGTGTCCACCATCAAGTCACTGTTGCTGTCATCGCTCACTCCTCCTCTGGTAGCAAACAGCCGAGGGACCCACCAGCGGTCTCGTCGAGAGGTGTGCAGCGACAGTTTCCTTTCTGCGGAGGTGGCCGGGGCCCCGCCGCCGTCGCACACGCCGCTGGCGCTGCCCTGCAGAGCACAGGGCCTGTGTGCCCTGCTCACAGTGACAGGGCATTGTAATGCCTGGCCTCGAACAGTACACCCTTCGAGAACTTCCCTGGGGTCTTCTCACTGGATCTCATGCGACCCTCTGAAATGCTGAGGGGTAAGCGGGAAAAGCTTTCTTGTCCCCTTTCTGCAAATGAGAAGTGCGGCACGGGGGCTGTGACCCGCCCGAGGCCACACAGCTCGATGACACTCTTCACCGGCATTGAAACAAGCGCCCTTTCTCACCGCCGGGCCTCAGCTGCCCCCCTCCCGCTGATTTTTCTGAATTAAAATAACTGCTGACTCGAGGCTCCGGTTATTGGAAATTGACACTGGAGAACAGATTTCTGGTTGTCAAGGCCCAACTGAGGCACAGCAGCGATGAAGAGGCTTTGCCGAGACCCCCCGCACAGAGTCCCAGAGCCCCGCGACAACGGGAGTGGGGAGGGAGGAGGGTGGCCGCATTTACTGGCCCGCCATGTTTTAGAAGGAAAGAGATTTCCCAGAAATCAGACGTTTTAAAATGAAATGCCGCCAAGGCAGCCAATTGACGAGAGGCGAGTTCAGGCGGGTAAGATGCACGCGCATCCGTTAACAAGTGGTTCCCGCGCAGGGCCAAGCTGTGGGTGCCGGGGGGTCAGGATGAAACAGTCCCGTCCCTGCCCCTGACCTGCTGTCTGGGCAGGAGGATGTGTCTGTCCCCAGCACGGAGGCTCCAGGCGTGGGGCGGTGTCCACGCGCACAGCTGGCCTGCTCTGAGGTCTGGGGAGCTGGTCACAAGCGGACCCTGGCCTTGGAATCGCCTTCCCGGCTCGGTGGCCCGGACAAGACCGCGTGTGTCCAGGTCCCCGCGTGCGGCGCAGGGGACAGCGATGCCGTCCGCCCCACTCCTGCTCCGTCCCAGCAGCCGCAAGGCCTTGGACCGCGTCTCCCATCTTAGCCGTTAAGGAAAGCCACACTGTCTCTGTACCTAGAGAGGGGACATGGGACGTGCGGGGCTGGCGTCACCGACCTACTGAGAGGCTCCGCTCTTAGCCAGGGCCTTCCCGCACGTCCGCGGTGCCCGAGCCTCGGGGACTCGGGTCCGAAGGGCTGGACCTCCCCTGTGAGGGGGCTTTCCTCCCCGGATTCAGGTAGGCAGGTCTGAATTCACACCCGAGTCCCGGTCATGACTGTGTGGTGGGGCTTGAGGGGTGCTGGGGTCACTCCATGATCCCCCACTCCCTCCCTGATCCACCGAAAATGACAAGCCACTGCCGTCCCCACACGCGAGGGCGCTGGCTGGTCAGGACGCAGAGCACGCGACGGTGCGGAGGAGCTGGCAGAGAGCGTGCCGGCCACCGGGACACGCGTGCCAGCCGCCCCCGGCTACGAGCGCTACCCAGGTCTCGGGGCGGCTCGGGGGGGACCGGCGCGGAGGAAGGTGGGGTGGGGATGTCGGCAGTGGTGGGCGCTGGTGGCAAACCCCTCACCTCTCCTCCACGGGAGACTGCCTGTCTGGCCTTGGCCTCTTCCGCCCAGCGAGGGCACCGCTCGGTTTTCAAGGAAATTAACTGCCTACACGCAGGGAGGATTCCTTCCAGCCTCTTCTTCAGCATCACCTCGGGCAGAGGGGCTCTGACTTCCCAAACGCTTCAAGCTGCAGCAAAGAGACAAAGGGCGGCGTGCAGTGTTTGAAGCTGGTGTTCGTGTCAAAGAAAATCTTTGCAAAAATGCATGTTAGACAAGATGCCCATTTTGCTCGCCGATGAGTGGATGCGATTGTGACACTCGAAGTGCATGTCAAGGAAGTTGTCTGCAGGATGGATTATAAAAGGCAGCAGTGCTACGGCAGTTTGGGAGGAGGGCCGAAGCTCTCTGATGACGCCGTCACAGCCACAGGAGACACCTCCAGCCTGGGACACGCGGGAGGCAGACAGGGAGACGTGTCTGTCACCAGCAGCCCAGCCACAACGCTGCCTGGTGACACGTGGTGTCTACTGTAAGCGGTTTTTCCACAGATGCCCCCACTGTCTGGGCCCAGATGGACGTCCCCTCCACCAGCAACTTCGCTAGGACGGATAAATCCTGGGTTCGGACTGTTCAGTCCCCAGCGCGTGTTTCCCTGCACACAGGCGCGGGGACAAGGAGTCATCGGGCCCCGCGGTCTGCACGTTGGCAGGCACAGAGTCCCCCCAGAGCCCCCCTGCGTGAGCGCAGGAGTAGAGAACCTGTGGGGTCCACTTCTCTTGGGTCCTCTTCAGCCCCCGGCCTGTAGTCACACCCCCCCACCCCAGCAGAAGTGGCTTCAGATCGAGGTGGGATAAGCCAGTAGGACTCAGGCCGGAAAGCGTGCCCGGTGTCCCTCCTGAGCCCCCTTCCAGGGCGGGCGCCTGACCTGGGCCTGCAGCTCTGGCCTTTGGAGGAAGCGGAGGCCCGTGGTGGTGTGGGGGGGGTGTGTTTGTCTTTTCTCAAACAGGCACTGCTGCCAAGGGGAAAAGCCACCGAAGGAGCAGCACACTGGGGCCACGAAGAATAACCAGGCGCACCGGGGGAGACCCAGCCCCCTAGCACCCAGCTCCAGCTGTGCCTGCGGCCGCCTTCCTCCTCTGCAGAGCCTGGGCCGGGCGGGGCCACCCTGGGAGCAGCCGACGGGAGGCCGGGGACACGGCCTGAGGAACGGGAGGCATGCTGCGAGCAGACGGGGCAGCGTGGCGTAGACACACTACGACCCCAGCTTGAACGTCCTTTCCCGCGTAGGGCTCAGGCCTGGTGCTGCTCCCCTCGGCCCGGGCACCCCGCGTCGCCAGGGGACACAGAGCCCTTCAGAAATCACCGAGCCGCCGGCATTTCAGGGTGCGGATTAGGAGTCAGACACAAGGCAGCCACATCCCAGGGGCCTCCGCTGAGGCCCTTCCGCGGACAGATGCCCGGAGCTGGCCTGAGTGTGGTGTAGACTGCGCTGTGGAGTCTGAGATGTGTGTCAGGCTCAGTGCCGTCTCCCCGTGGCCCACGGGAAGGTAGGTTCCCGGAGAGCAGAGCGTTCACCTCTTGTCCACCTGGGGTGGTACTGACCATGCGTTGCCGGAGGGGAGATTGGGCCAGCAGAGGGGAACGGGCTCCCCCTGGTTTGCGGTCAGGAGCAGGAACCCTCCCCGGAGGGAGCACAGTGATTCAGGACCACCTGCGCCTCCCCGCTCAGACCAGGAGAACCCCCAGGTCTGTGGCCGTTCTTTCCCATTCTGTTGGCCCCCCCTTGGCTTTTGTTTGGAGCGCCAAGGGCATCTCTCTGTCCCCTGCCCGCTGCCCCGGCTCTTCGCCTCAGCCTCTCCACCCATCCACCTGCACTCCCCGAGAGCCATGCCGGGTCCTCCCGTGGTGGTGCCCCTGCACCCCTCCGCCATCCCAACCCAGGACCCTCTGTCGCTTTCCTAGCCTACGAGGCAGAGCGTCAGGACCGAGTTGGGAAAGCAGAACCTAAGTCAGACTGCCAAGGCCCCGTGGGCATCCCGACCACCTGCTTGCGCCAGTGTCCAGGGGGCCTTCTAGGCTCGTCCAAGGCCGAGGGAGGTCCTGGGGACGGGACGCTCACCCCAGGTCCTCTGGTGCTCAGCGGATGGTCCTCGGGCAGGACGGCTTACACAGCTCCTCTGAGAGCTGCCTCGGGGACCAGCCATGTGTCTCACGTCCTTAATGTGTTTTGCCACGAAGCCAACCAAAGCATCGCCCACCCCCTCCATGGCCAGAACCTACCCAACGGAGGAACGAAAGTTGGAACAGATCAGGAAACAAATCAGGACGCTGGTGGTCCCTATAGTCTCCCTCCAGACCTTCCCACTGATGCTTGTTTCTTTGAAGTCCACTTCTCCCCGCATCCCAACACTCCCTCCCCTAAACGAATCCGAGTCCACCGCCGCTCTTGACCAAGCTGTCAAGACGGTGCTTAACGGAGAGGGCCCGTGTCCACCTGCTCACACAGGTAAGGACAAGCTTCAACCACCTGAGCCCAGACTAAGTTTGTCTCCGTGACAACAAACTCCTCAATTTGTTTCCACAAAATAGTTTTGCTGCGTTTCCTCCACTTGGTGGAAATAATTGTGTGCATCGGGAGCAAAAATCTCACAAGACATGAGATAGATGAAAACACTGTTCCCTCTTTCAAAGCCTGACAATTTCCCAGAGAAGACCCTCCCGTAGGTTCGCTGCATCTCTGTAAGGAGGCATCGGGGTGAAGAGGAACATGGGGTGAAGCCGACCACCGCTGATGCTCTGAGAATTGGTTCTGGACAAGAGACGTGGTAACAACAGTCCGTGTCTGCCCTGCGGTGCATAGACGTGTCTGGGCAGCACATCTGTGCGGTAAAGGCTGGTGGCCACTGAGGCCAGCTGTCTGGCAATCACGCCACAGACAGAGAATGGACGGAATAAGGAGGCCCCTACCTGCAGGACAACGTGAGTGAGCAGAGAGCCACAGGGAGCCAGTCTCCAGTGCCCGCAAATGACACATGCTGAGTGTCCCCCAGATCGGGACAAGGACAAGGAAGACATCAGAGGGAGGCAGATCTCGGCTCCCAGAAGGAGGCATTTCCAGCAGCTGGAGCTGGACATGGAATTTCTAGCAGGTGCATCCAGAATGGCATCTGACACTGAATGGGTTGGACCCAGGTCACATCTCCAAGAGCCCCTCTAACTCCCTCCTGCCTCTGACGGGACCAGTGTTTTTGGGTTCGTGAACCCAAAATCTAACCCCCATTGACCTTATTAGGATTTGCTTACAGTCTTACTCTGTCGTAAAGGCTTGGGAAGTGGTTATGCATTCAGTGATTCTTCAGCTTCAGTAATTTTTAAAAAAATTTAAAGTCTCAAGACTATTACCATCTTTTAGGATTTCTGTAGACTTTCTAGTGTCATATCCAAATCCCCTTGAAATCTCAAAAATAACTAATGGGCCTAATGGTTTTCCTAAGTGTGGGGTTTATTGAATTATATTTTTATAATATGCCCATTATGGAACCTTATGTAAGAGTTACATGCACTGATTTCACTTTGGAATTTAAATATATTTTGAACTCATGACATGGGACTCTTGCCAAAAGGAATCATAGGAAAAGGGCTCGGGATGGAGGACTTGTTGCATGCCTTCTAAACGCTTGCAGCCCATGGGGAAGGAATCGAGCGGGGAGAACGAGACGCCCAGGGCATCACCCTAGGTCAGCCCCACGTGGTGACCAGGAAGCCTAACCGCCCAAACCAGAGGTTGCAAAAAGAAGATTGAGGTGTTATGTGGACTCATCTGACAGAGAATGGCTTCTTGCCTTTCCATATTTGTCTTTTATTTAGCATCCGTAGAGCGCAAGAAAATGGAGGATCATTAGCTGTTTGGATTTATTGGTTTTCTCTCAATGGAAACTCTATACTTGAGATATTAGTCTTGACTTTCAAAGATGAAGAGAGAAGTCATGTACTGAAACAGACAAATGGGCAATAATGACCATTTCTGGTTACGCAGTTGCATGTAAAGTCTACTTGCTTACAGGCACCGGCTGCCACGTGACGAGACAGGCCATAACTCTCGGTCTGCCATTCTTTCTGGTTTCCCTTTCATCTCTTCCTCCGGCAGGAATGACCTTGAGCCCTATGCCCTCCCGTCTGATACCAGTCATTGTTCGGAGTATAAATCATTATGTTCCCCATTGTGAAGAGTTTGTATGTAGAGCCTTTGGTGGTGTTGTGGAAAAGAAGACTCAGCTGGAGAGATGTGGGCACCGGAGAGCAAAAAGGGAGAGGCATTTGCTTCAGGGTGCAAGGCTGAACGGGAACGACCCTGGAGTCACACTGTCTTTTTGCAAGTCTGCTTCAGCAACTCCCTGTGAAGACCTTCGAGCATTCCAAGAATACTCTCTATTTCCTGCTGGCTGAGAATCTAGCTCCCACTGCAAGGTCACTGTTTTGAAGTTGAGTTTCATCTGTGCTGTGATGAATGGACGTATCTGAGTGAACAGAACGTTCTGTCCCACTGCTAAAGATAAAGTAGAGAGATGGCCTTTTTAAAGGATGCAGAGCAGAGACCCTACCAACAAAGACACTTAGTTTGCTTTAATTGTGGCCGTTTTAATGCATATTGGTGGTTCAAATCTATAAAGGCTCCATGACATAATGCAATTGTGTTTTTTAAAAAAAAAATTTCCAGCTCTATAAATTGGAGAAATTAATCAAATTAAAATAGTCTCGAGAAAGCTCTCTGTGGGATTCCATCCAAGTGGTGGACAAGAGCTCGGCCCCGTAGATGGCAGGGCGCCCGAACCCGCTCCTCATGACAGTCCTTGCGGCTGCAGAGAACAGCTGCTCAGCCAGGGTCGGCAAAGCTGCCTCGGCGTCGTCTTCGGAAGCGACCGGTAATTGTAACAATCTTAATAATGCTAATTTGAATAGGCTCGAGATTAAAGAGCAGCTGTGTTAACATTAAATCATCTCTTGATAATAGATTTGACTTTTAGAAACAGCCAGGAGTTGCACACCGATGAAAAGAATGTGATTTCCCTTACTAGCATGATAGAATGAAATGGAAACTCATGGAAACTAACTCATTGTCTTCTGCATTTCTTTTATTGCTCATAAGGTCAAAGACTTTTTCTTCTGGACTTTGTTGACCGTGTTGTTTTGTGTATGTGAATTGTCCTTTCATGTCTTTTGACTCTTAATGACTCATAATGTCCTTTGTATATGAAGGCTCTTAAACTTTTGTCATGTATGTTTCATTTACTTAGGCAGTTTTGTTCGTTGTGTTTTTCTTTTCCAAAATGAAAATATCACTGTCTTCATGAACCATAAAAATTGTTGATTTTCATCATCAAAATAAAGGGAAGATTCAAACATACAGAAAAATAGGAGGGAGAAGACAAAAATCCTCTAAAATTGCATCACCGGAGAAAGCCACTATTGGTTTATATGTTGGTGAATAGTTTTCCAGACATTTTTGTGTGAACTAGGATTTTATACAAAGGCATCATTGTAGGCATTTTGTTATGTAACTTTTTATCCACTAAAGTATTTATCATGGGTCTTCTGGTCAAAAGCAGTGAGTATAGACATATATCATCAACTTGGGCTTTACGATATTTCAGTGAACTAACTGGTTTGTAGGATTTAGTGTGTGCTATATTATTTTTTTAGTTTTAGTTTTTTTAATTTTTTAAATTTATTTTTGAGAGAGAGAGAGAGAGAGTGTGATCAAGGGAGGGGCAGAGAGAGACAGAAACACAGAATCCAAAGCAGGCTCCAGGCTCTGCGCTGTCAACACAGAGCCCAATATGGGGCTCGAAGTCATAAATTGTGAGATCATGACCTGAGCTGAAGTCGTCTACTTAACCGACTGAGCTACCCAGGTGTCCCAGGTGTGTGTTATTTTTTTGTGATTAATTTTTGAGCGTTTAAAATACACCAAGAAATGTGCTAATATTGAATGTGTTATATTACTTAATCCTCATATTTTGTCCCACTTCATATATGTTTAAAAGGATTAAATTACTCTCTTGAGGATAAAGCTGGTCAGTGCAACTTTCTTTCTTGTTATCATTTCCCTTCATTTGTTTATAATCTAAAATACGTTTTTTAATGTTTATTTATTTTTGAGAGAGAGAGACTGAGCACAAGCAGGGGACAGGCAGGGAGAGAGGGAGACACAGAATCCGAAGCAGGCTCCAGGCTCCGAGCTGTCAGCACAGAGCCCAATGCGGGGCTCAAACCCACAAACCGTGAGATCATGGCCTGAGCTGAAGTCAGACGCTTAACTGAGCCACCCAGGCACCCAACTTTCCATCATTTTTTAAAACTTTCTCTCCTTCCTCCTTCCCTCCCTCTCCTCCTCCTTTGTGTCTGCACGCCATGGTCTGCACTCATTCTGCTCTTGACCGTTTGGGATTTTATTGACAACACACTCCCTGATACATGTTAGCCAATTTTCTATGGACATTGAAAAAGGTTTTATCTTCTCTAGGATATTAATTTCTATATTACATCATTCGTAATGTATTTCTTCACTCTCTCTATATCTTTCTTTAAAATTTGTTTCATCGGTCCAAGGCTGAATATCGGATCTCCTACTACATCTTGTTCCTGGAGAAGTCTCCCGAATTGCTAAAAGTTCATAACCATTATACACCTGTGTTGTGAATCGGACCCTTTAACCTACAAAATTATTGTCTTTGTCCTTCTGGTGTCTTTACTTGGCTGTCTACAGGGCATGATTATCATTCTATGAGCTCTTTTTCTGTGTGCACATGCACAATTCACCTCTTGAATCCTTTCCTGTCACTTCATTTTATGAGCTTGTAAACAGCGTGTAGTGGGTTTATAACTAAGTGTAGGAGCTGTTGTGTAAGTGAAAGCCAGGAGCTCCTTATGCAAGACGGGGCCCCTGCATGCCAGCCTCCCCGAGAAGGAGCAGAGCTCAGTGAAAAGGCTCCTGTGACCAGAGGCTTGGATGCCGGCTCCGTCACAATGGCGAGAGACCCACGCCAAAAGCCACACTGTCTGCGGGGCCAAGAGCTAAAGCTAGAGCACCCCCATCCTGGATAATACAAGAGAGGGGGCCGGAATACTAACCCATGCAACTCCTGAGCCCCACAGTCCAAGGGTCAGAATCTCTCCCGGAGTAGAAAATCAGGTTCTGCTGGCCTGCTGCCCGCTGGCCTGCGTGCAGCTCTGACTGTGTTTGCAGACGATACCTCCCTGACCCAGCCCTGGCCGACCTGGTGTGGGGGCTGCCTGGTCGCCTGGTCTGCAGGGCAGTCAGCTGTTGTTCTACCTGAGAGTTTCAGCCTGGCCTCTGTCACACGGGCATCTGTACCACCTCAGCTACCTGGAACCCAAAGGTGATCTCCTCTGTCAAGGTGTGACCCCAAATCAAGAAACAAGTGGGAGGAGAGGCAGCTGAAGACCCCAAACCACATGGGCGTCAAGTAGGCATCGCCTAGGTAGCCTTGGGGACTCAAAGGGCCGAGTGAGTTCCAGAACTGAGGCTTGGGTGCAGAATTCTCTGTGGCTCAGCCCTTGCGTCCCTTCTTCTTCTTCTTCTTCTTTTTTAATAATTTATTGTCAAATTGGCTGGCATACAGCGTGTACAGTGTAACCTTGGCTTCAGGAGTAGATTCCCGTGATTCATCGCTTACAGACAATACCCAGTGCTCATCCCAACAAGTGCCCTCCTCAGTGCCCATCGCCTATCCAACCCGCCCCCCCCAACCCTCCACCCCCATCAACCTTCAGTTTGTTCTCTGTATTTCAGAGTCTCTTATGGTTTGCCTCCTCTCTGTTTGTAATTTATTTTTCCCCTTCCCTTCCCCCGTGGTCTTCTGTGAAGTTTCTCAAGATCCACATATGAGTGAAAGCATATGATATCTGTCTTTCTCTGACTGACTTATTTCACTTAGCATAATATCCTCCACGTTGCTGCAAATGGCAGGATTTCATTCTTTCTCATTGCCAAGTAGTATTCCATTGTATATATAAACCACATCTTCTTGATCCATTCATCAGTGGATGGACATTTGGGCTCTTTCCATAATTTGGTTATTGTTGATAGCACTGCTATAAACATTGGGGTTCATGGGCCCCTGTGGATCAGCACTCTTGTATCCTTCAGATAAATTCCTAGCAGTGCTATTGCTGAGTCATAGAATAGTTCTGTTTTTAATTTTTTGAGGAACCTCCACACTGTTTTCCAGAGTAGCTGCACCAGTTTGCACTCCCACCAATAGTGCAAGAGGGTTCCCCTTTTTCCACATCCTCACCAGCACCTGTAGTTTCCTGAGTTGTTCATTTTAGCCACTCTGAGAAGTGTGAGGTGGTACCTCAGTGTGGTTTTGATTTGCATTTCCCTGATGATGAGTGATGTTGAACATCTTTTCATATGTCTGTTGGCCACCTGGATATCTTCTTTGGAAAAGTGTCTATTCATGTCTTCTGCCCATTTCTTCAGTGGATTGTTTATTTTTCGGGTATTGAGTTTGGTAAGTTCTTTATAGATTTTTGATACTGACCTTGGCCACAGCAACTTCTTACTTGACACATCTCCAAAGGCCAGGAAACAAAAACAAAAATGAACTACTGGGACCTCATCAAGATAAAAAGCTTCTGCACAGTGAAGGAAACAATCAACAAAACTGAAAGGCAACCAACAGAATGGAAGAAGTTATTTGCAAATGACCTATCTGATGAAGGGTTAGTACCTCATGTCCCTTCTGACTGCCTCCACCCTGTTCCTCTCCTCTCCAGGACCATCCAGTTAGGCTGCCTGTCTTTGGATGTCAGATGCTCCAGTAGTTTCCTTCCTGTGGCCTCTGCACGAGGTGGTCTCCACCCACAATGCTCTTGGTCTGGGTTTCAGCGTGGACGTTCCCCTCCTACCATCCAGACTTGAAAGCCCGCCACGGTGGTAGTTCTGTGGCCACACCATCTGAAGGAGTCCCACTCACCTCGCACTCCATCACCCCACACCAGTTCTCTGCATCGACCTGCTGGCGGCTTTCTCATTCTTTGGTTTGTTTGCTCACTTACTGTCAGGCTCCTTCCAGACTGGACCGGGCCGTGCTGTCATAACCCACGGAGCCTTAATTCAATCTACGTTCATTGTTCACCTACACTGTGCTCCATGGCACAGGGCCCCCCACTTTGTGCTGATCCGGGTTCACCAGATGGAAGAGAAAGAAGAGGGCATCCTTCTTGGTCTTTCACTGCCTTGGCCAGGAACCGACGCACGTGCTCTCCGCTCCTATTTCATGGGCCAGGAGCGCTCAGTTCTGGGAAGAGGAGTGAGTGAAATATTTAACGAGCGTCACCATCTGGCTTCTGGTTCACTCTCTGTGGCCAGTGATGTACTTGTGCTTGGCACATATTAGGTGCTCCATTAAAAGATGTCAATAGAGTGGAAGAAGATGCGATGAGGTCTCTCCTTTGGGGAGCCTGTGGTCTACAGAGAAATACGTGGAAGGCGTGGGTAAGCTCGAGAAGTTTCCTAAAGGAGGTGACGTGATGCAAGCCCAGGAGTTGGCCTGGAGGCGGGCAGGGAGCCAGAGACAGGAGATGAACTCCAAGTTGAGTCTCATCGAGGAGAAACAGTTCAGCGGGAGAACAGGGACAAGGCGCACTCCAGGCAGAGGGTGAGCAGCGCGAACAGGAGCCAACGTGGCGCACTGAGTGCGGGAAATCTTGCACCCCAAACCGAACTGACGTGTCTTCATTTCAGCAGGCACTGAGACACTCTGGAGAAAGCGAGCGGGTCTCATGGTGTCGGTGTGGAAGGTCCCTCCGGCTCCCGAGCCATCGCTGTAGCCCGAGTCCAGACCCACGAGAAAGAGCCCGTGTGAACAAATGGAGAATCTGGGGAGAAGAATCAACAGGCCTTAGTGGTTGGAGTCCCGGTGTGCACGACGATGGGCACATTTCCCAAAGCAGAGGAAACTGAGGAAGGAGCATGTCAATGCTTGTGCTACTGGTGTTTGTACATTTTACTCTCAGAAGGGTCCCTGAACCACAGGCATGTTTGCTTTCTGTTCTGCGTGTGCTGGTGCAAGGAACTGGTCTTCTGGTTTTGTATTGTTTTTTTATTTTTTAATGTTTATTCTTTTTTTTTTTTTTTTTTTTGAGAGAGAGAGAGGGAGACAGAGCACAAGCGGGGGAGGGGTAGAGAGAGAGGGAGACACAGAATCCGAAGCATCTACAGACTCCAAGCAGTCAGCACAGAGCCCGACACGGGGCTCAAATTCACGAACCACTAGATCATGACCTGAGCCGAAGTCGGACGCTTAACCGACGGAGCCACCCCGGCGCTCCTGGCCTTCTGGTTTCTAAATTTACCGCAGACATATTTTTATTCATTTGGCTCAATATTTTCTAATGGTGGGTAAAGAAACGCACGTTCCCTCCGCTAGTCAGAGGACTCATTCTCTAGAGTTTCGTAGAACTAAGTTGCTGTCATGTAAATTCCGGTTTATTTGTCTAAAATGAAGACATTGTTACTTTATGGCTATACGTCCTGGCTCATCACTTGAAATTAAAATTTTCTGAGGATAAGAGTTCCTGGAACCTGTTTGGCAGATGGGGTCCCAGATCTGGACGCCTCATGTCTAGAGCACTGAATAACCAGAAGTCTGATCCAAAATGGCCTGGATCCCAGGTCGGCGATGTCTCTAGCTGACCCGTCTCATCCCGTGAGCAGCGGTGAGGTAGCCTGTCCTTAGGCCTCCGAGAAAGAATGAGGGAAGGCAAAGGGAGGGAAGAGAGAGGAACACAGTGCCCCAGCCACCCTATCATGTCTACAAACGAGGCTCAAGCGTGGCAGGTGGAGACTGTGGAAAAATGTGAATTCTGTGAGACCCAAGACAAAGCCAGGGAGGTCATGTCCTGGTTGGGATACCCCTAGGGGCCCCTAGTTCGGGCTGCTCACTTTTGGCCAGCCCTCCTCCGTGAAAGCAGCCGGGGTCCCGGCATGAACAGACACTGGGGTCCTCATCAAGGAGCAGAGACAGCCGCTAGCCACACCCCATGGCAGGCCTTGTTAACAATTGAAGTTTTAGATCTAAAACTAGCCCACTCCGTCTTCCAACTTACAGCACTGGGTGGGGGAGGGGGGGCTGGGGGAGGCAAGCCCAAAGCAAAGAAGGTATTTAGAAGCAGGTGGGGTCCCTAATCCATTCTCCGAGGGCATTCCTGGACGCAGGGTGCCGCTGCCGGTCGGAAGCCACGGTCTCTTCAGGACACTATGTCCTCGGCGACGTCATTTACCCGTCATCACGTCCTAAAGCCTAACAGTGGCCTCCCCGAGGTAATTTGCGACAAGAACCGTGTCCCAGGGCCGGTGAGCAGCAGGGTGGAGACCAGGACGCAGGCCCGGGGGATCTCGCCCTGCGCTAGAGAGAAAGGCCACGCTCTATTCCCATCAGTGTCTCTCTACCTATCAGAAAGATGACACTGCCCGCACGTCCCGTGTTCATACAATATTTAGAGTTTTGAAAGGGTTCCCTAAAACGATCCCATCTTCTGAGCTCATAAAAAGATAAAACCCGAGGCCGTTTGATACAGCCACGGGGAAAGTTCCTCCCTGCTTCACCACTTCTCTGATTTAATACATTTTAAAGAAGGCTTTCTCCGGCTGCGGCATTTGCACCTGGGGGAATTACGGCTTTAACTTTCTTTGTAAGAAGAAGATCAGGAATTGTTGCCAAAATAAATTCCTCTCTATTCTTCTTTTCCTCAGTTGTCTCCAAAGAGAAATTAGCAGCCACATTCTCTACCTCTACATTATCCTCCAAAACTACTATTGTGTTTGCTCCAGAATTAAGGGTAGCGTGTACGCGCCTCTCCTTTCTTGTGGTTGTCTGCCGAGGAGCCCCCGGCTTTGTGCTGAGACAACAGTCTCTCAGGCATTTATTAGGTAATGTTCGAAGGCCCTGGAATCTGCTCTTTCATTCTGCTCACAATTGACAGGCCACATGCATTCAGGGACGAGCGGCCGGCCGCGGGCGCACACCAGAGCAAGGCCCGCCTCCCAACCGTCCGTGCGCACACTGAGGCCATCGCTCCCTCCCCTTTCCAAAGGGTCACGCGAAAATCAATCGAATAAATCGTGCGGGGTTGTACAGAAATCACCGATGGGGAGGGGGCTGGTTGCTGTCCACCTTGGCTCTTCCTATCTCCAGCTTGCAGACCCCCCACCCCCCCTCACCGGTCACTCCATTCCTTCCTGCCTCAGTGTTCTCGGCTGTCAGGTGGTGGTCATGGCCACACCGGTGGAAGGTGCTAGAGCCTGAATCCTTCCCGGGGCATCACCGAGCTCTAAAATATTCTGATTTTTCCTTATAATTCTGTCAGCGAAAGGGTGTAATAGAAGCACCCCCCCCCCCATTTAACATCGCTGTAATAAAAAAAGAAGTAAATTAAGGATCCAAAGCTTGGTCTTCGTGCCTTTTCTGACCGCCGTGCCCAAGACCTCGTGGCTTCTCTTCCTCTTTGGGCCTCAGTCTCCTCATCAGAATGAGAGCTCAGGCCCAGAGAGCCTCCCCCGGGTCCTCTCCAACCTGGAGATATCGTGACTCAGGCTAAGAAAATGGGCCCGCATGTCCTCAGCACAGGGAATGCCCCCTGGGGAAGAGGACACTTTCTTGGGTCTGCAGGGGAGTGGGTGTAAGGTTGCTAAAGACACTTCCAGAGCAGGTACTGCAGAGCCTGACATGCTGTCTCTTTCCTGCGCTCAGTCGTGGGCAGAGGAGGCAACAGCCTGCATTTTTATGGAAATGTTATGGCCTCAGGAAGATTCTTATTGTGGTGATGCCCCAGCCAGTTCAGGCCCCAAATCCCCTGGGCTTCGAACCCCCGTCCCTGAGGTCTTCATCCCTATTAACGGCATTTTTGGGAGATAAGATGGTGGATAGGATGCTTTAAAATTTCTCATCAGGCAGAAAAAATAGACTTTTCCTTTGAGAAGTTTTGATGCAGCAGAAGCCATGCCCCTAGGACATCGGGACATAGGACATTGGGACATAGGACATAGGACACAGGACATCGGGACACAGGACACGGGACATTGGGACACAGGACACAGGACACAGGACAGTGCGAACCTTCCAGGAGCAGCCAGAGGGCAGGACTGCACCTCTTACCTGTGTTCTCAGCTTCAAGCGGACAGTTCTCAAACTCCCGGTGTGTGGGACGTCCTGCTGGCTGTCCCCCAGGTGGGGGCTCCCCCGGGCACCGTGGGGCGCATCCTCACGACTCTCGGGCCAGCGCAGAGCCCCGCACGGACGGCCCCACCTGCAACGGCAGCCC
Organism: Cryptoprocta ferox; assembly: GCA_028646485.1. NCBI lineage: Eukaryota > Metazoa > Chordata > Mammalia > Carnivora > Eupleridae > Cryptoprocta > Cryptoprocta ferox. The sequence goes on along the minus strand of CM053559.1, from coordinate 98,734,915 downwards.
CCAGCTTCCTCCGGTCTGCGGTCTCTCCACGGGCTCGGTGTGCACCGTGGCATCCAGTCCAACTCTGTGTTTCGTCTCAGCAAAGTGTGATTCCCGTGAGGGGTGCATGTCCGCACTGTCGAGGAGGGACGCCATCCCAGCCATTGGTAACTGATGAATTGTACCCTCAAGGGAATCGATATAAACAAAGGGCCGAATCCCCATTCATAGGCTTCAATTGACAAAGTACAAGATCAATGTCTTAGCTCGATATTCGACGTCGGGCAGGACCCCCGCCTCCCCTCTCCGCTTATTTCCCCAAAGGCCTCTACTCTGCTGAGCTCGGGCCCCCCGCCCCTCCGTCTCCAGCTGCACAAGCCGTATGCACCCCCACCGTGGCTTTTCCCGCAGCCTGGACCCACGCAGCCTCGTGACCACAGCCACCAGGCCCAGCCACCTGAGGGCGGCACAGAGAGCGCACAGCACAGGTAACTCACGAGTAAATCAAATTCTCCCTTTTTGCCCCAAAAAAGGCCTGCCTGCGGCTCTGGGTGGGGTCAGAATGACAAAAGGCCCTTTGCAAGGTGCACACAGCTCACAGCACCTGGTGGGGACGACCCCCTGGCACACAGAGCTTCTGGGGAACAGAAAGGGGTGGGGGGGACTGTGTTTTAAAAGCACAAGAAGTTTCCAAGGAAAAGCTGCCGCCTCTCAGGAGCAGGACCGAGGGGTCCGTCCGGGGTGGGGCGGGAGCCGGGCTGCAATGTTTGGTTTGGGCGAGACCCATTTAAGGGGAAAGCATATTTAAAGAACCGATTTTCCAAGGGAGCAATTCCTGTCTGGCAGCTCTCGAGAAACCAAAACAACAGTGAGTTTAGAGACAAGGCAGGTACCAGTGGCCTCAAAGACTGTTTTTGCACAAAGTGCTGGCGATTTCAAAGGCCTGTCGCAGTGAAAGGCTGCGTGTTCTCTCGGAGAGCTTTTCAAGGCGCGGCTTACCGACGGCAACGGTCAACCTTGTCGATTCAAGGGTGCGCAGGGGACACGGAGGGGTGGGGGGCGGTCATTGCGGCATCCGGGCTTTGCTCTGAAGCCAAGACCAGGAAATCACGCAGGACCAGCCTGTGACTCTGTCCACGGCGGCGGGGACGTGGCCACGATGCCTGCCTGGGACTCCCTCCCTTGGGACAGCCTCCTGGGGTGTCTATACTGGACGTGTGGTTGGTTGAGGGGTCCCCAGTGCTGTGCGAACTCAGGGTCCAGAAACAGCAGAGAGCCTTGGCCACTACACAGCCGGACGGAACATTGGAGGCAACGTGTACCAGGCGCAGGGACCCCGGGGCCGGGAGGCGGGAGCTGTGGCCCCAGCAAGCCGCCAAGGTCACAGCCAGAGAGGAGGCAGGGAGACGGCAATTCCTGACCTCTCCCTCCTCCCGGGGCCTGTGTCCCAGGGCACAGGGCAGGAGACCTGTCAGTGGCTGGCCAGAGCCCAGGTGTGTCTCCTGGCACACCTTTCCGGATCCCTGGGGTCGGCCCACCTCCCGGCCAGCTCTGACCAGGTCTGCCAGCACCCTGAGGGCCACACGCCAGCTGCCCCCCTGGGGCTGGCACGTGGCCCACTCTCGTGGACTCCACACTCCACACCTGCTGCCTCCTCACCTGGCACGTCAGGGCACACCTTCCTGCTGTAGTGGATGCGGTGGTCATTCTGGAGGCAGATTTGGCCTGAGACACGCTGGCCACACGGAGCTCATTTCGCAAGCAAACAACTACCTTTCACCACCGTCTCCAAGGTGTAACCTGGACGGCTTTTTAGAGACATTTAGTGACCTCCATTTCTGTTTTGGTTTTGAAAGATATTGACAAGTGAGCAATTCTCTGATCCTTTATTTACAGAAGCCACAAGTCAGAAATTGATTTAATTTATCTGGTCATGAGGTTCACGGTGGCTGTCCTAGTCTTTATTTAACAAATTAATCTGAACACACACTCTCTTGGAGATCTTTAGCATAAGAGCTTCTGATATTATTGATTAATTTAATTCCGGCTGTTCTGCTTTCACTTTGAACACGGCGACTCTTGTAACTGGCCGTCTCTTTGCTTTGCAGCAAGAACAAATGAGTGAGCCCTGATTTCTGACTCCCCTTCAGCAGCCACCCAGGATATCACAGCCAATTTTTGTGTATCCATTCCACCGCTGGCTCCATTGCACCTCGATCTTACATTCATCTTCATCTCTTTACTGATTTTACATTATGTATGCCTCATTTCACTGCTTCTAATCCTTTTTGGAATGAGTCAGTATTTTAATTAATGAATTGATTCCATTTTGGTATCATCCAGAAAGTGAAAGTGTGCGAACCTATTAAGCGTGCCAAACTATATCAGAGTTTGTAAATTTTGTTTCTAAGAAGTGGCAAAGTCACCCGTTAGTCATGCAGGTTGAAAACGATAGGTCAAAACTCCGGTGGGGTGAAGGTGTTTGGCCAATGGGTCACACACGTGTACTTATCTCCAGGAATGTCCTCCGTCTTGCTGATGGCCCCACAACTAAGGCACACGGCACTGTTTTCCACCTTGTGGCAATTGCTCTGCTGGCTTAGAAACAGCCTTACCTTGTCCCTACTGCTCTCTCTTCAGTGAGTACACGAAGTGTCACTTATCCTTGGAAATCTCCTATTTCACCATCAGGAGACGTCATTGATTTAAATGTTTGTAACCTCAAAACTCTTTGAACAAGCAGTGAAAGACGAATTCCCTGAAAGTTGTAATAAAGTGCCCTGTATTAAGGGATTCCAAAGTCAGGGCCATTTATGAGCTGTCTGAGGAATAATGAGGTTTTCCCGGTCCTTGTCCACAGTTCCACGGATACATTTAGGGGGAAAAATGAGATCAAGAAGTACAGGTTCAGCTAACAAACACAACCTTAGAAAGTCAAACCTTTTGCTAAAGAATTTAGTTTCAACACAGAACATAGTTCATGTGATGTGGATGGACGTCCTACCCTGCAAAGGGGGAGGGAAAGAATCTCTCACTGTAAATGTTCGGCTTGATGATAACAAATTTCACAGATCAGGTGTTTCCACGATGCGATGGGAGATACGGCAAATACCGTGAATTTCCTTCCACTCAGACGCTTCATTCTTCTAAGTCAATGGGATACTCCTGTAACAATAGTCAACGCTTACTGAGCATTTCCATGGACTCATAGTGAAGAACACGGAGAGAAGTCATGGAAGCATCCAGGGCAGCCGAGTGCTCTCAACCTTGGCAGGCTGCTATCTTGGATGCTTACTTCTTCACGGGGCCGTCATGGGCATTGAAGGCAGTTCGGCAGCATCTGTGGCCCCCACCCACGCAATGCCAGCCACACAGTGGCCAGCGGTGATGATCAAAATTGTCTCCTGACACTCCAAATGTCCCCTGGAAGTCACTCCCAGCCAGTCCCCAGAGCCCCCAGTAGGGATGGCGTCAAGTGCTCAGGGACCCGCAGGAGGGAAGCCCAATCCTGTGCGGTGGGCCGGGCGGGGCAGAAAGGCTGCCCTGGCTGGTGGTGCTGGCATGGAGCCCGGGAACATGGGGTCCTTGGAGGGCATCAGGGGCCGAGTGAGGGTAGGTCTTGGGGCGAGAGGGGCCGAGGTCTAACCTCGATCGCCCTCACTGAGATGAGCGCTAAGAAGGAGGAACAAATCTGTACGTGGGCTTTCCTTTCCAGTCCCTGTCATGTTCATGTGTGAACACACAGGTGCCCATGCACGTGCACACGCACACTCCAACCAGCTTCCGGGGAGGAGGTCCCCGATAAACCCAATAAATCCTGGCTCTTGTCACCTGGGAGGACGTTTCATTTCAACGCTCCTTAAAGGGAGAATTCGAATCCCTATCTCCAGGTCTGCTGAAAAGATGACCTGAGGCCACATGTGCGCAGCGTGGCCTCAACTACCGCCTTCCCTTTCGCTCTGAGTGTCTGAGGAGGAAGCGTTGTTCTGCCTTAGTGATCGCTCGGCACTTTCATTTCCTTCTATGCCTCCTCATTACATGTAAACAAATAAGAATATACACATTTTGAGGAGACTGCTCGACTCAGTCGGTGGAGCACGTGACTATTGATCTTGGTGCTGCTGTGAGTTCGAGCCCCATGTGGGGTGTAAAGATTATTGAAAAAAAAATAAAATCTTAAAAATAAAGGGAAAACAGAATATACAAGTTTTGAGGAGCCGAATTAGTGATGGATTCAGGTGGAAAGTTACAATACGTGGGTCCATGGGAGATCCCACCCCTCGGGGCGGCCCACACTGGCACCTGTTCACTGCACGAGGTGGGGCGGTGACCCCGTGGTCAAGTTCTCATAATCCCATGGGGTGGCGGGCGAGGACAAGAGGAGGGAGCCAGGTGGCTGAGTATGTGTCCGGACGTCTGTTCCCCCAATGGTTACAGTGACGGGCGCAGCTCCCACTCCCGCCTGCCTTTGCAGGCATCCACTAGGAAGGTGTGTAAAGAAATCGAGGTCCACAAAATCTCCCCAAAATCAAAGTGACGGGGGTTTGGCCATGATCAGAGCATGCTCTGCTCTTATAGAGCCTAACACGGCCTGGCATTCAGAGCCTCCTGCACCAACAGATCCTGCTTTCCAAACGTCATTCATCCCAACACCTGCTTCAGCGTCTCGGGCGTTACTCAAGACCTACTACGCTTTCCAGGGGGAAAGACACTGCAGGACACAGTGCGGAGGCCTCTCCCGGATGGAGTCACCTGCTTTACTTGGGCTCGGGGTCAAGTGGATCCTTTTGTCAGTCGCAGAGAGTTATAGTCTGAAGATTACATGAAAAGTAAAATGTATAAAATGTCTCTTCAGTCTCAAATAAATGTCAGTGCCTGCCTGTACACCTCAGGGTCCCAACTGGGCTCCAACCAGAGCAGATGCCATGTCTCTGCTCCATCCTGGGCATCACGAGGTGGAGCTTGGGCAGGGAGACACTGGAAAGTGCCCCATATTTGGCTTCTGCAAAGCATACGTGAGAAGAGGACAGCACGGAGTGGCAACCCTCTATACGTGTCGCTTCCAAAGTTCAGGACACAGGCCAGTTGATCACCTCGAGATAAACTGTCATTCGACTCAATAGAAAAGATCTCTCTTTTAACACGTCTGAGGGAATCGATGCAGTCAAATTACGCCCAGGGAACCTGGGTGGCTCATTCAGTTGAGGGTCCTACAGTTCGTGAGATCAAGCCCCATGTTCGAGTTGTAAAGAGTGGAGCCTGCTTGGGATTCTCTCTCTGTTCCTCTCACTCTGCTCCACCCCTACTCATGATCTCTCTCAAAATAAATAAAAACTTTAAAAAATATTATGCTCCACACATCTTCAGTGTCCCCAAGGCTAACACACAAAGCATTTGCTGAACACAACCTCATTCCCGTGAGGATTGTCCCTAAATCGCTATCTCTGGCCAGGGTCCCCCCTGGACACTCTGCCCCTATTCTAATGGATACAAATTAAGGAGTAGATTTTTCTGGAGAAAGAGAGGCAGTGTGATGGAGAGGATAGGCTCAGGTGTGGGAGCAGAGACATGACTTTCGGGTGTGCTGGCAAGGCTTTGGACGGGTGGCGGCAAGTAGGACCACCTTGTCCTTGTCTAAGAAAATGGGCCTGAACTACACACTGCTTCAGCTCTGAAGAGAAACAGGGCTGGGTCTTTGCCATCAATCAGTTTTGTCTTACAGACACTAATATCTCCACAGCAACTCTGATGCTAGGAGAGAAGGCCTGGGATTCACTAGGTGAAAAGCCCTGCTCCCAAGAATGGGGTGATGCAAGAGGAAAGGGGCATCACTGATATCTGTGCTGGGTGGTTCTGCCTGGGTGATCCTTGGTGAAGCCACAGTTTCTGGTACCCCATATAGATGGAGAGAGATAGACATCTAGATAATAGATGGATGACAGATGGATGGGTGGATGGATGGATGGATAGATGATAGGTAGATAGATGATAGAAAGATGGTAGATAGTTGGAAGATAGATGATGGATGGATGGATAGATAGATACATAGATGCTAGATGGATGGACGGATGGATGGATGGATGAATGGGTGGATAGATAGATACATAGATACATAGATGCTGGGTGGATGGATGGATGGATGGATGAACAGGTATAGATAGATACATAGAGAGATTCACAGATGGAGCTTAAATGAAAGGGAATTTCAGAAGCTGAGATGGGGCACGGATGGATATTTTAGACCCTAATGGAGACTTCCCTGCTTCCTTTCATTTAACATCTGTCTCCAATAAAAGCAGGATTTATTTCATATCCTGGCAATAACTGTCAGAAATCAAGTGTCCAGTTGCCAGCCCCAATTCATCTAGGGAGAGGGGAGTCAGCTAGAATCCAGTCGACGAGGGCTGTTAAGAGGACCTTGTGCAGCGGGGCGGGGGGCAGTTCGCTCTGGCCATGCTCATGGAGGTTTTCCATTTGTCAGTGGGAAGCGAAGTCCAGTGAGAGTGGGACAGGCAGGTGATGGAGGGTGGCGGGCTTTCCCGACAGTCAGAGCTGCCCCCCAGTGAGCATACTACTTCCTGAGGTGGAGAATTTATGTGCAAGGACCGTCCTGGGGAGACTGAGGCATGGGAGGGAGGAGTGAACCACCTCTAAGCTCTTTTCAGGCTGGGTCTTTGTATCTTCGTGCTTCTGTGGCTCCTTCGGTTAACAAGGTCTTAATCACTACACACCACTTCACACCCAAACAGGAGGGATCTAAACTACCCATGCAGACACACCTGAACAGAAACAGGGAAGGCACAAAAACACCACCTCAGAAATGAACTGGATAATCATCGAGAATCCTAGATGCTGGGAAAAGAGCATTGCAGGGTCCTGTTTGTCAAAAAAAAAAAAAAAAAAAAAAAAAAACAAAGCAATTGCATATTTTTGCTGGAGCCTGGAATGCACGGGAACAAAGGTGATCTGGCCACGGCTGTCAGCACTGGCCACGTGGGGCCTCTGCCTGTCAGACGCAGCTGCCGAAGAATCGTGAAGGTCCAGGAAACAGCTCCCTAGAATGAGGCCAAAGTGCATCCAAGGCTCACCCAAGCAGTGTGGAACCTTCTGTCAGCAGAAGAGCCAGTTCGAGACGTAGATTTATAGTCATGAAACATAAAGGGCGGACGCAAGCAGGTGTCACCTAGCTGTCCCCCCATCTTCCCAGGAGGACCCTAAAGACAAAGAATTTAGAGTAAAAAAAAAAAAACACTTTCAAGAGTCTTTTGCTGCAAGAGAGTTGGGGCTACAGAAGAGGGTCGGTGAGAGCTGGAAACAGGCCCCTGCAGACCCTGGGGGCACCCACCCTCAACTGCCAGCCCAGTAGCTGAAGGAGGCAAGAGGGCACAGTGGATCTGACCCAGGGCTCAAATCGAGTCACCACCCACACTCTTCCACCATCTTCCCTAGGACTGTGAACTCAAACTAAGAATAATTTCTCTAAGTCACAGATATTTTATTTTGGTTCAATCCAGTGATTTAAAAAAAAAAGTATATAAATAAATAAAAACAAAATACTATTTTTTATTATTCCCTAAATTTTCAAGCTTAAATTTCAGAAATGTGTATTGAAACATACACGTCTTAGACATTCTTTAAAAATGCACCAGAAATTCTGGGTTTGGATTCCCAGGTATATGTAATTGAGTGTCTTCTTGATGGCGATGCTTTCTCTTTCTAGGCAAGACTACTCAAAAAATCCTTGGTTGGCATCCAGCGACGTCGGTGCATACGTCACTTCCCTTCTGCAAACTTCTCCAAAGACCGAACCCTCTGTCTTCATCCTTTATCAATGAGATCTGTTCCGTAGAACTGACTACATGAATACAAGAATATCCATACTCACAGATTAAAACCACTCTAAATGGTGAGAATCCAACGTAACATCACTGGTTTAAACCCTCAACGCCCCCGTAATAAGGAAAGCGTTTTTCACTGAAATGCCATTGAGACTCGAACTCACCTGACCTCCCTCACAAAGGTCAGAAGGATGGGGTCTCTGTTTCGGTGACTGGATATAGGACGGATCCGTGGAGATGCTCGGGAGGGGTCTGCTCCACCCTGTTACAGTGTCCACGTCACGCTCACTGAAGTTTCAGATGACACAGATGCGTTTCAAAGGAGCCTCGAATTAACAACCACAAAAATTTATGAAGGAAGAAACGTGGCACGCAACCAACCATCTCTTTTGTTCTCTCTATCAGTGTGTTCAAACTTTAAAAGGGGTTATTATAGCAATACACAGATTTATCTTTTTCTCTTTTTTAAATTTTTTAACGTTTATTTTTGAGAGAGAAAGAGAGAATGAGCAGGGACAGAGAGAGATGGAGACACAGAATCCAAAACAGGCTCCAGGCTCTGGGCTGTCGGCACAGAGCCCGACGTGGGGCTCAAACTCACAAACCGCGAGATCATGACCTGAGCCGAAGTCAGACGCTTCCTGACTGAGCCACCCAGGCGCCCTTCTTTCTCTTTTTTAATTAGAAACCTAAAGGGGCGCCTGGGTGGCTCAGTCGGTTGAGCGTCCGACTTCGGCTCAGGTCATGATCTCACGGTCTGTGGGTTCGAGCCCTGCGTCGGGCTCTGTGTTGACAGCTCGGAGCCTGGAGCTGCTTTGGATTCTGTGTCTCCCCCTCTCTCTGCCCCTCCCCTGTTCACTCTCTGTCTCTGTCTCTCAAAATAAAATAAAGACATAAAAAATAATTAAAAAAAAAAGAAATCCAAGTACATGTTTAAATAGGGCTTCAGTATCCATAATTACACAGTGAGTTTGGGAGTCTGCACACCGAGAGCTGTGAGCCCCTGCAACAGATAGACTCCAAGAAATGACACATGTCACCTAGGGTCACAGAGTAAATAGGACCTCATGGCTTCATGTCTGCTGTGCTCTGTCCCAACCTGTGAGCAGACAGAGTTCTGGAACATGCCAGAGTCCCTTTACAGCTAGGATCACCTGCCGGAGCCTCGACACAGGTCTCCCGGGGTGCAACCACAGGAGTGTCACCCAGAGACGTGTCCTGCCTGAGCTCAGTCAGTTAGTCATAAGGAGAGTGGACGACAGCAGCTGTCAGATTTCCTGGTTCACCTTCCAGCTCAGGAAGGAACACAGGGTCGTTCTCTCTGCATCTCTACAGGGCAAAACAACCTTGATTTTCACCGCGCCGACAGCACACTTCCCCTCAGGGCCAGGTCGGGCAGACACAGGCCACGAGACACTCTAGCTCTTCTTGGTTTGGAAAAAAAATAACACGGCGTATTTATCCGTGACTATTCGTGTGACTTCTGACGGCAGCACGGGTCACTGCGTGAGCAGCCGGACGGGAACCCGGTCAGTCCGCTGCCCCTTAGCCATCTGCACCAGGCGCATGCGGCTCCCCATCACCTCCAGTCGTCTGGGACTTCTCGTTTCTGATGGCCGCACGTCTTCACCACGAGAAGACCAGGGGCCAACCTGACAAGTTCTGGAAGGAGCGTGAGTGGGTCTGGAGTGAGGCTGCAGGGGCTCCAGCCTCATCCTCGAAGAGGAGCTTCCTGCCACCCCTCTGGGCCTCGGTTTCCTTGTCCACAAAATTGCAGTTACAATGGCACGTGCGTCTCCGGGCCGCGGTGAGGGCTGGACTGGACAGACGCCGTAGGGTGCTCAGAACAGGGCCTGTCCCGCAGCCGCCCTCGCAGCACCTGCTCCTGAAGGTCACGCCAGACGGGGGTGGACGCACAGCTAACCACGGCCGGGTGCTCCCTGCGGCCGTTTCGCGGCTTGGAGCAGTGGAGAGGCCGAGTGGGAGGAGGGCCCGGCGTGTGCCCGTCAGGCGCGAAGGAGGGAGTCCGCCAGACCCTGGAGAGGCACAGACGCGGCTGACTGCGGTAGGCCCGTGTCCAGGCCTCAGAGGCCCCCTCGACGCCGGGCCCAGAGGAGGCCGCTGGCTCCAGGCCCCAGGCCGGGCAGGCCCGCCAGCGAGGTCCCGGAGGGCCACGGACCAAGGAGGGCGGCCTCCAGGAAGCCGCGGGGCTGGCCTCCCCATTTGCAGAGATGTGACCAAGCATTCGAGTCTGAAACCACGCGGCGAGTTGCTGGGGCGGAGGCAGCACTGTCCGCAGAAAGGCGGGAGTGGGATTGCGTTCAGAGAACCGCCCGGACTTCTGTCCGAGGATGGATGGGGCAGGTGACCTGAGGAGGCACCGCCAGCGAAGGGGAGCAGGAACGTTCTGCCCCGGCCAGCCATCGGGCCGCACCCCGCTGCTCGAGGACCCCGAGAGGCCTCACACCCGCCAAGCCCCACCGGGGGGGTCCACCCGCCGGGGCACTGGAGGGCCTAGAGGAGGCGAGGGCAGCCCTCGCTGGGGGCGGGGGCTGTGGAGAGGACGGAGCTGGTGCTCAGCTGTGGCTGGGCCCACGGAGGCCGCCCCGCCGTGCGTCCCCACTTCGCGGGCTCCTGCCCCATGAGCTCCCCGCACAGCCTGCCCACGGCCCACGGGCCACACAGCCTGCCCACGGCCCACGGGCCACACAGACAGCAGAGGCCTGCGGCGCTGGCCCCGGTCCGGCGAGGCGGAGGCTGGCCCCCCGTGCAGCCCGGCCGCCGCTCCACGTCCCGGGACCAGGACAGGCCCCGCGCCTTCTTCATGCACGTCCGCATCTGTGAGGGGACCCAGAGCCTCTTCACCGGGCCCCGTCTACACGGCTCTTCCTTCCCAGCGAGTATTAGGATCCAAACTCCAACCTCTGGGCCTTCCTGGTCTCCTCCCAGGAGCTGCCTTAACAGAAGGAAGTACGTCTCATGTACAAATTCCATCGACATGTGAATCACCATCTTCCCCGTGGGCGTGTCGGGATTACGTGAAGAGATGAGATTAGGGACAGGAAGCAGAAGAGATATTTTAGGTGAGGCAGCTCCCTGCTTCCCCTTCGGGGCCACCCCGACCTGCACTGCTCACACAGATGCCCGGGTCACACGTGACTATTTAAACTCATATGGGGGCGTCCGGGTGGCTCAGTCGGTCAAGCATCCAACTTTGGCTCAGGTCATGATCTCATAGTTCGTGGGTTCGAGCCCCGCATCAGGCTCTGTGCTGACAGCTCAGAGCCTGGAGCCTGTTTCAGATTCTGTGTCTCCTTCTCTCTCTGCCCCTCCCCTGCTCATGCTCTGTCTCTCTCTCTGTGTCTCACAAAAATAAATAAAATGTTAAAAAAATTATTTTTTTAAACTCATCTGTAAGTTAATTTAAATAGAGTAAAATTTAAATTGAGTTTCTCAGTCACACAGCCACATTTCAAGAGGTCAAAGGGCATGTGGCCAGTGGTGACCATTCTCCATCGTCACAGAAAATTCTATGGGACCGACAGTAACACTGACTCGAGAGAAACTCTAAGCTGGAGTCCACCTAGATGTGGACGTAAGAGTGTGACCAGAACTTATTAGTGGGGCCCCCGGTCACCCTACAGTTCATCCCACCAAACGTCTCTAACCGTGTCCTTCTCCCAACAAGACAATCATCCTCATGGGTCTCATCATCATCAGTGGGTGCACCCAAGGGGCCTTGACCCTTTGCCGATAGCACAAACTAGATACCACGCATTTAAGGAGATTTGTCAGAGACGACTGATCTTCTGAAGTCGATCTGTCCATCCCGGGTTGTTTTGTCTGCGGCAGAGTGTGGGTGACATCTCCAGGACCCGAAAGGTGAGCCGCTAACAAAGCCCCAAGACAGCTCCATTTCCAGCCTCATTCCGCCTGGACCGAGGTTTTGGTTCATTACCCATGAAACGTTTCGTCAACAGAGAGCGAGTGGCATGCCATCAACGGGCGAGGCGTGCTCGCGCCTTCACTGGTGTTGACAGCAGACACAGCTCCGGGCTGAAGCCCACTTCTAACATATTCAGAAAGTAAATGACAAGGTCGGGAGGTGGCCACATTTTTTGTGGCATGAAGACCAGGGCAACCAAACTCCCAAAATAGTGTTTCGTTTTTAAGTATTTAAGCATTGTGGCCTTTCCCTTTGCTGCTGGGTCACAGCCTGATACCAGCCACTTGATTTATGGTCAGAAGACACAGAAAAATACTGGATTCAGCCCTTCCCATCCACACAGGTCCGGGATCACGGTACCCATGAGTAAACCGAGGTCCGGAACATCCCAACGGCGTGTTCAAGGTCACCTCGCATCAACAGGAACATTCTCGAGGCCTTCACATTCTAACGGAGAGGGGACGCCCGTCAGTTCCAGCTGGCCACTGTGCACACACAACCCACACCCTCTTTCCACAGTTGAGACTGAAATGACACTGCAGGGGATGCCATTACAGACCAGAATTTGGTGACACATTTCTGAATATAGGAAGCCTGAGCAACCAGACTGATGAGGAGAAAACAGAGGAAACGACACCAGACACCAGAGAAATAATTCACTTTGCCCAGAGGAGATCTCTGGAAGATCCAAATACAAAGCGTTAACGAGTGTGAAAAATAGGAGTGGTGGATGGCGACGGAGATTGGGTATTTGGTCACTGTGTCGAGAGGAGCTTGGCTGCCCTGTTCTTAGCCAGAGGCAGCTTCATTTTCTCCAGTTAAAGTCAAGGACCGGCTCCCAAAGGAAGGGATGAGATCTGCGTGCGGAGGATGATCCGAGAGGGAATTCAGAGCAGAGCCTCTGAACCTCAAGACCCAGCAGGAAGGAAGGAGGGGGGCTGCTGCACCCGAGGGTAACACAAGCCTGCGTGCTCACCGAAGCCAAGGGCTCACCTCTGTAAGAGAAGCCCAGGGCGGCCCCATATGGGAGGAAATGATCCCCCGACTCCAAACAGGAGCCCCACAACCGAGGTCACCAGGCACTGTGACAAAACCAGAAGCATCAGAGAGGACAAGTGATCAGAAACTCACCACGAGGAAATGGCAACAATTCGGGGAATAAGGAAGGAACTTTGGGAAAGTCTAAACTCTCCTGGGGACAGTAGAGAGAACCCAGAGTCCCCGACCTAACAGGCTCCTTTGAAAAGAAACAGGAGTTAAAAAACGTTCTTTGATGGCAAAATGTTTACTGAATAAAACATTCTGTGGACGGGCTGAAGTAAGTGACCGTGGAGAGGACTCATTTACGCCACAGATGAGGAAGTTGAAACACGTCTCAGAACATGTGGGGGGTGGGGGGAAGAGTAAGATGGAAAATAGGAAAGGAAACGTAAGAGAACAGACCAGGGAGCTTGATATCCACCCCGGGGGCATTTTTGGAAAGAGGGAACCAGGGAAACGGGGCAGGAGAAACTGGACGTGGAGAGGTCTGGGGCCACGGAGGGCCGGACACATGAACTCTGCAAAGTTCGATGCCCAGCTCCCTCCTTGGAAAGAGAAGAACCGTAGGTGGAAGACGCCAGCCCGAGTGCTTCCGGCAGGGACACAGTCAGAATGAGACCACCGACCACCGCGGGCTCCGCACGGGCATCCCTGGACCGACAGGTGGCACGGGCAGCCTCAGAGTCCCCAACATTTCTGAACCTGCAGCTCTCTCTGTAGCCAAACCGTTAATCAAATGTGAGGGGGAAATACAGACTTTCCCCAAATCCGGAAATGGACTGTTATGACAATACTGGGGGAGGGGGGCGGGTACTCTCTATTTTACAAAATGAGAGCAGAGTCTACAAGGTGCAGAGGGACATGGGAGGGTAACGCCGGGTCAAAGACTGCTTGACGGGGAGTTTTAAAGATTCCTTAGCTCTCAAAGTTTAGACAAGTGTCCAAACTGAGTAATGTTACAGAATCTTAATCCTGGGAATGCTACCTGTTGGCGTTCAATTACTAGAGACGCCCCGTAGTCAGATCTGCCGTTATCACAAGTGATGTCACATGAGTCTTGATGAAGTAAGAATTATCACTCGACAATCAAAACAAGATGAAACGGAGGGGAGTCCGCGAGGAGGAGTGAAGTGAGCATCCACGGCGTGGGTCCTGGAGCTCAAGGGCACGTGGGCGTCTGTGTGTTCACGTGTGCTCTTTGGAGCAGATGGAAGTTCTAGAAGGATGCCTCGAGCTGTTCATGGAAGCTCCCCTGGGAAGGGGGTGAGGAAAGGTGGAGGGAAAACAGAGCTCATACCTCTCCGCTCCGGTTGTTTTTACAGTGAGCAGGGCTTACGCCTGAAAGAACTTGTTTTTAAACGTATGTTCCGGGGAGGAGGGCTGATGTGATTCCAAACCATCCCGTTTCCCCCTCCGGGGTTTTGAGGGTGAGGAAGCCGGCACACGCTCAGGTCCTCCCCGCGCCTCCCGGGTTAGGCTAAAAACTGGGATCTCCGAAGTCCTACAGACGCATTTCCAGCCCAACCAGACGGAAGGGCCAAATCTCTGGAGGGGATTCGTGCTTTCAAGACTGGAAGGTTGCAGGATCGGGGACTCGAGCAGGGGTGGGGGGGGCGGGGTCCGGGCAGGGCTGGCCTCGTGGCCGTTCCACAGGCGCCCCCCTCGCCAGCCGGTGCCCACAGCCACTCACGGCCACTGCAAATCTTCACATTCCTCTTCCGTGTCTTCCGTTCAGAAAGAACTCGCGTTTGCTAATGTTCTCCATAAACATGTATTACACTCTTGGGATTTTACCAAACTGTGTACACAAAGTAATTACAGAAAGAATAGAGCATTATTTGCATATCTAGTATTTAAAGGGTTACTTACGTAATTATTGAATGTAACTTAGAATAAGCCGTCTGATCCGTTTCATCCTGAGCCAAACATTGGGCTTTGAAAGGAATCCCTTTAAACTTCAATAATATAAAGGCACATGGTAATGTTCAGTTACAACTCCAGCTTAAGTGAGTCAGACATGAAAGTATTTATGGAAGCATTCTATGAGCAAGTTCACTTCAGACGCTTTTTTTTTCCCCCCCCGAGGAAGGCAGGTACTTGCTGCCCTTGGTGGACGGGGACATTATCTCAGTGCGAGATCGCTGTGCCCTCTGTGGTACAAGTGTCCGCGGCCCTAACTTGTGTTGTTTGAAGCGCCCGGCTCCACGCACCTCCCCGAGCCGCCAGCACCTCGAACAGGTAAAAACAGTGCCTTGCTCATGGCCACCAGGCGCCTGAAGCTCATGGTGGAGTGGGGGCCGGAGAAGAAAGAGGAAGGCCGGGCAAACCCGACCAGTGGCTCCTGGGGGAAAGCATCACACACGAAAGACAGAAGTGAATTGAATGCTGTTTGTTCCTGGTGAAAAAGCAGATTGGGTCCCAGCCTTTGGCATGCAGGAGGCTAGGTGATGGGCACTGGGTCTGGAGGAAGCACTTTCCATGACAAAGTCACTGTGACTGCAGGACCCCGACTGACTGACAGGGGCCGGGACGGGATCGAAGGCTGTGCGTGGCGCTGCCTTCCAAGCTCACCCCGCAGGCCACGAGCCGAGCTAGTCCAGGACTGTGTCCACGGTCCATCCCCCGCGCCGAGAAGCTGGAGGTGCACGCGCACGCACGCGCACGCACGTACACGTGCATGCACGCCCATGCACACGCACACACCGCCCTGTTGAAGAGTTTTCAACAAGAACTTAAATCCAAGTGCTAAAGGGACGAACGAGGTTGAAAGGGATTGAACCTCACCTTTGATGTAAACATCCCGATGTTTTGGAAGGCAGCCATATCTTTGATCCTACACGAATGGTTAAGCATCAAGTGTCTTGAATCCTGATCGGTTGAAGTCTAACAAATTTTAGTGATTTCCAGTTTAGGTTAGCGTGCAGGTGATTAATAGGAGGTTAAAATGACACGGAGCGTGGTCTCGAGAATCCCTGCAGCGAAGAGAGACACTTAAATAAACTAAATCAGTCCTGGGGTGCTGGAAACTAAAGCTACAGCCAGGACACTCATTTGACACCTGCTAACAACCTTTAATGTTTTCAAAGTACTTTCTCTTCCTTTTCAGGTTCGCCAGGGAGGGTTCTACGCCCTCGGCTGTGATGCTTCTTTATGGTTCGCCTCCCTGTCGACATGTATGAGATCAGGTGTTTTAAAAAGAACACAAGGCTGGAAATCAGGTGCAGGGTGTTCTAGACTCACCACTAACTATGTGGCTTTGGGCAAGCGACTTTAGCCATAAAATGAAAGGGGGAAGCCAGCCAGGTTCTAAGACCCCCTGTAGCCCTCGCGTTCAAAATCCTCTACCACCGGATAAGTCGAGCCCTGGCTCCAGTGTGGGTTTTGATCCTGGCTGCTCTCTCCAAGGGAGGTGGGGGGGGCCTTTAAAGAACCAACAAACTCCTGCTCGGGCTCCCAGCAGATATTCCGGGTGAGTCGTAGGCATTGGGATTTTTGAAAAGCTGTGCATATGGCCAAGATTGAGAAGCACTGGTTTAGAAGGTAAGTGGGATATAGTATTATTAAAATTAGGGAATCAAGAAGCAACGATCAAATCAGGAGACGATCATGTCTCAGTCACCTCGGCAGGGAGCGCGGGGAGTGGATGAGCAAAGTTTGGGGTCCAAGTGGAACCCGGGCTGTGTGCCACTCCCCCCGTGACACCTGCTGCTCCTCAACCTCTCCTCATGGGGTGGCACCCAGAGGAGGCGGGTGATCCAAGACAGCCAGCACTTGTCGCTCTGTCCCCCGGACATGGCGGCGGGTCGGCCAGGGATGGTATGTACAACTCGGCGAAGGGTGTGAGGACCGAATGAGTCTGGTCATTATTTCACACCATAAAGAGAGAAGAGCAGGCTGGGAACAAAGAGGAAATGGGAGAAGGCTGAGCCGATGGGCAGAGCTCTACAAAGTTTGTGGCAGCCCCTGGACCCCCGTGGGCCTGCAGCCGTCCACCAGCAGACCTCGCGATGCCTCGAAGGCTCCTTCTTCCCTTGCGGCCGCTGAGCGAGCTTCCAACAACCGGTCTCTGGGAGTCCCCCGCGAACCGCACCCTCGTGGGATGGCAGGGTAGCCCCGAGAGGCTCCCGGGTGGTGCTGCAGCCGGCAGGCACTTAGGAGCGTGGGAGAGAGGAAGAGAGCGAGCAGCACCCTGAGGTCATGCTTCGGGGAGGGGAAGACACCGAAGCATGGCCGGGGCCTCTCTCCGGCAGGCCCTGCGCTCACACTTCTCAAAACACGAACCACCGTTTGTGACGTTCTCCGTCCCCGGGCCGAACAAGCCAAGGACTGGGGCCAGGTGTCGCATCCTCAGCGGGCAGTGCCCGAACGGGGAAGGCACAGGGTTATGCCAGCACCGTGCGCACCCACGTTCTGTGCAAACGGAGCCCTCTCCTTCCTGGGGGTAGAGGGGGGTGTGTCCGTGGGAAGAAAGATGACCCGAGGCTAAAATGACAGGCCCGCGGTGCCTCGGTGCCTTCAACCGCCTGACCTGCTCCAGCAGCGAAGGTCCACGCGGCTCAGCGCCCGCGCCGCCTGGAGCTCGCTGGAAATGTGGATCTCAGACTCCGCCCCAGACCTGCTGAATCCTGATTTTCATTTTAACAAAATTCCCAGGTGACACCCTGCACATTAAAGTCTGAGAAACGCCGCTCCAGAAAATCCATACGGCCATGCGCCCTGCCCAGAGAATTATGCATATGCACAGCAAAACCCTATTATCGTCAATTCCAAGGGGCAAAGAAATAACCCATCTTGAAGTGGGGAAAATAGCACAGGATGTCAGCCCTGAAACTGGGTCGCCTTTGTGGGGACTTTGAGATTTGAATTCTGCAAGGAGGGATCGGGGAAGGCAGACGCGGTGCAGGCTGCTCGCGCTGTGTACGTGAAGGCATCCCTTCCGTGGACCGGAGCTGCCTCTCTGGGGGAAGTTGACACCCACGGAGCTGTCCCCGGCCCGTAGGGACCCGCGAGTGAGCCCAAGGCCCGGCCTGGCGCCCACTGCAGCACGGATGCAGCCCGCCACCCCGGAGCGCGGCTGTGTTTGAGGCCCCGAGACACGGTCCCCGACCAGACACCGTGGAAGGGCTGTGGCCACGGCTTAGCCTAGAGAGACGCCGTTTCCCCAGGGCATTCTGAAGGCAGAGCCTCACGGCGGACGGGGCTTTTCCTGCTGCGCCCGAGTCAGCACATCCTCCAGGCCCACGGTGCCCACCGGGCAGGGGAGCACGACACCACCACGTAGGGAGGGGCAGGAGGCAGGAGTACGCGAGACAGGGTGGCTGGGAGTGTGCCCTGGGGACAGGATAGCAGAGGCCCAGAAGGACTGGCACAAGGAAGAAGGGCCTGGCAGAAAGTGTCCGGGGAGCCTCGGGTATCCGGCTCAGCTAGGGCACAGGACCCGGCGGCCACCGCTGTCAGGGAGGAGGCAGAGGAGGGAGACGGAGAGGAAGCGGCCCAAGCAGACGGCAGTGTGGAGGAGAAAGGACGGGTGACCGGGCCGGCAGTCAGGACGTCCCGTGAGGGAGCCCCATGCGGTGGGGCAGGCAGTGCTGTTGCACCACCTCGAACCTGGCCCCCGGAGCTGAGCGCCTGCCGGCAGGGAACCTAGGACATGGACCCCCGCGGTGTGGTCCTGCAGACGTCCCATGGCTGTCCCAACCTGATGCCAATGGTGCATTTCACACCTCGCCCTGGTGACCTCTGCCCCCAGCATCAGGATTGTGGGCTGAGACGGGACCAGGGCCCCTCGTCTTTCCAGCTGTCGGGATGTTTCCACAAGGGGTTTGGGGGGAGGGGAACAGGCCCTGTCTCTACGGTCACACATCTGTAGAGAGTCCCCACTGCAACACGGAGCAGCGGGGGCGTCGCAAGAGCCATGTGTGGACAGCGACCGCCAGGCCTCCACCCCACCCCCACCCCTGGAGCACCCCAGACACACGCATGCACACACAGACACACGCATGCACACAGACACACAGATACACACGCACACACAGACACACACTGACACACAGATACAGACACACACACATGCACATACACACACACAGAGACATGCACACATACACACATATACACACATGCATACACACAAACACATGCACGCACAGACACACACAGTTGTGCACACACCCCACACAGCACCGCGACCGCACCCCCAGCCCGGGACGAGCTCTCCCTAGGACTGACTTGGGGCACGTGGCCACACAGAAAATCATAGAATGAAACCTAATGGCTTTACCGATGTGCCGTAAACCCAGCCACGGGAACAGGGCGGGAAGCACGGTGCAGGGTGAGGCAGCCAGGAGGTCTCGGACCATCCGGAATCCCCAGGGCCACACGACATTTGTCTGTCTGAGGGTCTCAGCGTGCGAGCCTGAGCTGGTCTAGTGCTCTGTTTCCAGGAAGGAGGAAACCAGGTTTCACCAGACTCGGCCAGAATCAGGGGGCCCCTGGGGCCAGACCCCCCGGGGGTCCAGGCGGTAGGAGGTGGGCGGTCAGAGCCGCACGAAGCTCTGGGCCTGGGCACAAGTCTGTCAGGCCCACGCCTCCCTGGGGCACCGGCCCTCCCTGTCGACACCACTCTGCACACCTGCCTGAGCCCCTGGGTACTGGGCTGCCGCGTCTATGATGCGGGCACAGAGACCGCTGCCTCTCAGGGCCGAGGAGAGGGTACAGTCACAACAGCTAGAGCCCAGTGAGCGCTCTGCTGACGGTGGCAGCCGCGATCGGGTCACGTCACTGATAAAAAGGATGACCAAGGAGGGGTCTATGGCTTGGGCCCAGGATGAGGAGGTCCCAGCAGGGAAATTCCAGAGCCTTCCTCAGTGAAGGGAGTCATGGGGGGGGGGGGTCTCCCGTATCATACCCCTGTCTTCACGTCTCTGATTTCAGAAGGCGGAACCAAATTCCACGAGCTCCAGGAGCCCCCCCCAACTCACAAGCCACAGCGCTCCGCTCCACTGATCTCTGCCTCCCCGATAACCCCAGGCGACCCCCATCGTGTGGTGGCCTTAGGTGAAGTTGGGTCCCTCGGGGACGCATCTTCAAGTCCTCACCACTGAACTCAAACCGTGTTTCCTTCCCCGCCCCCACCTGCTCTGCTCTCCTGGGAACAGGGGTCACCCACCCCCAGGCCCACTCAGTGCCACTCTGGGAGCAGCGGAGAATTAGGAGGGGAGGCTGTCCCCAAACCATACCCACGGGGGGCCTCCCAGGAGCACCACTGGACGCATGAAGGACACAGGCCACGTCTGAAACACGAGAGTTTCCAAGGCAGCCATGGTGCTAATTCGTCATAAAGCAATGATGGGTCTGAATTAACCGACGCCCTGGTCAGGACAGGAGCCTTGGTGATGGGGACCTTGAGGGCTGGTGACGCTACATTTCATTATGAAGAGAGAAACTGGTTGTGGTGGAAAGGAAAGGTTGTGAAGGGAAAGATCCCTGGTGTTGGAAGTTCTGGATGCAGACACCACAGGATGTCTTTTCTAATTTTATTTTATTTTTAACATTTATTTGTTTTTGAGAGACAGAGAGAGACCGAGCATGAGTGGGGGAGGGGCAGAGAGAGGGACACACAGAATCCGAAGCAACTCCAGGCTGTGAGCTGTCAGCACAGAGCCTGATGCGGGGCTCAAACCCACGAACTGTGAGATCATGACCTGAGCCGAAGTCAGACACTCAACCGACTGAGCCCCCCAGGCGCCCCCCCACAGGACATCTTCTTAAGGAAACACCCAACACATTCCATCCTTAACTACGGGGAATGCTCCCAGGCGATGCTCACACGCCGATAAGCCAGCAGTCAGTATTTCCGGTAGGAAATCAGGAAAACCCAAAGAATCAAGCATCGAAAACCGAACAAAACAGAACAAGAAATCTGGTTAATGATGACTTCAGGGGTTCATTCAGGATTTTTTTTCATTTCCCATAGAAAATGTAGACCTCGCCTTGATTTTGCTAACACGCGTATCGTTTGGGTTAGCTCGCTTCGGTTGTTTTTTAGCATTCCTAATTTTTTTACATGCTTTACGACAATTCCACGTAGAGAACGTGCTCTCTGACTTTCTAACACTTAGGTCCTTCAACCAGCTCACGAATGGATGGTCAAACCCAAGTGTGACCCTTAAAAGAAATAGGGCTTAAGGCCAAAGTATTTGGGCAAAAGCCCACGAGGAACAGATGTCAGGAGTGACAGGGATGCTCACACGACTTCCGAGCTGGGAATTTAACAATTCCCTTCTGTAGCTGGAGCTGAACCCAACCGCACCTGTTACAACTCCTGGTCCCGCGAGTGACCGGCACCCAACTCAGAGGCAAGTCATCGTTTCGC
Source organism: Cryptoprocta ferox (assembly GCA_028646485.1). Classification (NCBI taxonomy): domain Eukaryota; kingdom Metazoa; phylum Chordata; class Mammalia; order Carnivora; family Eupleridae; genus Cryptoprocta; species Cryptoprocta ferox. The sequence continues at coordinate 98,713,737 of CM053559.1, read as the reverse complement.
ATAATTGAAAAGTCTCCAGACAGTTGTGGCTTGACTAGACTCTAGTGGCTTCCGCAGGCTACGCACCAAGACCCCCTGGCGGGGGGCCCCCTCCCCTCCCCACACGTCCTCCACGCAGGGGCCGGAGACAGCGTCTCTCCCTTCGGGCCTTTCCTGCAGAAGTCGAGGCTGTTTCTTCTGGAACGCCCCAGTGACTGGCTCCTTGCTCCTCCCGTCTCTTCCTGAGCAATCCTTACTGCTGGAGGGGGATCCTCTGCTCTTCCCTGGGGGTGGGTGCATCCGGTCCCCCGTCCCCGACCCTTTCAGCTCAGGGTTTGGCCGCAGGGGGAGGGAGGCCTTGACATTGAAGATCTTTCCGCAGAGGTCATCTGGCTTCAGAAGGCTTTAGGGGTTCTTGTGCGAGGGCCAGCAGGATACTGGAATCTTACTTATTTTTGTTTTGGTCACTTTATTTTCTCCTGCCCCTTCAAACTTGGGAAGAAACAAACAATGTGTGGGAGTGGTCCCGTGGCTCCCTTGATGGCCTCTGCCCTGTGGCCTGGGGCCCCACAGAAGCAGGAAGTAAACCCTCCCGGCACACCCAGGGGCCGTGATCCCCTGGGGCGCCCCTTGTTTCCCCGCTCACTAGTGGCCTCTTGGTCCCATCTGAGTTAGATGTGTGCCAGCCCCGAGGCCATACAAGCAGGTGGCAAAGAACACCAGGCCTGGTGCGAGATTCCCTGGCAAACTCGCTTGCGGGCCCTGTGCCTCTGCTTCCCCACCTGTAAAATGCGCACACAATAGAGGCCCCAGCCTGGCACCAAGTGAGCTCTAAGTGAACATTGGCTCTTAGGGGAATTCAGATCCAGAAGTCGCGTTATTCATCAGCAGTAAAAGTCTGCAATGCTTCCTATAAAAGCAGGTTTGCACACTGTGCCTCCTGCAGGCGTCACATGACTCGGGGACCTGCAGGCCTCAGACCTCGCCATCCCCCGCGCACCTTGGAAAGCAACCCCGGTGCCCTGGCCTTAAGGAACATCTTCCGAACGAGTGCTCAGAGCCACCTGCAGGAAGAGACACCTGCCTCGATGAACACAGTTGTGCCAGCAACGTGGGGGCGGGGCGCTGACCCCTGCGCAGGCAAGAGCCCACGTGTAACTTTCGAGCGCCCACAACTTGACTTCCAACAGCCCACTGCCGACTCGAAGCCTTACCCATAACATAAATGGTCACTTAACACAGGCTGTGTATGTTATGTGTGTTATATGCTGCATTCTTGCAATAAAGGAAGCTAGAGCAAAGCAAATATTATTAAGAAAATCGTCAGAAAGAGAAAATACATTTACAGTCCTGTTATGGAAAAAATTCTGTGTAAGTGGACCCAAGGTTAAAGCCCAGTCATTCGCGGGTCAACTGTCCTTCCCTGTGGACGACAGCAGGTCTAAGACTGGAAGAGAATGACCTGGAAGTCAGAGGCCGGGCTGGGTGACAAGGGACGTGGCTAGTGCCCCCGTAGACTGGTTTAAAACGCGGCCTGACATGCAGAAAAACCTGGGCCGTGCAACGCATTCCCACGAAACTGAAGGTGACAGCGTGGCTGAGGGCCCTCAGAGAGCAGGCTGCAAGTGACCCGGGAGGTGACGTCAGTGTCTTGTGTGTTTCCAGAGACACCAGCTTCTGGAAGAGCCACCAGCCGCACTGCGGAGGGCGGAGGCTGGCTCTGTTCGAGGGCACACGCGACAGGTGCCTCTCCAGTGCTGTGTCCGGCTGGCAACATGACAGGGGAGCTGGAGGCTTGGCCCCGGCACCACGCGGACCACCGCTGGCCCCCGACCCACTGCCAGGAAGGCCACTTCCTCGGCGAGTGGCCGCAATGTGTGAAGGGATGTGCGTGCACTGGGGGGGGGGGAGGGGGCCTGGGACCACAGAGGAGGCCGGCGCGTGGACTTCTGGGCTGAAAAGAGCAGGAGGCCAGGCCACCGACCCAGAGGCAGCCGCTCCTCGTTCACAGGTGGCCGTGGGCCTGACACACAGGTCCCTGCCTCCGGCTGTTTCGGGCGGACAACACAGATGTCATTTCTCAGTAGAGGCACCGCCCACCCCCGCTTAAGGGCGACGTGTTTAGGTAAATTTCTTTCATCTTTCCCGAGCCGGATGCGCACTTAGCCCAGCAAAGCACCCCACGAGCCTCGAGGGTCATCAAGGCAGGAATGGCCACGGCAGCACACAGAGCCGGGGGGCTTGGTATTTTATACGTGAACCTGTACCGGCTCTGAAATCGAAGCCTCAAGAAACAAAAATCACTCTAAGACTTAATACTAGCGTGAAAGAAAAGATCTTTAGCAGAGTCCCTGCTGTTTCCTCTTGCTTGAAGGATTGAAAGGAAAGAGAAAAGTACCGTGAACTGGAGATGATCCAGAGGAGACCCTTGGAGACTGTTTTTAACAAAACCAGTGCAGGGGGCACCTGGGGGGCGCAGTCGGTTAAATGTCCGACTTCGGCTCAGGTCATGATCTCACGGTTCGTGAGTTCGAGCCCCTCATCGGGCTCTGTGCTGACAGCTTGGAGCCTGGAGCTGCTTCCGATTCTGTGTCTCCCTGTCTCTCTGCCCCTCCCCTGCTCATGCTGTCTCTCTCTCTCTCTCTCTCTCTCTCTCTCTCCTTCCCTCTCTCCCAGAAATAAATAAGCATTAAAAATATTTTAAGTAATAAGACAAAAAATAAAAATACCAGTGCATGAGTGAGGATGGAGGCGTTAGGGATGTTAATCAGGATTTGCAAACAAAGAAAAGAGAGAGAGAGAGAGAGATCTTCCTCTGTTTGCCCTTGGACTGGTGACGTGAACCACTGGCAACACAGCGAATTGTTGAATGTGTGGGTGAAAACATCCGCACCATCTAGCGGGAGACCTGTCTCCAGGTGCAGCAGGAGGCCTACTCAGTCCGCGAATGCCGAGGGTGGGCTGTGCGTGACAGTCACTGAAGAGCCCGGGCCCCCAGCCATTCCCGGGGCCGTTCCTGGGTGTGAGCGGCTGTCAGGGAGCGCATCTGCTGGGTGCTGCCAGCAGGGAACGGGGGGTCCTCCTCTTCCTGGGGTCTCATCTCGGAAGCGGAGAGGAGGCGCGGAAGGAGAAGGGACGTGGGCCGAGAGCCCGGTGCACAGGGGACAGCCGGGATCCTGCAGTTGCTCCGGGGACAGTTGTCCCTTCGGGCCACGCTCCGTGTCCAGGCACAGGTGACAATGCACCCACTGGATCAGATGTGGGGCTGGGCGCTAGGCGCTGCTTACACCTCCCCCCTCCAGGCCCCGGCCATCCCGGAGCCCGACTGCGATTCACACCCCCCAGGCGCGAACGCTGAAGGGGCCCTCCTCATGTGGCCACGTCCAGCCTCGGGAGGCGCTTCTGGAAGAAGGGCCGATGGGGAGAAGGACCCTCGGGGCCGGGGACAAACTAGCGGAGACAAGGCACCTGTGGGACGGGGAGAGAGCCTTCCCGCTGGTGCTGGGAGCACAGTAGGTGCTCAGCAAACACGGCTGGACAGGAGGGCAGGTTGTGGAGCGACCGTGGGGTGGGATGAGGACCCGGTCCGCCTCCGCTCAACACCAGGCTCCCCCCAGGTCCCCCCCAGGTCCCCGAGCCTGGGAGCCCTGTCCCTCAGCCCGTCTCCCGCATCCACGGCCTGTAGCCCACTGCCCCGAGGGGCTGCTTCTCCCGCCTTTGAAGCCTGAAGCCGAGGTGGGGAGCCCTGCAGGCCTGGCCGGGGCTGTAGCTTCAAAGGGCCTGGCACGCCGGGATTTCCCGGGAGTGTGGGGCCCAGGGGCGGGGGGCTGCTGGGGAAACTCCGGGGGACGGGGGTTCCCCAAGTTCCCCAAGGCAGCTCCGGGCTTCCTCAGGCACCATCGGGTGGTGGCCCCTCACGGGGCCGGAGGGACACAAAAGTGCTCAAGGAGAAGCCATCCAAGCAAGGCTGGGGCGTGCGGAACAGGAAAGGCCCCCCGCACCACGGTCATTCGGTCATTCACCCATTCGTGGGCAGGCCTTCCCAGGCGCTGCATCCCACTCCCAAGTCCTGACTGGTCCCTCAGAGACCTTTTCTGTGCCTCCTGTCACCTGTCACTACGTCATCTCCAGGAATGGCAGTCCTGCTCCTGCTGAGGGTGGGCGACATGTAGGTGTCGGACTCAGTCTCTGAGCAGTGTGCTCGGGGCTCACGTCCTCCGGGGGCCCTGCAAGCTGTCCCCGGTGTGGCCACAGACCCGCATCCTGCTGCAGGGCTCAGTCTCCCTCAGCGGGCTCTGTGAGCCCAGGATTGCCTGTCCCTGGGGGTCAGCACCTTGGCAGGGCTCGCCAGGAGATGGGAGGTGGGGGAGGGGAGCCTCCCCAGCCCCAGGTGAGAGCCCCGTGTCAGCCAGCCCCGAAGGCTGGGGTTTATGGGGCCCTGGGGTGACCCCCGTGGGCAGCTAGGGCAGACAGTTCCAGGGAACAGAACGGCACACATGTTGTCCACGGCACAGCTCTGAACTCGGGCGGGCCTCGCAGACGGGGGAGGATGTGGTCACATTTAAGGAGCTGTGTCCCCTCTCCTCTGAGAGTCCCGGGAGCCCGGCCGCCAGAGAATGAATGGCACCTTGTGTTCCAGGGCGACTGGTGGATGGCAGGTGGCATTTGGACTCAGAAGGCCCTGTTCTAGTCTGCATTCCCTCCCCAGCGCGTGCGGGATTCAGGCCACTTCTCTGTCCCCTCCGGCACCTCCCAGGCCGTGCGGGGCCCGGCTGGGACGCTGGTGGGGAGCACTCCTGTGCTGGGGGGTTCTCTGTGAGGGGCCCTGCTCCACCGGCTGAGCGTCGGGAACTGGGGCTCAGAGCCCCTTAAATTCAGAATCTGAAGAACGTGGACGTGCACGAAGATGGACGAATGGATAAAGAAGAGGTGGTGGATGTCTACAACGGAGTAGTACTCGGTGGTCAAAAAGAATGAAACCTTGCCATTTACAACAACGTGGATGGACCTAGAGGGTGTTATGCTAAGTGACATTAGTCTGAGAAAGACAAATATCATATGACTTCACTCATATGTGGAATTTAAGATACAAACCAGATGAACATAGAGAAAGGGAAGCAAAAATAATATAAAAACAGGGAGGGACAAAACATGAGACTCTTAAATACAGAGAATAAACTGAGGGTTGATGGGGGGTGGGCTGAATGGGTAAGGGGCATTAAGGAGGGCACTTGTCAGGACGAGCACTGGGCTCTACTCCTGAAATCATTATTGCACTCTACGCTAACTTGGATGTAAATTTTAAGAAATTAATAAATCTAAAAAATAAAAATAAATACATTAAAATTGAATAAAATGAAAAACTGAAAAGAAAACACCTTCAGGTCTTGAAAATTTGTCCTTGGGGTTTTTCTCTTACGAGGAAAATCCTGTTATGATTCTAAAGTCTGAGTAAAAGCATTTTAATATTCAAAAAAAAACCTTCTCTCCTTGTGTAATTTTTTTCTTAATTCTTAAAAAAATTTTTTTAACGTTTATTTTTGAGAGAGAGGGAGCACATGAGCGGGGGAGGGGCAGAGAAAGGGAGACACAGAATCCGAAGCAGCTCCAGGCTCTGAGCTGTCAGCACAGAACCCGATGCGGAGCTCGAACCCACAGGCTGTGAGATCATGACCTGAGCCGAAGTCGGACGCTTAGTCCACTGAGCCCCCAGGCGCCCCTGGGTGTTTTCTTATTAAAAAAATTGTTCAGAACGTCCTGCTCACAGCATTTCACCTACAGTGCCTGGAAAGGGCTGTCCTTCGCCAACTGAGTGGGGCTGAAGTCCTTGCTCTGTGGGACACGCGGCCGGCACGCACTTGTTTACGGGAAGGGGCGTATTTCTCCTGACTGCGCATCCCACCCCCCACAGGATCAGTGGCTGGCCGTCTGTCTGTCTGCGGTCGCTGTCCAGGCAGCAGAGCCGCCCTCCTTGACGCGCCAGCCTTCCCCTTCCCGCCTCTCCCTGTGAGAAGCCTTGCCCACCCCCCCAGGCCCCGTGGACCCCGCCTCTCTGCCACCAGTTACGTCTGCAGAGGGCACACAGGCATGCAGTGGGGACAGACCCCACGGCCACGTGGTAACTTGCCCACCGCAGGTGCCCACAGCAGCTTGGGAAACTCAGACAAGAGGGGTCTTTGCTCAATCTCAGTGTCATCGAGAGAATCCAGAGTGGTCCTGAGCCCTCGTCCCGGGGCAGGAGGAATTGCAGGAAGTGTTACACGCGCACCGTCTCGGCGCTGCTGACCCATTTTACAGATAAGGAGCGGAGGTTGGCTGGTGGGCAGTGAACAGGACCGCCACCCAGCTGCCTCTGCTCTCGGCGGCAGTCCCACACCCTGAGAAGGGCCTGGAATGTGCACAGAATCAAGGAGGCTGGCAGTCACAGCAGGTGCTGGGCTGCCGTACACGCAGCCGGAGAGCATCTCTCTAATGAGAAACGACTGTGCTTCCCCGATATGAAATAGTGTGTGGCCACAGGGAGCGATGTTCCCTGACCAAGCTGGCAGAGAATTTAGAAAGATAAAATCCCAGCGTGGGGAAGGATGGGGAGGAACAGGTGACTAACTGCTATTCGCAGTCTGGAGGTCAGCTGACAGTATGTACGAAATACTCAAAATGCTCGTATCCAGTGGCTCGACCGTCCCCTACGGAAGCTTACCTTGGGTCATCAATAAACGGTCAGAGTTATGCTGACAAAGATGTTGATTGTAGCGTTGCCAACAGGAGTGGAACCCTGAAAATGCCGCTCGGCGATGGGAAAGGGGACAGGTAAATTGTCACAGGTGCGGCTCTGCACCACGGAGAAGGCTTTGCCACGATCTAGGACACTTGGCAACATGCGGAACGTGGATGAGAAAATGAAATCACAAGATTGCGCGGGGATCTCATCTACAAATAAAATTCCTATCGTGTGCGTGATCCAAGGGAGAGATGAAAAAGTGTTTAAAGTACGTTTCTTCAGGGGCGCCTGGGGGGCTCAGTCCGTTCCTTAAGTGTCTGACTCTTGATTTCGGCTCAGGTCACGATCACACGGTTTGTGAGTTCGAGCCCCACATCGGGCTCCACACTCACGGTGCGAATTCCCACTAACCGCTGGGATTCTCTCTCTCTCCCTCTCTCTCCGCCCCTCCCCCAGGATCTCTCTCTCTCTCCCTTTCTCTCTCTCTCTCAAAAATACATAAAGTATGTTTCTTCGTCGTGGATTACAGGTTTTTACTTTCTTCTTATTTGATTAGTTTTGGCTTAATTTTAAATGGCTAACTTTTCCGCGGTGAAGCTGTCTTACCTTTACCCACCCATCCACCCACCCATCCATGCAACAAATTTCCATTGTGGGGAGATGTTGGTCAAGAAGTGCAAAGTCTCTGTTACAGAGAATGAACAAGTTACAGTTAACAATCTTGTATTGTGTCCTTGAAATCTGCTGACATTGTTACCCCCACAGCAGAAAGAGAATGGTAACTAAGTGAGGTGGTGGGTATGTTAATCAGCCTTTTGTGGCAAAGATTTCGCAATGTATGTGAAATCCTCTGTGCACCTCCGATACATATATATATATATACAGACTTTTTTAAGCCTTAGCACCAAAGCTTTGCCCTTTCGAGGTTACTCTTCTCTGGCCCCTGTTTCCCTGCGGACTCTGCTCCCAACTCACAGGTCTACAAGCGTCTTCCTCAGGGAGGTTCTCTCCCAGAGGAAATCCTCTCTCCCGGCAGAGCCGGACCCCTGCTAGCTCAGGCGTCCGGCTCTACGTAATTTTTAATTGTCAATTTCTCTTGACAAAGCAGGAAAAAAAATAATAAATTTCCATTGCGTCGAGCCACGAGATTTCGAGCTCTTGGCAAGAGCCGGTCAGTGGCCTCCTAATCCCCCGCCCGGGTCAGCTGTCACCATCGTTCCAGCAAGCGGACTGGCTCCGAGAGCCAGCGAGACAGACTTGGCCTCCAAACGTCCTCCAATCGGACGGAGACCCCGGCTCTCAGGCAGCGGCGTGAACACGAGAGCGAAACGACAGGTCCCACCCCAGCTGGCTGGCAGCGCGGCAGAAACCAATAACTGGTAAAATCTATGAGGCTGGAAATGAGAGCTCGGAGGAATAAATCAGGTGCTAATTATGCAGCGAGCGGGGCGCGGCGAGCAGGGCACAGAGCTGCCCCGCAAGCACCAGCCCTGCGCGGCCACGCACCTTTGCCAGGGAGCCAGTCCGTCCCACCTGCAGGTCCCGTCTCGCTCGCAACGCGATCATCTTAATTATGGATAGAGGACTCGGGGTTTCCTTGAAATATAAACGAACATGTTGTACCTAATTATTAGATGCAAAAATGGTCCAACCTCTTCTCAAAACCATTAATACGCAGAGGGAGAAAGTGCTGCTGTTTCTTATTAATTCTGACTTCGTTGGCTAAACTGAGGCCAAGTACCTGAACAAGGAGAGAGTCGTGCTAACACCGGATGGGCTGTGAAAGTCACCAAGACTGTCCCCCAACATCCCAGGTGAGGGCCAGTTGAGAATAAAACAACGTCACGTTTAGGACTTTTGAACTTAATATCAATCCCGTGAATAAAAATAATAAAAACTAATATTGAGGGGCGCCTGGGGGGCTCCGTCGGTTGGGCGTCCGACTTCGGCTCAAGTCATGATCTCACGGTTCGTGGGTTCGAGCCCCACGTCGGGCTCTGTGCTGATGGCTCGGAGCCTGGAACCTGCCTCAGATTCTGTGTCCCCCTCTCTCTCTGCCCTTCCCCTGCTCACACTGTCTCTCCTCTCTCAAAAATAAATAAAACATTAAAAAAAATTTTTTTAATAATACTGAGGGGAACAAACAGCTTTTACCAAGAGCTACGATGTGCAAAGCACCGAGCTGAGCACCGTGTGTGCGTTACCTCACAGAACCCTCCGGGATGCCGACAGATGGGTTTCCTAACTCACATGTTGTCGATGAGGGACCTGAGACTTGGGGGGGTTGAAGGACTCACCCAACAGCACAGCAGAAGCAAGATTAGAACAAAAATCTGATTCCAAGCTCTCACGTGTGCATTTTGAATTTTTAAAAAAGAATTTTTTTAATGTTTATTTATTTTTGAGGGAGAGACAGTGAGCGAGCAGGGAGGGGCAGAGAGAGAGGGAGACACAGAATCGGAAGCAGGCTCCAGGCTCTGAGCTGTCAGCCCAGAGCCCAATGCGGGGCTTGAACCCGTGAACCGCGAGATCATGACCTGAGCCGAAGCCAGATGCTCAACCGACGGAGTCCCCCAGGCGCCCCGTCACATGTGCATTTTGAATCCACAAGCAGGGATGCGCTGACCTGATGCAGACAAGCTGACCCGAGACCTGGCGGCCTCTTCATGATGACGTGAGTCCTGCCCACGCCAGACGGCCTCGCACAGAGGACGTAGGAGGAGCCCCGAGAAGGGGACTGACCCTCCATAGTCTTCACTCAGTTCTTCCAGAGCCGGATCCGAGGCCCTAAAACTCGGGAGGAGACTCTGGCTGGGCCGGACCCACACTGTCTTCCCCGGGGGACAGAAGACACAGACAGAAGGCAGACCGTGGGGCCCGAGCATCCAATGCTGCCGATTACAAGCGTCGTGGCCGCATCCGCATCCGGAACCACGGGTGATGAACACACCCAGCTCGCGGGGTGGTTGTGAGGTCGGGGTGGGCTGGTTTGCCCTTGGCAGCCCCCACCACCACCTCTGCCTCCTGCCCCAGCCTCCTGGGGGCACCTTCTCCTGCATGCCTGTTTCTGGCCTTTTCTCTCCCTTCAGCCCGGAGACACAGACCTCAAAAGTCACGCCATGAGCCAGGTGCACGAGACTGCCACCAGCTTTCCACATCTTAAGACAGTTTCTTGAGAGTCTGCAGACCAAGGGTCTCGGGTCCAAAGTATTAGGGTCTGCACTGAACTCCCGCAGGCCATGTACTTTCCTTCTAGAATAAAACCATTGGTGTTCCAGGGTCAGCCTAGCCTGGGCAGCTGTAAAAGTCTGATACTTTTTCACTTATTGACCCAGAAACCCACCCGCCCATCAGCGGCTGTCTCGCCTAGCAACTGAAGAGGCTGGGAACACGCCACAGCCCCCAGGCCCCGCCTCCTGGGCCGTGTCCCTGGCTCTGAGCCGAGGGACCCTGGGGCCTGACGTCCCATGGAGCAGGGCAGGTTGGAGGGACTCGCCACAAAGCCAGTCACTGAGGGCAGTCCAGAGATACCTGCGCGTGAAGGGCACGTGGTCCCCAGGATCCGGGATAAACGCTCCGTGTGTCCACTGGGCTTGTCCATTGTTAACTGTGTCAGCAAATCACCTCTTCCTCGGGCACTGCGTCTTCCGACCACTAACGAGCAGGACCGTCTGAACCTGAACTTCAGCTTCAGTTTCCTTCCACAGTTTTCCGTCTCATCAGCCACGGTGCCGGCACCCAGGAGCCCAGCACTGACAGAATGCCACACCAGACCACCAAACCTGTGCTCGTCTCGGTGGGGAAAGAAACTCTAACAAAGCAAGACAGTCTCATTCCCCAAAATCAGAGTAATCACCTAAAGATACATCAAGGTTTTACTCTTTCAACCCCCAGGAAGAAGCATAATTTTTGTATTTTAAAAAAAAGGAAAAAGGGGCACCTGGGGGGCTCAGTCGGTTAAGCGCCTGACTCTCAGTTTTGGCTCAGGTCATGATCTCACAGTTTGTGAGTTCAAGCCCCACGTCGGGCTCTGTGCTGACATCACACAGCCTGCTTGGGATTCTGCCTCTGTCTCTGTCTCTTTCTCAAAAATAAATAAATAAACTTTAAAATTTTTTAGAAATAGAAAAATTTTAAAAAGGACAAAAGCACACTCCCAACCCCCAGAACAAACACACAGTGGTCAAAACACGCGCCTGTGTGTGCAAACTGTGGAAGGCAGGGATTCCAGATTTTCATCCTATTTGGGGACATAGTTTCTTGATTCCAGTCCCACTATCCTTCCTTTGCTAAATGCACGCTGTAAACAAGGACCCCCCACATAGTCCCACCCAAGACTCTCCTCTCCGGCATCTGGAACTTGTCGGCCAGGGACACCCACCGTGTTTGGGCACCACCGGGCTCCACTCTGAAGCATCATCCCCTCACAGTTCCAGGGGCCCCGGCGCCCAGGACGAATCCAGAATCCCAGCGGCTCAGGCAGGAGGCAGAGGAAGGGTGTGGGCAAGGGCAGCGGGGGCCTGGCGGGGCTGGAGAGAGAGGGGACATGTCCCCACCTGCTCGCCTAGCGTCCCTCGCACCTGCCCCAGTAGCTGCATCCAGATCGCGCAGTGCGGGCACCGACCCAGCCCCCGCTCGGTGAGTCCCGCCCCCGCGCCAGCTCGTCAGTGAGGGCACATGGGAGCGAAGCTGCCAGACGCCTGCCATCGCGCTGCTCATTTCAGACGCTCAGCACCCGAAACCTTCTTTCTGCTTGATAACATCCCAACATAAGGTGCTTCTGGAAAATTATAACACATTCATTTTCCTTTCAGTGTTCTCAGTCTGGATAGCTTGGGACTCCGCGCGCACGCCGGGTGGGGCCTAACCGTGGGATCCAGACCAGCGAGCCCACGGGAAGCCGTGCTGTGACCGGACAGGCCCCTGTGGACCAGCCCCTGGCCCGCCCCATGTGACGGGAGGGCTGTCGCTCACAGGCCATTGGGAGCCGTAACTCTGCCTTCCCAGGTACCGCAGCTCCCTGGGGACACTTGCTCCCTGTCTCTGTGCGTCTCACACCCGGAGGGCCCGCGCTGCCACAGCAGTTCCTCCACAGCGAGAAGGGCGAAGGGACCACGGCCTCTCTTATGTGGCTCATCATCTCCCAACTGCTGGTGCCTTCCTCCCCCGCGGCTGGTCCCAGCGTGTCCCCTCGGGGCTGGGGGCATCCTATCTGCCTGGCTTTCCTGCTTCACCCTCTTCCCTTTCATTCTCCTGGAGCACAGACTCGTGGACGGGCCGGTCCAGCAGGTGGACTTGGGGAAGCTAAGCCCTTCCATGGGTCCGGCCACTGCCATTTGTGGGCAAACGGGAGTCAGGTAGGTTTCTCAGCTCTTTCTTGCTCACTTACATGAGGTCCCAGCGCTAAGCGCTGCCGACTGTCCTTGCCCGCCGCCCGCCCACCTGGGCAGGCTCTAGAGGGGCACCTGATGAGGGAGGCGCCCTGAGCCCACCAGAGGATGAGCGGAGGGGACTCACGTATGGCACTGCCGACACGAGTGGACGGCAGTAAGGGCTCCGGCTGGACATGGAGGAGTCACAGCACACGCCACACGGGAAGAGGGAGAGGCCCAGGGCAGGTCTGGGCCCGGGTGGCCTGGGGGCCACATCCAAGGTTGGGGGCTCCATCCAGGCACGTGACAGCCCCAGGGCCAGGAAGGGCCAGTCTGTCATGAGGAGCCCAGGAGATGTAACCCGGAGAGGAGCCGGGGAGCAGGGGCCCCAGCACAACAGGCCCCACCTCTTTGTTCCTCTAAGTCATGGAAGAAATGGGTGCTGCGTCCGCATCTGGGAGATGGGGAAACTGAGGCTCCAAGGGGCTAAGTGAAATCAACCAAAGCTCTGACGACTCCTGCAGGGGGTGGGATGCGGTCCGAGGTGCACGTCTCTGTCCCCACCACACGGGCTGACAGAGTGACCCACCGGCCACTGGGGCAGCGCCCGCCTGTCCTGTGACGAAGCTGCAGAAATGTATTGTCTAGAGCTCTGGAGCCCGGAATCCAAAACCACGGTGTGGGCAGGGCCTGCCTCCCAGAAGCCTCCTCCAGCTCTGGTGTTGCGGCCGTCCCTGGTGCCCCGCTCCAGTGTGTCCCCCCTCCCCCGCCGTCCCCGGTTCGTGTCTGTCTCCCTGTCTCTCCTTTTCTTACCCCAAGGCCAGTCGTCCTGAGGAGGGCTCCGCCTCCTCCAGGACGACCTCACCATAGCTGTATGCGTCGTATTCACAGAGGTGGGGCTGCCACTTTGACATATCTCCCGGAGGGACACGCTCCCACTCACGGCCAGCACTAAGCAGAAGTTCAGCTCCAGCTAGTAGGCCCTGGGGCTCGTCCCCAAGACAGAGGCAGAGTCCCCATCGGTGACCCAAGTCCCTGGGGGCAAGAGGACAATGTGGTCCCCGAGTCCCGGCAGTAGAGGGCAAGAGCCAGGCACTGGCATGTAGGAGGGAGGCGGGCTCGGGACCACTGGGCAGGACACCAGGGCAGGCAGGTCCCGCACCGGAGCCGGCAGAGAGGCCAACCCCGCCAAGCGCGACGCTGTCTCCGCGGCTGTCCCAGCCGGGCTGGAACCGAAGACGTCTGCGGGGGCCCTCAAATCGTCTCTGCTGGCACAGAGCGGACACGGGAGGCCGCCAGGCCATTACAGAAGGGCTGCCGCCCTAGAGCTAAGAGCCGTCTCATGTACAGTAAGAACAAAATAAGTACTCAATTAACCGAAAGTAAACTCTACAGTGAATATTCTATTAGGACAAGACATGCTTTATTTTAAAATTCTCAAGTGAAATGATTAGAAAATGGGACATTATTCTTCAAATAAGCAGAAATTTCATTTTTTAATGTTTTTAATGCTTATTTATTTTTGAGAGAGAGAGAGAGAGAGAAGCACTGAGCACATGCAGGGGAGGGGCAGAAAGAGAGGAGACACAGAATCCGAAGCAGGCTCCAGGCTCTGAGCTGTCAGCACAGAGCCCAACGCGGGGCTCGAACCCACGAGCCATGAGATCATGACCTGAGCAGAGGACGGATGCATGGCCGACTGAGCCACCCAGGCCCCCCCAGAAATTTTTTTGTTATGCTCTTCCTATTGATCTTTCTAGAGCGGTGTGCGTGTTTTCCTGCAGGAGAAACCAAAGGAATCCTCCTGGAATGTTTAGGGAACTTGTCAGACGCCTCTTCATTCCGTCACCAGTCACGACTGGAGCAGTGGGTTACAGGTAGAGGGGACAAGGTCAAGGCACCCGACCCAAGGAAGCCCACGGGGCACTTTCAGAACGTCACATTTCTGGAGGGCTCATCTGATGCTCTCCCCAAGGGGGGATGAGAAGCAAACTGCTGTGCCACCAGTCCCGCTCGTCGGGGGCAAGAGTGTACTTTCCCGGCCAAGGAAGACCCCGGAGCCACGGAGGGCGCTCAGCCCCCTCCACCTCTTGCGGACACATTCTTCTGGTTTTAAGCCTACCGCCACCCACTCACTCGTCGCTCATGCCAATGAATTGCAAACTCAAGAAACTATTTAATTTCATCATGACTTTGTTCCAAGAAACGGCACCTTCCCACAGCCAAGCGTGCGTGCCTGGATGGTGGGGGCAGGGAGGCGTTTGCGGGGGACGTTGGTGCCCTCTTGCAGGGGCTGGGATGCTCCCCTCCTTCTGCTGCATGTCTCCCAAATGCCTCTCTTTAAGGACGTTAATTTAAGATGGTTATTGCTCTTTCAAGCATTTATTACTTTCATTGCTCAAACATTATCGGAAGAAATCAGTTTTCTCGTAAAGCCAAAGCAAACCTTAAACTCCAAGTCTGCGTAACAGAACATTTATTTTCCAGCAGTTTGCTCCTCATGGTGTAACCCAGACACTGTATCTGACTGCTCAAAGTCCGGGAGGACGGAGATGGACTCACTCCTGAAACTGGCACGGAGGTGGCACCAGTGATGATGACGGCCAGACGCTATGCGTGACCCGTGATACACCGGAGACGACAGAGACCCTGAGGAGCACCAGGGAACACCTGCTTGCCGCTGGGAAGCAAACTAACGGGACACTGCCTTCCGTCACGTGATTCTGAAGTGAAGGGTCAGTGTCTAACTAGGCGAGGAGGCGAGAATGTGACGAATAGAGCCCAAACTCAGCACACGTATAGCGGGGAGCTGCTGGAAAGGAATTTGCTCCCAATAGAAGATTCCAGTGATCTCCCAGGAGCCGCAGGGGGAGCTGAGCAGGGTGATTAAAAAAATAAAAGCAGGGGCGCCTGGGAGGCTCAGTCCGTTCAGTGTCTGACTCTTGGCTTCGGCTCAGGCCATGATCTCACGGTTTGTGGGGTTCAAGCCCCGCGTCGGGCTCCGTGCTGACAGTGAGGAGCCTGCTTGGGATTCTCTCTCTCCTTCTTTCTCCGCCCCTCCCCTGCTTGAGTTCTCTCTCTCAATAAACAAACATTTTTTTTAAAAAAGCATTACGATTTTGCTTTTACTGCAGGACATAAAGTGAGTCACTCCTTTGATTTAATAAAGGAGTGTGGACTTTATACGGAACGTGTGTATTGAAGGCAGCCTGAGTGAAGAGAATGTTATTTTCATTTTTTGACAAGAAGAAGTGGAGGTATTTGGAAAATGACAATAACTATTTGAAAGCCCTGTGTTTAATTTTATGCAACTTAAAATATTATTTACTTCTGGTTTTCTCTAGATGGCAGGTTTACGGACTTTCTTCACCCTTTTCTCTGTGTTCTGACCATTAATGACAAACATGAGGTGTATACTTTTTTGTTATTTAAAAAAAATTTTTTTACATTTATTTTTGAGAGACAGAGAGAGACAGAACGCGAGCAGGGGAGGGGCAGAGAGAGAGGGAGACACAGAATCTGAAGCAGGTTCCAGGCTCTGAGCTGTCAGCACGGAGCCCGACATGGGGCTCGAACCCACGAACCGTGAGATCATGACCCGAGCCAAAATCAGACGCTTAACCGACTGAGCCCCCCAGGAGCCCCAGGTGTATACTTTTTAAAGTTTCCCTTAAAATCATGTCGCTTGCTCAGTTAATGAGGTTGGAGGGTGGGAATCAAAAAGTCCTCAGTAAATTAAATCGTGAAACGCAGAGACTACTCATCGCAGATACATTCACGCTTCCCTAAAGAGACAGAACACGTTCTGTGGCCACGAAGGCTTCACCAGGCCGTGAGGGGGACGGCTGTCACCTGCAGGTCACCTGTCACTTCTGATGGGACGCAGTTTCGGAGGAAGACACGCCCCTCCTTCATGATAACCGCAGCGCACCGCGCACCCTGAAAGTGTTGGGCGTCCACCGCTGACCCCGATGCACCCTGAAGCAGGCGTCCTGGGCAGGACAGGAGGGTGACCGGTCACCGTCCACCTCAGAGCCGCCTCCTTCTCCGAGCTGTCTGCCCAAACTGCCTGCCGCCCCGCAGACGAGCTGGCGGTCATCAGCTCACCTCCCTCGGGCACGGTGTGCACCTGCCCCAGCAAGACGGCTGGCGGAGCCCAGGTCGCCTTTCGGGTGCGTGTGTCCAGAGCCCGAGCCGGACACGGTCCCCAGTCCGGGCTGAGTCCACCGTCCTCCGAGCGCCGCTCGCGCGTGCTGGGGGGGGCGGCCAGGGCTAAGCAGGGCTAGTCGGCAGGGGGTGGAGAGCAGGGGAGGCCCCTTCCTAAGGACGGACACCTGAAGGTGCCAAGGCCTTCGCACAGAGAAACAGCTACAAAATCCTGCCCTTATGCCTCAAAGCGATGCCCTCCGGGAGGGGGTGACGCTGAGCCAGGTGATGAGCTAGTCCTGCGGGTGGAGAGTGGCCGGGGGTCCCCCCGTGCCCTCCTGCTGCATGTCCGCACGCACACACGCATGCACACAGCGGGGACACACACACACACGCACACGCACACAGCAGACGCACACACACAACCCCACACAGCCCACACAGCATTCTGTTTCCGCAGCAACCCACACGCACGTACACGCACACACACTCCGCAGGAGATCTTTGCGGGATTGCGAGTCCACACGACAGAGGAGTATTGACCATTTTCCCCAACGCCTTCACGCCCTGGAGCACGTGGGCCTCCCACACGGACGCGCAGGGGACCTGGGGGACCGCCACGGGCCTGCGTGTCTGTGGGCTCAGAATCCGCAGTGAGAACCGCCTCCTTGACACGGAAAGGAAACGGGCATCTCGGATCCACGTCTCCCACTCCCGTGAGCTGGGGAGGAAAACCGTCCCCGGGGAAGGCGGGCGACGACTACTTCAGTGGACGGAGGACGTCCGTGTTAATTAGTCGGTTATTTGATCTCCTGTCGGCAGTGATAGGGGGCCTCAGAGGGGAATTAAGTGTGCTTAAGTCTGAGACTGCTCCGAACCAAAACACCCTGAAAGGTAGGATCCCACCCAATTAACACAGAACTTCGAGCAGTTACATATGCAATAAAACAAACGCTGGGATGACAAGAGCCATGCATGGAGAGCAGGTCCACTGAGGCCGCCTGTCGCCCCCTCGCTCCCAACCACCGACAGACAAGCACGTTCTCTAACGTGCAGCCCAAGGAGACGCTGGGGGTGGCTGTGGGGCTGGGGGGGCAGGGTCCCCTCGAATCCCAGTCGTCCTGACCACTCACCCAGCCGGGGGCCCCCCCCCCCTTATCAAGAAGCACATAAATAAATCTGTGAGCGCCCCGAGCACGCTCGTCAGCCAGTCAGTTGTGACCACAACACACCGTCTCCATCTTGGTCGTTTGGCAGTTAATCTCTGCGCCAGACAAAAGTTCCCGAAAGATCGCGGGTGTGGCTGTAATTTACTTCTGGAAGCGGATTGTCGACACGTCTGAATCCCTGGGTCCCCTCTTCTCTGACAGCAGCGAACCGGGCCGCGGCGCCCTGTTTAGAAGATGAATCTGTAATTCAGAAAATCCCCACATCCGGCGGGACGGCTGGCTTTCAGTGAAGCGACAGTTTCAGGAAGAATGAAAAGCAAGCCGTCAATTCCAAAGTAATGAAGGCAATTGGCAACTCTGAGCTCACAAATTACCCCTAATTGTCACTATCAGTGAAGGGCTTGTTAATGTGCCCTTTATCCTTTAAAGAATGTCAGAGGCAGAGAAGAGTTGGCAAAAAGCAGAAAATCAAACAAGGAGGTCCAAATATTTTGCATTCCCCGGTTACTATCTCCCGAGCAGACAAAGCCCTGGAAATTGTTTTTGAACAATAATGGAAAAGGGGGACTCCAGGCCGCGTGCTGGGACCCTGAGATGCTGACAGCCCACAGTCACCGAGTACGGAAAACACCGTGGGCCCGCCGCTCAGGCAAGCCCGGCTGAAAGTCTTCACGGAAAATCCAGAGACCTTGTTACGAGTGTTGAGGACGAAAGGAAACATCGAGGTGTGTTTCTTGAACAGGTCAGCTATCCGTGATTCTGCCCCGGTCACTTAATGTTTCCGGGTATTTCCTTCATCATAGAGAAGGTAAGATGCAGAGAGCACTGTGCAGGGAGCCAGGCCCCCGGAGGGTGTTTGCTGAGCCCGACCCCCATTCGGGCTCTGCTTCCCGACCCTCGGCCGAATGTGCTGCTTCTGCCACGCGGGTCACATGGAATTCCACCCGTGGGTCACCAGCGTCACCACACCCACGAGGAATCGACCCCCGCCAGGCACACAGAGGGACGAGAAAGGAGACGTAGCCAGTGCCACGCGCCCAGTTGTGTGCTAGCAATTTTCCACAGTTTGTGAGGGACGTGTCATGCATCCAATTTTGTAGAAGATGACATGGGAATTCAAAGACCGTTCGGGCAGCTGGTAAACGCTGGAGCGGGGGTTAGAACCCGGGATTCTGTGTTAGAGCCCAGAGGGCGTTCCTCCCGGGTCACGTGTTCATTTAGATTTAAGCAAAAGGCTAACTGCAGCCGCAATAAATGTTCCGCATCGTGACAGCACCTGAGCATGGAGGCTGGTTTAAGCCTTATAGATATGGATAGATATTAAATTAAATATGTTTAAATTGTCTATGTGCACACATTTGTATATTTGTGTGTAAGAGGCTAAATAGAGACATGAACGGTCAGTAACACTGGGTCCGGGGCCCCGTGTCTGTAATTCTCTGGGAACTGTGCCACCAAATGACGCCAGCCGGGATGAGCAATTGGCTTGTTACCAAGAAATAACCTACCTTTGTCCTTGACAATATCAAGCGACAAGTGTGCTGACTCACAGAGCTGCCAGGAAGACCCGCTCCCGAGGTTTGTCATGAGGGCGGAAGGGACACAGGACAACTGGCAAGGTGACGTGCAGGGGGGCCCCTCGCACCCGCTGGGGTCTGACCCCGGGGCTCCTCCGGCCCAGGCAGCAGGTCCGCCCGGAGTCGGGGGTGTGGACCAGCAGTGTGACTTCGGGCGAATCTCTTCCCATCTCTGGCACCCAGTTTCCCCATCTGAGAAATCGCTTCCCTCTTCCCCCAACTTGAAATAATAGGATAGAAATCCAAACGTGTTCACCGACTCAGTCCAAACAGCCAGCGGCTCAGAGCTGGGGTCTGCAAACCGCAAGGTTGCCGGATAAAACACAAAACACCCAGCAAAAGTGTATCCAAAACAATGTCCAGAACATACTAAAAAGCGTATTCATGGTTCATCAGACATTCAAACTCAACCGGGCACTCTGGAGATTTATTTGCTAAGTCGGGCCACCCTACAGGGCCCAGAGTCCAACCTGCTGCCCATTTTTTAAATAAAATTTTATTGGAACACAGCCACAGGCATTCTCGCACAGGTCATCTGTGGCTGCCTTTGCACCGTGAGGGCAGAGTTGGGTGGTCGCAACAGAGACAGTCTCGCCCGCAGAGCCTAAAATATTTGCTATCTGCTCCTTCACACGTACAAAGTTTTCCAACCCCTGATGCAGATGACGTGCCGCCTGTCCAGAACTGACCCAGATGCGGCTTTGTAACCCGTACCCCACAGTCTGACTCGGCAGCAGGTGCTCGCCACGCGCACCTGTCACGCAGTGTGCTTCTTTCCCCTGCAGACAGATGATGAGCTCCTGACATTACTCTTATTCCACATGGGGATGTTCACGGTCCCTAATACTGCATTTATATAAGTGATCGATAAATGGTGAATTTTCACGTATTCAGAAACAGGTGCTTGTCCAGGGCCCGGAGCCTGTGTGCAGATAAACAAAAAAACACCACACGTGGAGCCCAGGGGAACCTAATAGACTGCGAGCCAGGGAGCTGGCCCTAGCCCCCTTGGAGCCCGTCCTAAAGGTGCTACAAAGGTGCCCCGTTGATCAGTGATACGTTACAGGACCCCACGGTCAGGACGAAGCTCTTTCTCGTTAACAGAATACAGTCCTCAGGCAAGATTTAGGTCCCATGGTTGGTCCCTTTGTTCCGTTAGGCAAACAGTTTTCATAGGCAAAGCCTGACACATTGAGCCTCCATGACTGTGGGGAAACGTCCGTGAGGGGTCATGGCCATGACACCTCCTAAACCCAGAAGCACGTGAGCGCCTCCGTCCTGCCTCAAATCCTCTACTGAACGCTTCCCCAAGGGCTTTGAAAGGGCCGCTCGCCCACCGTGCCAGGAAACCCCAAGATGGGCTTATTCCTCCAATTCAAAGGGAGGATAGGAGCCCTGTTGAATCAGTCCTACGGAGGAGGCGAGAAGCAGGGGCCTCCCCAGCTGACCGCCGTGGAGTTCACAGTGGACTCCGAGAAGTCCTCGGGGCTCCAGCATTATTGATTCCCACCCCAGATTCCCACTCTCCTCTTCCCTTTCGGTCCTACGTTATCCCCAATGGCAGGAAATCCACACCACAAGGTCGCTCTTCTGCAGAGAATTATGGGCAACGAATTTCTTTACAATTGTATCTCCACTTGATGGAAGAATGGTTGATGCCTGTACTGTCTTTAATATAAGATGACTTTTCCGTGCCCCTTTTCAAGAACAAGGCCGCTGTAGAAACTCGTGTACACTCCCCTGACTTTGCTATTTCACGTTTAAGTGGGGAAGTTTGCTGGGTCAACAGTGGCCTAGGTGGGAGCCTTTGGGCCCAAGTGTTATATTTATTTTCTCTGAATAGCACCGGAAGTATACCATGGAGGCTCTGTTCTTTGTTCACTGCGCTGGAAAGGGCCCTTTCATGGCACCAAGAAGACACAGCATTCTTGTTATTTCCCTTTTTCTAGATGAAGTGTCAAGAAAATTGGAATGAGAGTCAGGAAATCTGCATTCTCGCCTCAGATCTGCCACTGCTATGTGACCTTCGGACAAATATTCGGACAGCTATTTGACCTTTGGCAGGTTACCTCCCCCTCGTGGCCATCATTTTTTCATTTATAAAACCAGGAACTTGAACTACAGCTGGGATGGCCTGGTGGGCTAGGGCCACGACTGGCCACAGACATTTCCCATAGTTGCGTAGAGAAGAGCCTTCACCCCGTGTGCGTGTGCTGGCCCTGGGCTCCCTGAGCCCCCCACAGCTGTGGCCTTCTGGGCAGCCACTGCAGAGAGGGCAGAGGAGTAGGCGCCCCAGCTGTCCACCTGTGACAATGGATCACAGTTACATGAACTGAAACACAGTCATTGTGCATGGACAGATCTCATTCAAGTGTGAAGTCCAATTCAGCAGGTCTGGGGTGGGGCCCGAGACTGTGCATTTCTTTTTTTTTTAATAAGAGTTATTTTTTTTAAGTTTATTTATTTTAAGAGAGGGAAAGAGAGTGTGCATGCACTGGTGAGTGCAAACAGGAGGGGCAGAGAGAATTTTAACCTGTCAGCACGGAGCCTGACTCGGGGCTCGATTCCACGAACCATGAGATCATGACCTGAGCCCAAATCAGGACTCTGAGGCTCAACTAACTGAGCCACCCAGGCACCCTGAGACTCTGCATGTCTCAGAAACTCTCAGCTGCGGCTGCTGCCGCGGGCCCTTGGACCGCACTACTGGCTAGCAGGGGTCGAAATACAAGACAATGCAGCTACTGGGGCATGCGGTTTGGGTCATGGAACAGTCATGTTGTGGTTTTGAGACAATTTGCTTCAGCTGATTCGAGAAATGAGGCCAAGGTCATGGGCTCAAACTTCCCTGATTGGGTCGGCTCCAAAACAGCCTCTACCGGCCGTCCCTCAGAAGGGGGCCCATTGGAGTTTGGGGACAGGCGGGAGCGTGAGGGTGCACCGGCCCATCGTCACGGTGGCCAGAGCACCGGAGTGTGCTCAGGCGTGTGTTAGCAGCCTCATCCCGGGGGCCAGGGCCCCGAGTAAGCTAGCAGGACATCTCTGGTGGCTCGTGCTAATGGGGCACCAGCTGCTCCAGCACTCAGCACACCTCAGAGTACACTGCAGGAAGCCAGTTCTAACCCACAAGGCTCCATGCGGTCTTCATGTCCTCACCTCCTTCGAGACCCCGGGAGCCCAAGGTAGAAATCCTGGGGCTGCCACTTGAGCGCCCCCACCGGAGAGCCCTGCCCTGCTGGGTGTTGGCTGTGGCCAGCAGAGCCCCCAGTTTCCTTGACATTCAAGGCAAAGAACGGGTCTCATCTGTTTACTCGGGCTTGTGCCTGAGGGAGCAAAAATAATTTACAGGTATTGAAGCCGCCAGGAGGGAGGGTCCCCGGGGAAGGACCCTTTATGTTGGTCATAAAGGGTATAATTGAGTTCAAGTAGTAAAAGCAGCTGAACTGTCTAAAAACGGGAAATCATTTTCTCAAAACTCTTAATAATTCTTCAGGAACTTACTATATGGCGGGCACTACGCTCGCCACCATTTCCATTTTGATTTTTAGATGGTCCTACGTGATCTTTTGTTATAAGAAATGTCCAGAAGTCATTGAAAGAAATGTCCCACATCTAGGGTTTTGGATAAAATATATGACACCCGGTTAATTTCAGATAAATAAGGGATAAATTGTTAGTACTTCCCAACTCTTGCATAGGGCACACTTACGCGAAAAAAATATTCATTATCTATCTGCAGTTCAAATTTAACTGCGTATCTTATATTTTTATTTTCTAATCCCATGACCTAAATAACACGTGGACATTTAGTCTAGACCCCAGAAAGCTCCTGTTGGAGGCGGGACGGAAAGGCAAACACCACAGTGAGTTCCCCCCAGTGAGGAACCCTCAAAAGGCAAGAAGGTTTGATTTGAAACGTCTGTTTAGCATTTACACATATGTGTAAACATCTTTATTTAAAGTACTCCCTTCTTCAACATGGAGAAAAGCAACGATCTAAAAATAGAAACAAAATAGTTTTGTGGAAATAGAAAATACTATTCACTCCACAGACAACAAATTATATGTGGATTTTAAATTGTATTTTCTGCCATCAGCCAGCGCCGTCTACCTCCCTGTCCACCCGGTCCCCGGTCCCACGAGTTCAAGCCCTGGATGCCGTCAGGACTCTGCCCACACACTCACCCTCATGTCCAATCCTTCCAGCTCTCGGGGATTCTGTCCATTAACACCGCTCAAGTTCACCACCCCTGTTCAACGCCCAGCCACTCCCACTGCTCTGCTTTGAGCCCTCGTCAGCTCTGGCCTGGAGTCTCGCTACAGACCACCAGTCTCCCCCTCTCCACCTGGTACAGAGTGATCTTTCCAAAGCACAGACCCTGTGCTACCCCTATCTAGCCCAAAGGCTTTCATGGGGTCTGCCCTGGACGACCTTTCCCGCATCTCCCACCATTGCCCTCCACGTGCCTCTTGGCTGGATCACGTCAAAGTCCTGCATTTCTCTAAACACGCCGTCTTTACACAGGACCCCATGCTTCCTGCCCAGACAGTTCCTTCTCCTGGGACACTTCCTCTTTCATCTTTGCCCAAGTAACTCATGCTGGTCCCTCGGGTCCTGGTGAGCCCCCAGATCGACTTAACTGTGTCTCCTCGGGGTCCCTGTGGGTTCCCAGCCATAACCCTCAACACATTGTGGGCTCACCTCTCTTTCTCCTAGGCAGGGAGCTCCTGGAGCACAGGGTCATGACCTGCTCAGTCTTCTATCCTCAGTACCAAACTTTAGGACTTCACACATAGTAGAGGCTAAATAAAACAAGTGTTGAATGAATGGATACATACAGGGGGCGTCAGGAGAGGGAGCTCTAGCCTCTACTCTTAAGCAGGACTGGCCCTGCTTGACCAACAGAACGGGGCAGGCGTGATGGAATGAGACCATCCAGGCTAGGTCATGAAAACCACTGTGGCCCCTGCCCGGGTCTCTTGAGGGGCTCACCAGGGGAAGCCGCAACATGCAGCAAAGACACTCAACCAGCCCCATGGGGAAGGCTATGCAAGGAGGGTCTGACAGCAGCCTGCCAGCTGTGTGAGGGTGCCACCTGGGGAGGGAGTCACCCAGCCCCAGTCCAACCTTCAGATGAGACTGAGGCCTGACCAACACCTGACTTATATTCTATGAGAGATTTTTAAGTGAGAAATGCCCCATCAGGTCTTTCCCAAATATCTGGCCAAGAGAGACAGTGAGAGATTTAAAAAAACGTTGATTTTTTTAATAACATATCCAAGGTCATTCGTTGATTCTTTTGTTGAAAAATCTTCTGTTGAACACCGACCATGAGCCCCGAGAGAGGGATCGAAGTAAAAAGATAAGACTCCTGTCCTCAAGTACTTGGGGGCCCATCCAAATTGATGTCTGGGTGATTCAGTGTGGCACAGCGCTTGGCCTTCCTTACAAGGAAGACATATCTGACTGAAACTTCTTCCTTTAAGAAATAATATACGAAGTACATTGAAATGCCCAGTTAATTGCTTTAAAGTCATTTAACTTTTTGTTTGTCTGTATATTCAAAAACAGCAGCATCCTGCTTAATTATTAACCTTTTACCTAAGAAGTGGCTGCAAATGACTTAACCATTTCCAAAATCCAGGTAGACCTTCAGAAGATGAAGACTCGCCAATATTGAGGCTAATCCAAAGAAATGCCAAAGTCAACCCTGAAGGAGGCGTTCCAAGGGTCAGCCTTTGCCCAGTTGCTAGAACACAGGGTAAGCATGTGGCTGACCCAAGAGATCTGGTAAAAGAGACAGCATCCATTTTGAGGGTAATTTCTGTGTTGGTTAAAAAGCCAGTCCCAGGACATCCTTTACCGCCCCCCCCCCGCCCCCCGGTATATTTGGGAGGAGCACGCCTTCATCTGACTCATCTAGCAAGTGTGTACCCCATTTGGCTCAGCAAGTTTGGTGAGCACCTGCCCGGTGCCCCTGACCCAGCCGGCGAGGGGAGGGGGAAACACATCAAGAAGAGGGACCACTTGCCCTCCTCGGTCTTGCATGCTCCTTGGGGAAATAAAGCACTGGCCCTGGAGCAACTTACGGGCAAAACCAGAAGCGAAATCCGCAGAGAAGTCAGGGTGGCAAAAGCCACGTGGAGGCCCAAGTTTGGAGACGGAGAGGCAGAAACAAGCACCGAACATTCAGGCGGAACAGCCCGCTGACCTCGGGCTACGATTTCAAGGACGCAGGCTCCACACGGCTGCTCTGACCGCCCTGAACCATCTCCCGGGACACCGGGGTAAGATCACCCACGGGACCCTGACAGGATGCAAATATGTGAATTTTTCCATGTGCAGAAACCGTGTGGTGTGTAGACTGAGGCGGGCACTGGGGTTCAGGGGCCCGGAATTGAACTCCACCCTTACCACCTACATCTGGGCAAGTTACTGAGACAGCATGAAACTCCAACAAAATAAAAAGCTGTAAAATGCTTTACGAAGTTAAAATGTTCCATGCTGATCTCAACAGGGGAAGCCTGGAAGGCCCCAAACACAGCAACCTAAACGACTCAGACAAATTCGCCCGCACAGAGGTCGGGTTTGGAAGGACTGAGATGTGAGGGGGTTGCGTCTCGAGGAGCAGGAGACAGGGGAGCTTTGCAGGCTGTGTGGGGAGGAGAGGTCCAGGCAGGGCTTCATGGTGAGCGGAAGGGAGCTTGAGAGCCCTGGCGGTTTGCAAGAAGGTGCTGGAACACTACACAAAATGGGACCTGAGCGTTCCAACCAAGGCTGGGAAGGTACATGACTCATTTCCTCAGCATCTCAACTGTGTGCAGGGCCGTGCTTCGCCTGCTTGCTGTCCCTTTATCTGACTAGGGCTCGAAAGTATTGGGTTCTAGACTCAACTGTGCCGTGGCGATCACAGATCAGCATCAGATCACTAATACTTGGAAGGTATTAAAGGTACCTTCCTACTTTCATTCGAACTTTCCTACCTTAAATTTCTGGGAGCACAAGGTGGCTCAGGACTTCCCCGGCAGCCCCGGCCCAAGACCTTCCATCCCCACATTTCAGAGATCTGGATTGACACCGATGTGAACCCTTTCTGCAGCAGGCACGGCCGGTGGAGGCACAGGGATGTGCTGTCACCCTCGGCAACTGTGACATGTCTGCCCCCAGCACCTGCCACCCTCCTTCCTCTCCCATGACCCCCTCTTCTAGGAGCAGAGGGTGCTCAGGTGTTATTTCTTTCCTCCTCCTCCCCCTCCTCCCCCTCTTCCTCCCCCTTATC